>BCHZ01000004.1:2611194-3202535 GCA_001599795.1 Exophiala calicioides
GAAATATCCCAGTCCTTGCATCAAATTAGAGGTCGTAAAGATCCAAAATAGTGGCACTCTTAGGAAGCCCCAGTCTGTCGGGGCCACAGCACTTTGCTCCGATGTTGGAGTCCGTCCCCTTAGCAAGGGTATCAAAGGCCCAGTCAATAGTGCTAGAGCGACCGCAACAGCTCTCAATGTCGTCGGGAGCCCAAACCTGTTGAGTAACTTTTCGAGTGAAATCGGCATAACAACGCCAGAGACTCCAGACGAGCTGCACAGAAGACCATATGCCATTCCTCGCCGGGCAACCCAATATTCATTCACCATGCCAATAATCGGGTAATAGAAGATGGAAAATCCGACCCCGTACATTATCCCCTGGGTGAAGATAACGCCACCAATCGTCCGCGCAAAAGAGCTAGCTAAAATTCCGAGGATACAGAGGGTCCCTGTATATTGCTATGTCAGCCGGGCACTTGGTAGGCTCACCGAGACTGGCTTACACCCAACCCATATCATGTAGCTGCGGTATTTGCCTGTGCGTTTGAGAAGGGGGATGATGATAGGGGCACCCATATAGGATATCCCTGACGCGACAGTCCCAACAACCGAGACATACGGCTGGTTGGCATATTCAGGAAGTTGTGAATAGTAATTTTGGAAAACTCCAAAGGATAAGGGAAAACCTGAGCAAATGTAACATGTTAGAGGACTTGGTCAATGGTGGACATCTGAGACACATGCTGGTTCACATACCCCATAGTAGGGACTCAAAGATGAAAGCTGAGAGAAGCATTCTCCACGCGGCGCGGCCAGTGTCTACCGGCTCGAGGGCTTGACCTCTGCCTTCATGGCTTTCGTCAGGGCTCTCCGCTATGTGAGTTTCTTGCTCATATGTTCTTCGAGGTGGAGTCTCCAGCTGGATGCTGTTGCTGGCTTGCAAATGTGGCATGGAGTCTTCTTACAATCTATCTTTTCAATTGATACATGGGATACAGAACGAACGTCCAGATTCTCGCTGCCGAGGTCCGACGGCATGTGGGCATCCTATGTAAAGCGCCCATAATTACTTAGGTAGGTTACCCGACCACCTCTGGCCTAGACGCTACTTACCTAGGTAGATATCCTAGCCCCTTCAGCACAGGGCGGCATCATCCGCTTCCAAATTGGGGGCGACTTGTATGGCCACGCAGGGCCAGTCCATGCCGTTCCATCTGTGAAGCATGATCTTGGTAATCGAGGGTGAGACCCATGGTTACGTTTAGCTTCCCATTTATCTCGATGACGAACACGTAAGGTGAAGTCTTCTACACTACTACGTGCCATGTTCCAAGCCACTCATTTGACGTCTACGCGTTCTTCATGAATTGTCTCCTTGCCCTGTTCCACCATCCCCTTGTCACTTGCCTCTGGATCTCCATTCAGTCTGGCCTGAAGGATATGCTTGTATTCCTTCCGGGCGAAAAGGACATCAATCTCCTCCAAACTCAGCCCTTTTGTTTCCTTGACGCAGAAGTAGACGAATGGCACGGCCAAAACATTGAAGACGCAGAAGAGGAGGTAGAACCTCCACCCGTCGGACTGGATGCCCATCGGGCCAAACTTGACCACGATGAAGGTGATGAACCACTGGGTAAAGATGCCCATACTTGTGCCGATGTGTCGCACGTGCAGGGGTGCGATCTCCGGGACGTAGACCCACGGCAGGGAGCACCAGGATGCGCCGAAGAAGAACTCAAACAGGAAGATACTGACGACGGCAAGCTTGTTCGACGCGTTCGTGTCGACGGCCAGTCCAATGGTGAATAGGATCATGAAAATTGAGCCGAGAATCGCCCCGTACAGCATCACCGGGCGTCGTCCCCAGTGCTCAACTGTATATATGGTGGTGAACGTGCCGCCGAAAAAGAGGAGTGTGACGCCGCCTGAGGTGACGGCCGCCTGGTTTTCGGACATTCCGCAGCTGTGGATGAAGAGATATGTTGCGTACTGTAGATCTCCAGTCAGTAAATTTAACTTCTCCTGTGATATAAGAGCTCTGGATGTCATACGTATGAAATCACATTGTTACCATCTAATTATAGTGTCAGCTTTGTTTTCACAATGAGGTCTGCCGAGCGTGGAAATGTAGAAGACCGGGGTCCACCTGCAAGGTCATATCAGAGCGTGGGAGATGAAACGTACTCATTTGCTGAAAGAACTGTACCAAAACACCCAACCATAGGCGCCAGGTGGTGTTGACTGGAGATTCGTCATAGAATAAATTCTTCAAGCTGAAATTGTACTCTTTCTCAGCCTCTAGCGCCGCGAGGATGCCGGATCGTTGCTGGGTGACTTCGATACTATCCAGCGGAACGGAGTAGACACGGGCCATGATGTCGTCGGCATCGTCAATATTGCCCTGAGCGTACAGATAACGGGGGGACTCGGGGAGGAAGAAGATGGTGATGAAGGTCAGCAGAATGAAGACGACCTGGAAGGCGATCGGAAGGCGCCAGACAGCCGATGTGCTGGGATGGTTCTTGATCATACCAAAGTCGAACCAATAGGCGATTGTCAGGCCTCCAATGACGATAGTTAGCTGGGCGGCGATCAAGGCGCCTCTGGTCTTGGCCTTGGATGTCTCGGCAACCCAGATCGGAACCATGGTGGTATTCAGTCCCATGCCAATACCAGCAATTACACGACCAGAGATGAGGTATGCGACGCCGTGCGAACCGGCCTGGAGGCCGGCCCCAATGCATATCAGAATACCACCGATGACGATGTAGATGCGGCGACCAAGCTTTTGTCCCACGAAGCCCATCATGATGCAGCCAGTGAAGCAGCCGATGTCGTAGATGGCAACAATGGTGCCTTGCAGGTCGGCATTGTCGGGGTCGATGTGGTTCTCGGTGAGGAAGTTGGGAAGCGCAATCAGTCCACCAAGAACACCCTGGTCATAGCCTAAATTTCCATGCCGTTAGAGAGAACCTTCTATGACGAATTGGCAACGTAGAAGCGCGCAATGACTTGCCAAATAGAGTGAAAGCCCAGGCCGAGCATAAGGTGATGGCGACTTGGAGCCAGAAGCCATGAATCTTCGTGGCGAATCCTCTGTTAAAGGCACCCATAGTATTGTGAAGGTGCAAGCTGCTGTTGCTGCTGCTGTAGGATCTAATGTGCCTGTGAGAGGGTTTGGTCAACTTTTCAAGCCAGACAATGAGGAAATTATGGTGGTTAGAGGCTTAATAAAATTCCCTCGTGGGTCACAGCCACGTGCGAATTGTTCCACGGAATTGAGCATTGTAGATACAAATCCTACCCGATCGAAGCAGAAGAAGTCACTCAGGCGCTTGGGCGGCTCAGGCGTCCAATCAAGGCTGTCCATCTGGGTCCGGGGACATGTATAAGTCAAGGATCTGCAACGGCGAATGTCCGCATCCAACCCCGCATGGGGTTAACCGATGGGGTGGTGTGCCATTATCTGGGGCTCTTCATTGCCGTCCTGCCGGGCTGTGGAGAACAACAAGGACGAGGAGACCTGAGATCTGAGAGGGTTTCTTCAGGAGATCAGCTGCACTGTCGGAACCGGGCTGTCAGGATATGAAAATCCTGGCATATAGCCTACTTACACGTCCATGTGCGCTGACTTTGTATCGGCAGAAACATCTTGAGTGTGTTGAATGCTATGCATACAGCAAGAAGGTAACCTGTCAAGGGTAGGTTTCTTACATCATAAATTTGGTCCTTTTAATCAAGGTCATTGTGCGAATGTCATTCCCTTTCCGGCCATCATTATTGGGCGAGAAACTGCAAGATCTAAAATTGTTCAATGTAGTCTTGCCCTCTTGAACCTGTCCCCTACAAATGCATCGTCTTGCCACGACTGTCTCAGGGATGTGACTACTTCAAGTGCGCGGGATGCACTTTTGTAGGTCTGGCCCATCTCTCCAAGAGCTTGGATACAAGTCAAGAAGTTTGCCTGGGCATTTTTGTTATCGAGACTTCCTCCAGACGTAACGCAGAGTTGAAATACGTGGATCAAGGCTGCGGTCATAGTGACGTGCACGATATGATGGTGAGGGCGCCTAAGGCCGTACATCTTGCGAAAGACGATAAGAATCCGGCATATCTGTTCGGAATGCTCTATGCATTTCCGCAACGAAGATGCCGACCCCTTGGAACGCATTTCCGATTCGATTGATGCCGTGTCCTCAGAGGTAATCAACGGCCGGTGTAAGAGGATGAGGCATTCATGAAAGCTTAGGTGGAGTTCAAGAACGGCGGGCAGGTGAAACGTCGTCGACCCAGATATGTCAAGCCGCAGGTTTGGAGGTAACGAGCGGTACCATTGCTGGAAATCTCCATCAGCTTTGGTCACGAAAGACCCAATGTCGGTGGAGATGTCGGAGACGCCCGAGTACAAAACTTCGGAAACTCTGGCCAGGATCGTCATGAGAGAGGCGAGGTGGACATGTACGTGTGCAGCCGCTCGGAAGTCAAAGTCTGACGGGAGTTTTAGTGTGCTGTATTCATCGTAGTATTCCCACTTGTATGTCCTGGAAGGCAGCGGGCTTTGCGTGTTGTGTATGAGGTTTTTGGTCAAGGGGGGGCGCCCACAAGTAGCACTCCAGAGCGTGTCGATCGTGCTAGTAGCCCAGAACAAATTGCGACGTAGGATAGAGACGTCGTCGAATCCGATGCCTCGTGTATCTAGGCGTGAATATTCCTTCTCCAGATCCAAATGCAGGCCCAAATCCGTCATTATCTGCACCGACATTCCCGAGTAGATCCAACCCCGTGACTCTCGGGCATGGGCAGCTTCATGTGAGGAGATAATCAACAGTGCCTGGGCTGTGGCAATGGTTGGGCTGTCTATCTCGATTTCCAGGTAAGCTTTAGTACGGAAACCGAAGAACTCATCCGTAGCGTCCTTGATGCTCGGATGCGAGCGGTCCGTATACGCTGTACCTATGGTATATACCGCGTTTTCCAGGGCCGGGGAGTAAAGGTCGGTATCGAGGCCCTGTCGAAATAGTTGGCGTTCTCGGAGGAACATTTCCTTGTCGACCACGTACATCAAGGGGTTGTGCCAGGAGAAGAAGAGATTGGTCAGATGTTCCTCGTATGTTGGATCTCCTTCCCACTGAAGTCCAGCCTGGGCAATGGCAGCCTCCCCGTGGGTTAGGACGTGGCGCATATTTGGTTGAACGAGTGAGTTGGGTCCGCTATGCAGGATATGCAGATTGGAAGTGGCCCCGTAGTAGCGAGGCAGTCCGTCTTGGGCTATCTGCAGCCGCCCAAGACGGCTGGTCAGTTGTCTGGTCATGTCATTCAAGGACGAGGAGTCGGCGGTTTCCAGTGGTCTGGAGCGGCTGGTTTTGTTCGCCATTGGCTCCCCAAGGTCACAAATGTCGGTAGTAGGCGGATTGGTGACACTGACACCGTCGGGAGTGGCATCCTGGCTTGCTGGGGACGTTTCGGGAGTTTCAGCAAACACGGTGAAGGCGGAGGTGTCGGGCTGTTCACGGAAATCAAAGGCAGGTTCCGCAAAGTACGGCATTGATTGATTATGGCTGATCTCAAGGGAGTGCTCGATTGGGGCAACGGCGGTATCATCGCCAATCGCAAGCTCCCATGCTTGGTGCGCATATGGAAAGCTCGACTGGGTCAAGAAGTCGATATCGCCCCCTGGCTGCGACCGGTCGTGGAAGTCCTCAATGGGGAAATTCTCCCATTGCGAGGGCGAAGTCTGCTCGATGAAGGTGGAGGGCTCGACATCGCTGCTGAGGATATGAAGGGGATTGCCTGTGGTGCTCTCAAGGCCAATACTATCAACCACACTGGATTTGCGGCGCGCCGACTCGGAAATACGTCGCCGGTCTTGACCAAAGATGCATTCGACATTGTACAGGTTGCAGTTAGAGCATTTGGGTCGGTCTGAGTTGCACTTGACTTTGCGCTTGCGGCATTCGAAGCAGGCGATGGAAGTGTACTTCCTTTCTTTCTGGCCTGGTGTCTTTGGGTGTGACATGGTTTGGGGCATGGACACAGTTTGCAGCCGACTCGAGTGTCATGCCATCATTCTTACAAAGGCGTCCTAAATGGGGCCGGGTTGTGTGCACGGGGGAGGTGGGTTCTGAGTTACTTAGTCGAGACTCGAGAGTCGAGACTGGATCTCCGCCCTTCGCTCGTCTCCCTCGGCCTGGGATTATTCATCAACCATCCCCCCCCAACAGCCCCCAACAGCCCCATGTTACCCCCTGTTGCTCCTGACTAACGGTCTAAGTATTGTTAATTCGGATTGTGTGTTATGATTTTATTCCCTATTCATTTTTGAATATGTTTCTATCTGATATCATGGAACCCGCCATCACTCACAATCAGCGATCCATTCATATAGCTGCTCTCGTCGCTCAAGAGGAAGCTCAGGATATTGGCTTGTTCCTCGGCAAAAGCCATCCTCCTCAGGCCAATCTGTTGGGAGACCGGAGACTCACGATTCTCCACGGTCCCAGCGGTGCCCTCTTTGCCCATACTATGCTCGACCATCTTGGTCAACGTCCACCCGGGGCACAGGGCATTTACACGGATTCCATCCGGTCCATAGAACTTGGCTCCGTTCTTGGTCACTCCAACTGCCGCGTACTTGCTGGCCGTGTACGCTGCCAGCCCGGCGGCCTGGAGCCCAGAGATCGATGCCACGTTGCTGATCGCTCCACGCTGTCCTGGGATCGTATGCTGGCATTCCGGAGAGAATGATATCGGCCGAGGTTCCTGCGTCCTCATTTGCAACGCCTGGAACTTCTGGCAGAGCCAAAGTCCCCGGGTGTTAATGGCATAAGTCCTGCAGTCTGCAGTTAGCCTGTCTGCCACATTTGTATGCAGGGCTCCGTTAGCAGGCAACACCGGGTCGTTCCATACCTATCGAACAGCTCAGTCGTGATGCTCTCTTCCTCGGCCCAGATGGATTCGCAGATTCCGGCACAATTAGCCGCATAGTCAAGTCGCCCTGTCCATTCGGTGGATGCAGCTATGGCGTCCTTGACCTGCTGCTCCTGGGTGATGTCCACCTTGAGAAACTTGCTGCGCACCTTGTATTTCTTCACAAGGTCATCGGCCACCTTGGACCCTTCTTGTTCGTTCATGTCAACCAAGACGACAGAAATCCCACGGCTGGCAAGCTTGTAGGCCGTAGCTCGCCCAATCCCCCCGGCCGCTCCTGTGATAAACGCCACGCGCCCTGCCATGGCAGCTATTTCTGAAAAGGTCAAGTCTGGAAGTAGAAAAGAAGTTGCAATCTTGAAATCCCCAACTACAACCAGAAAAAATACGTCTGTAAAGGCTCAAATTCAGTCGCAGCTTCCAGAGCTGGGGGGACCGGTTACCGGCTCCAGCATAGTCGACAATCCCTCCACCTTCCAGTATTCCCATGGAATTGGTGTTGGGAAACGCGGAGAAGATGGGGGCGCCAGTCAGCGGAGAAGAGCAGTAACCCCGCCATTTATTCTGCGGTGGTCAAGCAAAGGCATCTAGGGGTTGCGCAGCTTGGACTTGTCTGGCGACATGGTGTCCTCGTTAATGAGCTCCCGCTTGAACTTCGTCGGATCTCAAGTTGGCTAACAATCGTATTGTATCTCAATTTACTCTCGGTCCGATGTCATACGTGCCGTGGGCTGACGCCCTCAACCGCAAATGGCTTTGCCAATGAGGAGCAAGACAAATCCTCAATTGTCGGGTTTCGATTTCCGTGGATTTGTGTGAAATGAGGTTCCCAAACCACCATGGCATGACAAGAAGAAACGACCTTTTGTGAACATGAATGCTGGTAGGCAAGTTTAAGTTATTATTATTCAAAGATATCGTTCGGGCCACGTTTTGTTTACTGCGAGTGCCGTCTTATTCTGGCAAAGTAGACAACATCGTCAAGTTGGACGAAGCAAAGTATAGCATAGAATCCACGATGGCGGCAGAGCATTTGGACTCCCTCATCGTCGGGGCAGGTTTCGGAGGCATATACCAGCTGTACCGCCTACGGCAGATGGGACTGACGGCCAAGGTGATAGACATGGCCGGCGACGTTGGTGGGACGTGGTACTGGAACAGATATCCCGGGGCCATGAGCGACACCGAGAGCTTCGTCTACCGATACTCCTGGGACAAGGAGCTACTCCAGACATATCCTTGGACGCACCACTATGTCAAGCAACCCGAAGTATTGGCCTACCTGGAGCACGTCGTGCAACGACATGACCTGCGGAAAGACATGCAGTTCAACACCGAGCTCCTTTCTGCGGATTGGGATTCTGAGTCGAATCATTGGCTCGTTAAGCTCAGCACCGGCAAGACATACCTCGTTAAATACCTGGTCACCGCGCTCGGGCTGCTGTCCAAGCCCAACTACCCCGATATCCCGGGCATAGACACCTTCAAGGGCGTGGTGGTCCACACGGCAGCATGGCCACGGTCCCTCGATGTGACCAACAAACGGGTTGGCGTGATCGGGTGCGGGTCGACCGGAGTGCAGGTCATCAGCGACATTGCCAAAAAGGTGAAGTCGTTGACCTGCTTTCAGCGACACCCTCAGTACAGCGTCCCCAGCGGAGACCGACCGGTCGAACCCGGGTACCGGGAATCGGTCAACGCGCGATATGACGAGATCTTTGATCAGGTCAAGAAGTCGACGGTCGGCTTTGGCTTCGTCGAATCGACCGTGCCATTTAGCTCGGTGAAGTCGCTAGACGAACGAGAGGCCATCTTCGAACGTCTCTGGGCCCAAGGCAACGGCTTCAAGTTCATGTTCAGCGGATTCTGCGACATTGCCACGGACCGGGAGGCCAACGAAGCGGCGTGCTCATTCATCCGGAAGAAGATCCGACAAATCGTCAAGGATCCGGAGAAGGCACGCAAGCTCTCGCCGCACGACTACTACGCCCGCCGCCCGCTCTGCGACAGCGGCTACTTTACACAGTTCAACCGGCCGAACGTCGACGTGGTGCATCTGCAAGAGACGCCTATCACCTCAATCACCCCAGCAGGCATCGAGACGAGCGCGGGCCTGCACGAGCTGGACATCATTGTCTTTGCGACCGGCTTCGACGCGGTCGAGGGCAACTACAATCGCATCCGCATCCGGGGCCGCGGTGGTCTGACGCTCAAAGACCACTGGGCGCCGTCTGGCCCAACCAGCTATCTTGGTGTGTCCGTGCCACAGTTCCCGAACCTGCTGATGATAAGCGGCCCGCAAGGGCCGTTCACGAACCTCCCGCCGGCGATCGAGGCGCACGTTGACCTGATCTCACGTCTCATCGGCCGGGCCGAGGCCGCGCGCAAGGACCAGCCCGCGGCCAGCCCGGGGCCCATCATCGAAGCCCTCCCTGCGGCTGAGCAGGAATGGTGCCGTGAGTGTGAGCATGTGGCTGAAGGCAGTCTGTTCAAGGAAACCGCGTCGTGGATCTTCGGCCAGAATGTGCCAGGGAAGAAGCATGCTATGCGCTTCTACTTTGGGGGCCTCAAGGCGTTTTATGAGAGTGTGCAGAATGTCATCGATGGTGGATATGTCGGCTTTCGGCCATTGACAAGTGTTGCCAACGAGGATTCCGGCCGGCAGGGGAGTGTTCAGGGTCAGGAGAAGCGGCTCAGCGCCCATCTGTAAGGCCCAATCATCCCAGGAGAGAAGAGGTGGTTCTGTTTGTCAGGAGGCATACCCATCTGCAGATGGAGTCGGAAGCTGGATGTTGACCCCTTGATCGACCTCTTGGACATAGGAGCAGCACTCTCGTTGGACATGTATACATACCTACATAGAATTTTCCCGACAGTAAAACTTTCCTAGTGACCCTGAGCATCAGCACGGTTTGGTTAATAAAATAAGAGGAAGCGACTAAGCACACCGGAACACACAAGTCGTGGAAAAGCAAGTATCAAGCGAAATTCCAGTTTCTTTGGATAAATTCAAATGGCCCAACCCATGATAACGTAAAAGTGGAAGCAGCATTGATGCCGCATAGCAATAACCAAAACAATGCATGGAAGATTCGTTCGGCCGTCATGACAGTATCTGCCCCCAATCTCTCAGGAAGCCAGCCGCGGGGTCGCCATTCTTGTTGGCTCCTCTGTATTCCGATCCGGAATCTTCATCAAGGTCTAATATCTGCTCCCTCCCCAGCTGCTGCCACCGCTGTTGTGCTGCTTCTTCTTGTCCTTCAAGAAATCTTCGGTCCTGATGACAGTTAGCTTCCGAACTCTGAACAGGCAGGAGGGGAAACTTACACAGAACCCAAGATAGCACCGCCGATGGTACCGAGGAAGCCGTGGTTCGCCTTCTTGCCAAGGACGTGGCCACCGAAAGCACCGCCGACGGCACCCAGGAGACCACGGTCGGACTCGGTCATGGGTGGTGCATTGGGGTCATAGTTGGGGGCGTTGGGGTCGGTGGACTGGGCAGAGAATTGATGTTGGCTCGCATCAGGATATTGGCCACCTGGCTGACCTTGGCCGGCTTGGCCGGCTTGTTGCTGTTGCTGGTAGGCTTGGTTCTGAGCATAGGCGTCATTGCCACCGTAAGACTGCTGCTGGCCATAGTAGGTGGGCTGGCCCTGTGGGTTGCTCGCATCGTAAGCGCCATACTGGCCGCCTGCCTGACCATGTTGGAAGCCGCCTTGCTGGGGAGGGCCGAAGGAGTCTTGTCGGTGGGGTGCGGCAAAGCCCTGGTCCTGAGGGTATTGTTGTTGATAGCCCTGTTGAGGGTACTGTGATTGTTGGCCGTAGCCTTGCTCATAGCCCTGTTGTTGGGGATGGCCCTGGCCGTAGCCTTGCTGGGGGTACTGCGGCTGCTGACCGTAGCCAGAGCCAGAGTAGGAATCGTAGGGACCGGACATAATTCGGGGGGGGCTGGGAGGATGGGTTGAAGCTGGAATTGGTGGGAGAGGTAGGAGAGGTGGCAGATGTGGCAGAGGTGGCAGAGGCTTATGTGCGGCCGGTGGTGGGTGGTGGTGGTGAAAGTGAGAGGGACTGAGACTGGTCGTCAGTAGAGAAGGATTTATACCGAAGAAGAGAAGAAGAGAAGAAGAATGGAGAAAGGTAGGGAAGGTAGGGAAAGTAGGGAAGGCAGGAGGTAGGAGGTAGAAGGGACCCAAAGGCAAGTGCGCACCCGGCATCCCAGTCGGGCCAGCACCGAGTAGTATTAACTCGCACCTCGCACCTCGCACCTCATCTGCTAAGCCCCGCGGCGAACTGTTGTGGCAGTGATGTGGAAATGGAGGGGGAGGCGGACTAGCCCACGAGCCTGTGAGACAGCAAAGTCCGACGCCTGGTAGCCTGTGGTGCCTACGGTGCCTGCGGTGCAGTCTCTGCCCCTGCCGTGCCTGCCCGGGACTGCCGCTGCAGCTGTCAGTCGCCCATCACTCCTCCATCACTCCTTCATCACTCGTCCATCACTCGTCCATCATCCGTCCATCATCGCTCGTCACTTGTCCGTTTGCCGTCAGTTCGGTCCACGTGTTGGTTCATTGTGCAGCCTGCTGCAGCCTGGTGGCTGGTGGCGCTCAACATTCTTCGGTTCAGCCAACAGTCACTCAGCCCGCAGCCCTCAGCCCTCAGCCCTCAGCCTTCTTAGTCCGTCGCGCCTCCCGGTGACCAAGCAGCCAGCAGCCAACGTAACCCGATCCTTCCGTTTGTGGCGAAGCCAGTCACGTGACTGACAGTCTTGCGTCATGTCGCGGTGGTGGCGCAGTCCCAGTCCGGATCATGGTGGCTCGCTCATGCTTGGTGCATGATGGCTGACGCAGACTGTTGACATCTCCCGATTCTAGCCAAATGGGCGAATATACACAATCCCATACCGAACTCTTTTCCTCCCTGGGCAGTCGCCGACTTGATCCCTTGCCAGGGTACCTATTCGGGCCGTCTAAGCGACATACGCAGCTCGAATGAACGGATCCCGAATTGAAACCAAACCTACTCCTCCTCGCTCCTGTCGCACTTGCACTCCGACTCGGACATCCCCCTCCCCCGCCTTGCTGTCTCGGGCCTCCTCGTCAAATCATATTCGCCGTAGGCATCTTCATCAATGACTGTGGAAACTCCCCCATTGCTGTCGGTATTCACCTCATACGCTTTAGTCCGAGGCTCGGTTGATAGTCGTCAACGTGTAGGCCGACCCATTACAAGCTGCAACCCATTTCTCTCCTCTCATCTCCTCTCCTCTCATATCCCCTCCTCTCCCCTCCCTCCCGCCTGACCCGGATACCACCTGATCCTTGAAATATGGCGACGCATGACTACAAGGAAGCCTCGGCAGTTGCACGTAAGAGAAGGGCTGCTAGTATTGCTGCATTCTACACAACCCCCACGTGGAATGAGGCAGATCTTCCCAAGAACCTGACCGAATTCGCCCTGAAATCGAGTTACTACACGAACGATGAACTCCAAATCATTCAATCCGAAGCCGAGGAGATCCTAGACAAGATAAAGTCGAAGCAATGGACTTCTCTCGAGGTTGCAAAGGCCTTTTGCAAGGCTTCGGCGCTGGCCCAAGAACTGGTGACTTGAAGTTCCTTGAAAGCGCAAGCCTGGCAAATCTATACTTACTGACCCTAGACCAACTGTGTTACTGAAGTTCTTTACCCGGAAGCAATGGAGCGAGCCAAATTCCTAGATGATTACCAGTCGCGAACCGGTAAAACAATCGGCCCTCTGCATGGCCTGCCAATATCACTCAAGGACTGCTTCATTACCAAAAACCATCCATCCTCTGTAGGCCTAGCCGCCTACGCTAATGAGCCTCTCTACAAGGACACACTGTTGGTAACCATCCTTCGAGACCTTGGCGCCGTTTTCTACATCAAGACCAACATCCCTGTTGCCATGATGATGGCTGAAACGAACAATAACGTTTGGGGCGAGACTCGAAACCCATTGCATAAATTCCTGAGTCCCGGTGGCTCGAGTGGTGGAGAGGGCGCGTTGATAGCTTTCAATGCCTCCCCACTTGGCATCGGGACTGATATCGGTGGTAGTATTCGCATTCCTGCGGCCTGGTCCAATCTCTACGGCCTGAAACCTAGCTTTGGTCGCTATCCTCATTATGGAGCCAAGCCAGGAATATCAGGACAAGAGTACATTCTCTCAGTCAATGGTCCCATGGCCAGATCTTTGAAAACCCTTCAGCTGTACTCGGCAGCTGTTTTATCAGAACAGGTGAGCCCCTGGGACTTTGACCACAAGTGCCTGCCCATTCCCTGGAGAAGCAATGTGATTCAACCACCGGGTCGTAAGCTTCGGTTCGGTCTGATTGGCATCGATGACGGGCTTGTGACGGTGCATCCGCCTGTTGAACGCGCTTTGAACATGACCAAAACAGCGCTTGAGAGGCAAGGTCATGAGGTCATCCCCTGGTCTACTGAAGATCACGAGGCCATAGTCAAGGTATAGTACCTCGTGACTCCTACTACAACCTTGGACGCTCACGTGCTATGCAGAATCTTCAGGCGGCGTTTTTCGACCTGGGTGGTGCAGCAATCATGGATACTGTCAAGGCGTACGGGGAACCTGTTTTCCCCTCCATGGAGGGCTTCGCGATGGCATCTGCAGCTGGTGAAGGCGACTTGGGGCCGACCAAGATGCGAATGATGAACATCAGACGTAATGAACTCCAGAAAGCATACCTTGACCGATGGAATGCCTCGGCCTCGGACGAAAAGGACCGCATCGATGGCATCATCTGTGCCACTGCTCCCTGGGCTGCCCCAAGGCTGGGTCAGACTCAGAGGTTTGTTCTCCTCATCTCCTCTTGTCTCGTTCCTTGGTTGTCGTATCACCTATTGGCTGACCTATATTCCAACTGTCGCAATTCGTTTGTACACAGTGCTGACTAATGCCACAAATACAGCAACATGTACGTCGGCTTTACCGGTTGGGTCAATTTCCTAGGTGAGAGACGAACCCTTCCCCAAGACACATATATTTCCTCTCCTTCTCTACTATCCAAGTTGAGTGATCTGACACCTACATCCGCCGCCCAGATTTCCCCGCTTGCACCTTCCCCGTCACGTTCGCGGACCAGACAATCGACCAGGCGCGCGACACGAAGGCCTTCAAGCAGCTGACCGAGATCGACGGACGCATCCAGGCCGACTATGACCCGAACTTCTACCACAGCGCGCCCGTGGGACTGCAGATTGTCGGGCGCCGCCTCGAGGAGGAGAAGGTGCTCGAGATGTGCGCGGTCATTGAATCTTGCTTGAAGGAGACGTCGTAGCTACTTTACTCAGGTTACTTTGTAGATGGTCGAGGCTAGTAAGCCGCCAAGTGATGATCAAGGTGTATCAACATTACACGAGCAAATCATTACTTGGGACTTGAAAGACATGGAAATATCAAACATGATTGAATATTCATACCGCATGTCGCTGTCCTACGAGTACCAGGCTCAGCGCGCCGCACCGCACCACGAGAAAGTCTACAGGTTGGTTTCTTTTCCTTTCCTTCTTCTCGTGAGTCTTCGTTAGCTGCAAGGTTCCAAAAACCCGAGTTCCCTTCATTCGGCATTGTTCTTTAACCCCTGAACCGTCCCTTTTTGCTCCTTGGGTCTCCCCCCTTAGTATTAAAAACGCCAAGCCAATAAGTGGTCTGTTATCGCGGCGAACGGCAACCAAAAGGAAACATTGCACTCAAACAATCCTTGAGACATATTCCTTCCGTCCGATTTACACCGAGACTTCGACACGTTCGCCAGCGCCTCCCTTGGCCAGGGAAGGAAGGAGGTACGTGATGTCGTCCCAAGGATGTCGGTATAGACCGGTCCTCAACTAGAAAAGGGTTAGCTAAATGGGTACTTGTGAGACGACCAAATGGGGGCAAACGTACGCGTTTCTGATCCAAGAAATGGGCAATCAGACCAATGGATCGACCCAAGACGAAGAGACCGTTCAAAACACCCATGCGGAGGTAGTCCTCGGCTTCCTCTGGCGAGAACGCGCCACAGTTGCGGAGAAGGTCCACAAAGCAGACCGCAATACATCCGTCCACGTTCAAGATCAAGTTGTCCTTCTTGGAGGTGGTGACAGTCTCGACGGCGACGGCATAGTCGAGGAGCTTGTGGGAAGCGAAGTTCTTCATGACGAACTCTTTGACAAGCTCAACACGGAGATCGGGGTTGTTTCGAGACTTGACTCGGTGACCGATACCAGGGACTATCAACGGTTAGAATCTCGGTCTGGTTCACTGTTCAATGACAACTTACTAAGCTTGTTCTCTTTCCTCATGTTGTCGACGAATTCTCTTGGAGACCAGCCCTTGTCGAACGCCTTGGTGAACTCCTCGGCGGCACCATCAAGAGCACCACCAAATCGGGAACCAATGGTCAAAAGACCAGCGACGAGCGAAGATATCAAGTCCTTGCCCGCACGTGTAGTGATGATTGTGTTCATGGCACCAGATACGGCCGGACCGTGATCGGCAGTCAACATGAGAACCATTTCTAAAAATTTGCTGGCGTAGGTTGGGAGTCGGCGGCGGAACCACAGAAGAGACATAACACCACCAATACCAATGTCCTCCTTGAAGACGTCGGAAATGGGCATGCCGGCATACAACAACTCCTGACCTCTGTCGTCGGAAATGGTGGAGATGAAAGCAGCTGGTTTACGGATGAGACCCAATTCTTGGGCCCAAGCGTAGTCAATTGGGATCTTGGGAGGAATCGGCTCGGGCGCAGGCTTGATACTCCCCTGCTTGAGGAGTTTCTGGTAGACCTGCGCGAGAAGCGCGGGCATTTCCTCAAAGGTGTCTGGAACAAAGAAGCCAGCCTCTTTCATCGACTGGTTTTTGACCACAGCGGTCTCGAGTTGAGAGTTGGCCGAGGCACCGGCGTGGCCGAATTGGACTTCGGTCTTGAACATGCTTGCGCAAGTACCGATGGCCCAAGCGACAATTGGCTTGGTGATCTCACCGTTCTTCACCGCCTCGATAACGCGGTACTCCTCAACACCACCGACCTCACCAAGCAGGACCAGAATCTTGCATTCAGGTTCATTTTGGTATCGCATCAAGTGGTCGATGAAAGAAGTTCCAGGGTATCTATCACCACCGATGGCGACACCCTCGTAGACACCGTCAGTGTTCTGAGAGATGATGTTGTTGAGCTCGTTGGACATGCCGCCAGACTTGGAGACGTAGCCGACGGAACCCTTGCGGTAGAGCTTGGAAGCAACAATGTTGTCCATCATACCACCGGTGTTACCAATCTTGTACGCACCCGGCTTGATACCACCAACGGTGGCGGGGCCAATGATTGTAATTCCCTTCTCTTTGGACTTGATC
The DNA here is from genome assembly GCA_001599795.1 of Exophiala calicioides. Classification (NCBI taxonomy): domain Eukaryota; kingdom Fungi; phylum Ascomycota; class Eurotiomycetes; order Chaetothyriales; family Herpotrichiellaceae; genus Exophiala; species Exophiala calicioides. Next base: position 2,627,482 of record BCHZ01000004.1, read on the forward strand.
ATGATCTCACGAGCCCGTCGCTCGGGGACACCCTCAGCGATGATAGCGATGGAGCGGACCTGGGGAATGTCCATCAATTCCATCGTAGAACTGTAGACGGATCGCGAAGAGGCGAAGTTGACAATGGTGTCGACATCGGGGTGCTTCTCGAACGCCTTCTCGACGGACTGGTAGACGGGGAGGAGGGTCTCGCTGGTTCCCCAGTACATCTTGCTGACGAACTGACCACCAAAGGTGTAGATGATTCCGGCCACGGAGGGGGTTGTTCGCTTGCAAATGAAATCGAAGTCGAGCATTCCCTGGACAGCCTTCGGCTGCATCCCACTGTTTGGCGGTCAGAGTTGTTTCCCGTCGGCCTCCTTCTGCCGCTTGGACTTACTAGACAAAACATCTCGTCTTGTTATGGAATAGAGCATGTTGCGCAGGGCTCAATACCCTTGAGGGAGGGTTGAAACGACGGATGTTGTCGTTGGCAGAGAAAGGTGTCTCTGACCCCGAAGAGCCCTCTGGAATGTCGATTTGAGGCAGGCCATTGGCACCACCGTTCGTGGCGGTAGGCATGATTTCGGGAGAGTTGTCACGGACTAGAAGGCCCACAGTGTCAGTGGACAAGATCAGAGCGTGATGATAAAGCAGGAAGTCGAGGACGGCAGAAGTTGTGTTGAAATGGCGCTGGCACGACAAAAGGAGGGGTTTCAAGGAGGTGAAGGGGCATTTCAAGACGGACTGGGCTTTGAAGGGGACTTACAATGGGCAGAGTAGTTGTTGAATGCTTGTGGGAGAAGAGGGAGGATCGCAGACAACGTTGGAAATTCAGCAAAGGCAAAGAGAAATCAGCGACGAGAGAAAAGGTGAGCAGTGAGAAGGTGCAGTTGGGCAGGGGGATTTGGTGGTGTTTCTGGGTGGACTGTGGAGAGCCAGATGATGCTGAGTCCCTGAAGCGTTTGGAGGGATCGTCCGTTGAGAAGGCCAGGGAGGGTCCCGCTACTAACAAACAGCCCCGGCGGCCGAAAATAGGAATGGCGGCCCCCAATATCTTTTGCAGCTGGTCACACCGCCCGCCGCTTAGAGGCTGAAGGCTGAATCACACAGCGGCGGGAACTTTGGGAGTTGGGGGAGTGTGGGCCCTGGCCGGTCTGTTATCGAGGAACTGGCCTCCGAAGCTACTCAGGCACGCTTATGTTTGCTCCTTGGGGTTCTCGTGTGCGTGTGAGTTCGGAGTCCGGTGTTTAGGCGGGGTTCGTATCTCGTATCACCTCGAGCGCCGGCCGAACAGACGAATACAGCCAGAACAAACAATCGAGAATTGTTGTTCTTATTTTGTGTTGGGACACCAACTGGACTAACAGGAAATTACTCGGGAGACCGCTCACTTCATAGCTTTCTTGTCTCGAGAACTACCCCGTACTGGCTGCCCCAAGAGACAGGCTGACAACCGCCAAAGGTCCGCAGAAGTCTGAAGGAAAATTAATTTCTTCAACCAAAAAAAAGTGGTGAGTGCCGGCAACGTCACTGTTCCGGCGTTCGTCTTTTGAAGTTGAAAAATAGCGGTGACCGATCGGTGAGTTGGGCTGTCGGTGTGGTAGCCTGGAGGCTGCGCTAATGCTGAGGCCCGCGGGCTCCCTGTTCCTGGCGTTGGGGGTGCAGCCCTCGCGGAAACTGAACGTGGTCAGCAAAGGCCGTGGGTCGGTCGCTGTCCAATTGCCCGGAGTCTTTCTGCCACAGTGCCACCTTCGCCCCTGCTCCCAACAACCGTCTCAGCGCGCTCGACCAGGAAAGCGTAATCCACCCCGGAAAGGGAGCTGGTGTGCCCTTCCGACGCCAACATTATTGTCCGCCCCGTACCACCACCAAAGCACGCAGGAATACTTCTGGCCCCAGGTGAATCGCCCTCCCTTCGCACACCACGCACATCTCATCCTGCTTTCCAAACACTCTCCGGTCTTGACAACCTGTCTGCTACTCTCTCATATCTTAGATCTCAGACCTCAGATTTCAGACCTCTTTCCCTGAAGCAAAAGACCAGTCTTCTACTGCCCCTGCCCATTCCTCGATTTACCCCACACCGCCGCAACAATGTCAGCAAAGTCCATTCTCGAGGCCGACGGCAAGGCCATTCTCAACTACCACCTTACGCGTGCTCCAGTCATCAAGCCTACTCCTCTGAAGCCATCCGGCGTCCACAACCCTCCTGCCCGCCTTGCATCGCTCTACTTCCCCGAAGACGAACCTGTAAGGGCGGTTTTGGACCAAGCTGAGGCCACCTTCCCATGGCTCCTGACTCCCGGCGCCAAATTCGTCGCAAAGCCAGATCAGTTGATCAAGAGACGAGGAAAGAGTGGTCTTTTGGCCTTGAACAAGACCTGGCCTGAGGCGAAAGCCTGGATTGAGCAAAGAGCTGGCAAGGATCAAAAGGTTGAGACGGTCACCGGTGTCCTCCGACAATTCTTGGTTGAGCCATTCGTGCCCCATCCTCAGGATACTGAATACTACATCAACATCAACTCGGTCCGAGATGTAAGTGCTGCGCACAATTACTGGTGACGGTACGCTAACTGTTTTGCAAGGGCGACTGGATTCTGTTCACCCACGAGGGCGGTGTTGACGTCGGTGACGTGGATGCGAAGGCCGAAAAGATCCTGATCCCAGTCGATCTAAAGAAATTCCCTTCCAACCAAGAACTGGCTGCCACCTTGCTCAAGAAAGTGCCCAAGGGTGTCCACAACGTTTTGCTCGATTTTATTGTCCGACTCTACTCCGTTTACGTGGACTGCCAATTCACCTACCTCGAAATCAACCCCCTAGTCGTTATTCCCAACGCCGCAGGCACATCAGCCGAAGTCCACTTCCTGGATCTTGCCGCGAAGCTCGACCAGACAGCCGACTTCGAATGTGGCAACAAATGGGCCATTGCTCGCAGTCCAGCCGCTCTTGGCTTGCCCGGCGTCAAAACCGATGGAAAGGTCACCATCGATGTGGGCCCGCCCATGGAGTTCCCCGCGCCCTTTGGACGTGAACTTAGCAAGGAAGAGAAGTACATTTCGGACATGGATGCGAAGACTGGTGCTTCGCTCAAGCTCACAATTCTCAACTCCAAAGGCCGCGTGTGGACATTGGTTGCTGGTGGTGGTGCTTCGGTCGTCTATGCCGACGCTATTGCTTCCGCCGGTTTTGTTAGCGAGTTGGCCAACTACGGCGAATACTCCGGCGCGCCAACTGAGACCCAAACATACAACTATGCTCGAACCGTTCTTGACCTCATGCTCCGAGCACCCTTGCACCCTGAAGGCAAAGTACTCTTCATTGGAGGTGGCATTGCCAATTTCACCAACGTGGCTTCAACATTCAAGGGTGTCATCCGCGCACTAAGAGAAGTGGCACCCACTCTGAATGACCACAAGACGCAGATCTGGGTCCGTCGTGCAGGCCCCAACTACCAGGAAGGGCTTAAGAATATCAAGAACGTTGGTGAGGAGTTGATGCTCGACATGCATGTGTACGGCCCGGAGATGCATGTCAGTGGCATTGTGCCATTGGCTCTGCTGGGCAAGAAGTCCGAGGTCGCTGAGTTTGGAGGCGCGTGAGCGCCTTTGGCTCGTGGACGGATGATTCCTGTTGTATGATTTGATCTAGAGCATATGAATTGTCAAATCGATCTTTGGATGGGTCGACATGAGCCTGGGCGATCGGGAAAAGGGGGGCAGGCCTTGGGGGGGTGTTCTTTGCCGGCGTTTCTGTCTCGTGACCGACTGTCTGTTGAAGGCAAAGAGGAGCGAGCCTTGTTGTGTGATGTACGGCGACGGCGAGCCGTCGGCCTCTCTTCAAAGATCCGGAGGAGGCTGAACTCGAGAACGACGAGACCAAGCAGTAAATATCATATCAGAGCTAGACGGACCGAGATGGTAATGATGATTCATAACGCAAGCTTGATTTTAGTGAGGAGGCACGCTCCTGCTCGGTGTTGTTTTACTCTTTTCTCAAAGCACATCTAATCGGACACCCGAAGCCGCGATCCCTTTCTCTCGAGACATGTAGCTCATCTCGAGGAAGGCGACCCATGAATCAAGATCCTAGCGAAGGCCTAGTCGTCATCGTGTTGTTTCTCGGAAACGGGAAGGTGCGTAATATTTGAACTCCAGACTCCGAAATCTCCCTGCAGCCAGAACTCCGTACCATGTGCGGACCTTTGTCTCATTTCGCAGCCCCAAGAAAAAAGACCGCCACCACCATTTTGGATATTTACCGCAGAGACTCGTCAAGAACCCTCCTGCCTGTCTCGATTGCCGCCCGTGTCCGTAACTCCATTCCATGCGCTCTCCTTTATTCCACATGCACAACTCGCCCGCCACCCAGCTCGTCGATGTACGCGAGCGGGCTGCACCCCTGGCTAGTCTTCTTCACCTCCTCGCGGAGCAGCACGGCGAGCACCTCGACGGGTGGGTTCAGGCCAAGTGCGTTTGCTCGTTTCCAGCGCCGCAGGCGGGGGATGCCGATGCACGGCCCGTACTGCGACGAGAGGTCGAAGTGCCGGAGGATCTTCTCATGGAGCGACAGGTTGGATTGGTGGACTAGAAGGGCAGGCGCGACAGGTTGGTTAGCAAGGTGGTCTGGTTTTTCCTGGGAAAAAGATGCAGAGATTGCGCAAGGGATGGAGGATGGAGGGCAGAAGGGATTCACAACGGTCCAGAAACTTGTGCAGTTTCCAACATACCTCGGGGAGCAAGCCGACTTTTCTCCTCGGCCGTCCAGTACTTCTTGACCTGCGCATCTGTCATCTTCTCCGCCTCGAGCTCCCGCTCGTCCTTGCCTGCCGCGGCGGCCTTGTTCTTCTTCGTTGACTTGGTCCTCTGCTTGCTGGGTGTGGGGGGTTCCTGGATCGGAATATCGACATCCTCTGTCGCCTCGGCGTCCGGCTCTGGCGTCACCCTCACATCCGCAATCTGGTCCTGGGCATTGGCCTCTGGAGTCTCGATCGCCGTCGTCACTGCCGTCGGCGAATCTAAGAGTTTCAGCGCCGCTTTCTTCGCCGACTCATCATCTCGGACTGCTGCGGGCTTGGTCACCCGTGCCGACTTGTTGTTGAACGACAAGGTGGATTGCCCATGGGAGGAGACGGAGGGGCCACTGGCTCTGGATTTGCGACCGCGAGGCATGATGAGGAGATTGATTGTTCTCTTGGACCAAACTGTTTTGGTTTCTGGGAATCTGTCGAAGGAGTCTTAAGTTCCGAGATTACTGGGGTGTCTTCGTCTTCTATGATGCCGGATTGGAATGGCAAGGTCAGTATTGTGGGATGGAGCTGAAGTTCGGACCATCAAAAGGGAGATGAATGACGTTCTCTCAATTTCATGAGTTGCTGCCTCAGCAACAGCCAACTAGCGCCAAGAGAGCCCCGCTTTCAGATTGCACCGGCGCCGCTTTTCTGAAATCCGACTTCTCGATCATTTCATTGGTGACTCAGCGCGCGTTCGACAAGTATCCAAAAAGCAGCATCACTCTCTACGCGTTTTCGGCTTAATTGGTTGCGGGTTCTCATTTGTCAGTCAGGACTCAGGTGGTGCCCACCAGGAAGAATACCTGTAAATAAGCAAAAATAAGTCGGGGCCACAAGTTGGGATCTTGATTAGAAGATAAGTGGAAAGTCTCGCCAAATGCTGCTCAACCTAATCAATGTATTTCTAAGTTCCGTCGAGAGTAGGAGTATCGCAACAATGATGCTCGTTGTACTCCTTACTGTCCAACCCGATGCCTGTGTTCCGGGATAAACCTATACAGATTCCCTCCCCAATGTTAGGTGAACGCCTTGCTATGCTGTGCTAATAAATGTGCTGTGGGGCGGGAGGAATCCTGACTTGGTTGTCTGGAGCCTTGTGGGCCCTTTCCTTTCCCGGTTCTGTCTCCCCTCGCATGTTGGGACTGTTGTCTACTGGGTATTCGCATCCTTCGTGGTCTCGTTTCATGTCTTTCCCCGTGTTTCAATCCACTCTCCATCCTTCGTTATCAGATCTTATTCCATCGAGCTGGTAGACCAGAACCTCCATGGTCCGCCCCACCAGGATGATCTCCCCCCGGCCCAGTCTCCTTTGGTAGCAGACTTCAAGTCATCAACATTCAGATAGTCCACCCCTTCTTTGACCAATAGCCGCCAAAGAGAATTTCTCAAGCCTCGAGGCCAACTGGGTACGTCCCAATATCTGACTTTCAAACCACGAGAATGAGCTCCGGCGATCTGTTTGCGCAAAGACTCTAATTGTTTGTGGGAGAGGTGCCCACGACGCCACGGCCAACCAATGGTATGCTTAAATGAGACAGAAGCATAGTATGAATTTGCTGGGGAGTAGATGGAAGGATTGGCAGGAGCGGATCCCGAGTAGCCTTGACCCTGGTTTTCATTTGATCGGCCAGCTACAGCGCCACCGGAACTGTGCCGATGAGCGCCATTGTAGGCCGCAGGTTGGTCGGCTGGTGCAATCATGTCCGAAAGCTGCTCCATCAAATCCAATGGCGCGTCGAAGAAAATGTCTCGATAGTGTGGGTTGGCCACCACCTCACTGAAAGGCGCATTTCCAGTCACGACAACAGTGATTGGCCCTTCAACAACACCACTCCCATTGAAGTAGGTCAGATATTTCTTTTCCCGCAGCGGCGCGAGTTGTTTGAAGACGTGTGGCCAAATGGCTTTGCCATCGTTCTTGAAATCGATCAAAAGGACAAGGGTTTGGGATGGTGTAGTATCAAACACGCCGTTCCGTGGAAGGTCGAGAGAGGGGTGGAAAGAAGTAATAGGGTTTTGCTTCTTTAGGATGTCGCTGAGAGGGTCAATGTAGAGATTGCGAAGGGTTCTTTCGGGGGTCAAGGAGGCAGTCGAATGTCCAACATATAGTTCTTGATCATAGAGCCAGACATCAGCCTCAACACCAGTACAGCCTGCGTTGAGAGCAGAGAACAGTGGCTCCTTGCGCCAATAATCATTATGAGAATGGCATGCAACAGGGTGAATGTCGGCGGAGAAGTCTGTTGGCCAACGTCCTCGGTCTCCAGATAACAATCCTGTTGGGTTCCAAGCATCGAGTTCGCCGTCTAGGTCATCTGGGAAAAAGGCTATGAGGAGACCGCAGGCAAATGCGATGACCTCGAGAATACCCCTACAAATTCAAGTCAGCCCCAGCTTCATAACATCCAGTATGAGATCTTACAGCAGCATCAGCGCGAACGCTAGCAGGTAGATGACCTTTCCCAATGGGCTCGACTTGGAGGACTTCTGGATATCTCCCCTGAGGATACGCTCCTTTTGTGCATCGCTGTATCGGCCGCGAAATAACGGTCTCCACAACGGTATTGCCCATAATCGTCGCCAACTGGAAAAGCGCGGGGCAGCGAGGTCGAAGGAGGATGATTCATCAAAACTCGTGCACGTGACGGAGGGGAATTTGGGGCCCGTTTCTAGGTCAGGGCCGTGTTGGTAAGGCTGGTCGTGGGCCAGGAAAGGGATACGCTCTGAATGGAGGGACGATTCGCGCCCGCGAGAGTGATTAAGGCCATTGCGGAAGGACCGGATGGGATTGGGAGATATAGAAGCTGAGGCTGAGGCTGATGCTGTTGGCGCAGGCTGAGGCATGCTGAGGAGAGCCTTGACTGGCTTGGGCCTTCCAACCTGGTTAGGCCCCTGTCGCAATCGGTGGAGGGATGGAGGGGCGGGCTGCCGAGGTCCGTTTTCGGTGGCTACCTGACTACCTCATAGTTGCTAGGAGGGGTACGGGAAGGATATCTAGGGATGTTTGAACGAGTCTGCATGGACTTGACTGTTGCAGCTGGGAGGGAGAATGGAGAGGGATGGACTGCGAGCGGCAGGCTTGCTTAACAATTAACGGAAATGCAGTCAAACGAGTCGGAGTGCCCTTGCCTCTGCCCTTGGCCCTTAACTGCCTACTCGCCGGATGCGGTGAACGGCGAATAAAATGGCGACATGTTGAGTTCCTGAACTACCGTTCTAGGGCACCGTTCTAGGCACTCTTTTAACTATTCCTTACCGTTTTCAGGCGCAGCGGGCCCCAGCGGGCTTACTTTTAGCAAGTCCGCACTGAGCAGGTGACTGATATTTGGTCCGTAGGAGTCAGTGCTCGACTCTTTTTTTCTTAATTACTGATTTCTCTCCCGCCTGGCTATACTAAGTACCGTTTAGTTACTCCGTACATCGCTTCTGGCCTTTCATTCTTCCCACATGGCTTCTGCTCCCCCCGCCCATTGGCTCATTGACCGTGAGGGAGCGAGCCTTCGGTCTTCAAGGCTCCGACCTCGCCCGTCCTCGACTCCTGCCCCGGGGCACCTGGTCTAGGCTTTTTTCCTCGCAGTGTCTGCCACTGCACAGTGCCACCGCAGCCACCACCAGGACCAGGACCACAACCACCACTTCGTCATCCGAACTCTCTCGTCATGACCTTTGGTTGGTCATTGCGTTGCCGTCGCCCGGCAATTGCTCCAACCACAACCACTTGTCTTCCCGACTGAGACTCACGGTCGCTCAAGCAGCAAGGTCGTTGCTTGAGTGTCCCCAGTATTACAAACTCAAAAGAAGAGTTCTGCCTGCACACCGTCTGCTCCCAATAATCATGATAGCGCAAGCCGAAACCTCTTGGCTGCATCTAACGCTGCCGCTATCGCAAGTCTTGGCGCTACCTCGTCGACGCTGTTGAGGCCCGGCCAGTCATGGACTCTGCCTCGCACACACCCGTTCCGTCGCCAATCACCTCATCTCCTGTGACCGTTGCTCATGTTCAGCCTGATGCCTGGACCAACTAGCTCATGATCACCACCCGTCCATGTTGCAAATCACTGAGATCTGCCCATACACGTGGCATCCATTACTGATGACTTGAGTTGCCGCCCGGACGGCAAATCAAAGAGGTGGTGTTGCACTCGTGCTGACAATCCCACTCAAGGGCAGGAACGATTGCGACAAACTCACCGGCGACAGGAAGCAGCAACCCTGAACCCTAGCATTGAGTCCCCACTAACACAAGAGCTGTCAATTTAGCACTACATCCTCTGGCTACCCTCCAGCGGCCTGGAAATACCCCCCCGAGCCAATGAGAGCAATGACAGCTCACCCACCCCCTGGGCTTTCTGAGATCACGAGAACTTGGAAGCCACACCCTTATTTCGGCCTCGTTTTCTCATTTTCAATGAGACGGAGACCGTGGTTGAACCCGAAACGAACATTGGACCCTCATCTGTCCAATACAGAGCACAGCATGTGAGACGCAATTCAGGCAAATAATTTAACTGAATGTGAACTAGGTAAGGATATAAGAGACTGGCTAATATTTTGCCTGTGTGGAAGCCCGCCATTTTTCAACTCTCAAGGCAGAATGTTTCACATCCTTTTCACGACTGCCATTCGCCATGCTCACAACGGCCCGTTCGGATGAATCAGGACCTTGGTGTACCCTTCGATTCTCTTGTCAAATTTGTCATACGCCACCACTGCGTCCTCGATTCCAATCTCATGACTGATCACAAACGATGGTTTGGCCTTGCCAGAAATGATCAAGTCACGCAGATATCTGTTATACTGCTTGACGTTGCACTGTCCTGTTGCAAGGGTAAGGCCCTACAGGGAAGAATGTCAGCCTTACGAAATTCGGGGGTAGTACCATCTCGCCGTCGCACCTTTTCAAAGAGCTTCCCGAAGCTCAAACTGATCAGACCCTTCCCGCTTGCCTCATCAGGCGCCCCAGGATCGGCGGGCACATAAAGTCCGGGAATTCCCATCCCTCCACAGGGCCTGGTCGCTCTGATCATGCTCTCGAGGACGATGTTAGGTTGCTCCTTCTGGCCGCCTGTGTCCACAGCCTGGTACCCCACGGCGTCGACAGTCCTGTCCACCATACCACCATTCTTCTCGAGGATCTGATCGACGGCATCACCCTTGCTAAAGTCGATGGGTATACATCCGATCTTCTCACCGGCAGCCAACCGCTCGGGCACTTTGTCGACAATGAAGACCCGACTCGCCCCTCTCAAGACGGCCGAATAGGCCGCCATCAAACCCACCGGACCTGCACCCCAGACGGCGATGCTTTCCCCTGTCTTGAACCCGCTTAATGATACGCCATGATATCCTGTAGGGAAGATGTCTGCGAGAAGAATGAAGTCTTGCTCGTGCTCTTTTCCAGGCGGCAGCTTCAGTGCATTGAAATCCGCGTACGGGATGCGGATATATTGTGCCTGACCTCCTCTATAGGGGCCCATGGAGACATACCCGTACGCTCCGCCAGCGAAGCCAGGGTTCACGCCGGTGCAGAAAGCCGTCCGACCCTCCTCGCAATTCCGGCAGCGACCGTCGGCCACGTTGAAAGGCATAACCACTCGGTCGCCTTTCTTCAGCAACGTCACCCCGGAGCCAACTTCGCTGACTATTCCCATGTTCTCGTGGCCTTTACGGGGACCATGTCAGCAACTGATGTATTGTATGGGGATTACTTGTGCTTCGTGGGTTGTTGGAACCATACCAAAAGTGATCCCGGGCTGTGCACCGGTGCGGCCCTCATACTAAATACGTCAATTCAATCCCGATGGCAAGCCCATCTTCCAAGCCGACGAAGGGAGCTAGCTCACCATATGCAAGTCCGAACCGCAAATCGCTGGTGAGGAATTCAGCCCGTCAGCGACCATCGGTCAATTCAATCTATCACGACCTCCGTCTTTCTCTCAACCGGTCTCCGAGCATGAAACTTACCAGCGGTCGTGACCTTGACGATGACATCGTCCGGATGCTCAATGGTGGGCATCGGCACATCGTCGACCTTGACCTTGAAGGCCCCCTCGTAGTTGACCGCCCTCATGGTCGACCCGGCGCGAACTTCAGTTGCAGACATTGTGTGGCACGTTGATGATAACGGTCGAGTTTAAGGTTCTCTACCAACGGCGAACGAGCGAGCGAATGCTTTCTGTAGAGATTCCGAGTTCAGGGAATCTCGAGTCTTGATTGGATGGCACGTAACGTTAGGGCCTTCAATATCAGTGAGTACTTTAGTCAGGTAGCCCAGTTAGATTGAACGAAGAATCAGATGATGAAATTGGAGAGAAGAAAGAAAAGAGAATCTTCTGGCCTTATCAACCAGGGATATATATGCGTGCATGCAAGCATGGATCGTCTTGGAACTCTGACCTCCTCCCTCTCACACCATCCGGCACTTCCATTCGAGAAGTATTGCACTCGCGAAATCGACCAGCCGCAGGCAGGTAGGGTCACTCACTCGATGATCTCGAAAAAGCGGAGTCGATGGTGACGTTTGGTCCACCCCCCTTCTGACTGACATCTGGCATGGATGGCATGACAGTACATGGACGCGATGGCCTCACTTCACTCCTCCTCATCTCCTCATCTCCTCTCCTCCGCCGCCTCCGCCGCCGCCTCCCCATCTTTGCGGGGTACCTGGCCATTCCCTCCACCACATGGCAGTTCTCCGTAAACGAGGCGCAGGCGACCACAACGCGAGGGGTAACTTGATTACTCAGTTAGAAGACGTGAGACTTGGCCGGCGGATGAGCGAGCCTGTCCTCCTTACTGGTCGAGGGGTCGAGAGACCCAATGGGGAATCGGGCTTCCTTCGTCAACCGGGCCTCTTAGACCCTTAGCCCTACTCGTAGAATGCCTTTGGCCTGCTCGCTCTCCGTTACTACTTGCAGCTTCCCCCCAATCATTCCATCTATCACAACGTTACACTCTTCTCGGGCGGACTCAAGGCCGAGTAGTCTGGCGGGGTTCGGGGACACGACAGCGAGACGCAGAAACAAGGGCAGGTTTGATTTGATCGTATTGGACTAGAAAGCAGTCGACATACATTGGCATGGGCATCCGTTCGATAAAGGACGTCGGGTAGAGATTATCCTGACTGGTTTTTCTCATCATTCTCTCTCTTCTCCTCTCCTCCGCAACCATGCCGAGCCCTGATGGCTTCAAAATCTCTGCCAAACCGAAATAACGCCTCTACTCATGCTGGGTCAGGTGGTGTGCTATGTCGAATGCGAAGGGTATACATGATGGTGCATCTGGTGGGTGGTCGTGGGTGTTCTTCAATCGTGCTCGGGGTGGTGGGGCGCATACAACCGTGCTTGGCGAGGTTGCTCATGGGGGGCTGAAGGGGGCTTGGGTCGGGGCTCGTGCTCTCAATCAAGTTCAGCGAATATCCGTGGATGTTGTTGTCTCTCGACGACATGTCGTTGACAGTCCATCGCTGGGTGCTGCATGGATTCTCACCGCATGGGTGAAATGCTCGGTGTCAGGGGGAATGCGATCAGTGATCGCGGGGCCGATTGACTTGATTCAATCTCGACATTTACATGTCCATGGTGTCGGTGCCGTTTGCAAAGTTGAATTGGCCTTGAGGTTGGTTCGAGCCAAGGGTAAAGCCGGTGGCGTTGGCCTGAGGTGCCAATTCTTCAATGTCGGCGCCGGCATCCTCTTCGTCAGAGAAATAGCGTTCAATGATGTTGTAGGCCTTCATGTAAATTTCCTCATTGGCATTGTTCTGGCAATCGTGAATCTTCTCCATGCCGCCAGCCTCTTCGATGAACAAGGCATATCGGTTGACTTGGGCCTCCGGGGCTCGAGAATCGGCAGCTTCCTTGTCCATTTCACCGACCTTGAGGATGTTCTCCAACCCATCCAAAGCAACCTGGATAATCTTGTTGTCCGGGCAAGCCAGCAAGTCGCAGAGGGGCTTGATACATCCTTGCGACACAAGATATCTGATCTGGTCTGGCTTCTGTAGACCACCTGAGGTGGCATTCGAGATGGCCCAGCATGCTTCCTTGCGAGTTTTGAAATCTCCGTTGGAGAGGAGATGGATCAAAGGGGGGATGATGTTGGCATCAACGACGGCCTGGATCTGGGTTGAGTTGCCTGCGGTAATGTTTGAGATCGTCCAACATGCTTCCTTGCGAATGCCATCCTTCTGGGAACTAAGCAGGGACAACAAGGCACTCAAGGCACCACAGTTAATGATGACTTGGGTCTGTACGTCGTCGCCAGTAACGATGTTTCCAACGGATCGAAGTGCAGGGGTCTGGACCGAGGTGGAGGCATGCATGAGGAGTTCGACGAGACGTCGTGGGATACCGGCTTCAATGACTGCTTGGATCTTATCATTGGAACCATCGGACAGGTAGGAAATGGCCCAGCAGGCATCAATAAGGACTTCATCATCTAGCATGTAGACGAGCTTGGACAGGACGGGGAGAGCAGGTTGGATCTGATAAGAATTAGTGAGGGTATGTAAAACCATTCTCGACACACATACAGTGTTCCAGTCGGGTTGGGGAGTCTTTCCACGACAGAAATTGCTCAAAGTCCACGTGGCATTTCGAAGCATGCTCAACTTGCGGCCGTCGGCGATGAGGTTGAGGAGGGGCTTCAGGGCGCCTTGGCTAAGGACATAATCACGGCAGGCAGGGCTATCACCAGCAATGTTACCCAAAGCCCAGACAGCCTGTTCGCGGACATCCGGCTCATGGCTGCTCAAGAGCTCGACAAAGATGGGGACTGCGCCAGCTTCGATGACCACCTGCGTTTGGGCAGCCGAGCCAGAAGCAATGTTGGTCAAGGCCCAGGCAGCCTCAAACTGGACGAGAGTGTGGGGGGAACGGAGGAACTCGACGAAACGGCTGACGACACCAGTTTCGATGACCTTCTCGATGGGAGGGTTGCGCTCCTTCGACAGGAGTTTTCGGAATTTCGTAGTTGCTTGGATCTGGCCGTCGATCTGGTCAGAGAAAACTCCCTTGACCATCTCAGGCAATTCGGTGCTCAGCTGTCGATAAGATTAGTGTGAGATCGGGATGGTCCAGGGCTTGAATCTTACCTCGCTCTCGATGTTTCCGGCCTCATCGTCGCTATCTACCTCTGTCAGCCCGCCGATGCCGATTTCGCCATTTCCACGCTGGACGCCTCTGCGTTTGGCAAGGTTCTCTTCTCTCTTCTGGCGACGAATTTCCACCTGTTGTTCCTCTCGGCGACGACGCAGTTCATCGGGCTTGAAACTGTTCTTGGCCTTGAACTGAGTGCGACGATGTTCGGGGATGTATCTCTCCGCCATGATGGGGCGTTGTGTGAGGCAACGGTACACAGAGCGGGTTCAGGAATCACTTGGTCTCAGGTTGCAGCCGGTCCCGAGCGATGCTTCCAAGGACAGGGCTCGAAGGTGCCAATGAGGGATGCTGAGAGTCGGAGCGGACAAGTATTGAATATGCGCAAGAGAGCACGAGTTCATCGACAAATTGAAGGATGAGGCAGGTTGCAGTTGGTTCGTTGGTTGGACTTGCATCTGCTAGTTTCTGTTTTCGGCTTCGCCACCTTTGGTCTTGGCATCAATCACGTGACAACGTGATTTAGTGCCTCGTTCCCGTCGCGTGGGTAGGATGACCACAAGACATCACTCAGCCTCCACCCTTCGCATGTCCTTCCATCTCTGCCTCATTATTGTTGTTTGGGAACCTACTCACAGTCACTCGACGAGGCGCCCTTCACTTCAAAGGTAACCTTCCATCCCTCGAACCGACCTTGCGGCTCATTTTAGACGCGTCCTCATCTCTTGCATCGTTCATGGCACACAGCCTCGTCCGCAAGTCTTAAGTCATGGATGGCACAACTGAAGACGTCCCCGTGCCCAAGGGCTTCATTGATCTTGCCAATGCTAGAGCCCGAGACAAGAATTACAAGTACAGCGTCATTGGAGTATGTACCGACTTTATGGAGCCTGCGAGAACAGGCGGGACGGACTACAAGTGTAAAGCTCATCTGCTGGATCCTCTATGGTCACGCAAAGTCCCCGAAGATCAAGACGACAAGTTACCTGCCAAAGGCATGGAATTCAGTTTCTTCCGTAAAGACAAGAATGCGTTGCCAGCGATTCAGAATAGAGGCGACGTGGTAATCATACGCAACATCAAGAACTGCGACTGGTCCGGGAGTTGGTTTGGATTGTCAAACAACATGACAACCTGGCTTGTTCTGCCCCGTGGAGAACTGGACGGGTTGAAGCTGGAAGACTTGCAGGCGAAGGCTGAATCGTTGGGCCAACCCGAAGAAGTACTTCGATACGCAAAGTGGATCGCCTCAAAAGAAGATCCCGCAACCAGACCACAGAGCGAGAGCATTATACGCGACAGCGGTGGATCGAGTTTCTCGACCGGACGTAAATTCCACCTTGTCACGGACCTGCGAATCCCTCCCATTGGCTCGAGATACTACATTGAACTCCTCGGCGAGGTGCGAAGAAAATTCTCGAGTGATATACGGACCGAGCTCTCAATAACTGACTACACGTCGCACGACAGCCTGTACGAGTACCATGCCAATAGCGAAAACGACCAAGGACGAGACGGTGACCAGTACGGTTATATTCAGGAGGCACGGGAGCCGTGGCCTGGCCCATGGGGAAAGATGACTATCAGCATCACCTTGTGGGATGCAAACCATGCCGCTGCGAGCGAGATTGATGAAGGGAGATTTGTCTATCTACGCAACGTAGAAATCAAAATGGATAATAACAGGTCCAGGCTTGAGGGCAACTGTCGAGGTGACCGAAGGTACCCAGAGAAGGTGACGGTTGCAGCGATGTGTCCACGCAAAGACGCCAGCGACGAGAATTTGAAGGCACTGCTAAAGCGGAAAAGGGACTATGAGGCAGAGGCCAAAGCAAATCACTTGCCATTCCAGCACAGAGCGCAGACGGCGAAGAAGCAGATGGAAAGACAAAACGAAGTGATGGAAGAACAGAAGAGCAAAAAGGCGAAAGCGCGAAAACGGAAGAAGGCAAACAGGCAGCAGCAAAAGGCCGAGATGCCACCACTACAGCAAGTCGCCGCCGAGAACCCATCGATTTATACTAGCAATGAGAACATCCGAACCAACGAGTACGACGTTCCTCGGACATTGATCACAGACATTCTCGACCCGACGATCCTCGACCGCAAAACAGCCAACGGAATCCCATTCAGAATCCCCTTCCAAAATTGCAAGTACAAATCCCACGTTCGAGTGGTCGACTACTTTCCCAACAATATCGCAGACTTCGCGGCTCCTCGAAAGGTGACCGATTTCGATGACTTGTCGGACGCTGGCAACGAATCGGACTCGGACATAGATATTTCGCGAGACAACGAGATTGATATAAGGTGGGAATGGCGGTTCCTCCTTCTCGTTGAGGACGCTCGTCCTCCTCGCGCAGAGGATGACACAACGCAGATGGAGCTCATCGTTGCAGATGGCGATGGTCAGTTTCTATTGGATATGGACGCCTGTAACCTTCGGGCCAAGAAGAACGAAGGCGAACTAGTCAAACTGAGAGAAAAGCTGTTCCATCTCTGGGGCGATCTCCAGGAAAAGAAGGAGGAATGCACGGCCGAGGTATTGGACGTGAGACCCAATTGTCGGCCGTTCGAGTGCCTCATCAAGGAATATGGGGTTCCTTCGCGGTCTGAGGCAGTAAAGAACTCAGACCTACCAGTGTACGACCGAGTGTTCCGCATGTTTCAGACAAGAATCTTCGGCTCGAACGCTCCGTCCTTAGGCGAAGACTCCTAGGTATGACCCATGGCATCTCTCCTGCTATTCTCTCGCGGACCAGTCTGGAAAACTCTCCTGGAACGACTCAACAACCCAACATTCGCTGCGCGACCCCCCGCGATTGGTGATGCTCTGGTGTGGCGACAGGAGCTCCAGGTAAGATCGCGAAGGCGATTAGTCCTGTCGGGCGAAATGCAAAGAAATGGAGCAGTCGTTCAGACGCGCCCATGGAGGTCCGCTTATGAGAGTGGCAAGCATAGAGGACTAACAGAACTGGGAAAGCCATCGATGCACCGCAGGAAAAGGAATTTCAATCACAGAGATGCCCATGATGTCCACATGTTGATCATGTTGATCAGCTACCTGCCATTGAAAAGCAAACATGTTAAGTCGATCAATCAATCAATCAATCAATCAATCAACAAACAAGGTGGTGGCGAGTCTTACACGATCTTCCAGTCTCATTGCAGTCTCGTTGCAGTCTCGTTGCAGTCACCCAATCTAGTGGTTCGCCGCTGCCAGTTGGGTCCCCTTCCCAAGAAATTATTTGAATTATCTCCTTCCCAAAAAGGCACCGATTGCCGGAAAGAGCAGCTCCCAAGCACTAGTGTGAAGGCCCTGCAGCATCAAAGTGCAGCATTTGTGCTACCAGAAGGGCCAAGGCATCAAAGTGCTCGGATGGACTCTCGAGAAGTTTGAAAACCTGAAATACGGCCAACAAAGATCGTCTGCAACAACCATTTTCTGGTCACGTTTGAGAAACGAAAATTTTGGAAGGAATCAAAAATAGAGAGTTGCTTCTCTTCCCCCAAAGAATCGATCGCCCAAAGCGATTGTCATATGTTTCCTGAGGAAGAGAAGCTTCTTCTCAAAGGCTCCAGACGAAAACGCACAAGGTTTCTTCCTAGCTACCCTTTCTGCAATACTGTTAAGTAATACGAGAGAGAGAGAGGCAAGGCGCGGCTGTGTGGACCTGATGTTGCACGGCAGGATTCCGCTTTTGGAGGGATCCAGTGGCATCTCTATATTGGTCACGTGTGAGGTGTGTTTTTGCGCCGGGGAAATGCGCTCGTCGGAATTCTTCCAGACAGAGCCTAGTGCCTAATCCTTGATCCACAAAAACGTGTCGACTGTTCAAACAACGACTCGGCATGCGCTTGTTCCACGCCGAGAGCTCTTGCGCTTTCTGCCAAAAGCGAATACGGCAACCCCGGCCGGAGGAGACTTGTGGCGCTCCATATGTCAAGGGTTCTGGAAATAGAAGAGGTGGCCCTAACGTGGTCGAAGTACAGGGGTTTGGTGGTGAGTCTCCAAGGACATCGAGCAGCCGACCATTATTGCATATACTTCGATTTAAATGGCTTCGATGGAGTTCTCCAGCAAAGCCGATACTCGGCACCCGAGAAAGTGCGACCGGTGTGTGCCGAGGCTGCCGTGACCGTGTCGTGTCGTTTATCCACAATTCGTACCCGTGTGTGTCTTTGCTGTTGCTGGCCTATTATCGTCGTCGTAGGTTGAGTCCGTCTACCCCTTCCCGCGTATTAGCAATCGGATGCGTAGCTGTTCCGTCAACCGTCTCCAGCCTCGTGCGTTTGGAGGGTCTCAAGGCATGTTCCCTAATTATTGGCGGCGCGATGTGGGTCGAAGGGCCGTTCATCCCTAAATCAAGATGCCTGACGGATACTGCTTTCCTGTGACCAGGATGCATCGTTCGGGGGGACGGGGGTGAGGGTGGAAGCCGAAAGCTGAAGTGGGTAAGATACAGTAACCCTGGGGCCTGTGGTCGAGTCATCATACGGCCCTCATGGACTAAGCTACAGATGTATGTGAGAAGCGACGAATAGTGTCGATGGTACTCCATCTTTTGTACGTGAAGGTACGTCGCAATGGAGATGGTGCTTATGCCAGCAGTGAACTCTCTGTCGGGACGGCAGTTCTGAGTCCTGAGAACTGAGAAACGGTACTACATATGTAAGTGATTGGATGATTGCGTCCGCGATCAAAGCGTGATCTCCAAGGAGAGTTTAGACCCTGAAGCAGCCAAGCAGAAACTTCAGCATGAGAGGCTGTAAGTATCCAATATGCGTCGGACGTGGGGATCCGGGGGAACAGGAGGATGACTGGGAACCTGATCTGCAGATGGCTAGGTGATGAACATCCAGGTTCGCCTCCGATCATCCCACCACGTCTAGCGGCACGTCGGGGGAGCTCTACTTGCAGAAGGACGACGTCCACGGTCATGCAACAAATGGCACGACCCAGAGGATAGACCAGAGTCTAGACTCCATACTCGCATTGGCGGCCTGGGGGACGGGCTATGAGCGAGTCAGGCAGAATATTCCCTCGGCCTTGATCGGATTTATCGATCGTTCACAAGCTACCACCTGCGAAATGCGAGAGATGACGAACGTGTAGTGTGACGCCAGCCGTAGGAGGTAAAACGCCCATGAGGTGCGTCGTTCTCAGATTTCCTTCCGTCCCAAGCGCCCTAGGAGTCGGATCATGCATTGTTCGTTCCATCCCGGGTTATAACTGGCCGAGAAATTCTGCACGCCAGGAAGGAGCGAGAATAGACTTGCAGTTGGTGCAAAAGGCTATGAATGCATGGATAAGTAAGTCCCGAGTTGCGACTTACTCTTAGTGGAGACGAGCCCGAAACAACGGGATCGGTCAGGTGGCTCTGTCTGCACAACGAGTGATCTGGGTGACCTAATTGGCAGAGACCTTGGGGCATGTTTTGAAGGAGCACATCTGAAGGCATAGGAGAGGGTTAGCTGGCAGAAGCCTGAGGCTGAGAATCTGTCCCATTATTTCATCCGGCGGCTCGGCCGACTGGTTTGAATGCGCGCGCCCTGCAAGAGTCGAAACGCTCTCGTGCGGGCGGAGGAAAGCACACTCAGATAGGTCAGTCGACGACGGACAGCGTCTTCATTGCCATATCATCTTTCATCGGCAGCCTTCCTGAGAACAACAGATGATTGTCAGTAGTGGGAATGCTCTCGCGGTAATTGTCAATGCGCCGCATGGTGCCCTCCGAACAGCCGTTATGCAGTAAGCGATGGGAGGCTTTAATCCAGATGGGCGTTAGGGAAATCACTGCGACGCTCGGCAGGGATATGACGGCTGATTGTGGGGATGGCGTCGCGGATGGGTATTCGATGGCGGCACATCATGCTGCTGGTTTCGTCTCATGACCACCCCAGATTCGCCCTCCATTATGGAATAGCCCGGGCACTCGGACCACCCATCTCACCCGGGGGCTGTGTCGAAAGGGCGGGTTCTGGGAACAGAGTTTCCGGAGCTCGCCCAGATTGTATTCCGTACGGAGTTGACTTTGGATCGGCGCCCATGCGCCGTGCGAGGCCGTGGGAGACTGTGGCGACGGGAGTCTGGGTCAGTATCCATATGCCAAAGCCGTCCATCGGTCCAGCGTGTACAGGTAGAAGTCGGTACCAGATTGAAAGTTTCTTTGCAACAACCCGACAAGTGTCCGAGGCCTGAAAGTCTAATGCGAGCCAGCCTCCTCTTGGGGACAAGGGTTGGAGAGAAATTTCCTGGGCCTGGAGGGCCTGGAGCAAGTGCCGGTTGAGCATCCTGTTTGTGGAATGATACCTCATGAATTGTGCCCTTTGAACATGTAGACTCGAGCCTCTAGAGTATCACTCCAGGTAGCTAGGGCTCGGAAGGAATGGGACAGTCCGTGTGACAATTGCCAATAGGCTTACGGGGTAGCTACGCCTGCCAGCAGTATCAAAATTTGGAAACGAGCCGTCGCAGCGGGCACACAAGGATCCGAGTTAAGAGCTTGGACCAAGCCCAGTGGTACCGGGGTGTACGTAGCGCGTGGGACCTATGTCGAACAAGTGCGAAGGAGTCGCGGCGTGTCATGTATCTGTAGCATTGTTTGTAGAGCAGGCACGAGCAGGATAAGGGAAGGGGTTGGACGGCGTGTCGATGTCTACCTAGGTGGGCAGTTTCATCCAGGTGTTTGGGTCCGAGGCTCGAGTAATGTCTGGACTGAGAGTTGACCTGGTTTGTTTCGCACGCTCACAACTCACGACTCACCAAGTGACAGGCCGACACCTAGCAGAGGCCCGCAGGCGGGCGGCGGGCGACGGGAAACAGTGCGTTGATCTCAGAACCCCGGCGATGAGATGCATGGCGTGGAGAGGGAAGGAAAGGTTGCAGGGAAGCAAGTAGGGGTAGTATTAGGGGAGTAGGGGTCCGGGGATGGAGTACTAGTGCCTAAGACAGCCCTGGACGGTCCTGACTCTCAGCAATTAGTTAGGCTGGTCGGCCTCCCTGCGCGCCCTTTGGCGCCACCGCCGCTGGTTGGCTCTGTTGGGCCGAATGCAAGTGGCGCCGTGACGGCTCTGCAGGAGCCACGAATAAATTACGCAGTTAACGTTTTTCGCGCTTTCGTGCAATGCAGCTGCGGAGCCTGGCCGACGAAGCAGCTAGGGAGGATGCGTGCATCGAGTCTCATAGAGGCGGCATGGCCTTGGGAATGCGCCGAATGCGCCGAACGGAGTGCTCGGGGATAGCTACTCAGTATATCAACAGAACAGCGAGCGCTGGTGAGAGCTCCGGTGACTCGGTGCATTCCCGCAGTAATCTTGGTCTCTCGGGACTGGTTTCCCCAAACCCTCTTGCACCAGCATCACTACGCCGATCCATCCGCACCTCTCAAGTCCATCGCCCCTTGTGCTCGTGGCCGGAAGAAGGTACCGACGTCGTGGGTGTGTGTCTCGACTCGGCGCAGTCGACAAAGGTTGGACCAAACCCAGGCATGATTAGACACAGTTCGGGTACTCGTGCCTGGATGTACCAGTACAGCATGGGCCTCGGGGTGGATGGAGCACGGCCGGCCGTGGCTGTTCAACGAGCATCTAGCGCTGTAGCCTCTAGTTTCAAAAATATTTTGTGCCTGGGGGGAGGCCGCAGGCGGCAGAAGTCCGCTGTGCGTGTCCAATGGCCACGGCCTGCACATCCCAGCAAGCGACCAAACGGCCAGTGGCCCAGTGGTCAGCAGCCAATGCTGGAGAGGCCAGTGGCCTTGACCGGCATCCGCCACTGGGCGGCCCTGAACAAGTTAGGCTTCGACTGGAGCCCACTCTCTAGCCTGGAGCCTCTAGCCTGTGGCCTGTGGTGTGTACCCAGTAGCCTGTAGCCTCCAGTCTCCAGTCTCCAGTCTCCAGTCTCCGGTCTCCAGGAAAAGATGGGCACTCGTAGCCTCTAACCTTTCGTACCTCGCCCACCATCTCCAGATTCTCGCAAGAATCTTCACCTTTCACCCCTCGGGCTACTGCTGCTAACTCGTACTCCTTACTACTCTCTTCCCTCTTCCGTCTCCCTCTCTCGCTCCCGTACATTCAATTCTAGAGTGCCGAGTACAGGCCACCGCCACTGCTTCCTCACCTCTTTCTCTTCTCTTGAGTCTTTCTTTCTGACATCCTACTTACTGTTCTCTCTTCTCTCCTCGCACAGCCGCAGCCCACCCCAGTACCCAGTACCCAGTACCCAGTACCCCTCCTCCACTTACCCCAGGGCAAGAGACTACTGTTCTACCCCGGACACTGGCACACGCACACCACCCGAACGCGATCCTCGGCTTGCTGTCGCTCGTCCACTGACATCCGACCTTCATTCCGCGCCGGCGACCCTTTTTCCTCAGCGGCGTTCCAGAACGAACAGTTTTCTGCCCGAAAGGGCGGCCTACCAATCCCGCTGCGCAGCCTGCCACCCTGAGGACCGTGCTGTGGCCAACCACCGTCCACACCCACCCACCTGTGACGTGCAAAGTCTTCAAGCTTGATTTGCTCTGCCCACCTGCCTGCCAGTGTCGTCTTTTATCCCGAGTACACTATTTCTCTCTTGGTCGTTTACCACTTCAACGTACCCTGCCGCAACCTGCCGGCCGTTCTATACCTCTCAGGTGAGCCATTGAATCTTGCGTCGCTGTATTTACCTGCCACTCCACCTAGCCAGGCTCGATTTTTCTTGCTTCAGTAGCTAAGCCTGCCTAGGAAAGAAAGGTCGAGCGAGTCTCGTGTATCCGATACCTATATCTACTGGAGCCTTCCCTTCTTACCATCTTCTTGCGACCTGGTCGGATTCTTTGCATATTTGTTACAACCGCTGGACGTTACCCTCCTAGAACGACGCCGTCCGATCCTTTCAAACCTCTCAATTCTCAGCCGGGCAATTGACGTCCTCGTTCTCTTTCCCAATACTCGTGCGTCTGCTGTTTCGTTGACGCTGGGCTATATGGCGCGGACTGAGGCCTCGCAATAGATATCTTGGAGCAGGATTTCAAAGATATCTCGTTACAGGCGTGCCACATTCAAGCATCCACAAAATCCCACAATACCTGTTGTCACTGTGCTACTCTCCCGTCGAAGAGTCGCCCCCGCTCGATCTGGGACTTTGACGAGCCTTTCTGACCTTAAGAGCCGCTGGGAAGTTGTGATAGGAAGTGCAGTATTGGTAGCAGATACCACGACTGTTTCTTGAGCCATGGCTATGGCTTCACCCGAGGCAAGTTCGAGCCAGAGAGTGGAGGCAGGAGCGACCAGTGCTGGTAAGTTCATTCGGCAGACACTTTCACAAGATTGGTCCTGATTCTCCTCGCTCAGCAAGCAAAGCCCCATCAGCAAATGGGTCTTCCAAGTCCAACATCACCACGAATCCCACATTTCCAGCCCCGAAAACAGACAAACCTCGTCCACATGTGTGCACTACCTGTATGCGTTCCTTCGCCCGCCTCGAGCATCTGAAGCGCCACGAACGTTCTCATACCAAGGAGAAGCCCTTTGAATGTCCCGAATGTACACGGTGCTTTGCCAGACGGGACCTACTCCTTCGCCACCAACAGAAACTCCATTCGACGACAACTCCCTCGTCCCGACCACGGGCCGGCCGGCGGGAAAGCGCGGCGGGAGTGGCTAATGGTCGCGTTCGTAAGAATTCGACCGCAAGCAGCGCAACAACCATGAGACCAAGAGCAAATACTGTCAGCCACGTAGATTCCTCAACACTCGGTATGCTTGCCAACCCTGCTGGTGGCTTCAGTCGTCAATTTGTTCCAAGCCACCACCACCACAGCAGCATGAGTATGCTGGCCGGACCTCAGAGCTACCAATACCGTGCACCTCCCAGCAATCAGCAACCATCAATGGTCAACTTGCCAAAAATAGAAACTCATGGTATTCCTTTGGACCTTTCTAGTGGTTTGCGCACTGCACCACCTTTCGGAGGCTTTGGTTCCGAGTTCGACATGGGATTTGGACCCGACCACAGCAATACCATCAACCCTCACGCCCTCCATATGACTAGCCTACAGGGGCTCGGTATCGACCCTTCGGCTTCCCAGTTCCAACAAATGTTTCCTGGAATGACAGTCTCCCAGGCAGTTGCTGAAGATGAAGCGAGCTTCGACTGGATGGCCCAGGGCTTTGAGAATCAGATGTCATTTGCTCACGCCAATGAAAATGCCATCGACGACTCTTCGCCTTCGGCCATGAGTACCAACAGCCCTGCAGGTATGAATGACATGACGGTGGATCCGACTCTCGGCTCCATGCACCAAGCTGCTGTCTCTGCGGCCAACATGTGGCCCAACACCCTCACGTCTCAAGGCCATATGATGAACAGCCCGGTCGGTATGGACCTGATGTCTAATTTCAGCGAAATGGTTCACCCTCCCATGGGGACCATCTCGCCAAAGTCACTACTTGCCCAAGGAGGATCTTTGGACATGAGCATGCCAACCCCTCCAGAGTTAACATCAGTGGACCCGTCGTCTACCATGCACCCTAACACGCAATATACTGCATACCACTTACCGCTCAGCCACGAAGGACCTGCCTCCACAACTTCCACTGCTTCAATGGACAGCAGTCTTCGCCAAAGTTCGGTCACGACAATAACGTCGGACCTGGTCAGCGATCATATTCGAAATGTCTTGATTGCCGGTCTCTCACAGAACGCTGGCTTCGGACAGCGTAAGTATTCGCAGCCGGCAATCAGCTCGCCACTATCTCCCGGAGCAAATTCTCGCACCAAAGCCTTCAACCCAAATACCTTTCCCAGCACGCATGAGCTGCAGCGCTATGTCGCTGCGTATATTCGATACTTCCATCCTCATCTCCCGTTCCTGCACATACCCTCCCTCAATTTTGAGTCTCCCGACTATACTACTCCGATCCAGCTTGTGGCTGGTCACTCCCAGTTTGGCCAGGCAACAGTCTCTGGAGGAGGTAGCTGCTTGATCTTGTCTATCGCTGCCATTGGAGCTCTGTATGAACACGAGACATCACACTCGAAGGATCTTTTTGAGTGTGCAAAACGCCTCATAAGCAGTTATCTAGAGGAGCGACGAAAAGCCAACATGACCAGAACTCAATTTGCGCCGCGGCATTCAACCGAGCGAGAGGACACACCCCTCTGGCTAGTGCAGGCCATGCTTCTCAATGTGATCTATGGCCACAATTGCGGTGACAAGACAGCGGCCGAACTCGCTAGCAATCATTGTGCCGCCTTGGTCAGCCTTGCACGCGGGGCCGAACTTGCCCGCCCGGCTCAGGGTTACAACGGACACGGCTCCAATGGGCTTCCCGTCAACGTTCATATGAGCGGCATGTCCACAAACGGGTGGAATTCTATGGTCCATGAACTTGATGACTCTGATTGGTTCGAGTGGAAAATTACGGAGGAACGCAAACGAACGTTATATGCGGTTTTCATACTCTCCAGCATGCTTGTAACGGCCTATAACCACCCTCCCGCACTGACCAACTCCGAGATCAGGTTGAATCTGCCTTGCGATGAAGAGCTGTGGTCTGCCGAATCCGCTCAGGCATGGCGGAACTTCGGAGGCGCAGCAAGCGCTGAGGCAAACTCGGCCACGTTTGCGGACTCGCTGACCCATTTGCTCATGTCAGCCCAGCGGCACAGGAGGCGTAACAGCGCCGCCGCCCCAACAGGCATCGGAGGCGACCATGAACTCAGGCCCAGCACCTTTGGCTGCTTGATCCTCGTCAACGCCTTGCACAACTATATCTGGGAAACTCGGCAACGGCACCTCGGACGACAATGGACGCCCAGCGAGACGGAGCAAATGCATGCGCACATTGAACCGGCACTTCGCGCCTGGCAGGCCGCGTGGGCAAGCAATCCGAGCCACAGTCTTGAGCGGCCAAACCCTTTCGGTGCCGGGCCGTTGTCGGCGGACTGTATCCCGTTGCTCGATCTAGCGTACGTTCGCTTGTTTGTCAACCTTGGCAGATCCAAAGAGGCATTCTGGCAACGTGACTACGATGCCATGGCAGAGGAGCTTGCGAAGGGTCCCGGAGTGATGCAGGGTCAGGACATGCCTCACGCCCCGACCGAGGATGGGACCATGATTGGCAAATCGGACAGCACGGGCCACGAGCAGACGACGATGCCCAAAAACGAAATGACACCATCAGAAAGTCAAGGCGAAACTGAGGCGCAGGAATCTCTCTCGTCCCGGCGAGAACGATATCTCCGGCAGGCAGCGTTCTATGCGGCCGACTCGTTGTCCATGTCAGATAAACTTGGACTCAGCTTTGCAGAGCACACATCCCGAGAGCTACCGACGCAGTCGGCCATGTGCGCCTTTGATTGTGCGCAAATATTGGCAGAGTGGATAACCACGGTGCAGGAGCGCGTTGGCAAATATCTCGGCGTGATAGGCAGAGACAAGATGAACCTAATGGAAGTTCCAGGGATCCTTCTCCTCGAGGACGAGGACCGGAAGCTCATCCAGAAGATCGACGAAGTGTTGAGCAGTGCGGAGAAGAAGATTGAATCCCGCGGGGGTTTCGATCTCACTGCTGCGCGCGAAGGCGGCCACGGCAGCCGGATTCTTGTTTTGACAGCGTATCTTCTTGAAAGAGATGCTGTGTGGCCCGGTAAGTGATCTTGACGCAGTGTCACCCACGTCTCAGGTACTAATGCATCTGGGGTTAGTTTTCAAGCTCATGGCACGGTCCCTCGAAACCCAGGCTGGACACATCAAGGAACGAGCATTGGCCTCGGTCTCGACGGCTTGATCTAGTCCCAACAGGGCGGACAAGCTGATGAACATTGTTCTTTTCTCACCTCGCTGCGCAGGTGTAGTATTGATTGACACTTTTTTAATATTGGGCTCTAGTATTTGAGAGCGACGGTACATATGATTTCAGAGGACATACGACGGCAAATATACCCCAGATACGACATCTGCCACGACAAATTGCGGGACATAGCACCACTAATGGTATGGGAATGGCAAAAGTTTGGGATTTCTGCTTTCTTGGGAGGTCTTTACGAGGCGTGCTGCGACGTGGCGACAATGGGAGGCCTGCCTTTGAACAGCAGTCTGGCTATCATGTCAGGCAAATGCACGCCGGAAAAAGCAAAGAGGCTGGCGGGAAGGTTGGCAAGGATGGATTTGCAAGGAGGGGAATCTGCACTTGTCTCCAATGGAAGCGATCCACGCCGTTCTTGCAGAGGCAGATGCCGGGAAGACCCAGGTATCATGGCCATAGCGGAGATGGGGAACGGTGCTAAATGCGGAGACGGGGACTGGCACCGATGCTGATGTTGGTCATAACTTGGTCACAATACTGATGCTGGTATTGGTGCTGATACTGGATTTCCCGCATTGCGTATGCAAGCCCGTTCGGTGTTGGCAGGACCAAGACACAATTATTTTCCGACACTGCGGGATTGGCTGCAAGACGATCACGCGGGATCACGGGGCACCACGGGGGTTCACGACAAGCTGCCAGGTGTGCGCGCGCTGCGTGGGAGACATGAATGCAGGGCAGGGCACGCACCGCAGGGTCACTATGCACTATGACTACTTCCAAAGAGGGACACTTCCAAAAGCAAGGGCGGTGGAACCTGTCGTTGGGCTCTCAGCCAAGAACAAGCTGTTCTGTCAGTTTACAACCGAACAGTCCAGGTCTCTAGATAGTAAAATGGGAGAGGACAAGCGAGCGAGGCATGAACCCTGATATGAGGATCTCTGGTGGTTCTCGATCCTCTCTCCACTGAAGCACACAGTGTGTTGATTGTCAAGATCCTTATCATCAAGGGCCAAGTGCCCACGGCAGCCCTAAGCAAGCCCCAAGCCCGCCCCCAAGCCCGCCCCCGCCCAACCAGAAGCCCCGAAGAGTCCGCGAAGAAGAAGCCAAGTCAACCGCGTGGACCGAACTCCGCTGCCTATTTCTGATTGCTTCGCCCACGCGGCATGTCACGGTCTTCCCCCCACCAGTGCCCCCAGCGCCCCCAGTGCCACCAGTGCCACCAGTGCCCACCCCGACCACTGCGCACCGAGCGGACTCGACTAGGTAAACCCTGCGGCCTATCGCGCTCTCTTCCTGGTGCCAAGTAGGCCAAGCCTCGCAGCCTGCCACCTGCGAGTCTGCGAGTCTGTGACCCTCCGATCGTTCCATTCCACCCTCGCTCCGACTCCTCCGCTCTCCAACCCTGACGTCGACGGTCTCCACGAGCAGCCTGAAGTGAATGTTCGTTTGCATTGGAGAAGTCACCAGGGAGCGGTCGATATTTACCCATGTCCAGCGCCTGTCAGTGTCAACCCGCCCGTCGTGCGTCCTCCCTCCTTTCCCTCCCTCGGTCCCTTTGGAAAATCAAAAAGTAAAAGAGGAGCAGTGGCCCTGAGACTCGAGTACTGGGTACCCAGGACGCCGTGCAGTCCGACGGCTTCAGTGGCGCGGGCTCTGGTTGGTTTAACTCTCGGAACCTCCCTCGCCAGCAGACCAGGGGGCGCAGGGATCTGAGCTCCCCGAAACTTCCATATTTTGATTATCGCCTCTCGAGTCTCAACATTAAAACGCCCACAAGGCCCACCGACAACTTATCACAAGGTGCCCAGACTTCATGCCCAAGACCTCATTTGAACTTGTCAACTTGGCGTTATCCTTGGGCCTTCGTCGCTCCCTTGCTGACTCTGCGCTGCCTGCAATAAGTCTGTCCAGTCGTTGGTCGATGCCTTCTCGCCCTCTCGATTACCCAGCATCCTGACTGTCCCCCTTCCTCCGGTCTGCAGTTGAAAGATTGGCTCCGGTCGTCGTTCACCAGTCCACGAACCTGGAATCCTCCCCTCCCTTCCTGTCGCCGGCCCTCACACCAGCCGAAACCGAGGGTCCCGACTCTGCTCGCCCCAGACAGCGCACCCACCACCCTCGATATCCCTCCGTGAATGCGTCGGGTACTTCCTTGCGATACAAGTCCAAGAGAAGGCAACGACTGGGGATAAAGAACCCCATCTCGAGCAATCTTGGTGCTGTCGATATTCCGGACACTTATTATTTTTAAGCACGTACGGGAGGAGTCTGTCACCCCTGCAAATACTGGCCACATCCTACAATCTACGCAGAATTTCCTGGTGAAGTTGACCGGCCATTTGATCACATCTTCTGTGTCGTTTGTCCAAGATGGCGTGGGAGCAGCTGTCCATAAACAAACCCCATTTGGTGTACATCATTCTGGGCGGATTTACCAGCATCTTCATGCTATGCTCGCTGTTCATCAAAGAAAAATTGTACATTGGCGAAGCTACAGTGGCAACGATATGTGGCGTCATCTTCGGACCCCATGCCGCCAATTTAATAAATCCTCTCACCTGGGGAAACACGGATCAGATTACTCTAGAGTTCTCTCGCATCGTCCTGGTCGTTCAATGTTTTGCCGTCGGCGTTGAGTTGCCCAAGGCGTACATGGAACGCCACTGGAGGTCCGTATTTTTCTTGCTGGTTCCGGTCATGACTTTTGGCTGGCTGATCACCAGTCTCGTCATCTGGTGGATGGTCGAACCCCTCTCATGGCTCGAGTCCCTCGTGATCTCGGCCTGCGTCACCGCCACCGACCCCGTCCTCGCCTCTTCCGTGGTCGGCAAGGGCAAGTTTGCCAAACGAGTCCCCAAACATCTGCGAGACGTTCTCTCCGCCGAGTCCGGCTGCAACGACGGCATGGCCTTTCCTTTCATCTACCTTTCGCTGTATCTTCTGAGGTTCCATCTCAACGCACGAGAGGTTGTCTTTCACTGGACCTGTTTCACCATCCTGTATGAGTGCGTTTTTGGCGCCTTCTACGGGGTCATGGTGGGCTACATTGGCCGACATGCCATCAAATTCGCCGAACGGAAAGGCCTGATCGACCGGGAGAGTTTCCTGGTCTTTTACTTTGTCCTTGCCCTGTTCTGTGCCGGCTCAGGTAGCATGCTTGGTATGGACGATCTCCTGATCGGGTTTGCCGCCGGCGTCGGCTTTTCCAACGACGGATGGTTTACCGAGAAGACAGAAGAATCTCATGTGTCCAACGTCATTGACTTGCTCATCAACTTGACGTATTTTGTCTATTTCGGCACCATCATTCCCTGGGACCAATTCAACGCCCCATCACATGGGTTGGTTCCATGGAGGCTTGTCGTCATCTCCATCTTTGTCGTCTTTTTCCGTCGAATTCCGGCCATGTTGGCTCTGAAACCGATCATCCCGGACGTCAAAACCTGGCGAGAAGCCTTGTTTGCCGGTCATTTTGGCCCCATTGGCGTGGGAGCTATCTTCGCCGCGATTCTAGCACGTGCAGAACTCGAGACAGACGGCACAACGCCCTTGGCTCAGCTCCCTCCACCGGGTACCGCTGACTATGAGCTAATCTACCTTGTCTGGCCCGTGGTCACCTTTTTGGTTATCACATCAATCCTGGTTCACGGCTCATCTATTGCAGTTTTCACTTTGGGGAAACGCATCAATACGTTGACCATCACTCTCTCCTACACCCAAGACAATGAAAAAGGCCCGGCATGGATGAATCGTCTTCCGAGAATCACGTCTCAATCCAGATCAATGGCGCGGGCGGATAGTTCCGACCTGGACGATGATAAACTCGACATCCCACCTGGAGAGCTACCGCCGGTTGGAATTCCGAAGCTCCAGCTCAGGCGCCAGCGTGAGGACGAGTACGAGAAGAGACCTGGCTCTCGGTCTTCAAGTCTAGGGCGATCACGCAGACGAAAGCGACGGGACAGAGAATCCGACGACCGTCTGGGAGGCCCCATTAGTCAGAGTGCCATTGGTCCCCTCAGACGCTCGGAGCCTACA
This sequence comes from Exophiala calicioides, assembly GCA_001599795.1. Taxonomy (NCBI): domain Eukaryota; kingdom Fungi; phylum Ascomycota; class Eurotiomycetes; order Chaetothyriales; family Herpotrichiellaceae; genus Exophiala; species Exophiala calicioides. Next base: position 2,658,187 of record BCHZ01000004.1, read on the forward strand.
CTGGTGCACGCAGAGTCTGGCTCGGACACGCTGTTTGACAAATCCGGCCAAGCCTCCCCCGATGATGGTCAAGATGGTCTTGCCCCCGGATCTCCCACCTCATCCTCTGAACGCCACCGGCTTGGAGCCGAACATGACACGGGCGCCACGGCTGGAGCAAGACGTCGATCTCGTTCCATGTCAGAACGCAGACGCAGGTCATCCGACCGACCTGCAGATGTCGAGGTTTTCCTAGAGGGCAATGACTTGATCGTTGAGGATACCGAAGGCAATGTCATAGAGGAAATCGATGTCGAGGGTATGACCAAAGAAGAGGAGGCCAAGGCTGTTGAGAAAGCCAGCAATCGTTTGGCCTCCGATAAAAGTGGCAATTTCGCCAAACACAAACACGAGGCCCACGCCAAGAACGAAGGTGAAGACGTAGAACGGGTTGTAGATGATGCCCTTGAACACCCGCAGCGGACAATGCGTCAAAGATTTGACCAGTGGAAAGGGTTCGGCAAACGAAAGGACCAAGACCCGGAAGCTCCTGCTCCCTCCAAGACGGAACGAAAGAGGGGGCCTGCGCACGCATATCAATTCGGAAACACTATTATCGTCGAAGACGAGGACGGGGAAGTTATCAAAACATACACCATTCCCAGTGACTCTACTGGCGACAAGAACCGGGAGCAACAATTGCGAGATGGGTTCCGCCGAATGAGTACTTGGGTCGGCCTGGGTCGGCCCGGCGGTCCTGCGGATCCCAGCACTTCTGTGACCGCGCCACCCGAGGATGCCACGGAGTTGGAACGGGAAGAACAGAAGAAACCAGAGTTCCATCGGCATATTTCGGACGCCTCATTTGACGACGGCCTGAGAATGACCATTTCAAGAACCGATCAATATGGCTGGACTGGTTTGCAAAAGAAAACTCGAGACGCACCTGGCACGATCGCAATGGGATCTGGAAGGCGCCTCTCCACCAAGGACTTCATCAAGCAGATGCAGCAACTCGATCCCAAGAGCAAGATTCATGAAGTTGACGAGAGCGACGCCCCCGAAGAACTCAAGCGAGAAATCCGCGGGGTCGCCAAACATGAAGAAGCAGTCGGTCGCATGGAACCCACCACCCCCGGCGAGAGGGCCGGACGTTCCCGCGCTGAGGCCTCTACCGACGGCATGTTGACCGTCCCTCGCCCAGACCGTTCCCAGAAAACTCGAAGCGACGGCCCCTCTGATGGCGACGACTACTTCACACTACATCGGCGACCAGGACCAGATCGCATGAGGACTGATGAGCGCAATGCGGCTGTGGAAGAGGAGAGCGACGGGGAGGAGGTTCCCACGCATAATGTTATCTCCAGCCTAGCTAGACACGGCAAAGGTCAAACGGCAGCAGACGCAAGGCGGCAACGGCTGGCAAGAATTCGATCCGAGGATGAAGAAGAGGGCGGGGGTGAAGGTGAGACCGCGGCGGAAAAGCGGCGACGATTGGCAGCATTGGGCTTCGGTGGTGGCGTTGAAGATTCAAGCAGTGACGAGGAGGACTCTCATCCTCGCCGCACCGAGGCTGCCGTCCCGGAGCCCGGCCAGGAGGGGCCTTCTACCCAGCCCAGGGCGCGGATCCAGTGGGGCGGGGAGAGTGGAAGAGAAAAGGAGAAGCCTTACGACTTGTACGAGGGCGACCCCATCGTGGGGGCGGCTCGGAAACTCCGAGGTATGATGAAGAAGAAGACGACCTGACGGGGCTACCGTCTTGGGACGGCCTAAAGCATTGCCTGTTGATGCGATGATTTTGGCTGGATTTGGCCTGGCTTTGGGAGCATGTCTGTATATCCACGAGTATATCCATCGAGCTCAGGTTTGCAGATGTGTCAAGTCGTGGTTTCTTGCGCTCACGGCTGTGTCAATAACGACCAATACCTTCTATCCTACCCAACTACTTGACACAGTACTCCAGGTAATACTCCAGATAACACACCAAAGCCAGTGCCCAGCTACTTGGGCCTGCGGCGGTAGCAGGGCTTATTAAGAAAGTATTACCTAGGTAGCGTTGCGTGGGTTAGTTAATTCAAGGTATCATTCCAGAAATCTGCCTCAGGCAATCTTAAGAGTGCACATACTGGGTAGTTGTTGCATTCTTTGGTGGCCTATTAATTATCTGTCCCTTCTTTCGCCCCCCACCTCCCAGCTTCCCAGCCTTCTCCGCACGCCCCACCCGCACAACCCCTCCACCACAATGCACGAAAACTCAATTAATTAATAGCCCATTTTTCGCATTAAATATACCCACGGTCTTATAGTGTAGCGGTTAGCACATAGGATTCTGAAGAAGAATCAAAATATTCCTGGAACCCCGGTTCGATTCCGGGTAAGACCTTTTTGTCCATCTTATTTTTGTGGAACAACCGGTGGATGTTGCGACTGTCGCTGTCGGTGGCCATTTTTCCATTTTTTGGCCTTTTTGTTCTAAGGAATCAAATGCAGAGACAAATACAAAGATCTCCTCATGCTGACTGATCTACGGGACTGTCTCTGAGGCACGGCCGGGACATCACCGGCTGTTCTAATGACGCCCCTCACGTCAGACAAAGTCATTTCTTTTTGCGGACAGACTAACCATTTCGGGACATGGGCATCAATCTTGAAATAATTTCAGACAATTCCTTCCCGACTGCCACATCCTCCCACCTCCTCTGTCCAATTCATCCGGGCCCAAACAAGTCATGGCAGAAGAAGAAAGGTCTTGGAAGAGAAGAAAGCTGGATACTGCGACCCCAGCACCTGTCGTCCCCATCAAGAGCCCTGGTCAACTCCGTCAACTTCTCCAGCTCTCTCAGGCCTCTGCCTCTGCACCAGAAATCAAGTTAGGTATGTCTTCTCCTCTGACCGGCCTCTGGAGGTGACTGTTCTAACGGGGGCAGCAATCGACCAATTCAGGGAATTCTTGTCTCGCATTGCCAGCAATGAAAATGCCACAGACCAGGCCGAACAACTGAGGATACTGAAAAAGTATTGTGACGAGCAGTCCTCCGCTTCTCACGACCAAGTGGACTTCCCCGACCTTTTGTCGACCTGGTCTTCTGCAAGTCAATCGAATGATGAATCCGTCTTGTCGGCAGTGCCTTCTGCTCTAACACAGTTCTTCCGCACCGTTTCAACCAAGGCCGACTTCCGCGAGTTCGGTCTCTCACTGTGCTACAGCCTGTTGAAGCGAGATCAACTACGTATCTTTGACCGAGGTTTGTCGGCTCCAAGGTCAAAGGAACGCCATATCTCACCATACCTGCAGCTCTTGACTGAGATCATCGGCTTCGATGGGGGTGCATTGGCAAACAATGTCTTCGGTCGACGAGACTACCTCTACCGCCGCCTTGATGGGCTTCTAGGCCAAACTCAACCTTTGAACCCTGCCCCTGTTGACGGCCACGTGACAGCGCATCAGGCCGCATTGGAGTTTCTTCTTGCAAATTTGAAGTACCTGGACTCTGAAGCGAAGACGGAGCTGATCACGCACGGGAGGACCATCTACTCGGCTATCTGCAGCCTTCCAAACGAGAGACCGCGTATCATTATCCAGACCCTCGACACTCTAGGTAAATCAGTTCTTGAAGATGCTTCCCTGTCCAAACAGACCAAGAATCGATGTTTTAATTCCGGCATATTGACTGCGCTGGCCAAACTCTATCACTACGAGGGCGGATCGGCAGAGCCCGAGGATTCCACCCATGGACAGACGAAAGTTCGAGACGCTGTGCAGCAGCTACTGCTTAAGGTGTGCACATCGACAAAAGGTGTCTTGCTTCCACAATCGGGCTGGTACCCTTCGGGAACCAATGGCGAAATCCGCCAACTTCATGAGGACACAGTCGACCTGGGACTAGAGTCGCCCTACTATTTTGATGACTATCTGGACAAAATCCCGGTCAAGAACGGCACTTCGTCAACCTTTATGCAATCACTCAAACCTGAAAGCGACATCGAGCAAGCACACCTAATAACATCGATTTTCTCAGCGGCCCCTGAGCTGATCGCCGACTACTTTTCGAAAAAGAAGAGGTTTCTAACTCCACCAGGAGACGACCCGGTGTGGCGTGGCCAATTCGCCTTTCTATTCTCGGTTGTCCAGCTACCCGTCCCCAAAAACTGTGGCTGGGGTGAGAGGTTTCCTCGAACACCACCACCCTTGTCCATTGTTATTGAGAGCATCATCCCCCGACCTCTAGATCGGGCAACTATCACCAAATGCCTGCACTCCAAGGAAGACATCATGACAATCTCGTCTACCCGCCTGGTGACCGTTGCTCTGCAAAAGTTAGACGCGATCCTCACCATGTTCGAGTCGGCACAGTCAGATCCTTCGCTGTGGAGGCAGGCATCACGCAAACTGACCGGGTTGTTCGTTGAACGGATCCCACCGGTGAACGAGATCATCACGGCCCTTCAAAGTCTCGAAGAGGATAGCGAACAGGCTCGAACGGCGGTTCTCGAATGTTTGGCCATGTACCACAAGATCTTGCGGACGGCGACGGCAGGGTCGAAGTTCGACATCGGGCCGAGTCTGAGCAAGACACTCCGCAGGCTGGAGTCTGACCAGCTTGAGGAGGAGATGAGTGAACATCTAAACGAACAAGTCTCGTATCTCGTCCAGATAGCTGCCGCATCGTCGGCAACCAAGTGGTTCCACAAGGCCTCGTCGGATGAGATTTCGCTAATCGCCCAACTAGTCCGGTTCTGCACGCACACTTCCCTGGACGCCGTCAACAAAGCCGAATGTCTGTCCATAATCAGAGGCATCACAGGGAGTAAAGGGATCCTGAGCCCGCAAACCCGCGCCCTCGAAGCATTGCTGTACAGCCTGAGTGCGACCAAGAAATGGTCCCCCGAACTCGCGACATACCGATTCCTGGACAACTGCATGACGCGCACGATGCAACGGCCGGTTAAGTACCTCGATCAACTCGAGGCGATGCAACAATCAATCTCAGACAAGAAAGACCTAAGTCTGCTAGCGTGCTGTGTGGCGGAGCAATGGCGCTTCGCGCTCCAGCGAGAACCTGAGGACAAAAAGGGAATCAAGAATATCTCCGGCTGGATCCCCCGGCTCTATTCGGCGCTGGACGCCGCGGGCGAGAATTTCCGCGTTTTGACGCAGCTGCGGGCCGGCATGCTGAACGAATCTGATGGCGGTGAGGGCGAGAACGAGAAGGCCAAGGCGGCGCTCCAGAAGGCCTTCGAGAAGCAGGACAAGAAGCCGACCGTCCTGCCTGATCCGAGCCCGACGGACCCAGAGGAAGCGGAACTCAAGACGAAGCGAACCGACAACGAAATCCCGCCCCAGACAGGCGTCGACGCCGCCGAGATGGACCTCTCGGGGATATTTCCCCCGCTACCCACGATCCCGCCCACGATCTCCGGACTCGACCGCTGGCTGAAGCCGGACTTCGAGTCCGAGATCCAATCCGGGCGAATAGACCGACTTCTCCGCGCCCTGATCTCGCCCGACACGGAGACACGGCTACAGGCCCTGCACACGCTGCAGGCGGTCACATACGCCGTCGAGCAGTCGAACTACGCGGAGAAGACTCAGCTGTATCTCCTGCTGGGCGAGGTATGCGAGACCATCAAGAGACACAACAACAGCAACCGCCAGCTATCCGTGTCCGCGACCGCGACCGCGGAGCCACCAGCATCGATCGTCGCCGAACTCGCCATCTCACTAATGCGCGTAGTCTCGTCACCCTCGTCGCTCTTCTACCGCAAGACCAACACATTCCTCCTCCGCGGGCCGAGCTGGTCGATCCCGCACATCCTCCCCTACTGGCTGGACCAGGTGTTGCTCACGGAGCCGGAATGCGACGACGACGAACACCGCAAGCAACCGTACTTGTCGTCCTTCTCACCGTCCGTCACTCCGTCCGCGCCCACAAACGCCCAGTCTGGCGAGATCCTGCACTTCCTCGACCTCATCACGTCGTCGCTGCGCACGGAGCGCGACATGGAACTCTTCCGCCGCGCACACATCTTCCCGCACCTGATGTCGTATTTCCACAGCCCAGCTGCGTCGCGCGCCGCAAGAGTCAAGGTCTTGCAGTGCATCCACCGCGCCTGTGCCATCCCGGGCGGTGCCGACACATTGGTAACGAGGTGTGGTGTGCGCGAGTGGCTGAGCATCGTCGCCGGCGGCCCTGTCTCCGGCACCGACGGGCCGCAGCATGTCGAGTTGCCCGTCCTGGCAAAGGCCCTGGGGCGCCTGGTCGCGCGGAGCTGCAATGGACCCGCGATTGAGAAATGGGAAGCTGAGAGGGCGATTTTCAAGCTTGCCGAGTGAGAGGGGGAGGGTAAAGGAGGGTGAAAGAAAGCCAGAGATCGAGGATAGACAGTGATGTATTGCGGGCTTTTTGGATTAGGGAGGGATGCAGGTAGAGTAGACTTCAAGAAGCCCAGCAGCCATACAGTCAAGTCAAGTCAAGCCAAGTCAAGTGGTAAAATTGGATGAAATCCATGGAGAAGAGAAGGAGGGGTCAAGGATAGAGAGACATTTGAGACAAGACAAGAGAAGGAGGCCCGGCCAAACCAGATGCCGTCCGTCTATCTGTCGAAAACTGAATATAAGTACTTCTCACTCCCATTGGCATTTGCCTCAGGTTCTCCTTGATTCAAGTGTGCATTTTCTCGTTAATATATACTTTAAAACATTGCAAGCTTGCTTGATATCATTTGATTCTTGGGTTCAAACATGGGACAAAGAAAGTCAAAATTCCACACTGCTGGATCTATTCTCGCGCTCGCTCTCGCTCTCGCTATCGCATTCATCCGCACCCACCACTTTATCGTCTTGAATAATGTAACTGTGCTCGACAGAAATCCACTCGAGGCGTTTAGGATTTACAGGCAGTCTATCTTCATCTTGAATCCCTTGGGTGGTTTCGCTTTCGGTAGGTAGGATCGCCTCCCTTTGATTCTCAGGACTTGGTTGTAGAGTTCGTGGATTTTTGGTTCTTGCCGTCTCTATATGCACCGCGTTGCACCCAACTCTCCTTTCCATGTAGGCCGATTCTTTGTGTCGACGGTGGCGGGATATGTAATGTAATGTGTGTTGAGCCCCAGTTTCGCTGAAACTAGGATGCTTCTAGAAGCTCATCAAATCTGCAACAACACGTCAGCACCTGTATATGCACTTCGATAAAATAAAACCCCGAATTAATGACTTACCTCTACCGAACATGGCTCTCTTGGTCCAATCCATGGCCAACAGAATTCTCGTCCTGATACTAACGCTCTGGGCGAAATAGATACTTCGCCAAAGGTAGACCGCCATCAGCCCACCGCTGAAATTCATGCCGCCAAAGTCGAAGACGGCTGCATTTCCAATGTATGCGAGACTGCCCATGTGGTGATATTCAAAGGCCTTGTACACTGCCTCGTCCAAATCGCCGAAGTCGACTTCGTTGGCTCTGAAACCGGGGATGGCGGCGGCGATTTTGTTGAACTTTCGCCCGAGGTATTGACCTTGTTGGTTGGCTCGTTGGGCTGTGGCGGGGAGGGAAGTGAGTTTGCTGTCGATCTGGACAAGCAATTCATGGAGTTCGCCGAAATCAAGGGTGCCGGATTTGTCCTTGTCATACTCCTCGAAGAGTTGATTGAGACGTTTGAGATGACCTGCCGCCTGGGGAAATCGCTTCCGCACTTTCTGTGCTACAGATCTCCACTCCTGGAAGGTGATGTGGAGTTTGTCAGGGTCTTTCCCTTGTTCATAAGCCATGCCACGAAGAAATGTCGTCAGGTGGTCGGCGACGTTATTTTGGACCGTCGAACAGTCTCCAATGGCGTAAACCTCTCCAAGAGGAGCCCCCAGAAGTCTCAAATGTGTATCCGTCTCAAGAGCGTGTCGATTGTTCTGGAAATCGCCCAACTTCTGAGCAATCTTTCGACTCAAGTTGGTTTGTGCAACACCCGTGGACCAAAGGCAAAATCCCATGGGCAGTTCCTTGGTCACAGGCTTGCCGTCTTCCATCTGAGAAAAGAAGATTTTATCCGATGTGACTTCTAGAACCCGGGAATTGGTCAGGACTTCAACCTGGTCATGTTCAAACCGCTTCTCGGCATAAATCGACAATGCCTCATCGTACGTATTCAAGATGTGACCTCGGGATTGAATAACGTGAACCGAAACTTCATTCCGAAGGATCTTGGGGAACGAACGAAGAAGATCCTCGTTCAGCATGTCGTATAACTCGGCAGCAAATTCGACACCTGTGGGACCACCGCCGCTGATGACAAAGGAGAGTAGTCTTCGTCTCTCCTCGTCAGAAGTGGTGGGGAGGCAGGCCAATTCCAAATTTCTAAGGACCTTATTTTTGATCAGGCGAGCGTCTTCAATCGTCTTCAGAAAGTTGCAATTCTCCAGTCCTTTGACGCCGTGGGCATTCGTGGTGGAGCCTACACCAACGATGAGTTTATCGTAGGGGAGGTAGAAAGACTGCTTGTTGCCCTCGGTGTCGACTTGGGCAACTTCAACTAGCTTATGCGTGAAGTCCACGTCTACAGCTTCAGCCCTCAAGAAGTGACCTCGCAATCGGTTGACTATTCTCCGCACCGGCTCTACCAGAGAGCGAAGCTCTAGCGTTCCAACGGTGGCTGATGGCAACATAGGCGTGAAGAGGAAGTAGTTATCAGGAGACACCACGGTTACGTGGTAGTCTCCCGGGTTGAGCTCCTTCAACATGGCGACACTGCCCCATCCTGTCCCTAGAATGACGAGTTTAGGCTTGTGTTTCTGTTCTCGCATGACCTCGCAGTCCTCATCGTCAACCAGCACCTGAGCTATGGGCAAATTCTTGGGACCTCCTCTTTTGGGTGTCAGCGCAGCGTCGGAGACGGGGACGTCGCCCATGTTATCGGCATCGCGGTATGTGGAAGCATCGTAGACAAAGAAGCCGAGTACGATGGTACCGGAGACGACGATGAATATTCCAGTCCAAGCGAACATGCGATAGCAGAAACGGACGACCGCGCCGCGGTGATTGGGCAGCGCTTTGGAGGAGATGTAGCGGAAAGACCCGGCGGGGGCGCGTCTGATCAGGCGAGGAAATGCCAACGCTGCATAGGACCGTTGCTTAGACCAGGAGTGCGACAGTCTCAAACCCGAGGAGAGCTTGATGGGTTGCAGAGAAGGCGTAAAGGCGTGGGAAGAGCGGTATTGAGGCCGGCGTAGGGGGATGGATCGGATAGGGCGAAGGCCGCTACGGGCCAGTCGAGGGAGAGTCTCCATGGTGGAGGAGAAGAAGACTTGAGAGCTACCTCATGCTGGACTTGTCAATAAGCTCCTGAGACGAAGGCGCAGGATGAGAAAGTAGTGGTGAACGAAGTGCGAAGACGGTGGCAGCAGGGCGTCTGGGATAATGACGGAATTGGAAAGTAGCTGCTGTGCTGCTTGAAGATAAGATCGTCACGGCGAGATCGGATAATAGTCAGCGAAGTGCGCTAAGCACACACTAATCACACACTAATCATACACTAAGTCGTAATTAGCGCGATTTGCCGAGTCTGGTGGCGAGGTTTAGACGTGGCACGTGATCATTCGTACAGCACTTTATACCGAACAGTTGACCGTAGAATATATTATCGCAGCCACGTCCCGGACAAAAAAAGTGGGAAACTCCAAACTTCTGGTGCAAATACAGGGTTTTTACAACCGTATTCTCAGCGTTTTCCCGAACATATAGACTTTTGATTAATAGAGTAGATAAATAACTACCTATTCTACCTACCTTTTCAATTTTATAACTTATAACTATTTTGATCATAAGTTATCAGGGCTAAAAGTATAGCGTAATCGTATTTTAAGAATTAGACTCTATTTAAGGTGTATAATATTTAGTATCGTTATGTAAAATGATAACTTATATTTCAGCTCTTCTCTCTACGGCTATACTAGCTTCTACTCTCATAAAATTTAAATAAATAGATGAAGCGACCAATGATCTAGTGGTATACAGAGTTCATCTAAATTATCTGGTCCCTTAGTTACGAAATCGTGGATTGAAAAAGGTGAGTTTGCTTTGATTTGGCCCTGAAATTTAAAGTTTCCCACTTTTTTTGTCCGGGACGTGGGCAGCCAGGGCGTTGGTGGTTGGGTTGGCACGGTGGGCGACTATTGCGATAAGCGCAGTTTGCAGAATTCTCGCCGTCAAAGATCGATCAGGTTCGTTAATAAACCCGGGCATATAGCACTCGATGATTTCACCTTAAGGAATAGTGGCTCACTGGCCTTGACCCCGTCTCTGCCGGGCTGCCCTTCCACGCTTTGTCGACCGATTCTCGTTCATCTCTGCTGCCAGTCTCAATCCCGCCAATCAGGACACGGGAAGCTCGGCAGAAAGTAAGGGCAGGTGTTAAAGCGGCGTTGCTTGAGCAGATGCCAAGGCCGCCATGATTTTCCGACTTCAAGTTGCTGGCATGGCTGCCAGTGGCTCGTCCATCACTCTTCCTCCTTCGCTCTCTCCTCCATCCCCTCCGCCTGCCGTGGCCAAAAATGATCTCCTCGCTCCATCTCCATCGGCTCCTCTGTGTACGAGGCCAAGTATGAGGAGACTGCGCAGGAAGGAGCAATGGAGCCAAGTACAAGAGTTGAATCATCCGACTTTTGTCCCCGGCACATCCACCTTCTCAGCTGTGACCACTCCCGCCAGCCTCGTCTCTGACTGAGGAGTCCCTGGCTGGGGATCCTTCACCAGCATGGCGGCCAACTACTGGACTTCGACTCAACGGAAATACTGGACGCCAACGCCGGAGAGACTGACTGAAATCCGCGACGACCTGGAGAAGCAACACGCCACAGTAATCGAGCAATTCCCCTATCCGGACCGGCGACTCATGCTCATCTTTTTGAGGGACCGACTGCTCCAACTGGCCAAGCGCCTTCAGTTCCGGCAGCAATGTGTGGCCACGGCCTTGGTCTACTTGCATCGTTATTTCCTCTCTACGCCCATGCAAAACGTTAACCTATACCTACTCACTGCCACCGCATTCTATCTGGCTTCCAAGACCGAGGAATCCCCGCACCACATTCGTCTGGTCGCCGCTGAGGCACGCCAGTCATGGCCCGAATTTGTCCCTGGCGACGTGTCAAGGCTGGGCGAGATGGAATTCTGTCTGATTTCCGACATGCGCTCGCAACTGATCGTGTGGCACCCATATCGATCTTTGATTGCCCTAAAGGAAAACCAGGACCTCAAATTGTCCAACGACGAGCTCGGGCTTGCTTGGTCTATTATCAACGACAGCTTCATGACCGACTTGCCCCTGACCTGCCCTCCACATCTCACCGCCGTCATTGCCATGTTTCTTGCTGTCGTCTTTCTGCCAACCGCCAAAGCATCAGGTACACTGCGACCACTGTCACATAGCACAATTTCAAACCTTGACTCCGGTCCCTTCTCGTCTCTCGGTGGTCGCCAAAACTTAACGGGTTCTTTCAATAGCGTCCTTGGAAATCTACAGATGTCGGCCCACCAGAGTGCGAATGGAAAAGCCCGTGCCCAGATCAATGATCCTGGCCTACAATCGTCCGATAGTAAAGAGAATGCGATAGCCACCGCCAAGGAATCTGAGAAGATGCAAAACACGATCAAGTTCCTTGTTGAGTCAGGCATCGACATTGAGCGTATGATTGAAGGCACTCAAGAGATGATTAGTTTATATGATATTTGGGAGCAGTATAGTGAGAAGTCTGTCAAGGATGCTGTCGCTCGCTGTCTGAAGGCTCGAAACTTGGACAATTGATCCCCGATTTTATTTGCAACCACTTCCAGATGCAGATGTCAGGGGCGATGCGCGGCCACACTGAATATTTTGGTATCACATATTCGTAACGTCAGGACCGCCTGGCGGCGTTTCCGGTAATGCCGAGCTGTTTTCTGAGTTCAAGCACAATTGGCTTTGTTTTGGCGACTGGTTCGTTCCAGTCACAGGATGCCAATGTCGGGCTGGGACTGTCCAGATACAGTAAATCGGCAGCGGCATTTCGGATCTTGAAGTATCTGTAAGCCATTTGATCATAGAAGCAACGGGAGAAAAGTCACCTTCGGCCATCGATGCAGCAACTGACGCGTTACTTTGTCCACTGCGTTGGTTCGACATTTTTGGATCCCAAGTAATCTCGAGTAGAGGTTCAATGAGGATTCGGTCCTTTGAAGACTCGATGAGGTGCTGTGGACTTTTTGCATGATAGCCCAAATATCCCGGGTCCCAGGCCCTGACTCCGTTATAAGCTCAAACGAGAACACGCTCTGATCGATGGTGAAGGAGACAAAGTCGAGTACGGGTAACACTTGACGGTCGTCCTGAGAGGCACTGGTATCGAGCCGTTCGAGAAAGATAGATGAAACTTCGCGCACCAGGGCCTTACGGACATCAGCCTCGAGCAGCTGCATGTAGAATACGAATGCGTTGCAAGCTGCACGACAAATGTCCTCGGTGCCCGCCGTTGCCGACGAGACCAGTCCCATTAGTAGATCCTTCCGTAACCGGGGCATTTGAAGAATCTCCATCAGCTGCTGGAAATATTGGACCGAGGACACATCTGCGGGATATGGGAAAGGACTATAACAGTCAGACAGTTCTGCACAGCAAATCACAACCGCAAGACACATACCTTCTCAGCTCTGGGAAATTGGCATTTTCACGCCAGTAGCTTTCGAGACATCTCCAGGCTCGGAACCGCACACTGATCAACTTCTCTGCCGCAAGCTTCACGACGAGGGGCATGACAGCCTGCACGACATGGCTGGTCAATTGGCGAGAATGCCGATTCAACCGAAGTCGGTCAACAGTCTCTAAGCTCTGAAGGCGGAGAGTCGAGCCAATATCCCCTCTCTGGTCGTTGCTGTAGTCTGTAAGGCCGTTTCGGAGGACCTCAGATATTCTGTTCACGTCCATCTCTGAAGATATCTCAATGTTGGAAAGAATCGTGCCCAGTGCCTCCATGGCATCCACCCTGGTCTCTATCTTATGGCGGCCTTCGATTATTCTTGTAATGAAGGTAGTGATGTTTTCCTGCAGTTCTCCTTCAGTCTCCTCCTGGGCCAAATAGGCGTGAATGACGCTGAGAGTTTTGATCCGCCCTTTGCTTGTGTAAGCTGTGGGCGTCTGCTGCTGGCTATCAATCCATTTCTCCACCAGTTCAGTGTTTGCTGGTGCCGGGAGCAGCTTGAATAGTTGAATGTTGGCATCTGAACTTGCTGCTACGACGAGATCCTTTCCACCAGAAACAGTACATTGCCCGAGCACATCCAATGCCGATGATATCCAAAGATACGGATGACGCGCGATGGTCTCTGGCGCGTTTGCGACACATTGACAAATTGTACCGATCAATGTCGAGATTGCTTCCATGACAAGTTCGAGATCGGCGGTGACTCGACGGTCCATTTGCCCGGTTAGATTTTCAAGGCTAAAGGACAAATTGCCATCCTTGGTCAACAAGAATGATGCCAGCACGTTCAGATCTCGTCCAGGAGCCGGCTCAAGTGCGGATGTGAGAGCTAGAAGCAATCCGTGCCGCTCTCTGGCCGTACTTCCAATGTTGTTTGGCCTGAGGTCGAGAAGTTGGTCAAGGATGTCCCGTGCAAAAGTCGACACTTCTGGGCCGGGAAGTGACTGAACAAGGATACGAATAGTAGCGGCTGCCCAGCGTCGTTGATTTGCGTCGGTAGCTCGAGCACCTCGCCACCCGATGAGTGCCTGCAAGAAGGCTTTGAGGTATACCTTGTCGAGAGCGGCTGCTTGCGGTGACACCTCAATCATAGCTCGAGACAATCGAGCAATTGCATGATAGTCAATGACTTGAACGACCGGAATGCCATGAATGATCATATCTGGATGACGCCCTATCAGCTCTTGCAATGCGGCGGAGGAGCCTCGCCGGATGTTGCCTGACGGATCAAAGCAAGCAGAAATGGCAAGCTTGCACGCTATTATTTGTAGCACGCTTTGACTTCCCGTCCCGCCTTCTGTCAATGCATCCGGGAGATGCGACATGTCCACAAGATCGAGCTCAGTGGTGCTATACTTGCGAGCCAGAGCCCAAAGACCGAAGCACGCCGCATCTCTGACGCCGACACCGACCGAAGAGCCTACATTTGATCTCTGCTCAAACTCCAACCCGAGAATCAAAGCTTCAACAATCTCTGAAAGCATGCTGGCCGGCGGGGATCGACGGAATAGGAGGTGACTAAGTGTCAGCATTAACCCATGCCACTTTAAAGGATCAACAGCACTCAGGTTCCTTCTCAACCCTGAAGTTCTGGAGCGGACCACGTCGGTAATTGCAATCATCTTCCGAGTATGACGATCCTCCAGCAGGACGTTCTCTTGAAGACATCCTAACACGGCCTCAACGACCTCCTCAGACATGGCAGCATCGAGCTTGAGAGTGATGACGCTGAGGGCTTTGGCGGCTGCCATTCTGACTGGAGTGTCCTTGTCGCTCAAGGCTTCCAGAAAATACTGAATGCCATCCTCGAGCATCGTGTTTGACTCTGCTCCTAGCATTGCTGAATTGCCTGAGCTCAAGGAGATTGTGTGGGTTAAGATGACTCGCATAATCTTCACCATCCACTTTCTTGCAGGAGCAGAATCTCGGATAGCGACGTACTGGGCGGTTTGAGATGTAGCAATCATCAGGATAGCCTTGAAGAGGCGAACAAGGTACGAGGCAACCTCGCTATCCGCCCCAGAGTTTGTAATGCCATAAGCCAGGGATAAGAGACCCAGTGCACGATAGGGGCTGAGTTTGACCAACTCCTCATCGAATTGAAGCTTTTTAGTGGCAAAATGGACAAGTTTCGACGGCACATCACACTTTTGCATGTCCTTGCGAAGACATAGTCGTACAAGCAGGATGCTTGCAGCCTCACGTTCTTTTCCAGAGCTTTCCAATTCCCCGAATGCAAGGGCCACAACATCACTAGCAATGCCTGGGAGGGCGCCAATTTCATTGGAGACGTTCGATTCTTCTTCACGGCTGTCGGTGAGTGAGATTGTGGTCAACTCGAAGGGAGCAAGCATTAGGTGAGATAGCCACAGTATCATAACATAGCGCTCTTCCCAAGTCATCCCCGTTGACGGAGTATTCCAAGTCCTAAAAGTTGAAATCATGGGAACAAGATATTTGGGTTCGTTGTTCAACAAACGAACAATGACTTTCTGACCCCTGACTTTGCAGAACGCATACAGGAGACGACATATCGCTCGAGGTAAAGGGGAGACCCCGTCCGAACCGTCGTTGAGAGTTGGAGAATAATGGTGGCTACTGTTGGTGAGGTAGGTAACAAAGGCCTCAGAGAGGATGTGGATGAAGGAGGCTAGGTGAGGATCTAGAAGCTGGGGCCATTCTTGGAAGCGATCAAGCTAGAGGTGCATTAGCCGCCGATATCACTACTTACATGGCGTTGCGGCCTTACAAGAAGCCTCAAGTCCTCGCACTTTTCGTCGAGAACGCGAAGGCGCGGTTTGCGAGGCAATGAGTTGGGGGCGTATATCAGCAATGGTAGCTTGTATTGGATCTCTGAGAGAAGAGTGCCCGATGCCTTGTATAGTCTGGCATCAAGGTCGTGTTCCGAAGCATCCATGGAGAAAGATTGCCGTCAGAGGTGAGGAGGGAGGGAACTGACATGATCGGTTCTGAGTCTGGAGTTGATACTCGCACGTGACTAGGCGTCGGCGCCAGTCGATGTTGGGACTAGTGCTCTAATTTAAACACTTAAGCATAATCCTGGACGTGTGCGCTGGCCCAAGCGTGGAAGCCACCAGGCGTCCGCCTGAAACTGAAACCGGAAGCATGCCATGTCATTCCAACTTTCTGGTTCTGCCCAACCCTTCTCACTTCCCATCCACCTACACTTTGGAACAAAGGCCGCCGTCTTCAGCGTCGCATACGGCCTAGCTCCTGACCGCATCCTCAATATGCCCTCTGCGTGTCGGCGACCTCGCCGCCCAATACTGTCTTGGGTCGTGACCGGGTTGCAACCATCGGCAGCCGACTCAACAGCCTAAAGTCCAGTTGACACGACCTCACCGCTTCGCCTTCTACTTCCCTTCCATGAAGGAAACCCTCTCCTTTGACTCCTCGTTCCTGTCAAAACTGCAGCAATGGCTAGATCCATGTTTGCCGCGACCTTCCACTTCCTTTCCAATCTGTTCACGCCTGCGACCAGCGCTCCAACCTCTCATCGTGATGTAGCCGAGACTTCACTGTCAGCGGTGTCCGGACAAACACAGGCCGACCAAAGAGAAGGACACTTTCCTTTCAGATCTAGTGGGGTGCTCAACTACGGCAGTAAGAAAAGGAAGGGGGTCTACGATGATGCCGAACCTCCGTCTAAAAAGCGAGCACCGAATGGTAGTCGACTGTCCTCCATTCCCTACGAAGACGATGCCACCGCGATCCCAAGTCTGCAACACCCAGAGACCGGCCTTGCAATATCTAAAGCAGCCATGACCAAGGCAGAGATCGATCGCTCTTTGATGCCGCCTCCAGCTACACCCAGTAGAGGAGCCAAAGACCCGCCTATAGGCTGGGCACGGGATGAGGATGCGATATCTTTTGCGTCGACGATGATGTCAAAACGCAATCCAGAGGGTGTGGACGAAGATTTGATGGAAGAAGCAAGAAGACATGCCGCAGCCATCACTCTCCCATCAAATTCGGGCTTGTGGTCACAGACCGAACGAGAACTGTTCTTCCACCTCGCCTATCGCGGTTTCGAGCCGCTGCTACCTGCAAACTGGATGCTGGACTTTGACACCCTACCAATTAGCGTGTTTGCGCATGAAAACACAGAAGACCCTCCGCTTATCCAGAACGTCAGAGACAACCAGTTCCGAGCGGTCCACGCCCTCCGTCGACTATTCGAAGCTGGCCATGACGTAAGGGACAGAAATCACATTAGTCCAGGCTCGAGACGGGAGAGGGTACTGGAGCAGTCGGTGAAAGGTTATCTGTATTGGGCATTGACGGACGTCCGGTTACGACCGTCGTCATCCGCAGACTACGTACCTGTCCATGTCGTGGTACCAAAGCGCAAAGGCCGTTCTACGCTTGCAACGCTAGAGGAAATTGCCGTCAAGCTATACCAACTCTCGGAGCGACATCGCCAGATCCATGGTGTTCAATTGAGCATCGAAAGCCAAGACTTGTCAGTTCCAGGCGCCGAAGAGACGAGAGTGGTCGACGATGATAACTCGTCACCAACACTCATCGGGCTGGTCATCATATCTTCTGTCCTCACAATCGTCACGCTCAGTTCCTGCTCCCCCCCTCCACCACAGCAACTGGCTGGTCGAAACCAAGCTGCCTCGCCACCGGATTCCGATCCTGATCCAAGGCCTGATTTCAACCCTGATAGTCTTCGTATCATTGCGGAGCTCGACTTCAGCCAGAGAGATCAGGACGTGTGGAATGCGCTGGGTATCGCGATTGTCGCCATGCAGATCCGTAGAGAGGCCCTGAAGGCGAATTACGGAACCGAGAATCTTGATGTTCTGGAGGATATGTCGGTCACTGGATTCCAGGAATTAGATGAGAGGAGTAGATTGGGGACCGATGACCCTGATCTGTGAATTGGCCTGGACTTAATGGGGCCAGGCGAGTGAAAGAGCATGTTGGGATACAATCAATCATGTCTGTCGCCGACCGTTGACGGTCGAGCTGACCGAGATGCGACTTGGCGTTGACTTTAAAAGGCCTCATCCTACTTACCTCCTCAGACTAACGCAATCCACTCTTGTGAGAGAGGCGCCCGGCGTGGAAATAGAAAGGAGTCGGAACGGATTTCTTTTGTTGGACAGATTAGATACCCACTCAACGCAATTGATTCGAGAAACACAACTGGAAAGTAATCTCGATCGTCAAAGTTTCATGCTCCTGTTCTGCAATCCACGAAGCTGATAATAACTCCCGTTCCCATGCAAGCCTGACCCGTCGGAAACCGTCTCTCGTTTGATGGTGGTGCGAAGCATCGACGACCATGAAACACACATTCTCCCGTCTCCCTCTCCCTTCTCCATTGCTGGCCTTCCCATGTTCCTTTCCATTTGTATGTCCATAGCCCCATCCCTTTTCATCTCAGCTCGGTCGCGCAGAGCTAGTCAGAGATGCCTGGCCATCATGCTCGAAGGGTGCGCAGCATCTACCACAGAGCACCGACATCATTGTCAAATCTAGCCAGCTCCCTCCCACCTTCCTCGACTTCCTTCCTGGCCTTCATGCGCATGTAGAAGATGGGGCAGTCGCGCGAGCTACAGAGGACCTCGGAGTGCATGCTGCCCTGGCAGCGCTGGCACTGGGTCCATAGACGGCTGAAGCGGACCTCGAGCTCGCCGACCTTGTTAACGTGCTTGGTGTACAGCTCGCCGATGCGGGGTCTGCAGTTCTCGCACACTGCGCCCTTAGCCTCTTCGGCCCCGACGAGCGGCTTCTTGCAGCCCATGCACGTCTGCGTCTTCTTAGTGAACTTCATCAAGCCACCCAGCGTTGGTGCTGCGACCGAGATGGAGCGTGTGTGGTCGCCCGCGAGCAGCGAGTTGGCTCGACGCTCGCCCAGGATCGGCTCAAAGATGCGGCCTAGAGGGTTCGCCAGCTGGTTGTCTAGGTAGTACTTGGTGTCGATCGGCACGTTGTTCTCCAGCACGTAGATCGGGTCTTCCGACTTTTGGTAGTTTTTGCTCCCGCCCGCGCCTTTGACGATCACGTAGGCCACGCGGTCGCCCAGCCCTGGCGCAGAACCTGCGTCGCGTTTCTTCATGCGTTCGGCTAATTCCACATGGGCTTGCTTGGCCGAGTAGTCAATCTTACTCAGCGCTTTGGTGATGACCAGCATGCTAAGATCGATCTTGTTCTGGAGAAGGCTGGAGATGGTCTCTTTGACGTATTCCTGTGCTCCTTCCAGATCACGTTCCATGAGAATCTTCTTCAAGACCGTCTCGATCACGATCTGGACAAGACGACAGTTGTCACGACGCACCGTCTCGATACCCTTGCTGTCCATCTTGTCGTACTTATCCGGATTGGTCCAGTGCAGTCCTGCGTAGCGTTTCTTGTTGATAAGCAAGTAAGGAAAGTATACCTTTTCAAACTCCAGTTTGATGGGCTTGATAAATTTGCTCGAAACAAAATCGGCCGCCTCTTGTCCAAGGGCCATTGTTTTTTTCAGGTCTTTCTCTCCAAACTTGACCATGACCGAATCTGTGTCACCATAGATGACTTGGGCATCGTGAGAATAGCCATTTGCGATTGTGTACGTCTGTTCCACCTCCTGTTTGGTCTTCTCGATCATCTGCCGACCGTAGGCGGTGGTACTTGACGCGATGGGCAGACAGGGCAATTTCCCTACGGTGGCGCCGGTGAGGCCGTAGACAGAGTTTGCAGAGATCTTCAAGGCAAGTTGACGACCGTTGAGCACAGCCTTTTTGAATGGGTCCGTCTCAACAGCGAGCTCCTTCTTGGCTCGTTTACGCGCACCTAACAACTCCTCCAGGATCTGTGAGAGTAATCCTTTGCGAACTTTGGCGGTGCAGAAAAGGTCACCATTGGGCGTAACGATGTAATCTTCATCCTTTTTCAACTTGAGCTTTTCAACACTGGTCTTGTTCAAAAGTGTGGTGTAGCATAAGTTGTGAGCTTGTATAATTGACGGATACAGAGATGCGAAATCGAGAGTTGCAACAGGGACGTCGTAATAGCCTCGGATTGGCTCGATGACTGTAGCACCTTCGTATTGTTCGTCACTTGATTCGGTTGTGAGATTTGGAACGACCAATTGCTGCTCCAAGGCTTTTCGGAAGAGCTGACTGATGAACTTGACCTGTTGTCCCCGAGACAGGAGGTAGTTGAAAGGTACGCCGGTAACTCTCGCCATTTCAGTGTAATTGACCAAACACATTAGTTTGTCCAGAAGTCGTTGCGGCAAGTAGGCGTCTTTGAGACAGTACACCGCAAGCCGTCGCCTAGAATCCGGTGTACCATTAAACAATTCAGTAATCATGGTATGGTGGACATCCTCCTTCTGTTCTCCTAAGAAATGCGCAGAGACAGAGTTCAGGGTATAGCTTCGGAGTTGGTGATCTCGCTGGACTAACTGGAGCAAGTCTAATTGAATCCGCCCGTCTGTGTTGGTCGTTTTGGTGTCACGGTTTCCCATCTGCTTACTGGAGAGTTTGCTCTCTTTGGCGTGAGAGACAGTGCTCTTGATACGGGACCAGTAGGGGAAATTTGGCAACTTCAAGTGTTTCGCTCTATCGAGGAGATAGGGGAAGTCGAAATTGGCAATGTTGTATCCGATGATGACATCTGGGTCAACCTTGTCAAGAAAATCTCTCCAGGCCATCAGCATTTTGGATTCGGAGTCGTGTTCATAGATCTGAGTGTTGACAATCAAGCTGCAAGTATCCAGCACGAAGACATTCCGAACGAATGGCTTGGATTCACCATATCTAGTGACGACATTGGCGATTTGGATAACAGGATCTTGATTTGGTTCCGGAAAGATCCCTTTCCTTCCGGCACACTCGATGTCGAAAGACAAAATCCGAAGTGGTGCTATTTTGGCCCATTCGCCGTCGTTTCCGTGGGAGACTAAATCACGATAGTGACAGTAGGCTTCGATCTGACAGTTGGATTGGCGGTCGTACTGCTCCATGACATGATACTTTTGAGGAGGTGCTTCCACCCAAGACATTCCGGTGATGCTAGTGTCAATCATAAAGCGCAGAACGTATTGGATGCTGTCGAAAGTCAAGATCTTACTATCCACGCCCTTCCACATTCCTTTGTAGTTGGCATGCCCGTCCTCTATCGACGACCGCAGTCTGTTGATGTATTTGGGGTCTGTGACAGTGATCTTGAGATAAGGGCTCTTCTGGTTCCCTTGAAATCCGAACATATTCTCTCGCAGCACCATCTGAACCGAGTGAATGGCCGGTTGGTGTTGGGCCTGGTGACTTTCGAGAAATGCTTTGTAGCCCTCCACATCTTGGCGCTGGAAGCTGATGGGCGCAGCGACATAGAGATAATGGAGGAAATCGGTAACATGCAGCAGGATGGAATGTCCAGTCTGGACGACAATTAGCATCGCGACATGAAATGAATGGAGGTGACTGACCTCGGACACGCCGAACAACTGCAATGTGGTCTTGCCACCGTGAAGCGTTCCTTCTTTGACCTCGATTTGTTGGAAGCAAAGAGCCTCTCTTTCAGGATCGAAATCACCCAGGCTCGGTCTGTCCCACTGCTGGTCTCTTTCGGCATTGTTCTCTCTCAGACCGGTGATGTCCTGGGTCATTTTCTCCAGGACTTCAGTCTCGAAGTGGCTCTTTGGCTGGCCAGAGCCCAGCTTGGACTTGAAGCTGTTCGGGCCAAGCTGAGAAGAGCGGAAGCTGACATTTGGGCCATTCTCGTTGAGCTTTCTCTTCTTCGCCGAAGGAGGGGATTTCAGGATGTTGTGCGTATTGGTCGTGTCTGTAAGCACCCGTTTCTTGGGCATCGTCGCCACACGCCCCGGCATCTTAGAGGATCGGAGGATCGGAGGATCGGAAGTCTGGAGTGCAACACGGTGAGTGAACAAATAGATATCCTAGAGTGTTTAGACGGCGGCGAGAAGAAGACCAAGTGAAATAATGTCGCGTCGCGGTCACGGTCACGGTCACAGTCACGGTCGCGTTATTAATTACGGAGCAAGTGCCGCCGCTTTTGATGACGCAAGGGTAATTCTTTGCAGAGGAAGGTATATCGACGCCAGTCCACATCAAGTTAGTCGCAGTTTGACCGCCCCTTGTTCGAATCACTCTCTGTTTCGTGCCCCTCCAAATGATACCAAAGCGAGAGTAAGATCACCCTGCCATCTTGCCAGACCGACTTGAACAGCAGCCACAGAGAATCCCACCCTGAAGACCCAGACCACAACTCTCCTTCCGTCAACCTCCTGAGGAATCAAAACCCATTTGCATCAGAGGTCAGTATGGCGGACGAAGTTGTCGCGGACCGGACTCCAGGTTTCAAGGTGGGGGAGAAGAAGACACTCGACGAATATCACAAGCTAGGTCAGTTCTACACGAGAATCTCCTCTGGCAGGCAGAGTCTCGATCACGAGATGTGTGCACCTTCGACCCGTGGTAGCACGGTCCAATAATGGTGGAATGAACTCATCCACAACTCTTTCATTGCTACCTCCCAACTCGCCTCGTCTCCGGCGGGGTTTTTTGGGCCAAGCTGACCCTCTTTGCTCCTTAGACCAAGAAGATGAGGCAATGAACCGATGGAAGGCGTCTCTGGGTCTTGCTACCGGCGAATCCATCTCTGACCCCAAGGACCCCCGACTCTGCATCATCAAATCTCTCGCGTTGGTGGGTAATATACACTTTGTCCTAAACTCTGGACCTGACCCGTTGTAGGAAGTCGAAGGACGCCCAGATATCACCATCGATCTCTCACAGCCTGGAGCCGTCGACACGCTGAAGAGCAAGCCATTCAGCATCAAGGAAGGCTGCAAGTACCAGATGAAGGCTGTCTTTGTCGTCCAACACCAGGTCCTCTCGGGTCTGAAATACATCCAATCTCTCAAGCGGAAGGGTATTCCCCTGGGCAAAGACCAGGAGATGATTGGCAGCTATCCTCCAAACACCACTGGCAAGCGAACATACGAGAAGAAATTCGCTCCCGAAGAGGCTCCTTCTGGCATGATGGCTCGGGGCCATTACGATGCGGTTTCCCGTTTCGTGGATGACGACGATGTGACCCATCTTAAGTTCGAGTGGTCTTTCGATATTTCCAAGGACTGGAAGTGATTTTGTTACGATTCAAGGGTGAAAAGCCTGTCAAATCACTTCCTCACACGAGGTGTTTTTCCCTGGCGGCTGTACATTTCAATCTCAAGGTTGCTGAGAGAAACCTGCCGGAGGAGGAATACTGAGACATAGCTCGAGGTGTGAGTGGTTGTCGATTGAAACGAATGATGCCGCAATCGAACTTGACGAGTGAGATGACTCAATGACTAGAGAAAATATTCAATGTGAGAGCCTTGACCGTCTTTAACCTGCGTTTGCTGTTGCTGCTGTTGCTGCTCATTTCGATGCATATCGTTCTCCGGTGCCGCGTCAAAGATGTTGAAATATCGATCTCCAGTATCGCTCACCTCTAGAACCGACGCGAGATTCCCACAGCGGTAACAATAGTTCGGGGCACTCCAGACCGTGCTCAGTCGGTCATCGTAAAGTATCTGGTACCCTTCTTGACACAGTTGATGTGCTCGTAGGATATGAGACATGCTGTTGACTTGTAGAAACTTTTTGACCACATCTCCACCAAATGTGTAACCGGCGCCTCGTGGCGAGAGCGAGAACTCATCCCGCTCGGGGTCGGGATCTGACCACACCAAATCCGCCATGGGTCCCTCGTGTGGTATTTCTCGATATCTATCAATGATCTTGATCTGGTCGATCGAATGAATGGAAGGTGACAGGCCACCGTGGACGCAAAAGATCTGGTTGTTGATTACCACGCTCAAGGTGAGGAAGTCGAACATGTCGGTGAAATAGTGCCAAACATTGGCATTGCCGTATTTCCGCGCGCATTCCGTGTAAAAGCCGTAAGATTGCGTGACGCCTCGTGATTCATGATTGCCTCGAATAAGATGAACGCGTTGGGGGTATCGTAACTTTAAGCAAACAAGGAGGGAAATCGTTTCGACACTGAAGAGACCGCGGTCGACGTAGTCACCTGCACGTATGTTAGAACCTGGGTGCAGTTCGGGCTCTTCGCCACGGCGAGCATACCGAGGAAGAGGTAGTTTGTATCCGGACAGAAGCCTCCAATCTTGAAGATTTCCAGCATGTCGAAGAACTGGCCATGGATGTCTCCCACAACAGTCACAGGCGCGCATATGTGGACAACATTGCTCTCCTTCATCAGCATCTCTTTTGCTTTGGCACATATTGCTTCAATCAGGGATTCGGCGAGGAGGTTCTTCTTGTACAGTTGGGAGATGCACTCGTCGAGATCGATGCTCGCTGGACACAGTGCGGATTAGCGGACGTGGCCTGTTGAAGACTCGGAGAACGTACTCGGTAAGCCAGGCATTGCAAACGACCTGAGAACGGGAATGATGGTGTCGCTTCACCTCTGTCGCTGTATGCGTCGGCGCCTCCGCGGTTAAGGAAAATTCCTGGACTGGTAAGAGAATGCACACTGCTCTCTCATGGTGTTTGAGCTAGAGAGAGGCCAGCACTTTTGGACAAGGGCAGTAGACAGCCGTCAGCTCAAGAGAGACAAGAACTGGGACCGCATAGATTAATAGTAGTATGACGGCTGATCAAAGGCGAGAGAGAAAGCCGGAGTCAGGCTGCTGGCGGCGCTGCTCCTGCGGCACTCCCTTTGCAGCGGCGAGGGAAAACTGCCGCCGCTTTTGTATGTCCGAAAAGGGGCAACCGCGATTCGCAGCTTCATGTTACTCACTCGTCTTCGTCTTCTGGTCTTTCTTCTTTCTTTGTGCCTCATCGTGGCCACGTGTTTTATCCTTTACCTCTAGTATTTACTCTCTTGATATCACTCCAAGTCCCTGCGAACGACGTAGCTGTCTCAGCCAGAGGGTTTTAAATGGAAACTCCACGAACTGTGGTGGTGACCAATTGATTATCCTTTCGCAATCCTAAATCAATGATCAATCCACAACAGAGTGCACAGCACTTTGTTCATACTACAGCAAGTGCACTTCCAGATGCTCCCTTGGTTAATTCTACGACACATGGCGTGCAGTATGTAATAGCGGATGGATTCCTATTCACAGTGTCTGGCAATGATGATAGGCTGTTGCACCTCTGTCACTTTCAGCCGAATCTCAGTCGTGTGATTGTGGCAATGTCTGCCATCTTTCACGCGAAAATATTTCTAACCTGCTTTAACTCATTTTATTCGACGCGAGGCTATCCTAATACCGTCGAGAAGTGAAGGACCTCATAACGTTGTATCTGACGAGGCTGTTGTAGAATCCTGCACATTTACCACACGCGTTCCATCTTTATGAAGACTATTGCGTTGGAGATATGTCTAAGCAATATCTGTACGGGGAATGATGGAACTCTA
Source organism: Exophiala calicioides (assembly GCA_001599795.1). Classification (NCBI taxonomy): domain Eukaryota; kingdom Fungi; phylum Ascomycota; class Eurotiomycetes; order Chaetothyriales; family Herpotrichiellaceae; genus Exophiala; species Exophiala calicioides. Next base: position 2,683,307 of record BCHZ01000004.1, read on the forward strand.
TTTTGTTGGTTGATGGAAAGTCCAACAACGCTGTGAAAGCGTCTGCCACGGTGTCCCCGTGGAGGGAGGGAACACGACCAGGGAAGCTCGAATAGCCCAACCTTTAAAGCCTATAACAACCTTGGAGAGGCAGCAACCCGGCAGCAACCCGGCAGCAATCCGGCAGTGTAAGTTGTCTTCAGTGGAAACGTACCTTCAAAAATTGGTCGAGGGCTAGGTTAGTTGAGCCTGGAGATGTCTCTTTGCACATGCAATACATGGAGGTGTGCCTGTCGTTGCGCCTCGTCCTACTTCTGGGAATTAGTCGAAGCAAGGCTTCCGAAACGGCACTTCCATCCTCCTATATATACTAAATACCTTCCGTTGACGGCAAAGTACTCGGTAATCCGTATGCTTTCTTGTTACTTCCACCCTGAGTTGGATTTCGTCATCCCTTTCAACTAAAGAAAGCGCCTACTGCGGCCGCCAACAAAAAGTCGTTCCAGCGATGCGGATAGCCCTTCTTGACGCTGGCGAAGAGCGCATCAGGCTTTTTCGCTGGTTCAATCGAATCATCTTTCTTGATTTCCTCGCCCCACTGGACGAAATCGAGGATGTATCTCCTGGTGGCCTCGACGAGATGCGCGCCGTCGCTTTGAGTGGCTCGCTTGTGGCTGGCGACCACGACGCTGGGCTTGAGACTGTCGATGAGAGCCAGGGCATCGAACCAGCGTTGTCTCTTCTCGGTGGTGTTGGCCTCGCCGAGGTGTTGATGGCAGTCCCCGTACACGACATCGCCGCCGACGACGAGCTTGATGCTGGGAACGTGCAAGAAGGACGATTTCTCGCAGTCCGAGCTGACGTCGTAGGCTTTGCAGACCTCGCCGTCAACGGTGAATTCGTTGGAAGCCGGGAGCGCTGTTGGCAGCGGTTTTTCGGCGGGAAGTTGCCCGTTAGGGAACCATTTGGCCCACACGCCTTCATGGACTTCCGGCGAGTACATGACCTTGATGCCCTCCAGGACAGTCGCGGTCGCTAGGATCTCAACATTGGGGAACCGTTTCTGGATGACTGGGGCGCCGAAGAAATGGTCGCCATGAGCGTGCGTCACGTAGATGTATTTTAGCGTTTTACCGGGGTACAGAGAGAGGACCGATTCGATCCAGTCGGCTACCTTCTCTGATTGAACAGTGGTTATGGGTGGGTCGACGAGCACGGCGGACGTTGGGCCGTGTATCAAGGTACTGGTAATGGGCTGCCACCATTGCTTTTCTGGTTCAGGAAAGTTCGTTACGGTCTTGATGGGGGGAGACACATATGTGTCGATCTGAAGGGGGAGCGGAGCGGACATGGTGGGTAGGATTGTCAGCCGGATTGTTTGAACATGCTTGGTCTATGGCCCCGATCCATTCTTATAAGTATCTCGCAGCTAATGTGCTGCGCTCGGAGTAGGCTATGATGTTTACTATTCAACTCCGATGTTTACTATTCGAAAAAGTGAAACTGCGTTGGCTACGAAGCGATCCCGTCTCTGAAAAGCAGCCACAAAATGAATACCCCTGTCGTCGCCGGTCTTTTGCCCGAGGCTCGATTCTCTTGTCTAACTAATCAGCAATATAACAGATTACGAAGACTCGCGTAGCGTGGCTACACGGTGACACTGCACATTCAAGAGGCTTACTTTTGCTCCATGATCGAATGTTATTTTCAGTAATCATTTTCTCGGAAATTTAAACATGGTGGGGATCACGTAACCGACGACCCATGGGCAACAATCCTGAAGATGAGGGCGGCCTGGAACTGGAGCGCCCAGACATTATATAAAAAGGCATATTAATTCGCATGAAGCAGGTCGATCTTTGTTTTTAGTATAAAGCGATAAAACAGAAACAGTATCCAAGTTAGACTCACACATCTCTTTTGTCCCGTCATGGCACCGTCACTTATTAACACGGTCTTGGTGGTCGGAGCAGGTGGGAATGTGGGCAGATCAACCATCAAAGCCTTGCTAGCAGAGAAGTTCCAGGTCACAGGGTTGACCCGAGGGTCGTCCGAGGCCGTGTTGCCGGAAGGGGTGAAGCACGTCAAGACGGACTATTCGGAAGCGTCACTGCGCGAGGCCTTCCAAGGCCAGGACGCCGTCATCAGCACCATGTCCGGCGGCGGATTGGCTCTGCAAAAGACGATTGTCGACGCCGCCATCGCGGCCGGCGTCAAGGTGTTCTTCCCTTCGGAATACGGCGTCGACACCTCGATCCGCTCTTGTCCCGAGGTCATCCCATTCCTTGCACCCAAGGTCGAGGCCCTCGACTACATCAAGTCGCGGCAGGACGAGATCTCGTGGACCGCACTCATTGTGGGATCGGTGTTCGACTGGGGCTTGAACATTCCCTCTTTCGGAGGCGTCGACGTGCCCGCTCGTCACGTCACCATCTACGACGGCGGTGACATCCCCTACGAAGCCACCACTCTCGATCAAGTCGGCAAGGCTATCGCCGCATCCCTGAAGCAGCCGGAGCTGGTCAAGAACCAATATGTATACGTGAACAGTTTCACGGTAACCCAGAATCAAGTTCTCAAGGCCCTCGAGAAAGCCACTGGAGGGGAGGAATTCACCGTGTCACATAGTACTGTCGAGGTGTTACGGCAGGAGGGGTTTGAGAGCTGGAACCAAGGGCAGTTTGTCGGCATCTTGGCTTTGATCGCTTCCGCTTTCTATGGTAAAGGGGGACTAGCCAACTATTCGGTCACAAAGGGGCTGTGGAATGACAAGTTGGGCGTGCCCCAGGAGGATCTCGATCAAGTTTTGAATCAATATCTGGCAGAGGGCCACGGGCCAGTATCCAGTAGATAATCCACTTATTTTCTGCATCATATTACATCGTCGTATGTCTTAGCTACATCCCCACTCACACCATCGGCTATAAATTTAAAGTTGGCATCTATCAACATTGATCGGCCAATCGATATCAAGATAAAGCCGAGGAGCAGGAGCGTCAAGGACCCGAGCTGTATGATGCGAGGCATAACGAGAATCGAGTTAGAGGCTGAGAACCGAGCTCTACAATGATGGGAGAGGGGAGGGAATCCACGCCTCTCTCTCCATCTAGCCCGTGGAGCTCGACTGGAGTCAAAAGCTTGGGAAAGCATCTCTCAATGGGAGGAGGAGCACTTGGGCTGAGGTGAAATAGAAGCGATTCCCGAGTCCCGACTAAACAACAGAGTCTTTACGATTGTACGAATTTTGGGGGGTTTTCCTCGGTCTAAGTATTTTTCTCCATTTATCTCGCTTTCTTTCTCAACTCTGTAAGCCATCGATGCTTGGGACCCACTGACTTCAAGGACCAACCTAAAGAGTCAACTTTGCTCTCCTACCTCGGCCGAGCAGGCCCTTTCATTCGTTCCTCTCGCTTCGATTTTATATATTTGTTGAGATTGAGAGTTAGCGGCACCTTGGTGCGGCAAGTCTGGACTACGATTTCCTATGCATGATACCGGCAGCGGCCTATCGTCGCAGTAACGAAGCGGATCAATTAGCATGAGGGGTTCGCTCACATACAGAGGAATGTGGGAGGGAGACGGGGTGAATAACGCGGAATGGTACATGGACAACAGCGCCGTCCTCCAAGTCACGGTAGCAGGGGCAGTAGAGGTCCCCCGCACGCGGCATAAACAGAAAGAAGAAAGCGTGGACAACGCACCTGATGGTTGGGGAAGACCAAGGAATCGGCGAGGACGACGTTCTCCCTCCGGCCGGCGGCAAAGACGATGATCTCGGCAATGTCGTCGGGCGTCAGGGGCTCGACACCCTTGTACACGGCGTCGGCTTTGGCCTTGTCGCCGTTGAAGCGGACGACGGAGAATTCCTGTTCACACACAAACCCCGAGCCGGGGACGGCGTCAGCGATGGCAATTCAACCAGCGGAACGAAAGAAAAGCCCCCAAAGAAGTTAGAGACTAGAGAAATTTGACGTACCGTCTCGACCTGACCGGGATCGACCTCAATGATTCGAATCCTCGACGCGACCAACTCTTTCCTCAGGGCATCGGTGAAGGTGCGCACGGCAGCCTTGGTCGCGCAGTAGATGCTGCCGCCGGAGTAGCCCTCCCTGCCGGCAATGCTGCCAATCATGATAACATCGCCACGGCCGCCGTCCTTGCCGCCCTGTTTGTTCTTGAAGATGCTCAACACAGCCTGGGTCATGTTGATCAAGCCCGTCACGTTCGTGGCGAACATGACGTTCATGTCCTCGGCCTTGATGTCCGGCGCCTGCGCCATCCCTTTCACCAGCCCAGCATTGTTGACCAGGATATCGACGTCGCGAAACGCCTCGGGTAGCGACCCGATCAGCCCGGCAACCTGTTCGGGCACGCTGATGTCTAGCTTCACAGGGAGCACTTGCACACCAGCTCCGACTTCAGCCGTGATGTCCGCGGCCACCTGCTTCAGTGTGTCGACGCGCCGCGCCGTGAGGATGAGTTTCAGGCTCTGCGGCGACGTGCGTGCGAATTCGAAGGCCACGCTGCGTCCGATTCCGGATGAGGCGCCCGTGATGAGCACCGTCTTGCCTTCGAGCCGCTTCGACATTGCGGAGATGGATGTCGATGTCATGGTTCGGTGTGGGAGGTGGGTTGTCAGGGCCTGCAGCCTGGAGAGCGCCGTGGTCGTGGATGTCGTTGTTCTCGCGGTGATGGGATGGAAGAGGAGCTGTGTGCGGTGCGGGGATGTGGTCGTGAGGGTGCGGGCGGTGCAGAGTCGAGGACTCGGTCTAGGTCTGACGAGTCTGAGTCTGCCAGCGGGTGTGAGGGCAGAGAAAAGTGTCGAGGGACGAGGCATGTACAGGATGAAATGAAAGATAAGAGTGAGGGCTAGGACGAGGGGTTAAAAGAGTGTGAGATGGTCTAGTAGTGGGTATGGAAAGAAGTCTTCGGAACAGAATAGTGCTTGCCGATGGTTTAGACGGAGTCAGTACGGAGTAGTGAATGATGTGACAGCCGACTCACCATTGAGGGGAGAGAATCGCCCAAAGTTGGAGAGAGGCACGCACCAATGATAGACGAGGCTTTGAGAAAGGCACGGAGAGGGTGACGGTGAGCAAATGAGGGAGTGAGGGTCCGGCGCGTTGGCCGGTCGCAGGCACGTGACACGGAAGTGTCTCCGACCATCGTCCGGCCGCCTGCCGTGCACGTGAGCCTTATCTACGCAAGGTAATCTATACATACGTACTGGGTACTGTACATAATGTACCTAGTTGGAGCAAGACATCAAGACGTAACACATCAACACATCAACACATCAACACATCAACATACTGGTCTACGCGAACAGCTATCGAACAGTCGAGTCTACCCCTATCCAGATTCCAGAAGAGGGGATATGGTGATGCGATGATGCGATGCATCATGTCGCCGCCCAGAAATATACAACTCCTGCCTGACCTTCGGCCTTGCCTCGACTTGCCTCGAGCCGTTGCTTGACCGACACAGTGCAATTGTCAACCCGAATATGTCTCGAGAATGAGAGAAAGAAACATTCAAGATTCTTCGTATACGGACGCCGCCACATGAAGAATAACAATCCATATTTCCACGGCATCATGTCGTAACCATGCATCAACTCGTAGCTAGCCTAGAGAACCCCCACATGTCGGTCGTTTATCCCCAAAACTCGGGCGCGGAACGCACAATCATCGCCGCGCGACTCAAAATTGACCGTCGAAATGGCGTTCCAGTGTCGATGATCAAGAATCAAGGGGGCAAGAACCCAGATGCCGTTCTGGAGCTTTGGTACCCGAATTAACCGCCGAACCATACGACATACTCTGGCACCGTACAAAAGCAACTGTCAATCTTTCAACTCACAAGAATCCGGATTCCGACAACAGGCGTGCAATCTTTTCCTCTTCGCGCTCCCGCGGTTCAATCTTCAGGCTCTGGTTGTACATCTCCTGGACATCCCCGGCGTTTCTCATGTTTTCGCTGATCCATTCCTGCAGCTCTGGAACTGGGTTGAGGCCGTAAGGGACGTTCTGGTATGACTGAATATCGCGGATCACGTCGGCCGTCTTGGTCCGTTTGGCAAAGTTGATCAATTCGGTGTTTTTGACCAGAGACGCTATGCCGTCCTCGATGAAGATCAGATCGGTCAGGTAGACACCCAGGAAAGGGATGCAGGGCGGAGTCGCGGCGTGCAGCGTGTCTCGGTAGAGCACAAAATTCTTCGAAGACGAAATCAACTGGCGCATGGACTCCAGCATTGCCTGTGTCTTGGGATTCACCGATTGCCATGTTCGGTTGAGCCGTAGAATGGGTGCCGTGCCCATGGCCGAGATGATGGCCGTCACGGCCGAGAAGTTGTTCAACGAGCGACATTTCTGTGCGCGTTAGTTCAGATCTGGTCTTAGCTTGCACCACAAGGGAACTTACTTCAGCAATGGCGACAAAGTGTTTGATGACGACGACTCTCTTCTTCACTTCGGTATGGGCCAATATCATCTCCGCCACCCAATTGGTCAACTGGTTCGAATGGAGAATCAAGGCTTGCACGTTGGGCGCCGTTTCACTTCTATCCACCTTGCCTTTCTTCTCCCAAGTTTTGGCGAGACACTCGACCGGTTTGATCTTGCCATACAGTTTCGACTCAATGATGGTCAACTGCCGAGCAAATTCGGTGGGGTCGATGTCGAGGAATTTCAATTTCTTCATGTTCTTTGGTAAGATGGGAGCGGGCGCCGAATTTGTCACGGTCAGAACAAGCTTCTTCGACGATGTTTCCTGCCCTTTCAATCGCTGGTCTATACTTGGGGTCAGTACTTTGGCCAGTGGGATTTTGGTCGTGGTTTGTGTCGTCTGTGCAAATGCTTTGATCCGCTCAAGGAGCGTGTGACTGGCGGCATCGTCACTTTCCATCCAGTAGATTTCGAGCCAGGATTTGAGGATGTTCAGGACCCGGAATCGGGCTGGTTTTTGCTTGTGTTCTTCCCACACCAAATATTCATCTCGAGTCAGACCCGCCGGTGGCTGTAGGTTGAACCGGTTGACCAGGAGCTCGAACAACTCCGAAGCGGTCGTGAAAGATCGATATGTGAGCAGGAGGATGGTGGTGAAATTCGTATCAGGTCGGTCGTGACGAGTGAGTTGTTCGACCAACCCAATGAGTGTGCCGCTCTTGACCTGCGGCGGATCGGTTCTGGTATCGTACGTGACCTCATCCGGATGGTCAAGCTGGAGATACCACGGAACTTCGTCAGAGGTGAAGCTAGGCTCAATTACTTTGAGCTGCGTCAGGTTTGGCGGCACTTGGCCGAAGAACTGCATGGCTTTATCCTTGGTGGGGGGCCGACGAGGTGTGTCCATGCCACCGTCCTGGCCCAGTGTGTATGATTTGGACTGGCTGAGATCGGCCAGAGCAGGCCGAAGACTTGAGTCTGATCTGAGATGGTGAGTCTGGTAAGTCTCGCCCCCATCTGTCATGCGATGGTCTCGTTTGCTGGCATTTCCCGGACCGTTCAACGATGTCGGTGGCAGCAAGAACTGCAGGGCAAACCCGACGTTGGCCACATGGGTGTCAAGCTGTTTGCAAGCACCCCTAACGTCGTTCATGCGAGTATCCAGGGACTCGCCTCGAACTTCAGCCCACTCGTCCGGCAGTGGTGCTGTAACAGCCTGGCAGGTCGTCACCACTTCGCCAATGGAATCGTATGCCTTCTGCTTCTGTGCTCCAAAATCAGCCAACGAGGGTTTTTGAAACATGTTCCCTAGCGGAGAAAGATCAATGGATTCGATGTGGGAAATCCACGGCCGGAAATAGTCAATGACGCTACTCGCGGCTTGACAGATTGTATCACCAATGGCCGCCTGTCGCGCAGTTGTCACGGTTTTCTCCGTCAGAATGAGGCATTCCTCTAGGCGACGGACAGCAGCTGCCAGATTCCGTTTCGCCTCCTCGATGCGGTGGAGCAGGTTGGCGTCAAGGGGCACTGACGGACGTGAACGCATCTCGTCATTTGAGTCCATGAATGAGACTTCTTCAAGATTCGATTGGTCGTCCATGTTGTTTTCCTGCCAACTCCCTCCGATGTTGCTTCCCAGGATGAAGCCAGGGATCAGTCGTGGGATTTCTTCGCCCCTCTGCTGTATGGCCACGTCTACATAGCCACTGACTCCGTGCATAACCCCATCAGCCTCCTGTAGGCATTTGGTCAGGGCATCCGGGCCAGGCCAATCCGCGGCGGCAATGTGCGACGACAAGACCAGCTTGGAGAACTTGGACATCATTTCTCGGAAATGAGGGTACAAGGCTTTGTTGGAGGAAATGATGGAAGGATTGCCAGAGTGATTGTCAGTGGTGCCTGAGCCGGCTGCGAGAAGCATGCGCAAGTGATCTGAAATGTCCTCGGCTCTTCTCACGTAGTCGGCCCGTGCGTGGGTGCGGATGGCATGGCGGTAAGCCTCAACTGCACCTCGCATGTTGTCTACCAACATGCTCCAGGTGACAGGGGCAGTGCCTGAGTCGTCGAGGAAGTATCGAGGGGTGGGAGATTTGGTCAGTCGCGGCTGCGGTGCTACACTGAAGGAGGTGGATGTCGTCCCCAGCGGAGGTAGGGTCATCGACATGGCTCCTTGAGAACCGAAGGTTCTTCTGAGGGGATGGCGCGTGGAATTGCCGAACTGCGTACCTGCGCTTTCGTCGATTGAGTCGATGGAAGTGGCGGTGGTGACGCTGGTGGCCGAACTCTTTTTGCGTGAAGATACAAGTGACTGTTGTTCACCGTCAGCCTCGGAGGCGGAACCGTCATATTCCTCCTCATCCTGCCTATACCCTCCCGCCATCATTTCTGGCGGCGGTCTGGTCTGTTCTGGCACGTGGAAATTGTTACGGTCGCGAGGCCCGGTCTCATCTGAGCTCGTCGGCGTCTCCAGAGGCAGCTCCATGGTACTGACACCTGTCAAGGTGTTGAAGTAAAACAGTCGTCCGTCCGGGGTGGCTTGAGGAACCCAGAAGGCGGCCTCTTCCTGTGTCTGGCTATTGCCACCTTCAATCGGTAAGTCAGAGTCATCGTCCTGGGTGTGGCTATCCGAATCCCCCTCCTCTTCCTCGTCATAATCTTCCTCGGTGCCCGAGCCGGCACTTGTTTCACTCTCGTCGGGGTGTCCCAAGGGCGAATCACCCGAGCCGTCAGAGTTGGACAGCTCAACAGTATAATTGCTTGGAAACCAGCCCCTCACGTCGTTGATGACGCCGTCCCACCAGCCGCTCTCGAGTTGGGTCAAGACTTGGATGATGTCGCCCTGTCGAAAACTCAGACTGGTATGGTCATCCGCGTCATAATTGTACAAGGCTCGAACATATATGGGCGGCGGGGGAGGAGGCAAATCGGTGCTGGCGACATAACCGTTCATTGCAGCGGCCTGAGCAGCACGACGGCGCGGCGAGAGGCCGCTCATTGCCGGGTGATGGTGATCGAGATTGGAAGAGGCAGGACGAGGGGCAGGCTGCGATTGCCGGAGAGGTTCTGTGTAATGGAAAGCAGCGCCAAAGGTCGACCCGGTCTTGAATGGTTGTCCAGGCAGAGTCGAATCGTGTGCCACTCTGCGCGAGGTTGACATTTCACCAACGTCTATCTAGGCGAGACAGCTTTTAGGGCGGAGGCTTGCCTTTCAGAGCGCACCAAGGCAGCCAGGATCTGCATGTTCGGATGGCAGGACGGCGGCAAGAGCGGAGGACGGGTAGGGTCTGGCAGGTATGGAGGGCGAGATGGATTGTGAGGAAGGAGGCTTTGTCAATCGTGGTGGCAGGTGCCAGTTGGTCGGCGGTGGTCGGTGGTGGTGGTGGATGTGGTGGATGTGCAGGTGTGCAGGTGTGCAGATGTGCAGATGTGGTTGAAGATGTGGTGTGGTGTTTGGTGTTGGTGTTGGTGGGTCGAGTCTAGATAGGCGCCCGATTGGAGGTCCGCCTCCTTGAGACCCGGGGGACTGAGTAAAGCTCCAAGGCGGCTATCTGCAACAGAGAGGGAAGAGGTAGACGTAGAATGGACGAAGAATGGACGAGGCACCTAGATAGGTAGCAGGAAAGTCTCCTTTCCGCAAATGGGACGGAGGACGAGCAAGAAGCAAGAACTAGAAGCAAGAACTAGAAGCAAGAAGCAGGAGCAAGAAGCAAGTAGCAAGTGGTGTGGAGGACAAGGGCAGGGACAGAGGACAGAGAACAGCGCCAGCGGCTCAAGTTTCTCAGCGTCAGAGCCGAAAGAACGGGCGGCAACGGTGGCCTACAGGGCCACGCAGGGCCACACAGGGCTAAACCGAGCACTCGCCTCGGGGCTAGGAGAAGGCTAGGGCCACCTCCCGAACGAGACCTGGAGGCTTGGAGTTTGTCCCTCCTGGAGTCTTGTCCCTCGGGCTCCTGTGCCTCCTCTTCAGGCCCTGGGCACGCCTGGGTCTGGACCCCCACCTGGATACGACCAATGGTCAAATTCTTCTTCTGAATAATGAACGCGGGCAATCAATCAATAATCCTGCAACCAACGAATCGTAGGCTCCGAAACAGGACCCCTCGTCTGTGCCTCTGCCCCCCCATTCGTATTTCAGCCGCAAGGCCATCGAGAACGGATTGACCAACACTCAGGCCAGAGCGGGAGTACGGGGCACAGGGAGAACGCAGCTCAGCACCAGTCATAGCGGTCTCGCAGCCGTGATACGATCTTCTCCTGGCATCTGTGGCCCATCTGTGGCTCCAGGCCCTGGGTCACGACTCCTCAGCACTACCCAGCTTACATGTCCGCTCGTTTCAACCGTCGAGCCTCGTACGGCTCGCCAAACCCGGAGGTGGCGGAGCCTGGAGGTTCGAAGGAGGGGGCTCTGCTGCCTTCCGTCTGGCCTGTCGCGTCGCCTCGGAATTTGAAGGATTGGACTCGCTTCAAATCAGGGTGATGTGCTCGCCGAATCACTGATCCATCTTCCTGGTACAGTGGTCCTTGTCGTAACCGCGCCGGCGGATGGATAATACAAACAGACGGTACCATCTCCGCCATAGCTAGAAAGGGAAACCTTCGTGACTGCATGCCAGGGGCATTTAACGACCTCCAAGCGAGAGCGAGAGGTTCCTGTCGGTGGTGAGTCGCCTACTGGGTAAGTCCGACATTGACGAGATGCCCTCTAAGTAGAACCCCCCCTCTCCATGGTCCAACGTCACCCTGCAATAGCTATACGAAGCCACCACTCCTTGCACGATTCCCCTGTCCTATTGTCAGTCTCGAATTCACTTGTTTTCCAAGGATCAATGCATGCTCGGCCTGAGCAGTGAATGGCCAGCACGTCTTGTTCTGCGGATAAAAACTGTTGGTTCACAATGGTAGCGCCAGCACGATATCGTCGCTGCTCGGTTCCGTCCCAACGTAACCTCGACCTTCGCAGTACGGAATGCTGTCCTAGGAAAATCTGCGAGTGCCACATGTGACTCCCAGCACGGTACGCAATGAAATGTCCCCGTCCCCCTCCACGTTGGCGATGCTCGAAGCCGCGACGGAACTGGGCGAGATTGGAGCGGGCATCCAGCTCTTCGCCAACGTCCCCCGCTATCTCATCCGCTGGGGCGTGGACGAGATCATTGACGAGAATCTGGTCACAGTCGACAAGATGCGGCCATGGGTACTCGCAGGATAGGTGGTGACGTGAGTCGACTCGAAACGAGTCAAGAAATTGACCGGTTTTCCGCACTGGATTGCGAGACGAAACCACTCTCCATGCCGGCCTGACAGAGTCAGTCTGCCGGCACAGTGTCGCCATCATCGTCGGTGCCCACGTGCTGCGACTTCATCCCAGCGAACCAGTCGGTGGTGAAGCTGGTCAGCGACACGCAGCGCTGGCCGCTCCCGGTCATGCCGCCGATGGCACGGTGGTCCAACGAGACTCGCAACGTCGCCCTCCTCAGCGACACATGCAGAACCGCATGGGACAAGGTGCAGCTACCGCCATCGAGGACGGCGTCGTTCTTAGCCGCCTCGTCAGTGAGGTCGTCCGCGGCGCGCTCACCCTCGCCGACGCGGTCGGCCTCTACGAACAGAAACGCATCCCCAGGGCATGGACGAAACTACAGGCCTCCCTCGTGTCGGGCGAGTTGACCATGTGATTCAACCCATCCGACTTGGCCAGACGAGAAGAGACCTTCCGGCCGGAAGTCGCCGTTGACCGCGACGCGCCATCTCCTCTGCGTCCTCCTGCTGCCCAACACGGTGAGAAAGTATCGTTTCCCACTCTTTCGCCTCCCTATCGCTCGTCGCAGTTTTTCGACTCGCCGGATAGCGTGCCGAGCATCTTCTACTACGATGCCGAGGGTGACGCGGATAATGCCGTGTGTGAATTTCTACAGGAAAGGGATCGCGAGAAGGCCGCTGTGGACCCGCTGACCATGGTGCGCGATGCTTTGAGTCGGAAGTGGTGGAGGGGCGGTGGATTTCAATGGTATTGACTGACTGGAAATTTGCGAGACAGGGGGCGATCCCTGCAGGACTGTCCGTTCATGGCCATGCTTGCAGTACAAGTCTAGGCCTTAAGATCTCTTCCCGAGATAGCCGTCTGGCGTCTGGTATTAGGTATCATGGGCCACCTTACCGCTGGAATACACAGATTCAAACTCAAACTCAAGCGTGCCCCGTCTCTCAAAGTCCACGTTGAGGTGCGTGGAGGGATCCGGGGTTGGTACCTCTTCTACTGTGCTCACTCAAGGAGACATCAGGCCCACCATACTTTGCTCAATGTGAGCTCCCGTTGAAAATCAGCTGATACCGAGAGAACGCGGTGAGGTCAAGGGTCAGCACAGTATCGCTACGGCATCCCTTTGGCGCTACTGAAGCGATCTGGACTGTATGCCGAGGAACGACGGATTCCCACAAGACATCACGAGGTTTCAAGTATCTTGCCTTTCTTACCTGTCGGTTCAAGTTATCACTCGTTGCAGGTGTTCGAGGTGGGCACAGTCTCAGCGGCCACAACAAAGTCAAATGACACGTCGGAGAGCTTCTCTTTGATATACTGCCAGAGTGGGAGAATCGGGGTTTGTGTCAGGCCAGGAATATCAAATCATCGTTGACACAGGCCGTGCCATAAGGCAAGGAGGGAGAGCATCGAAGTACCAGTATGTCAACGACGATGAGATGACGTTTGGACTACATGGAATGCGTCCGTGCAGAATCTGGAGCCTGGGTTCGAGAGTCCAGTTGGCTGAAATGGCGGCGGAAACTGCCATTCTGTCACCGCAAGTCGGGTAACGTAACCATGAGTAACCTAGCTACTCGCCATTTCACCCAAGTGTGGGTTTGGCAATTGAAAGCGATGTCCAAGTCTTATGGGTCTGAAGGTTCAACATCCTCCGGTTTGGAGGCGCGATGGCGTTTGGGAGATACTGTTGAGGGCTGGTCAACGGAAAGCATACCTGAGTGGTCCTTCAGTATTATTTGCAGTGAGCCGCTCGAGGTTGCTGAGAGCGTGCACTGGGGGCGAGGGGTTCATTCAGGAGGTCAGCACTCGCAATTGCTAGAGTCGCAGTTTTGGCATGCGTCCGCGAGACATGAACCAACGAGAATCATCTTCATCAAACGTAATGCCCTGATAGTCGGCCAGGACGGAAGCTGGCAAATGCTTACAGTCGGTACACCCCCAGAGCTAGTGCCCATGGCCGTATTTCGGACCTCATCTCGTAGAAGGCGAGGCGGTCAAGAGAGCTTATGTTTGAATCGTTCTTTTTAGCTCATGACGAGGCTCTTATAGCCGGCGCAGTCATTTTTAATCCAGGCGCATGCATATGCAGCTGCAAGTCCAATGCAGGGCTGCAGCGAGCACGTTGTATCCCGCGCCCCGTCTTTTCTTCTGGGAGGATTTTGTTTCCAGCCTCAGTCGGGTTTGGCAGAGCAAAAAATAAAATAAAAAGGAAAAGGGAGAAGTACCCCTCCAGCGACCAGCCCCTCGCTGAGACAGTCGCGCTGATAGCATGATCAGCTGATAACCAACCGACGTGAGATAGTTCCCTGGAGCTTCTCGAAAAGGCGTCGAGCTGGAACAGGGGTTGCTAAGGGCGAACTATGCCGATACGACACTGACGGAGATTGTGCCAGCTTCTTTCAGATGAGCTCTGTCTCCGGTCTCCATAGAAAAGTGGACGAAGAGGTGGGGGCAAGTAGCTTGACGGCTTGTGGAATCCCGGCGGGTGACAGTGACGCGGCGTCCGTTGTGGCTTCCTTCAGCCCTGGCCTCCCCCCCCAAGCCATGCTCCCAGTGTTTCCCACCGGGTCGCTGGCGCAGACATGGCTCTTGCAAGCTGGACCGACTGCGCGGAACCGTGACTCGCAGTGAGACGGTAGACCGTCAGTTGGTGGGCTGTTTCTAGCATGTGTCGACGGGGGTGGAGGGGGGGGTGGGTGAATCGACGACCGCAAGGCAGCTAACTCGGAAGCGTTGCCGGATATGCACTGATTGAAATGCCTTCACCGTCTTCTCGATCGCAGGAGCTAGCGCTCGCCAGGAGAAGAGATGCGTGCGGTGAAGAACAGCTGCAGGCGCGGGCAATTACGACGTCAGCCGATTCCTGGAGTCCTCGGCTGTTGAACAGTGGGAGAGCAATGACATGAGCAGCCAGCAGCCGTGACGCGGGGCTCAGCCGTGAGACCGAATTGGTGCAGTGATGTGAACAAAGAGTTGATGCTTTTGGAAATTGGCAGTCAATTTCACAACCTTCCAGTTTCGGTTTCATCCGGTCAAACGACGAGATGCTTGACCCGTCCAGTGGTGGGAGTGGGTGTCTTGTCAGGAGACTTGAGTTCGGTCCCTTTTCCTTGGTTCCGAGTTTCTGAAGACACGACCGATTTCTCCAGGGAACCCTCGAGGCAAGGATGGCCCTCGGATGTGGGATTGCTCCGGGAGCAATGGCGACTCTTCCTAGCCCCAGGTGTCCCGCCTCTAACGCTTCTCAGGAACAGGGCGGCAGCAGGCAGAGTCAGACGAAAAGACTCGGGGGCAAGACAGACGGTGGTCCGTGGGTGGTCCCAATGCCGGGCGCCCGATCCCCCGTGTCAAACTTTGACATTTCATCCCATGGGCTGATCTTGAGGCTTTAGCGAGCTCCACGTCTTGAACTCCGACCAAGCGTCCCCAAGCGATCCGGCTGCACCAGATGCAGGAACCAAACCAAGGCGAGATTCCAAGTGCTGACGATCGCTGTTGTCCGACCTCTTGTTTGTGCCACGATTGCTTTCTCTTCCTCAACAACCTGTCCATTGCCTGATTCGATCATGTGCCACGCCCCCCGCCGTGGCACGCCTGCTGAGCCGGAGTCATTGGTGGCAGACAAGCCAATGGAGTGCAGAGCGTGGGCTTGTCGCACTGGGCGAGTGGAAGCATGCATGAACAACGGCGCAAGCGTGGGTACGGACCGACGCTTCTGGGATTGAGGTGCTGTGAGGTGGGTGGCACTAATTGGGTGGCTGGGACATGTCAGTCGTGTTTGACGTCCGCCACGGACGGCCACAGTGCCACCGCCTGCTGGACTGCGCCTGTGATGAAGTGAGGAAGTCCCCGTGAGATCGGTGGAATCGAACCCCACGTCGTTGGCCCTTGCCCTCACGCTCACGCTTAGCCTCACCTAACTTCGTACCCAGTATGTAGCTGCAGAGGCCAGAGGCCGAGGACTCGGCGCGGCTCCGACGAGAGTTGGCTGAGACCGAGGCAAGGCGAGGACCGTCGGGGGCCAGGGATGATGCGTGTGACTGGGACTGCCGCCGGACTCGTTGTCACAGCTCCCCAAGATCAGAGTTGTCACAAAAGTCCGGAAGGACAGGAGCTGGGCCGGCTGCTGGCCTGGTCAGTCGGACCGACTGGGTAGGTCCTTTAGGGTGGGTTAGGTAGTGGGAGGAGAGGGTCGGGGAGGATTCGTCGGTTTCTCGAAGGTCCAAGGTGTGGCACTGGAGGGGACGCTAAGGAGCCAAGGGCCTTCGCGGGACTTTGCTCTGCTGGATTACCGTGATTTCTCAGGGGTAGAGGCAGACGGTCAGCGGGAGGGAGGGCCGAAGGCGACAGGAGAGCGAGGCCAGTGGTGGGCAGTGGGCAGTTGGGAGTTGGAGTTAGTAGTGGGTAGAGGGCAGAGGGTAGTGGGCAGTGGACAGAGGGCAGAGGTGGCCAGTAGTATTAGCCAGTGGGCGCAGGCTGCAGCGACAACGAGGGACTCGGACGGGGGATGGGGGGAGGGGGGATGCCTGGATGCCTGGAATCTGAACGCCTCGCCCGCCTCGCCCGCCTCGCCCCGTTCGGCGGCGTCTGTCACTGCCGGCCCCTCGCCCGTGGCTTGTTTGCCAGAATGTTTTGCAGACTCGGAGTGCTGTGCCTTGTGCCCTGGTTGTGCTGCCACTCTGCGCTCTGCCACTCTGCCACTCTGCCTCCATCCTGGCTCCTGGCTCCTGGCTCCTGGCTGGCTCCTCCCTCCTCCCTCCTGGCACGCACCTCCCTCCTCCCTCCTCCTCCCTCATCCCTCTTGCCCCTCCTTTTTTGTTTCTTTCCTCCATCCATCGCACACACACCTCCTTCGCTGTACAAACATCCGGCGTCGTCGTTACACATTCTTGTATTATTATTCCTGTCTTTCTGGTCCGTGGAAAGGCGTCTCCCGCATCCAGGCACCCATCCAGGCACGGCTCCAGCAAGCGCGCATATTCCACGTGATCCACCCTGCGATTCGTGCCAACCGAATCCCAGGCAGACCGTGGCAGACCCAGCCGAAACCCAGCGCAGCCACCCAGCAAAGTCCCTCCCTCCCCCCCAAAAAGCTGCAGCACACCAAAAATCACCCTACCCTTTCCCTCCCTCTCAATCGAATCTCGTCCCTCGCCGCGCCGACACGGAATGATCACGGCGCATTCCATCTCCTCGCACCAACTCACTTCTGAGCGAAAGGCTTGCGCCTGGTCGTAGGACTCTTCTCCCCTGACTTTGCCATCCGATGGCTCAGCCAGACGCCGCCGCCGGCTCTGATCCTGCCCCCTCGACTGCGACTGCGACTACGACAGCGACCCCCAAAAAGGCTGCCTCGGCACCCGAGAAGAAGTACAAATGCCAGTACTGCAATCGGGCCTTCAGCCGAAGTGAACATCGGAGTCGTCACGAGCGATCGCGTAAGTAGACATTTTTTTTTTGTTGGCACGACGTGGGGCAGTCAACAGGCAACCCGAACCCCGCCATCACCATCCATCCTCTGGCCCTGCCCTGGGACCAAACACTGCTGACCTTTCATCCCTTGATAGACACCAAGGAGCGCCCCTTCAAGTGCGCCAAATGCCGCAGCACCTTCGTCCGTCGAGACTTGCTCCTCCGCCACGACCGAACCGTACACGCAAAGGATGGCGGTGTGCCTCTACAATCTGAAGGCAGAAGTAGAAAGAGCACTGCGCCAGGCACAGGGACCAAGCCGTCGCCCTCAACGGCCGCTCCGTCCAAGCCTTCGATCAGCATCGACCCTGGAACGTTGGAGCAGATAGAGGCAAGCAGCGATGGTATGCTCGACCTTGAAACTGCCGCCATGTTGATGACAGACTTCCAACACAAGGCGGCAGCAGCAGTGAACGGCCATCTACAAAACGGCGAAGGATCCATTCCCGACTACTCACCTGATCGTAGCTCTCTCCTCGAGTCCTCGGACTACCTC
Source organism: Exophiala calicioides (assembly GCA_001599795.1). NCBI lineage: Eukaryota > Fungi > Ascomycota > Eurotiomycetes > Chaetothyriales > Herpotrichiellaceae > Exophiala > Exophiala calicioides. Next base: position 2,700,969 of record BCHZ01000004.1, read on the forward strand.
ACCGGCCCCAACAGCCTGCCGCATATGCCCTGGGACACCTTCATGCCCCAGGCCCCGTCGGAACCGAAGGCCCATTCCATGTCGAGCATGTCATCGCAGGACAACCTGTCGCATCCGCCCTACGTCCACATGGGATCGATACAGCCGCATCAGTCACAGCTGGCCCCCATCATGGAACGCCAGAACTCCCTCAGTGCTTCGCTTCCTCAATCCTTCCCCTCGCTGGCAGACTCCTTTCCCGTCTCAGGAACCCCGACCCCCAATGCCCTGTCGCCCTTCCCTTCAATGACAGGTCCTGTATCTCCAGTGAATTATCGCAAGTCGCCAGGTCCTGCCCAGCCCCTTTCTTTACCCAAAGCTCCGCAGATTAACAATGATGACGAACGAGCTATCATTGCTAACCAGCTAGGCGGAGACATTGCCCTTCCCCCTCTGCACCAAATCAACCTCTACCTCACCACCTACTTCAATCTATTCCACCACCACCTCCCCTTCCTCCACCCAGGCACCTTCCGACCTGAACGCACGGAGCCGGCCCTCCTGCTCGCCATCCTGTCCATCGGCGCTCTGTACAACTTCGAGGACGAGCAGGCCTTCTCGCTTCACCATGGCTCCAAGAAGCTCGTCAACCAATTCCTGCAGAACAAGGAGAACTTTGATTCCCGGAAATGCCCGCTTTGGACCATGCAAGGCACGCTCTTGAACATGGTTTTTGAAAGCTGGGGCGGTGGTTCCCAAGGATTGGAGTGGGCCTGTTCCATCAAAAGCTTGTTGGCCAATGTAAGCATCTGCTCCATTTTCCATGTGGCACGCGAGCTAATTGATTTTAGATGGTTGCTGGTAATAAATACGAGCTCAAACTCCGAATTGACGCACGCTCTGGCAAGCCACCCACGCACGAGGAATGGGTTACTGAGGAAGGCTGTCGAAGAACCTACTACGCCGTTTACATCTTTTTTGGAATGCTGACATTGACGTACAACCATACCCCCGCCATCAGCTTCAACGAATTCGAGTTACTCCCGCTGCCGTCATCCGAGTCCTTGTGGAATATCGAACCGACTGACGAATATTCGTGGCAAGATATCTTCGCGGCGTCCCCCACCATCACCGTTCGTGAGGCCCATGACAGCCTCTTCCAGGGCGATGCTGCCCGATACAGTGCGTTTGCCACCCGCGTCATGATCAACGCCCTGTTTCTGGAAGTCTGGAACTTGAGGAGAAGTTTTGAATCGCTCCAAGACGTGGTTCTGGAATGGAAGATTCGTATCGCCTTGGAAACCTGGGAGCGATCATTGGAATTGTGCGAGCCAGAAACCATCGTTGTTCCACTGAGCACACCCCACAAGAGTCACCCTTTGATCTTTAACTCGATGGCCGTGTACCGCAACACGCGAGCATTCCTCGAAGTGGACCTGAAGAATGTCCAAGAAGCTCTCCGGTACCACAACTCGTTCGAAATTGCGGGTGCCATGACGCTGGCTCGCGACAGCGTCAAGCGAACGAAGGAGATGATCAAAGTCATCGAGCAATGCTACGAATGTATGGAAATCGTCGCCATGCAGGGCATCAACTGGGTGACCAAGACTTCTTCGACCAATTGGAGTATCGAGCACCCTCTCTGCGGTCTAGATCTCATCACCATTCTCAGTCTTTGGCTTTATCGCATTGAACACGACGACCAGGAGGCGACAGATGAAGAGCTGTCCATGTACATGAAAGTCCGCGGCCTGTTCGATGACGACGCAGTCGATTCTAACGGATCCCGATTGAGCTCTACGGTGGCTCGCGTTTGGGGAACAATGCTGGATGGCGTGGTTGTATGGGGGTAAGAGTCGACCTTGAAACCGTCGTGGACAGATGAGGCTAACTTGGAACAGGATCTCAAAGACCATGGGTGAATCATTCAAACTACACGCTCAAGCTCTGGTTGGATATGTCGACGAACTCCCGGTCGATCCAGTCACAGGGATGCCCCAGGTCTCAGATCAGACCTTGATGGGCATGGCAGCATATTAATCTTTCTTACGATCTCCTTTGCCAAGATCTCCTCTCTATCTCATGACGATATCGAAGCCTTTATTGTGGGAAATACTCGGCGTTCGAAACGGCATAATCTACCTCTTTTTGCATGCGGCTATTGAATTTATCCAGAACTCTTGTCTCGCCGAGGACATCAGGACCATTGGACCCATCTATTCGTGGTCACCAGGCACATGGGAACGAACTGCAATTGTTCCCGAAACCAAGGCGCGACTCTCTACATCTCCTCACATTACCTACCCCGCCAGCATCTCATCACGACCACTACAACCTAATCTTCTCGCTTGATACCTTGTGCGCCTACCGATTCAAGACCTTTTTGGCAACTCTTGTTTCTTTTTGACGACTTTTCTTGCTCCAACAAAAGACGGACCGGGTGTCCAACACGGCCAGCGGGGAATTCTGGTCTCATGAACCTTCAAATCCTTTGCTATCTTAAATTGAAACGGCTGTTGGTGTCTCCTCTGTATACTACTGAAATCGCGGGAATCGCTGGGCTGGAAGCGCGGTGATTTACATTGATTTTTCCCACGCACAGCGCAGCATCGCATTGCGTAGCAAGTCTACGGCAAACCGTCATCTTTCCTAATAATATTCATCCAAATACCCTTTTTTCTGCATTCATTGTGCTTCTCTTCCTTAACCGACAGGCCTTGCCTCCCAGAATCCCGTCGTCGACGGCCATTTTAGATTCCTTTTTTAATTTCACTAGCCTCATACTTGACATATCCCAGTCAGAGCCAAGTGAGTGAGTGGGCTTCGCAACCTATTTTCAACGACTGCCTTTCCCTCAGAAGACCGAGTTGAAGTAAAAGTAGGAGGTAGGTCATGTGACGCTGTTTTGGAGGACACGTGTCGTTTAGCTATATCTGGTTAGTGAAAGCCTTTCGACAAAGCAGCGTCCTGAATGGCTGGAAATGCGTCGCAGGGAGCCTCATCGGAGCTTGGAGCCAACTCACCAGAAATGGGGTTTCAGACCATCCAGCATATCCCTCAACAGAACAAACCATACACATCGCTCTTCTGACCATAAACCAAACCACCTACACGAAAATCCTCGCTGCTGTCAAGTTCCCAACTCTCTGAACCCTCCAATCCTGCTTAGATGAGCGTTCGCTTCAGCGTCCTTCTCTGATGACTTCATCCTGAGCAGACAGCCCACCGCCCAACAGCGCAGCAAGTTATAGAATGGCGCCATCACCCACTCTCCGGCGACTCCTCAAGGAGACAGCCGAACTGTCCTCGTCCTCCTCCAACCCCAACCCAGCTTTCTTCGCGGCCCCAATATCCGACGCCGACCTGCACGAATGGCACTTCACCCTACTAGGCCCGCCCGCACCCTCCCCCTACGCCGGCGGACTCTACCACGGCCGCATAACCCTCCCAGCCACATATCCCTTGAAGCCGCCCAACTTCCGGTTCTTGACGCCCTCGGGCCGCTTCCAGCCAAACCGCGAGATCTGCCTCAGCATATCGGGCTTCCACGAGGAGACGTGGATGCCGGCGTGGGGGGTGCGCACGGCGCTGACGGCGCTGAGGTCCTTCATGGCCGAACCCGGCACGGCGGGACAGGTGGGCGGCATGGAGGCTAGCGCCGACGTGCGGAAGAGCCTGGCCCGGGAGAGTCGGACGTGGAGGTGCGACGCCTGCAAAAAGTCCAATGAGATGGTTATGCGCGAGTGGTGGGACGTCTGTCGTGAGGCGGGCGTCAATATCCGAGAGGAAGGGGGTGATTTCGGGCTGGAGTCACTGCCTGAAGGCATGGTGCTTGAGGCGAGGGATCCAACAGCCGCTCATGATGATGCGAGGAGAGATCCCGAGAAACAGAGATCACCACACGACGAGAACACAGCAACAATATCAGCATCATCACTACCATTGCCCCAACCCCTCCTCACGACACCAGCACCGGCACGGAGCCCCTCTCCCTCCTCAGAAACCCCACTATCTAACTCACAACCACCCCTAGCCATCTCACACAGCGCATCCCCCACCATCCGTCCACCCTCACAAGGCTCCTCCATCGCCAGAATGCACACCCCCTCGGCGGAAGAGGCGCAAGCGAAAGCTGAATCGATGCTCACCCCGTCCGAGCTGTCCCCCTCCAGGTCCTCAACCGCTCCGCACCGCGGTCTCATGTCCTCCATCCATGCGCCACCCGTCGCGGCCGCCAACGCCGCCACCTCGCAAGCCTCTGCGCAAACACTGCTCCAACAGAGTGAGCGCGAGCGCGAACAGCCGACCGTCACCATTGACCGCGCCATTGCCGGCATCTTCCTCGCCCTCTGTCTGATGGTGCTGAAGAAGATCTTCTACCCTGCAGGCGTAGGGTCGGGTGGTGTGGATGAGTTTTACTTACAGCGAGAATAGATCATGTTTTGGGACGATGGGTATACATATCTACGGATATTACGGATATTAGCGAACCGCTTTGAATGCAGAGAATATTTGTGCTGAATGTTGGGAACCCTCGGTTGGCTTTACCTCTGTTCAACCGAACCGAACCGAACCGATAGGTCTGTCTAGCGATTAAAAACGCAGGCTACGCAGCTCATGACCTTTCCCCTCTCTGTACGAACGATACGACTTCGGATGCTATCCTGGAAATTGTTCAACCATGTTGGACAAGAAATGAAACGCCGCGCTTAAGACAGTTAGCTGGTTCGCCAATGTTCTTTCCCTCTCCCGATCCTGGGCGAATCCTTGTGGTCCCAAGCTGCAACCCTTGTCTTGCATATTCAGTGATGTGGAGGGCTCAGGATCTTCCGGAGAGATGACCTTGAGACAACCATTGATACCCCAACCAGTTCCCCGCACGCCAGAAAGTGGCATGTGGTTACATTTCAATCCTTTACACAGTCTCCCCTGCCGCCAGTTCTGCTCGGCCGTGCTGCTCTCGAACAAACACATCTGTCTCCTCGACGAATTCATAGGACTTCTATGTTATGGCCACTTGTGGTTTGGTATTGATGAGATTAAGCAGGCCTTTGAACCACTGGGTTCACGCTACCCCACCCAAAATTGCATGGTGACAGATCTCTCGCAGCCTTGCTCGCAGCTGGTGACAGTTTTGTAGGTCTTATGCTAGATATTCCACTCTTCTCTCCAATCCCCAGTTTCGGCTTGCCACCATATTTTGCCGGAAAAAGAATCTACTCCCTCCTATTTTTTTCTCTCATCTTTCCCTAGTTGTCCACCGTGTGATCTGGGGAGTCCAGGTCGAGGAATAGGTGGGGATTGACCAAACCCTCACTTCGCTTCAACCTGTGGCCTGCATTGGAGACTTTGTTCAATTTCGTCTCACCAAGACTAGCCCCTCGCTTCTAGAAGTCGAGGGGTTGCCACACCAATCATTTTCAAGGTCGACTGTCACCTTGGTTCGCTTCGAGCACTCACTCAACCCATAGTCGGACAGACTCCTCCTTCTCCTCGGGGCGGAGAGGAAGTCGGCTTCGGTGAGCTGTACTACTTACGAGCCTGTTGGCTGCTAAACAACCCGGTGGTCTACGGAGTGACAATTCAGCCACGGTGGCCCGGTCGCTTGTCGCAAGCAGAGGTCGTGATCGGGTCCATCTTGGGAACTTACGAGTTGCTGATCCAGGTTTAAGATGCCACTCTCTGGGCCTGGAAGAGGTGTGTCGCTCGGATTAAAGGGCGACTTCCTGGAGCGAGTCATGATTATCGGTATAATACGTAAGTCTTGGAGTCTACCCGGCTCTCTCTACATTAACATCTCATTGAAACCCCTTCTCTTCAGAATTTGGTTTCCGGTTCTCTCTTTTGGCATCAAACTGTAGCGACAGTCTCTCACATCCTCTCCGCTTCGCTCGTCCCAACAACTCCACTTCCTTTCTGACTTGAAGCTTGGGAACAGTTGACCCGCACGGCCACTGGTGATCTCGTTTGGAGATCCGGAAGGCATACCACTGTCAATCTATGGGCAACAATTCAAATTTATCTAAGTCGTGAGGCTTAGTAACAAGGCTTTAATTCATCCAATCAACGCTCGCCACGCAACGGCCTGGGTTGCCTTGCTGCCTTCGACATTCCTCAAACAGTCCTAGATTATGTAGAGGGCACTTCTCTCGCTGAATGCTGGAAGGATCTCTCTTCAACAGAGTGAGATGAGGTTATCGGACAAGTTGCGGATATGACACGCCAACTACTGTCTCTTCGTGTTTCAAAACGTTCGTGCAGCTAGACATGGTATTATGGGATATTTGTGGAGGCGCAAGCGAGAGCAAAAGGCAGTGCGGGCCGCCTCGGCCCTAAGGCGATCGCGTGCCTAGGCTTGGCGATATCATCCTAGCTTCAGGCTGCTCAGCCTCAACTTGATTTCTGTCTGCTCACCTCAGACATGTTTGTTCTCCGTTCGTCGTGCTCAAGACTGGTCCTGGTCAAGTATATGTCTTCTGGCAGTGGTTCTCACGTTTCACAGAGTCGGAACGCGGCATCGACGTGATGACCAGTCCACCAAACACCGGTGGTCCTGCGGCGACAGGTGGGAGTGCCTCGGCCTCCCAGACTTGCCAGTCAGGTGACCCGCTGGCGGATCTTTGGGACGAGGCAATCAAGACGCTGCCAGTGGAGCTGCAGGATCGGTACAAAGTTTCAAGTGCCGCAAAATTGACCGTCCTGAACGAAGCTCTGGGCGTGGCTCGTGACAAGAAGGACCAATGTACCAAGAAGCAGTGGAAGTATGTGCGACGGGACGGGACGGTAATCGTCTTTCGGGACGTGTTTGATCGAATTGTGTCGTGTATTGAGAAGGTGAAGAATATTGGAGATTTCGTCGTATCTGTGGCTCCCTCATATGCCTCGATACCTTGGGCGGCGTTCTCGTTGGTGCTTCAGCTGGCGATCGTTGACTCCGATCGAGACGCCACCATCTTGGACGGTATGCAGCTGACTTCAGATGTCATCGCTCGCTGTGCAATTGTCGAGGAACTTTATCTTTCTTCCCAGCAGTCAAAGGCTACCGAACTACTGCAGCAAGCCCTCGTCAAGCTATACACTAAGGTATTAAATTACCTTGAAGCAGCACGTCGATACTACCTCCAAAATACCGTCAAGAGACTTGTCAAAGGAGTCCTACAGACGTCTGAGCATGGCATCTTTGATCTTGCCGAGGAAATCCGCTCACATCAACGTAGCGTTGACGACTTGGCGAGGCTCGATGATGCAGATCGTGTGCGACGTGGTTTTCGAGAGGGGGTTGTTGCGTCAGCCGAATCTCGAGGGAGGATAGAGGAGCTTCGCAAAATGTTGGCCGACTGGGAACAGCCACTTCAGGCTGTAACTAAGCAGCTCTCCTCGCTTTCAGACAATCTGGAAAGAAGCAAGCGGTTGGAAATACTACAGTGGATATCCAAGATGCCCTACACTCAGTACCAAGACAATGTTCGAAAGGATAGACTGACAGCCTCTGGCTTATGGCTCATCCAGCGACCGGAATACGTGCACTGGAGACAAAGTAACACCTCATCACTTCTCTGGCTCCGTGGAATTCCTGGATCCGGCAAGAGCAAGCTCGTGTCTTTGGTCGTCGACACTCTGAGAGAGAACCCACTCAGTGTGCAACAAGGCGCTCTTGCTTATATCTACTGTGCTCGGAATACTGCAGAGCCATTTCGGAGCGATCCAGAATCTCTTGTACGGTGCATCCTCAGACAGTTGTCATGCCCAAAGCTGTCAATGCCGATTCGAGAACCAGTTTTAAGAAAGTATGAGCAGCTACAATCAGAGGGGTTCGAACCAAGAGAGCTGACTATCGCCGAGAGCAAGAATCTCATCCTGGAATTGACAGATGGCGTTCCAACTACCATAATAGTTGACGCTCTCGACGAATGTAACGCAGACCGCAGGCACGAGCTCTTGGGAGTTCTAGAAGACATTTTTCACGAGCCTGGAAGAACGGTCCAAATTTTAGTGTCCAGTCGCGATACTCACCAGGACATCTCTTCTCGGCTTAACGATCCAGCCCACCTGATTATCGATACAAGCGGGAACAAAGAAGACATCGAGGCATACATTGAATCAGAAGTGAAGCGTGCTGTTGACGACAAAAGGCTTTTAGGCGGTGATGTACCTGGCGACTTGCAACTCAGATTGGTAGAGCAACTTAGATTAGGAGCTCAAGGAATGTTCTTGTGGGTCAATCTCCAGATCCAGGATCTGTGTAGGCACAAGGTAAGAGACGATATGCTAGATCAGTTGGGTAAGCTTCCCCTTGAACTAGCTAGCATCTATGCCAAAACCTACGCCCATATTTCGACTGCTGGATTGCGCGCACAGAGATTGGCTACGACGACGCTGAAATGGCTGGCTTGCGCAGAGAAGTCGCTCTGTACGCGCGACTTCGTGGCCGCCGTCTCCTACAGCGCGACAGGAAAGATCGAGCAGATGAAAACTTCAACGCTGCTAGATATCTGCGCCAACCTAGTCACAATCGACACAGAGCTCGATGTTTTCCGATTTACTCACTTGTCGGTCCGTGAGTTCTTGGAAGAGAAGGACGACTTCACACCACGTCTCACGCATGCCACCGCGGCGGAGATCTGTTTTAATACCATCCTTGCCGGAGAGTGGCTCTTACCTGATATCTCCTGGAACAAGAACCCGCTGTATGAGTATGCTACTCTATATTGGGCATCTCATACCGAGAAATCTGGCGCCGATTTCTCTGCCTTGAAAGCAAAAGATGGACTACAGCTATTCCTTGAAGGCGACCATGTAGCCAAGTGGTTCGCGAAATGGCTGATACAAGTTCAGTCGGCTTCTGAGACCCTGGGCTGGGGAGACCCATTGAAGGAAAAAATAGAACACTCACTCAGTGACCACCCAGAGACATGCCTCTTCACAGCCTGCGTGTTTGGATTTGTTGAAGTTGTCAAGAAGATCGTTGAGCTCGATCCTCTTCTCGTTAGGCGATCAAACTCGAAAGGAGCCACCGCACTTCATCTTGCTTGCCAGTATGGCCATTACGATATTGCCATACTATTGCTAGAGCAATCTGTTGATATTGATTCCGCGGACCAGGATGGAGAGACAGCGTTGGTTCGGGCCGCGGCATCAGGCCATCACTTGATAGTTAAGGAGCTTCTTCACCGTGATGCAAGGCGAAGCATCAGAGGCGGAAAATTTGGCTCCCCTCTCCAAGCAAGTGCACTCCGTGGGCACACAGAGGTCGTCCGCCTACTTCTCGACGGTTCAGATATTGACTCAGAGAGCGGCCAGTTTGGAAGCGCCTTGCAGGCCGCGTCCTTGCGAGGACACGTCGACATTGTACGGATCCTCCTTGACAAAGGTGCCGCAGTGAACGCACCTAGCGGCGACTATTCAACAACGTACACCTTGAAGGAAGGAGATGGTGCCGTTGGCGGCGCTGCCAACGCGATCCAGTTCCTTATCAACAAAGAAATTCAACTGAACGCTCCACGGACCCGAAAACGGAGCCCACAGTTGCGTTTCGAGAACCTTCTGCAGCTGCTCCTTGATCAAAGTATCGATGTCAACATACACCACGCTGGCTTTGGCCCCGCACTCCACTGTGCGGCACGAGGGCAACACCCAGATGTCGTTCGCTTGCTTTTGAGCCGGGGAGCAGACATTCATCAGGAGGGCGGAGCCTATGGCAGCGCAATCGAGGCCGCCGCAGCCTCGGGTGATGCCGGAATCGTACAGATCTTGATCGATGCGGGTGCAGATGTTAATTTCCTTGGTGGTGACTATGGGACTGCTCTGCAAGTAGCCTGTCGCTTCCAACATATGACCGTCATTCAGCTACTACTGGATCATGGTGCTGATGTTGACGCTATTGGCGGAGTTTACGGAACTCCTTTGCAGGCGGCCGCCCGGACAGGCTCGTCAGAGCTCATCAAACTTCTCTTGCAGAAAAATGTCAAGGTCAACGGCATTGGTGGTCTATACAATACCCCACTGCAGGCAGCTTGTGAAAAGGGCGATGAAAGTTTGGTTCAGACCTTGCTTGCACATGGAGCAGACATCAACGTTGAGGGTGGGAAATTTGATTCAGCTCTATATGCGGGAATCGTCAGTGGCAATACATCGTTGGTACGACTGCTTGTTGACAAAGGCGCAAAGCTGCGCAATGCTCTTCAAATTGCTTGTTTCTGTGGTCATGACGAGATGGTTGATTACCTCCTGGAAAAAGGGGCGGATGTACACTCTGATGCCAAAAGCTTTGGAACCCCGCTTCAATCGGCAATGGCCGCCGGACAAGATCGTCTGGTTCAAACTCTTCTTGACAAAGAAGTGGACGTGGACTCCGGAGGGAAATACTTTGGATCAGCGCTCGAGATGGCTGTTCGGAATGGAAACCAAGGTCTCGTGCAAGTTCTTTTGGAAAGAGGCGCGAATCCGTGGGCCGGACAAGCGCAGAGCTTCGGTGCCACCGCGATCGAGATACTGGAGAAACGGAGCACAAACGGCAAGCCCAATAGCAAAGATCAGGATCCCAATCCCTCTAGCGATAAAAACGCCAGCGTACTCGCTGTCGCAGCTGGCAGGGGATACCTCAAGATGGTGGACATGCTCTTGGATCGAACTCCACAACACCTGGATTTTGTGACGAATCTCCAGTGGAATGGCGCTATGGATGAGGCGTTGGCTGCTGCATCCAGATCCGGCCACGTCGAGATCGCTGCGCTTCTGTTGGACAGGCGGGCAAGTCTGTCGGAAGCAAATAGGCATTCGGACCTCGACGAACCAAGCGATCGGTTGGGGCTCTCACAACAGAGCGATACACACAACCAGAGCGGAACAAATAACTACGGCAATGCCCACGACCACGACGATACTCACGACCAGAGCGAACCATACGATTCCGACGATGCACAGGGTAAGAGCGATACAAACGATCCGGGCGAAAAATACTCCCAGGCCGAGATATATCAACAAGATATTATGTACGGCCAGGATGCGCCACAGGAGCAAGTCATGAATCCTTCTACCCTCCACGTCAGTGAAAACAGTATTCCCATTAATTCTGGGGACTATGGGGACGTTGCCGTTGGAGACGTCGGGGTTTCATGGCCGCTCCCCAATATTCTATTCTCGGATTACGACCTTTCTCATCTAAGTTATGCGTTAAATGAGGCAATAAGAAATAATCATGAAAAATTGGTTTACCTCCTTCTCGAAAGAGGCGCCGATATCAACCACGTGGGCGAAAGTGGAACGGCACTCCGCGTTGCAGCTCAATATGGACGTTTACATCTACTTCAACATCTACTTACAAGCGGCGCGGATCCATACGTTAACAAGCGACTGATCATCACTCCATTGCGACTGGCGTCCTACTACGGGCATGTAGAGATTGTGGACTTGTTACTGGGACGTGGCTTAGATGTCAATGATGTGGATCTACATAATAAGTTTGAAACTTACAGCACCGGTGCTTCACGCCCAGCGTCCACGGGTACCAGTCTCCAGGCTGCTGCAGACCAAAATCATGTGGATGTTGTCCAATTGTTACTGGCAACGAAGGAGATCATAGTCGACCAAGTTGCCGGCAAATACGGAACAGCTTTGCAAGCCGCTTGTGCACATGGACACGAAAAGATTGCGGAAATGCTCCTGGAAAAGGGGGCGAATGTCAATATACGTGGTGGCCACTACGAAACATGTCTCCAAGCTGCCGCGGTCAGTGGATCCGAGACCATTGTCAGGCGTCTCTTGGAACACGGTGCTGATCCAAATATCGAGGGAGGAGAATTTGGCACCGCTATTCAAGCCGCGGCTGCCGGCAACCATGAATCTCTGGTGAGGCTACTCATTCTCAATGGAGCAGACATCACAAGCCAAGGAGGTATCCCAGAAGGTTTAAAAAGTAGCAGCAGCGGCAGCGGCAGCAGGGAGGCCACGCGCATTAACCAGAACGCTGAAATGATTGAGGGAATGACCGAAGCTGAGGGAATTCTCGAAACCCTATCATCAGACCCACGTGCCAGAGCTGTGTCTTCGAAATCGGGTGAAATCCGAAACAGCGAGGTGGAGAAAGGCAGCAAAACAGATCAAAATGTGGATGGTGAGGAGTCTTGGGTGTCGATGCCAGGGGCGTATCATGACTACGATTCGCAGAAGACACGTGTCCAAGACAAAGACCAACAACCGTCACGAAAGTATTCCAATCAGGACAGCCGGCACCAGACGGGCACTTTTGGAACTGCTTTACAGGCCGCAGCCCACGTGGGCAATGAGAACATGGTGAGGATATTACTGGAAAACGGTGCAGATGTCAACGACACGGACCGGTATGGACAGACGCCACTCCATCGAGCAGCGCATAAGGGACACGGGGAAGTTGTCAAGGTGCTCATGGAACATGGAGCGGAAGTTGATCGTCAAGACAGCAGGGGTCGGACAGCTCTAAGGTGGATTGCCAACCACGGCTTCAGCAATATATTTGGGTCGCTCCAGAAAATGGGCGCAGACATCAATGTCGAGGACAACATGGGCCATAGGCCTTTCCACAGGGCCGCCTACAACGGACACATCGCCGTAGCCAGGGCTCTTCTTGCTAGCGGGGCTGACATTGAAGCTCAAGACCGTCTTGAACAGACACCACTCCAGCTTGCCGCAAGGGGAAATCAACCAGCGATGGTGAGTTTCTTGCTCGAGAATCGGTGTCAATTTCACCACACGGAAAATGGTGGCCTAACGGCACTGCACATAGCCGCCATGGGAAAGTCTCATGGGGTAGCCCGACTACTGCTGAAGGCGGGAGCCCGCCTTGAGGCCCTCACAGACCGGCGAGAGACTCCATTGCACCTGGCCGTCGCCATTGGCGAGTACAAGATCGTCTACTTCCTCCTCTCGCAAGGGGCGAACATCGAAGCTCGCCGCTATGGCGATGAGACAACCTCACACATTGCAGCCAGCAACAAGGACTGCAAGCTCCTCAGGCTTCTGCTAGACAAAGGCGGCAACCTAACAGCTCGAAATGACCGTGGGCAAACACTCTTACACGCGGCAGCAATTCATGGAAGCGCCCGATGCGTTGAACTATTGCTGGAGCGAGGCTTGGATATTGATGTTGAAGACTATCGAGGAAATACGGCTCTCCAATCAATCTACGGCAGCCAACCAAATGCCGCAGCGACGCTGCTAAAGAAACTAGGGGCCCGCGGAAGACAGCCTTCTGATAGCGACTACTTTTGAATACCGAAGTTCTTTCGTCATGGGTCCGGTAGGTACGGTGGTCTCGGCTGTTGCCATCTAGCTGTCATATAGTACTTAGTAATTATCACTGTCAGTCCAAGTGAATCAGTCGCAATTTCAGACACCGGCTCATTGCCAGCCAAACACTCATACTACTCTGGGCCTTGGAATGGCACCTTAGGAGAACGCCAGAGAGAGTCTCTCGCCAGAAGGAGATCTCTCGGCCTCACATCAACGAACTCGAAGATTACTCTGCATCGGAAACCCCCATCCTTCGCTTCTTTATCTTACCAGCTGACCGAGTTCGCCCATCAGTGGGCCACGGTTGTGAGATGGCAAGGTCGTACCGATTGATGGCACTCATAACACATGCACCCAGAGCGCAATGTGGAGTTGCCCGTATCCCGTTCGGAGGATTAAATATCCAATTCAGCCTGCATCTATTATCCAGTGAACTAGTTTGGATAAAAGGACCAAGGGTGGCACAGTCTGACACGGCGATCTGGCGTGTCGGTCTTGTTTTTTTGGCTTCAACAGCCCCCGAAACTACGGAGATATTCTACCATGTTGATGTTATCTAGTCGAAGTCCCATTATGATTAAGTTGAATATGTAATAGTTTCAACTAAATTCACATCCTCTTGTTGGTCAACTAAATTTGGCGCATATTTTAGTGGAATGCAATAATAATAAGCTCTAGTACGGCTTGCTTAGTCGACTTGGCTTGGTCGATGTTTAACGTGCCAACGACAGAGGCCTCCTATCCAGTACATGCTTCATCCAATAACCAAGCCTTGGAATGAACAGGTGCCCTGAAACAAGTCAAAGAAATTGCTAGTTTTGCAAAGGGAACCTTCCCGAGTCCTACTTGCGTGGCAGAGCGTTGATTAAACTGTGCCACCGTTTTATCGCTGGGCTCCCCAGACCCGGGGATTCCCCGCGTCAGGTGATTACATACAAAGGGAGTATCCTCCTAGGTGAGTTTCTTTTTACCCAGAAAAGTGTGGTCTCCAATATGGCGCGCTGAAAAGGCCGGACTTGATTTGGGGGAGGTGACATTTCATCCCCGCAGTCACAACACATGCATCCCCCGGAGGGTGTTTTCAAGTACTAACGAGCAGAGTCGTACTTTTGACCGGGGGGGAGGGGGGGAGGAACAAGAGCGTTACACCCAGATTTTCCTCCATGCCTGTCGATACCGGCACATCATGTCCGCTTCCGGCCAAAGTTCGTCCTCAACTGTTTGAATGTGTGGCGGGGCAGCGGCCGAGCTATTCGAGATTTGGTAAAACTCCGGACCATCTATCTCCATTTTCCAGGGCCTTGCCTGATGGGTTTGACACCCGCTGTGTTGTCCCCGATTCCCTATTGAACAGTCTCCTGGAGTTCGCTCCCCCCCGCCTCCATTCTCCGTCCCTCTCTCCAATATCAGAACATGCTTTATGGAGCCTGCTGATCGTCTGACATGGAGGTCGATCAGCAGGTGCCAGGTTGTGCTCGTCTAGACGGAATCCTTGTCTCAATGCTCGCATGTGTGGTGACCATGAGAGCGGCCGGGAGAAGGGATGAAGTTAACGTATATTAATCTGGCCATCCTCCGACGTCAAAATGTGCACTCTTCAGTGCCACTGAAGGCTTGTCGTCTTTGCTTACAATCATAACAATTCTACGGACGCTGGCAATCATGTCTCTGATTAAGAGAATTGTTCATAATGACGCTACCAAGCTTGATCCTCCAGAAGTGTACAATTGGAGGGTCTTTGCCTTGGCCGCAGCAGTACGTCTCTGTCCAACAAGCTTGAACCATATCAGCACTATGTTGCACTTCCCTGACACTTAGCTACTACTTAGGCCTGTTTCGGAGGCGCCTTGTTTGGTATGGATATCGGTATCATCGGCGGGGTCTTGACCCTTCCAGACTTCAAGAAGTATTTTCCAAACCTCCTGCGTTTCGCCACTCCTCAATGCTGACTTTGAACCAGGGAATTCGGTCTTACCGGCCTGAGTAAGATCGCAGCCTCAAACCTGTCGGCCAATCTAGTTTCTGTTATGCAAGCTGGAGCCATCGTCGGTTCTCTCGCAGCAAATCCGCTATCGGACAGGATCGGGCGCAAGCCGAGTCTCATGATTGTTTCCTTCTTCGCATTTACCGGTGGTCTTTTACAGGCTTTGTCGTACGGGAAACTGGTTTGCTTCTACATCGGGAGGTAAGAGCACCATAAACGGCGAAGTACTTATCATCAATGTCTGACCGGTGTGCAGATTTGTTGAAGGCCTAGGTCTGGGAGGAGCTACCATGATTGCTCCTACGTACGTTGCCGAAAACTCTCCTCGCGGTATTCGGGGCCTCTTGGTCGGCCTATATCAAGGTTTTGAGGTGACAGCGTCATGTGTCGCCTTCTTCATCGATTACGGGAGTCTGTTGCATTTGAAAGGTCATGTTAGTTGGATCGTACCTCTTGCGATGCAAAGTCTGCCTCCAGTGCTGTTGGTATGCTCGATTTTCTTCTGTCCCGAGAGTCCCCGATGGCTTGCTTCGAGAGACAACTGGGACAAGGCTTCAGAGGTTCTTTCGACCGTCCGCCAACTACCACCCACACACCCCTACGTCCAGGCGGAACTTCTCGAGATGAAGACCACCTTGGATGCCGAGCGAACTCGTCTTGGAGGAAACGGGTACGTGGCACTTACAAAGGAAGCATGGGCTGCCCCAAACCGACGACGATCGATCATGGTGATCTGCCTCATGATTGCCCAACAAATGACTGGCACAAACGCAATTAATTACTATGCGCCCACAATATTTACTGGTCAGATGAATCCTCAACCGTGGGTTTCAAACGATGGCGCTGACAAGTGATAGATCTGGGCGTCACCGGTAACTCCAACAGCCTCTTTGCCACAGGGGTGTATGGGATCGTCAAGATAGTTTCATGTTTGATCTTCATCCTCTTTCTGGCCGATACCCTTGGACGGCGACTATCGTTCGTTTGGACCGGACTGCTCATGTGGTTCTGCATGTTTTACATCGGATTCTATGTTCGTTTCGACCCGCCGAAGAAGGGCGCCCCGATCAGCGGTGCCGGATATGGAGCCCTGGTGATGGTGTACATCTTCGCGGCAGGGTTCCAGCTTGGATGGGGAGCGTCATGCTGGATCTACGCCTCGGAAATCTCAAGCCAACGGCTGAGAGGACTGTGCGTATCGTATGCCGCCGCTACGCAATGGATCTTCAACCTAGTGGTTGCCCGTGCGAGTCCGGTCATGCTCGACACCGTGGGAGGCCCGACTGGGTATGGCACCTATTTCATCTACGGTTCTTTCTGTTTTACGATCGGGGTGGGCGCCTTCTTCCTCGTGCCGGAGACCAAAGGTCTCACTCTGGAGCGAATGGACGAGTTGTTTGGATCCACCGACTTCGCTGGCGTGGAGGACGTTGGGCTGGCAGCCCAACATGCAAAGGGCGACATTGAGTCGGTGCATATCGAGGAAACCAAGTGAAAGATGAGTTGTTAAATGGAAGATGCAAGGCTATCAGTGCAACAATCTGAACCTCCCTGCACGAGGAGAAGATGATGACGCGAGGAGGGCCCAACGTTTTCATTGGAAAGAGTCACACTAGTAGCGATGCGGGGAACGGGGACCGGGGAACGGCGGAACGGCGGAACTATACGAATGTTGCGGTGAGCTGAGACCCAATGCCACGTCTTTTACGCAAGTCCAACTGGTAATAATGGTGGCTCCCCGCCTTGATGGAACAAGGGACGGCGAGGCTGAACATGCGACGTGTTCCCATTGGCTGAGGTGAAGGACCAGTCCCACGTGATACCGCCGGTCCACTTTGATAAAGAATGGCGCTAGAGGGAAAGGACCCACTAAATCCACCCCCATTAACCAATCAGCGTCCCTTTTGATCTCCTCCACAATCTCGCCTCACTCCTCCTGTCGCCCTTCTCCTTTCTAGACCTCCATAGGGCATGTACAAGCGGTCCCCGTGACCATTTGATCTCAACGCTCCACGCCCCTCGTTTTTGCTTCGCTTGCCACTGGCGCAAGGGGCGGGCTGGCGACGTAATGACCGCTGACATCCGAGGACGCAACACTCGGCTGTGGCTCGATATCACAGCGGATGTGAAACTGACTGGCAACTCTGAATAGCGTGGGGAGTTGGCCTTGGTTAATTCGATCCGATTGCCTCGACGGGGACGTAGATGCAAGGACGTCCACAGCCGCCAATCCACTTGCCTGTCGTCCTACGCTGACGCCGACTCTTTGACCACATCTGTTTTGACAAGTGGCGGTTGATCTACTCTCTGCGCTTTGACAGGTTGATAAAGTTCCGCCTCTTCCCCCCAAGATCAAACTTGGCTCTCCCTCACTCTGTTATCAGCGTTCAAGACCTCTCACACGCCTTTACATTGATCGGTTGAACTTCAACCTCCCCACTGCTCGTACCGACCTCGAAGCTCCCACGCTCCCACGCTCCCACGCTCCAGTGTCGTGTGTTTGCCTTGCTTGGATCTGCCATAGTCCAGCACTGCGAGTTGTGCCACACCTCCACGAACGACCTTCGTGTGCGTGTAACCAGCGCAAATCAAGCACAACCCACCGCCTATATCATTTCCCTGCCCGCCCGACCTCTTCCCTCCCAAGCCTCAAACCCGGCCGGTCCAAACGCTGATGTCGGTTGATCTACGTGCATCCCGTACTTGTCTACGTTTCCCATCTCGAGTCGTTACCGTCTCGAGAGCTCAGTTATCTTCAGTTCATACTGGAGATCTTACCAGACCCATTGATCGAGGTTGATTAAAAAAAACAAACAGATACCAGCACCAACGGTAGGTGGACCGATCATGTGTGGCCGTTTGACTAAAACTGAACTCAAGGATCCCAAGAAAACAATCCCTAGAAGCTGCTAAATACATACTTGATTGTCCAGTATGGCTCTTCCTAGTGCTGCCGGTCCCATCTTAGACGCCGCGTTGATCCACGAGAAAGCAAGCTCCCCCGTCGCCAAAGCTGCCTCCACCACCATGAACAAGGATGGGGTTCGCGTCCTCGCCCCTCATGAATACAAGGAAGCCGCCGCGTGCCTTGCCGACGCATTCCGGCTCGATCCAATTGTCCGATACGCAGTCGACACACCAGACCGGATGCACCTCTCCGAAGAGGAACGATTCGAACTGCACAAGACAGCCATGGAGTACGTCACCTACGCCCACTGCCTCAACGGACTGGTCCTGGCTGTCGGCGACAACTATGACTGCGTGGCCTTGTGGCTGCCCCCTGGCAAGAACATTGACGACTGGTTCACCGTCATCCGCAGTGGACTGTGGCGGCTGAACTACAAGTTGTCCAAGGAAGGCAAGGTCCGGTTCTTCGAGGAGTTCCTGCCGCTGTTGCACCACACCAAGCAGGAGGTGTTGGGGAAAAGAGACGACGACTCATGGTATCTCAATTACGTCGGCACCAAGCCCGAGGCCCGTGGCAAAGGCCATGCGAGGAAGCTGATTGAATATGTGACAAAGAGGGTGAGATGGATTGGTTGATTATCGTTTTACACTTTCCTTGTTGTACTGACTACGACCAGGCTGATGCTGAGGGGTTTCCATGCTACCTCGAGAGCTCCCATGACATTAACATCATCATCTACGGCAAACTGGGGTTTACGCATCACAAGGAGATTCACTTGAAGCGCGCGGCCGGCCAGAAGCTAAAGATGGATGTCATGGTTAGGGAACCGGTGTCACTCCGCGAGAAAACTGGCAATGCTGCGGCTGTGAAATAGAATCGAACACTGGTGCTTAGATAGCCCGTGATCCAATGGCTGGATCCAGCCGATGATGTGTCGAGTGTCGAGTGTCGATGTGCTAGGAGATGGGTTGAAGAAGAGAGAGGACCTCTACCAAGGAGGCTGAAGTAGGCCGAAGTAGGCTGATGAGAATTGTCGACCAGAATGGAATCAAGAACGTCTTATCACCTGGGATCCATCCTTTGAATAAACGTGTTGAACCAATTAATATTACTCTGTAATTTGTGGTTGATGTGTTGGTGCTGAGCTTGACGAGGCTGAGTCAACGTGGCTCAGACCCGATCTGGCGTCATTCAACTTTCCAACTGCAGACTGCGGTTTCAGGTGATCAACAATCGTCCATCTTCATGCCCTTCATCCTCCATCCTCCATCCTTCACCCACATCTCCTAACCGCCACTGCGTGCATCGTAGGATACTCGGCACGCACACGTCGACTTTCACTCTCTTTGTCCTTTCTTCCTATCTTATTCCAACCCCCGACCGCCATTCCTTTGACCAAACCACCCGACGGTTCCGCAGCCACGATGAATCCCTCCCGTTCGAGATGACCTGTGTCCGACGACACTGGAGTCGACCCTCGAATAAATCCTACCTTGCGTCTTCTTCCTCTGCCCCCCTTGCCCTTTGGCAATGGCGAGTTACTCGACGCCGTCCTCCTCTCCCGCCCCTACGCCCTCCGGCCGGCGCTTACAGTCCTGCGCTCGAAGGTGTGAACGCGCCTGTTGCACCGCGGCCACATACTTCCCACTCGCCTTTATCTACAGCCTCTCAACATGGGGTGTTTGGACCGTGTCATCAATTGGCCTGGGTAGTTCCAGGTCGCCACACGTGTGGTGGGCAATACAAGGCATGTCGGTTCTGGGCATACTCCTGTATGTGCTTGCCGATTTATCCTACACCATCGCCGTCTTCACCGATCCTGGATCTCCGATGAAGTCGTCGGCGGGTTCTTCAGGTAGCAGACAAGGCAAATACTCGGTCCTCCCCACGGCCGAGCCTGCGAGTGATCTGGCCGAGGTTCAAAACATCACCGTCTCTTCGACCGGCGGAGCGCGATACTGCAAGAAATGCCACACGCCAAAGCCCGACCGGACGCACCACTGCTCAACTTGCAAGCGATGCGTGTTGAAGATGGATCACCATTGCCCTTGGCTTTCTACATGCCTCGGGTTGCACAACTACAAAGCTTTCGTATTATACCTCGTCTACAACTCGCTCTTTTGCTGGGTGTGCTTTTTGACCTCGGGATGGTGGACATGGAAAGAACTGTTCGAAGAGAGTGGATACATTGAAGACATGGCTCCCGTCAACACCATTCTTTTGCTCGTCATTTCAGGCATCATCGGTCTGGTGCTTTCGTGCTTCACTGGCTGGCACCTCTACTTGTCCGCCAAAGGACAGACAACGATTGAGAAACTGGAAAAGACGAGATATCTCAGTGCGGTTCGAAGCCGGGTCGAGAGAAACCGCCAGGAACAACAGTTGAACCACCACCGACACAGTTCGGAGAGTGTTGCGGAAAGATTGCAGCGAGCTGGTGAGCAGATCCTCGAGTTCCATGCAAATGCTATTCCAGGAGCTTCGCGCTATGAAGAGGGAGAAGAACACACTTCACCTGTTCCCAGTGTCTTCAATTCCACTCGACATCAACCCCCTTATCCTCAACATCCAAACACCTATACCAACGACCCTTACAACAACCACACCACCCATATCAACAATGACACACCGGCCATCCAATCTTTACGAAGAACTTACTCCGCAGTAGAAAGGGACCGCGAACGTGATCGATACAACGAGTATCTCGACGACCAAGAAGACGGGAAAATACCCAGCGCATTCGACCTCGGCTGGCGGCGGAACCTGCAGCACCTCTTCGGTCCGAACCCACTCCTTTGGTGGCTCCCCGTCTGTAACACCACCGGTGACGGTTGGAAGTGGGAGGTTAGCCAGAAATGGATGCGCGCTGTTGACGAGGCGAGTAAACGGAAAGAGCGACAGCTGGCTGAAACCGCTCGCCCGCCAGTACCTGAGTATGGCATGGGGACGGGCATTCGAGGTGGTGGTGGTCCTGGAGGATATGACAGCTACGAAAGAGACCGCGAAAGTGAGTACGACTTCGAGGCTGGGAACGCCCACCAGTACCGCCTTCCCACCGTAGCCTCGCAGGACGAGCGGGATTTTTACTCCCACAGCGCTGTCTCCATGCACACGCTCCCTCGCCAGCCGCAACAGCCTCCAGTCTCGTCGAGTTCGGTATCCGATCGAGGGCGGAGGAGACAAAGGAGGGATTTCGACCAGGCGGAGCCCAATGGGCAGGTCGACTCGTTCCAGGTCAGCGGTAGCAGTAGTAATTCGGACGACTCGACTGATGACAGTGATTCGGATATTGGATATGAGAATGACGATGCTAGGAGGCGGCGCGGTCGGGCCAGGAGGCCACGGTTTGACTGAACCCTGAGACCTGCGGCTATCAGATGATGATGAGGATTACGGGAAAGGAAGGGTATATCATGCAACGTTTGCGGGATTGGGTGTGTCAGGATAAAGTACGGAAAATCATCACGGAGTTGCTTCTGTCCGACTGGCTATAGGGCCTCATCTTGGGCTAGAGCGTTTGCTTGGACCTGGCCCTGGACTTTCTTGGGCTTTGGATCATATGTAAGAATCACCTCCAATGAAAGACGCGTAAAACGCGTCTCTCCCCCTCGAGATGTTGACTTTTCCACTGTGTTCCTCTGCCAGTTTACTCTAAAGTAACCTAGAATGGCATCAAAGAAAGATGTACGTCTTCAATAAGCTATTACGAACTATCGATTCCATCGATATCGATCTATACGCGCAGCCGTAGACTAAATGGCATAATTTCATCGGAGTGCTGAGGGGAGCCGAGAACTCCCGGTTCAGCGGGCAGTTGATCTGTGCCGCTGTGGTCTGCTACAAGTTACCCCCCTAAGTAGACTCGAGGGCGGCCGGTCAGCCTCTGAAGTGAAGTGTTTGGGCACAGGACCGCTCCAGCATTCCGGCGCTTTCATCTCACTAGGGTTTGCCAGTTTTGAATAGAAACCATCCCTTCTATGAGTGAAAAGATAACAATGGAGGCATCTAAAAGCTCTCTTTCAGTCTATCAAACCCGAGGCAGAGCCCTCTCTGTCTTGAGACATTTTTGCTGATGATCATCAGGTGCTCTCTACTGTATGTTGGGCGCGGAAAAGATTGAGCTAGCTTCACGAGGCTGCCGTCCCATTGTTATCACGGCGTGCAAACCCCCACTCGATCTGGTTCGCCATTTTGATGGGGGTTTGAAGTTCGTCGGCGAAGGCCCAGACGAGGCCCGGGTTCTTCTGGAATTGTCGCCCGACGAAAACGGCGTCTAGACCTGACTCGATGTAGCGATTGGCCTGCTTCCCACTTGTGATCCTGCCAACCGCGCTCACCTTGATCTTGTCTCTGACGGACTTCTTAATGGCAAGAGACAGGCTGGCCTGGTAGTCCTCGCCCAAGCCAATGTGTTGATCGGGAGAAATCCCTCCAGAAGACACGTCGAGCAGGTCAACGCCATGATCTGCAAGGAGATGAGCAAGCTTGATGGAGTCTGGCAAGGTCCAGGATTCGGGGTACGGAGAGCCTTCGTAGTCGAGCCAGTCGGTGGCGCTGATTCGGACAAAAAGGGCGTGCTTGTCTGAAAGCTCCTTCCGGATGATGTCGACTATTTCCAGCAAGAGTCGAGTCCGATTTTCGTAAGAGCCTCCGTAGTCATCCGTCCTCTTATTCGAGACGGGGGAATAGAAAGAATGCAACAGGTAGCCGTGAGCAGCGTGCACCTCGACTCCGTCAAACCCGGCCTTGACTGCGCGCCGCGTAGCAGCAGCAAAAGCCTGCTTCAAGTCCTCGATATCTTCTAGTGTCATTGCTATTGGGATAGGAAAGGTTGGTGCAAACGCAACAGCGCTGGGTGCGTGAAGCTGTGATGGCCAGCCACCGTTCTTCTCAATTGCCATCACGCCGCGGGCGAGCCATGGAGCGACGGCCGAAGCCTTAAATCCTGCATGGCCAAGCTGAATCATGATTTTCTGGCCTTGGCTGTGCGCGAAATTCACCACGCGCGCCCACGGCTCAATGTGCGAGTCCTTGTACATGCCGGAATGCTCAGGGGTCGAACGGCCTCGAGTCAGCACCGACGAAGACTCCACGCAGGTAAGTCCCGGACCACGCTGTACGATTCCCCCAATATGCGTCAAGTGCCAGTCGGTAACGTGGCCATCGGCAGCCGCGTATTGACACATTGGAGAGACCTAGGCATGGTAGGAGCACTCAAAAGTCAACAAATATGCTTTAGGGGTGTCGAAACATCTGAGTTATGCCGCACGACATACAAATATCCGATTTTGCAACTTCATACCGCGAATCTGGAGCGGTTGGAAGAGTGCCGCAGCATGTTCAACGTCCTTTGCTGTTCCAGCTGGAGGATCTTGGATCGGCGTGTAGAATGAAACTCCGGGAGCACCGATGTTTGGAAGGTCAGGCCCGTCCAGGCCTTGCCTACTGTTGCCAGTGTGCATTATAAATCGGACAGGGTTCAGATTGGAAAACTAGAATTGCTAGGCAATTTAGCGAATGGAGAAATCAAGAATCTGAAAATGAATGATACATATGATACAACGAGAATCGTTACCCCTCTCTCGGCTACGTCGATGAAACCGAAAGAGCCGAGAACCCCCATTGTTCAAAATCGCCGTCAAAATCGCATTTACCGGTAAAGGGAGACCATAGGATTCCATTTGGCCTTACCAGATATTCTGTCGGCTAAGTTTGCAAGCGAAAGAGCGGCTGGACTGCTCTCCAATTCTCAAATAAAAGGGGCCATATCCGTCTTATCACGGCATGCCACCGGCAACGGCGGCTAACCCCGGTTGCCATGATGGCTATCCAAACCGGCTCTACCGGAGAAGATAACTAAGGAATCAGTCATCAAAATACAGACAACCCCCCGTCTTGAAGTAGGCAGGCTGCTGTCACACGTCTGCTCAGTTTACAGACCTAGCTAAGCTCGAATTAAAACGTGCAAAGAAGCAGCAGCTGCAAAGCGATTGAGGTGAGAGTAGAAAATCACGAGAAAGAGTAAGAAGAAGGCCTTTTCAACAGACAGAGTTGTCTAAAATTACAAGTCACTGAAAAGCAAAACGGCTAAGTCGGTTCGAAATGTAGACATGTTTCGAATACTTGTTAGATACCTAAACACCAGGTGGAGACACATAAATGCGAATGGGGTAGTGGGGAAGTCGTATGTATCCATCCACCTGGTGTTTAGGTGTTTACTGATAACAATAGGGAATCGCCACCAGGCCGACCATTTTCGTCAATTGGTCATCGATGCTAAGCGGAAAGATGATACATCAAGATAGAGTCTAGGTACGATCTGATCCAAAGAGTCGTCCCGAAGGCTTATCAATGTGAGTGAGTCTGAGCCCTGCAGTTCAAGTACAGCCCCCCCTGCTGTTTTTTATGCGGGGACGACAACAATTGATGGGGATGCTGCCTCGGCTCTGACCTTCCCTTGCACCCTTTTAACTTGGGCGACTTGTGTCACCACCTTATCGAATTTGGGCTTTCTCAAGTAGCTGTGGCTTAGAGGGGTTGAACGTGCATCAACTCACCCATTCGAATATCTGACGGCTCTGCGGCAGACATGGACCCCGTAGAACCCTCGGGGCGGTATCCGAAGCGCGCAAGGCTAGTCTGTGTCCGATGCCACGAAAAAAAGGTACTTTTTACCAAATGGTATTCCGAACGAATTGCTACTTAAAAAGTCATCAGATTCGGTGTGACTTGCAAGGCTCGCAGGGACAAAATTCATCCTGCAGCCACTGTCGAGCCACCAGCTCTGCATGCCGGTGAGCGGTCCCCCGATCGGCCTTCGCCAGACTTTGCGAACGAGCGACTTATTGTTGATGCAGCGTACGTACGGCGAAGCAAAGAACGGCTCGTGTACAGAAGCAGTCGTTAAGCGTATCTCAGTCCTGCGCCAGTACCTCAAACCAACCGAGCGTCTCAAGGAGCTCGAATGACTTTGCAAGCTCGCCGGGTTTGGAAATACCGGCGGCGAACACGCAAACCCCATCATTGTCGACCATTTTCCCATTGAAGGACTACGATGTGGTCCCTCCTATCCAGCCGACCCAACCTGATGATCAAGCAGGCAGCACCGGCGACAGAAGCTCTCTGACTCCTTCTGACAATGCGTCGTTTAAGGAGAGAAGCTACATCGGTCGCTCTGGCTTCTTGTCGATATTCCAGCAAAACAAGCAGTATGAATCCGAACCGGAGTTCATCAACTATGAAGTTGCTAGACTAGGTGTGCCGCAAATTCCGAGGCGACTTCAATCGACCTTCATGGAGGTTTATTTTGAATTCTGTTACACCTGGTGTCCCGTGCTGAACCGCAATATGATGACTGATGACCCAGCAATGAGTAACTCAAAGCTTCTCCAGCAGGCGCTCGGACTTTTGTCGAGTGTCGTCAGCCCACCCTTGCTGGTTCACAGTGAACCTTCTACATATTATCAGCGGGCGAAGATACTGTTCTACGGAGGCGGGGAGTTAAATCCACTCACTCGCATCATTGCCGTCATGCTTCTCTACTGGTGGAGTGCTGGCCCGCCCAATGTGGTCAGCATGGACAACCAATTCTGGTGGACTGGCGTTGCTATTCGCCAGGCAATGGAAATAGGGCTTCATCAGGAACCTGTAGGAGACCAAATTCAAGCGCTCGGCGAGACGATTGGTCTACGACGACGTATCTGGTGGACACTCTTTGTAAGTCATTTTTTGAATCTTTTTCGCACTATGTAGTGGGTGGCGACTAACAATCTGCAAGGCCCGAGAACGGCTCACCTCCATCTGCCAAGGTCGGCCAAACATAATACATCCTGATGAGTGTGGTGTCCGTGAGCCAACGGTTGAAGACTTTCCGCCGGAGGATCTGCGCAAAGGGCAGATCTTCGTTAACTGGGTTGCACTTTGCGATGTTCTTGGTCGAGTCTCCAAGTATTTGGGCAGTCGAACAGAATGGAAGCCAGTTCCATGTGAACATTCCGACAGCCTGGTGAATTGGGCTTCTTCACTGCCTGAGGATTTGAAGTTCCCTTTCTCCCAGGGTCAAGAGATGAAATTTGACCGGGACGTGTATCAGCTACATCTCCCCTACCTCACGACCATCACAGTCCTCTACATGAGTGGATCGGGCCAAGCTTTGCCCCTGGCTTATACACCTGGAATTCTTGCGGCGTCATGCACGGCGCGAATATTTGATGACTACCTTGCTCGTGGTTCTCTCAAGTTTCTGCCGGGCATGGCCAGCTGGTACATCACTGTTGCAATATTGGCCATGCTCCATGCGCGCAAGGTTGAATGCCTCATGACGTGCGCCAATGAACAGCTGGTGAGTTTGTTCACGGCGCTGAGGGAAATGGCAAGGCTGTGGCATTCCTCGAGAATGTTCATCAAGGGCTTTGAAAAGTTTCTCGGGGTCAACCACCCTTTCGTGCAATTGGCGCGGGACGGAGTGTCCGATCTGAGCAACTTATCGTCCTCTCCGACCCGTGAATCACACCTGATGGAGCTGGCCGCCTGGGATGACATGAACTATCTCGACTATTTCCCGGGTGCAGGTCCATCGACGAATACCATGTTTGAACTTCTTCTGAGCAACGATCCACAGGTGCTCTTTTCAGACTTTACCCACGCCAATGATCTCACCTTCCAATTCCATGACTTCTTCAGTCTATGACGAATGGTTCCAGATTGGCAGTCAGTGTCCGTGTGGAACTTCGAACGGAATATAGTCAAGCAGTCTGATCAGATCGAATTATCCGTCTCAACCTACTTTGGGGAAAAGGGATTGGGGAGCAATGAAATCTCATGTTTTGGAGTTTCCGAAGTGTCCTTGTTTCAAAGTACACACAACATAGGTACATGTTTCTTTATATCTTCTCAAATCTAAGCTCTTCAAACTCTACTCACACAGAAATGAATAGGTCTCTCAGTAGTATAAAAACCCAGCATCGGGGTTCTCAAGGAACCAGGTATCCTGCTTCTCTATCTCTCTTGTTGAAAACCCGTTGCCCAGATATTGAAATCTGTTGGATGTCTTGTACTGGTAGTCAAAATCCTCAAATTTGGGTCTTTCCAGGGTATGAAACCAGTGAATCCGGCTCCCTGGATGAATTGCTAGTACAGGTCCGCTTTCTTGTCCGTTCTTGAACCATGATCGACACTTTGCCGCCCAGGCGGTTCGGGGCATGAAATGGTGGATGTGTGTCAGGAAATCGTCGCAAGCGGCCTGCTTGACCTCGAACGACTTGATTTGTTCAATCTGTGCCTTGGTGATCATTTGCAACAAGTACTTAGAGCATTGCTCCGTGATGGTGAAGACACTCCCGTGGGAGATTGGTGCGTTAGGTCCAAGGAAGACTGTGTGCCCTGTTAGAAATGTCCGCAAACGGGGTAAGATGGCCTGCTTAATGGTCTCGACTTACTGAAATAGTTGGGGAACTTTGGCACAGCCATCGAGAGGTAGGCATAGGGGATGTTGGGCTCAGACCAAACATCCTTCAGGCTCACCCCGTCTCGGCCGGTGATTGGGAATCGGGGCGTAAACGAAACATCAAACCCGGTTGCGCACACAATGGCATCGACTTTGAGGACTTCCCCCGTGGAGAGCACTAGACCTTCTTCGACAGCCCGCTCGATGGTTGCGTCGGTAATCACACGCACGTTGTCCTTGGAAAAGCTTTCGAGATAGCCAACACCAGGAGTGATGCGTCGACAACCGACGGGGAAGTCTGGGATGATGTCTTTGGCGTACTTTGCACCCTCTGGTCCCAGCAGACTGATCATGCTCTGGTAGGCCATCTTCCTCACATCGTCGGCTTTTTCCGAGCCGTTGACCAACATTTGAAACTTACTGTTGATTTCCTGCTCAATCTGCTTCCGGAAGTTGAGGTACGACTCGGGATCTTCCCGAAAGTGTCGTTTTTGCGTGTCACTGAACTTGTCGGGCATTTCGCCGCCTCGAAGCGAAGGGTAACGAGAAGCGGCGCCTGGCGTCACCCACGTTGGAGAGCGGACTAGGTGAATCATTTGTTTGACATCGGGCTGCATGGCCGGAACGATCTGAATCCCCGTGGAACCATTCCCAATGACGACCACTGTCAAGTCCTTGTAGTCCCACTCGGGGTCTTTCGGCCAATTTGCGCTGTGCACGAGCTTTCCCTTGAAGTCGTGGAGACCTGGAATGGCCGGCCACCTCCAGTTGTTCAAGATACCGCCGGCATTGACCAAGTAGTGACACCAATCATCGAAGACCAGCTGGTTCGTGTTGTCTTGGATCTTGACGTTCCATATACTTTCAGCCTCATTCCAGGTAGCGGAGAGTACTTGGTGTTGAAGATGAATGTACTTCTGCAGATCGTACTTGGACACGCAATGCTCCACGTATGCAAGAATCTCGTCAGCGGGTGAAAACATTTCATTCCAGTCCGGGTTGGGCTCCCATGAGAATTGGTAGTTATGAGATGCTGTAACAATCATAAATTCAGCAATCTAACATAACGTGGGGAGCGAAGTACTTACGAATATCACACTTGCAGCCGGGATAGCGGTTTTCATACCAAGTTCCGCCCACAGAAGGATTCTTCTCATAGATCACGAGCTCAGTTCTTTTCATGTTCTTTTGCACTTGGTATGCAAGATTAACTCCACTGGCACCGGCTCCCACACAAATTATCCTGACAGGACTAATGGTGCCCACAGGGGCTTCGGTCACTTGGTAATCGCTTGAAATGGAAAGCTTGGGGATTAACTCTTTCACCACAGGGTCAGACAATGAGCCGTTTTGTTGCGAAATTGCTTTTCCTCCCAAACCTTGATCGGGTTCGAGAGTTGACGTAGCGACTTGGTCATGAACGGAGTTTAAGAGTGATGGTGCCATCTTGTTGATGAATGTAGGCCTGCAAGAAAATTAAAATCCGCGATAGAATGATTATGCTCTTCAACGACGCAACGAAGCAGCGGAGTGTTGGTTTATTATGGATTCTAATCGGGACTTGAGTTCCAGAGATGGTGGTGAACTCCATGTAACTACCGAGCTAGGCCTTTCCCTGCACTCTCGTCGTTGATCTCCTTTTCGGCTGCTAGAAAGTGTCGCCGGCAACTTCGGTAAGTCCCTACCAGACGTTGACTGCCGACGGCAGAGTCGGCTGCCGAACACTCTTGAAGTGCTAGCGGGCTTCGTGGTCAGATCGACAACGTGTTCAAGTCTTCACACATAGTAACAAGTATGCTCCATGACTCCGAGGAGCCGGATGGCGGGGAAGGTGGACAGTTATTCAGACGTACCCCGGCCTTTCCCCAGAGCCGCTGCTCAACGGCATGTGCATATAACCCTGATGTCTGATCTTGCTTACTCTCCATTCTATTTCGACCCGGATCTCTCAAACTTTCCCAGATATTGGCTATACGTAACCAGTCCAAGAAACTATGGAGGACAAAAACGCCCAATCCTTTGAAGCTCACATTGAGACGCGAGCGGAAGGCGAAATTTTTGGTTTCACACCAAGCGATGTGCGCAAGATCAAATGGAAGATTGACAGGCGCCTTGTCTTTTTGACTGGGCTTGGCTACTGCATGTGCTTGATGGATAGGGGAAATCTGTCGGCAGCTTCGATTGCTGGGTACGTACAATCCTTTCCTCACCAAATGACCCGTGCTCTTGCTGACTGGGTTCAAGGATGACAAAAGACCTCGGTTTGGAAAATAACAACCGCTACGTACGAATCTTACCTGATCCACACCTTTTTGTCTATGTGAAACTAAAGGTTGTCCTCTAGAGCATCATCTTGCTTATATTTTTCATTCCCTACATTGTCTTCCAGGCCCCGGCCACTGTCGCAATAAGAAAAATAGGCGCCCGTATGTTTCTGGGAACCATTACGGTCTTATGGGCAGGCGTGGTTGTTGTAAGTACTTAGCCTTGTGTTCCATGGGAAACAGACGGAGAAATTGCTGATTCCACTATCAGGGCATGGGTTTTGTGTCTCACTGGAATCAAATGGCTGGGATCCGTGCTATTCTCGGCGCCCTCGAAGCTGGATTTTTCCCCGGGGGGATTTACCTTCTCACATGTTGGTATCGGAGATGTAAGTCAACCTCGAGTCAATGGGGGCCGATGCTAAAGGCTCCGATGATGGCTAACACATGATTCAAAGACGAAATTCAGAAGAGAGTCAGCTGCTTCTACATTATGGGCTGTTTGTCGTCAGGCCTTTCAGGCATCCTTGCCTTTGGTCTTATGCAGATGGACGGGATCTCTGGCCTCGGAGGTTGGCGTTGGATTCTTATCATGGAGGGAGTGGTAAGTCCACAGTCTCGCGATTGACGATGGCCTTTTACTGACGCACAATACCAGATTTCAGGAATCGTGGGGATTCTCTTGTTACTCTTCTTGGTCGATTTCCCAGACAAACCGAGGAGAGCCTGGTCCTTTTTGACCCAGCAGGAACAGGACTTCATCGTCAGTCGAATCAACGACGATCGCTCTGACGCGATACCCGAGCCCTTTGAGCTGAAAAGCTACTTGAGTCATGCTTTAGACTTTAAGATCTGGATCTTTGCATGGCTGTTCATGTGAGTCTGGCTACCTTGGCTCTTTATCTAAGTAATTTCGCCAACTGACCGTGGAGCCAGGGCTACTAATGTTGTCAACTACTCGATTATTTATTTTCTACCCATCATCCTACGAGATGGTATGGGTTATGGTGTTGGAGAGTCTCAATGTCTGACGGCACCGCCCTATGCCTTTACCGCTCTATTTATGTTCGCCGAGGGCTGGGTCGGCGACAGATACCGGATCCGCAGCCCACTGATTATTTTGAATTGCACACTTTGCATTGTCGGTCTTCCGATCATGGGATTTGCGAAGGGAAACGCACTTCGCTACTTTGGAGTGTTTCTTACCACCGCTGGCACGAATTGTAACACACCATCAACCATCGCCTATCAAGCAAACAACATTCGTGGCCAGTGGAAAAGGGCACTGTCTAGCGCAACCCTCATCTCAGCAGGAGGTGTTGGAGGTATCATCGCCAGTTTGGTTTTCAGGGCCAAAGACGCACCTGAATACAGACCTGGAATCTGGACTTCATTTGGGTGAGTGAAAGAAGTCCATTTCGTCTAGTACACCCGTCTTAGAACTAACCCATGTCTTCTTCTGCACAGTGTGAACTGTACGACCGTCATCCTTACCCTGGGCCTGTCGGCCTACTTCCACCGCTGCAACCGTAAAGCAGACAGGGGTGAACTTATCATCGAAGGCTTGGAAGGATTCCGATACACACTTTGAAGCCTTTCTGTTCAGAGCTGGAAATTCGGATCTGGAGTTTGAACTTCGTGTCCAATAACAGGGAGGATGTAAGGCTAGGAAGATGTCAAAGCCTCGACCTTACATCTGTACATAATTTGTCATCCTTGGATGGAGTGGGCATATTTCTTTTGCGTGACTTTAGTCCCCATCAAATATTCGCACACGCATCTCAATGTATCTTGCCTTTTACAGATTGGCTATAAGAAATGGAGAGACCTTGCCATTGGGCTCTTCTAAGCTAATATAAATTCATTGGTGTATGCTGGATAGTCTCTCGATTCAGACCAGACAAGTTCCCTCTCGGAAAGGGGATCGTACGCAGTATTGGAATGCCAGGGTATATCATCAGGTTGTTGTCTCAGCCTTGGGGTACGGAGGTGTCAAGCCGGAAGGAAGCTCTGGTACCGAAATCGCAAACCTTGATACTGCTTAGTACCCCAGAACTTCCCAGACTTTTAATTGGTGGTAGAACACTGCTGCGAATGGAGAGAGCCGATTGATTCGGCTTCAAAAGCAACCGAACGTGCCGGAAAGTTTTCCAGCTGCCGTTTTGTCTCCAAGGCCTTGACAAACCCAGATAAGTACTCGGTATCACACTAACTGACCGTCGATGAGCGCTCTCAATCCTGTAGCTCTGAATTCAAAGTAATATCTTAGTCGAGCAACCAACCCAGTAAGCCTCTCGACGGTTTTAGATCAACTGTCAGAAAACAACAATGGCCACCCCGCACACACGAGATTTGTTCTCTTTGGAGGGGAAAACAGCAATTGTGACTGGAGGTACGCTGTTCAATGTCTGCCAAAGCTTGACTCTTATTACTTTGTATGACGAGCTCTGAATTGACCAGAAAGCTAGCCCCGGGCGGCCTGGGGACTGTTGCTTCCACGGCCCTGGCAGATATGGGGGCCAATATCATTAGCATTTCCTTGCCCGGCGACCCCAATCTACCGGTACTCGAAAAGTCGATTATTAGCCTGGGTCGCAAATTTGCCTCCTATGAGGTTGATATTGGTAACTCTGCTGCTCTGCGTCAGTGTTTTGCCAGAGTTTGGGAAGACGGCCACGTTGCTGATATCCTGATAACATGTGCTGGGGTGAACAGGAGAGCCAGCCTGCTGAATCAGACGGATGAGAATCTCGAATTCGTAAGTATCAGCGCTTTCTACTTTTCACCTTCATCTACTCTTGTGTTTATTACGGTCTCGGCTCCGACGTGTAGACTAAGAAGGACCTACCCACAGATCTGGCGAGTAAATCTCCATGGGGTCTATGTATCTGCACAGGAGTTTGCGAAGCGGCAACTCGAGCTGGGTCGGCCAGGGAAAATCATAACGATAGGCTCAGTGACCAGTTTCTGCGCCATGGCCAATACATCACCATACGCGACAAGCAAGGGCGGGACACTGCAGATGACCAAAGCGTTCAGCAACGAACTGGCAGAGAAGGGCATCCAGTGTAACTGTGTATGTCCTGGGTATGTCTGGCTCTCTATGCGGGCTCTCCTTCGACTTTATTCGCCTTAGTATTTACCAGTGTGACAGATATATCGAGACGCCTCTGACAAGTCATCATGGGCAAGAATTCCGAGACTATATCACGCAACGTAAGTACAACTAAGCCACGCAGGTGTAGCATGCATGGCAGGTCCTTTTGCTGACCAATGGCTCTCAGGGACACCCGCCGGCCGATGGGGTAAACCCTCTGACCTTAAGGGAGCATTCGTGTTCTTAAGCAGCTCCGCCAGCGACTTTGTCACAGGCACAACCATTGTTGTCGATGGAGGCCTCTTGGCTAGATAGATACAAGCATATTTTATTGGTCTCACGAGTACAGACGTAAGACTTTCAAATATGAATGTGTTTCTAAATGAATGCAACAAAGTTGAAAGGTTACAGTCCTCCTCTAATGCTCTGCTTATATGGAAAGCGACCGGCAAACGGTGGGAGGTACGGGTATTGGGAGCTATGGGCCCCGCCTTGTTCCATCTGTTGAAACAGAGCAATAGCATCGGACGCTATCGCTCTCGATATCTCTTATTATTATAGCTATCGGCTAATGACCTCTACCTGTTCCGCGGTACCCTTGGCATCTACAATTTGTGTTGAACCTTTTGCTGAATCAATGTCTCATTCACCCAAGTCGTGTGGCTAGTCAGGAGAGAGAAGTAGTCAACGAACGGTCCAGGGTGAGCATTTGTGGCTCCCAAAGACATGTTTGATTCGATGCGGTTCCCCTCCAAATTGGTGTCTCCCATGGGTAGTGATGCTAGCTGTCTCACATGAGAAGCAAGAGGGGTCAAGGTTCCATAAACCGTTGACATTCCTTGTTGCCTGTGGTGGAGGGAGAATGCAGAGACAGCCCTTTCTGACCACTGTTTGAGGATCCGTCGCCACAATCCCTTCACTGGCAGGCTTCGGAAGGTCGTCCGCAATAGCCAGTCCCCCCGAAACCATTTTTGCTTTGCCATACGAGGCTTGATCCACTATCGAACCTTAGCTTCCATCAATGTGCCGACGCCTACACTAAGGCCTACACGAGCCGGCATCTAAGGGACGTCCTCGATGCCAGAATCTCCGAATCATCTGTACCTAGGTATCCCGCTACCCCGCAAAAAGCGATCACAGAAGTGGAGAATGCTACCGAACATATGAGGCAGACAGTCTCAGTACTAGGCTCTTGTCCGGCTTCTGTCCGGCTTCATAGGCAAACAGGTGAAACCCAATAAATACATGGGTCGAATCCCAGGACCTAGGCAGTCATCCGATCACTTCCGTGCCAAAAGTACCCCAACATTGTTGTCCACATCCTTCAGCTCGTGAATCTCCTCATTAGTGTCTCCAGAACTATCGCAAAGATGCCTGACTTTACCAACTTCCAGCCCCCACCCGGTGCAGTGGCAGGGCTAAAGATTATCGACACGACGTCAAGCATCGCGAATGGCTCGGTTGCATATCTGATGCAGCCACCAATGCCGGGATTCGAAAAGATGCCCACGCACCCTTCCTGGTCTTTCTTGATCGAGCACAGCTCTGGGAAAAAAGTGCTCTTCGACTTAGGTATTTCCCCAGACTGGAGGAACTACGCACCTATTGTGGTGAACAGGTTGCTGAGCACTGGCTGGGAAATCAATGCTACTTCGGGTGTTGCAGACATCCTTGAGGAGCACGGCATCGACAGGAGCGCCATCAGCAGCATCGTATGGAGGTATGTAAGCTGCTCTACCGCTGAGGATAGCATCCAGACCCCCTAGCTTTTTCCTTACTAAGCACCCTCCCCCCTTTTTCTTCTAGTCATTATCACTGGGATCATCTTGGTGACCCATCAACGTTCCCCGGAACTACTGAGCTGGTTGTTGGACCCGGGTTTGTCGACGAATTCTTGCCTGCATACCCGACGAGGGAAAATGCTTCTGTGAGAGACAGCGATTTCCGGTCAGTACTTGTGTCGATGTCGTACGTTCCCGTTTGCTGACATCAATCAATCTTATGCATGCAGCGGACGACAGCTTAGGGAAGTTTCGTTCCAAGACGGTCTGCTCATCGGTCGTCTAAGGGCCTTTGACTTCTTTGGAGACGGATCTTTCTATCTGCTAGACACTCCAGGTCACGCAGTCGCTCATCTGGGTGGCTTGGTCCGAACCACACAAAACCCCGACACTTTTGTTTTCTTGGGCGGAGACCTGTGCCACCACGGCGGAGAAATTCGTCCTTCTAAACTGTTGCCGGTCCCAGTAAATTCCTTGGGTGGTATACAAATTCCTACAGGACTACCGGCTTGTCCGGGCGCATTGCTGGAGCAGCTTCAAGTTAGTAGAAATCGGACTATTCATCAGCCTTTCTTCGACCCGGCTTTGGCTGTCGATGTTGCCGAAGCCATCAACACAATCTCAAAAGTGCAGGAGGCGGATGCCAAGGAGAGTGTCTTTTTTATTTACGCGCATGACAGATCTCTGTTTGATCTGGTAGATCTATTCCCCCTGCCGGCAAACGACTGGAAGGCCAAGGGTTGGGCCGAGAAAGCCACTTGGAAATTTCTTGAAGATTTCAAGACTGCGTTAGCTATGGTGGCTTGAAAAATAATGGGCCACCCGCTGGAGGTTTCTGAATACAATGACAGTCTGAAGACGCTTTTGATCACATCATCTATTCTAACATGTCGAACTCACACTGCCCATCAGTGCACGAATTTCATGTTCACCTTCAGATTCAGGAGGCATGATCAAGCTCAGCTCTGCCTTGAGAGTCAGGGCTCTGATTCTGGTAAGAGGTGTTGTAGACAAGTGCCTTGAAGCCTAGTTAGACGATACCCGATGTTGTTAATTACTTACTTTAATCCATCTAAGGAGAGTGCTACCTAACCTACGAAATATATGGGTTATGTAAGGGATTACGTGATAGGTACCCGAGTAGCCTCGGGACTCTTAGTCCTCTAATACATGTTACTTCTCCGCAAATTCGTCGCCGTCGGCTTCGGCATGTCCGGCAATAAAATTCGGGGGTTTTTCGTATAACAATCTGATTATTCCATCCGTATCGACTCAGATGTTTTTCCAGAGCGAATTCCTAACGAAATAGCGAAACCATCCGAGGCAGCGACCACTTGACCTCATATTCTTGAAAATTGACAGCAATGACACAGCCAGACCTGAAAGGACGAGGGGCCATCGTTACCGGTGGCGGCTCTGGTATGCGTAGATTCCAAGGAATAACTCCCAGTTGTTATATCAAGGCTAATCCAAATTAAAACTAGGAATATGTCTTTCATTTGTAAAACATCTTTACCAAGCCGGTTGTAGTGTATTAATCGCCGACCTGGCCCTTCACCGTGAAGCAGTCGCGTGGCTAGATTCAATCGGGAACAGCAGCACTACCAGTGGCGCTGCGTCGAGCCCGAGGGTTGTCTTTCGCAAGACAGACGTGTGCGACTGGAAACAACTGGAACTGGTATTTGATGACTTTGCGAAAGAGTTCGGAGGAGTTCCCTATATCCTATGTCCCGGGGCAGGAATCTACGAGCCAGTAAGCCCCAACCAAGGTCCAAGAGCAATTGTTTGACTTTAGCGAACCTGAAAAAGCTGAACCACGATGAATTTACTACTACAGTCCGCTCCTAATTTCTGGAACGAAAAAGACGACAGCTACTACAAGATCCTCCGCGTCAATCTCGAACATCCCCTGAGGATTTCTCGCATTGCCATTCGGAAATGGGTGCAAGTAGCACAACCGGGAAAGATTGTTCTTATCTCAAGCACGGGTGCTCAGAAGTCAAATATCCTGACACCACTGTACGGAGCGGCCAAGCAGGGAATCAGCAATTTTGCCCGCTGTATGGCCAAACTCCAGGAGATGGAGAATATCCGAGTTGTGGCCGTAGCGCCGGGTCCGACCATGTCACCACTGATGTATGATCATCCTGAGGCCCTGCGATTTGTCGATGCCGAGAAAGATAAACTGTCGTCCACCGATGAGATCGGTCGTGGAATGATGGCTGTGTGCTTTGATGACAAGAAATTCCCGTCTGGAACAGTGCTCGAGGTCACTCATCCTGATCGCTGGCGGGAGGTTTTTCTATTGAATGATCCTGGCCCGGGGGCGCATGCGTTCACTAGCCGAAAGGATGATGCTATTGTGGATGTTTATGCTGCGCTGGATGCGGATAGAAAGAGTTCTAACTAGTGTAGATGATTGCCATTTGACACTGGGGTTTGAAGGAAATGAGTATTTAGGAGTACTAAGTACCTATCTACAAGTATACCCCTAACCAATAACCTCACCTCGATGTTTCGAATCCACCAGCTCGGGCTCAAAGTCAAGTATGAAGTACTAATAACGAGAATAAGCCTTTAAACTATCAAGTATAGGAAGCTGTGTCCCTTTGAAATAAAGCTCCCGTTTTGCAATGGGTTCGGTACCGACTTTCCAGAGACCATGTCCTTGGTTAAAATCACAGAGTACAAGATGCTCTATAATTTAGGTTAATATGCCCTGTCCTGCTTCCTGGACTCAAATTTCCCAACGTAGTGCTCAACATATATATCCAGGCCATGACATTGTATTCAAATTGTCAACACCTCAATCCGTGCGGAGAAGTCACTATTGATGTGGTAGTCTTTGTGTCGATCGATGTGAATGCCGAGCGGGAACCCCCCCACGACCCGGCATCTTGCGGTAACCGAACAACCTCCCTGCTCCGGTGTCAGAATCCCGCCCTCGGCTCTTGCAAAATGGCTCAACAAATAAATGGATTTGCCACATTCATTGGTGGTCTGTCCGTATCACGTGAAGACTGAAGAATGGCAAGAGCAAGTGCAAGTACCAAGGGATGTAAAAACTGCATCGCGCTCACCCCCTATTGGGATGAGGGTGATACCAGCGTTGAATTAACGTGCACCTGGTTCGGAAAATCAGGTATTGTCGAACTTGCCATACTGGGTTAGGTGAGGGATGCTGGACTTTTCTCTTCACCTTCTTCACTGTGGACTGCTATGATCGGGCAGAGTAAAGCGCCGCAAGTGCGCCATCCAACAGATCATCTAGGGTTTCTCCAGGGTTTAGATCGCGCTGGCTAGACTCTCCTTCAAGAGAAATCGTAATCGTGCGAAACAAGATGCGTGTAGGTAGGCGCACGGTAAGCTGACTCAGGAATCAGCAGTGTCTAGTGTGACTCATCACAGGCTGTAGAAGAAGGCCATAGATAGAACTCTGCAAATGAATAGATCCCTCGCTCTTGCATGACACTGGCTGTGACCTGTTTCACAATGCCTTTCTGAACCGCTTGGCTATCAGAAAAGGTTCCCGTGTCATGTTCTTCACGTTTGCAACTGCATATGGCTTATGAATGGTCATGATAGCGCTGAGATGGGTACAATATCAACGTCAGGCTCGTACAGGTAGTGACAAGTGGGGAATAGGTCATCTGCCGCTACTGGGTAGCAGTTCAAGTTACTTCAGTCTAGCCTGGAAGTGCCTAGCCTACCGATCTCCCGGCCGGACCACATTTCCCCTCCCTTCGCTTCCCCCAAAAATAACCGCCCGCCTGCTCCAACCAGACGCCCAGGTTAAAGAGGTAAATTTCTCGAGAGATTTTCTATGCCCCTCCGATGAAGCAGGTCAATCTACAAGCTCAGCACTATGTCGACATATGAGGCAGAACTTAATGAGTACGAAATCGAATCTCTCCTTTATACAGAAGAGCGTATTTTATAAATACCGACCTGGGGGCTACCATCCTGTATCGATCGAGGACACTTTCAGCAATGGTCGCTACCAAGTCTACAATAAGTTAGGTCATGGTGGATTTTCCACAGTATGGCTTGCACTTGACGGAAGGTAAATTAGCATCACTCACAAGACGACGGATGTTGCTCACCAGATCTAGCACGGATGAATGGGTCGCAATGAAAATGCTGACCGCTGAGAAATCCCAAAATTCTCGAGAACTAAGATCGTATCAGCGTCTGGCGAAGCTTCCGCAGGAGTCTGGGCTATCTACCTTCTTCGTGCAATTACGAGACCACTTTTTCCACCAAGGTCCAAATGGCAATCATCTGTGTCTCGTTACCGAACTCCTTGGCCCACGTCTCCCTGCTATTCTCGAGGAGTTGGGAGATAGAGATAGGTGGCTTGCACCAAATATCGTCCTGAAAGTTGCACAGAAGCTGCTAGAGGCCATTGAAGTCTTACATCGAACTAGATTTGCGCAAGGAGGTATGTGGAACCCTTGAGGTGTTTAAAACCATCTACAGCATTTATCCTCCTTAGTGATATATTGATTTGTTCCTTGCACCGACTGTAGCAGATCTGAACATGAACAATATTGTTGTCACTTGTCATCGCTTGGCAAGCAGTGAAAATCGAATTTGGATTGAGCTTGCTGGACCCTTATACCGCAAGTTGGTTCGACGAGATAAAACACCATTAAGCCCGTCGGTTCCAAAACAATATATGGAAACCGAGGCATGGTATGATTGGAATGACGAAGAGTTTGAAGATATCAAGATACTCGATTTGGGCGAAGTGTTCAGCCAAGGAAAAAAGCCTCCTCCATGCGTTTTGCCAGGCGAATGCCGCGCCCCAGAAGTTATCTTCGAGGATTCTTTCGACCATAGAACCGATCTATGGCAAGCTGGCTGCGCGGTACGTCCCTCTCTGAATCTTATTGTGCAGGGAGCGGTGCTAACAGTCTCGACCGCCAAAGATATATATGTTGGTCTTCCACATGTTTTCTTTCTCGGCCTTCGGTGGCTATCAAACCCTTGTCCTAACAATGATGGATATTTTGGGTGACCTACCCATGGAGTGGATTACTCGTTGGGAGAGTATGCAACAAGCTTCAAGGTCACCGGAGCCGTTGGATTCAGAGAGTACGTTAATCCATGCCAGTCAAATCAGTCATTCCCTCTTCCACCTTCAGTTTGATGGTCGGATCTATTCCAATTGTTGGGTGTGCTTTGGCCGAAACTATCCAAAGAATGCAAACGTCAGTTCGCTAACGCCTTTGCCGTTAGGAGCGAATGGTAGAAGGCCAAATCCCTTGATATACTATGGGACAGAGAAGTTTCCAGAAGAGACTTTGAGGATTCTTGTTCCAGTGATTAAAGGCCGACTAACATATAAGAGGTCTAGCAGACTTTCTGCGTCTCAAGTATTGCAAATGTTGGAACCAGATCAAATGTACTAAATCTCAGTGCGGAGAACATCAGCCTTTATGTCTCTTCATTCCAGACTTTCACTGGTGTTACGTCTGTATGGTCGCAGCGTATTTTACGGTGGACTGAGGTCGAGATCCTTCTGTTGACATAGATTAGGGTGCACTTAGTGCTTACATCGTCAGCATGCGTTGATTGAGTGCAACAATTGGTGAATGACGTGCGTGCGGTAGGCCGTGACCAGCGGTTCTTGTAATAAGAGCACACGAGGATTTTGCGTTTGCGGGTGATTACTGAACTTTTCCATGCAAGCTCTTGATTTCAAAATGCTCAGCGGTAGTATGGAAGGTTGGTTAGAGCAATTATCTTGAGTTCATCCGGCGTCAATGATCCAAGCCCTTCTCCGGCCCCCTTCGACATCAATGTGTCATCAGGCTGAGGTA
Source organism: Exophiala calicioides (assembly GCA_001599795.1). Classification (NCBI taxonomy): domain Eukaryota; kingdom Fungi; phylum Ascomycota; class Eurotiomycetes; order Chaetothyriales; family Herpotrichiellaceae; genus Exophiala; species Exophiala calicioides. The sequence goes on from BCHZ01000004.1 coordinate 2,741,518, forward strand.
GAGAAGAATCGCTCCCGTGAAAGGGTAATTGAGTAGCAAGTCTCTTCTGAGATTGATGGCAAGAACCTACCGTGGACGTTGAACACTATTGCAAACTCGACTCTCCTCTTTTGTGGCCGCGTCGCTGTGAACCCAAACCTTGTCGAATCGAACAAATGTTTCCGTCAATGGACAAAAGTCAGCCCGATTCTGTAGCGGTGATGGTCCTCTACAATGTAGTCTCCGAGCACTCGACATATTGACCTCTTCAAAAACGTGGTGCTTTATCAGCGTCTAATGCATCTTCAGTGGGTGAATGCTGGCCGTTGCCCCACATGCATCGATGTCGTGATCGCAACACCAACCGCGTACTACACTTGCCAGACACACGATTGGACATTGAACTGCAACTTCTTTGCATTTGTAATCATGGCCACAATTAATACCCAGGTGTGTCGTTGCCATCGAGCGTTCTGTCTTGAGAAGAGTCAAGAGAAGCCTCCATCACCTAGAACTTCTGTCTTGGACAAGCAAAAGGAGACATCATGTCGGACTCGAAGCAATTGCACCTCACGGCATTTATGCGGCCGGTCAGCCTGCACACGGGGGCATGGCGGTACCCAGGCGCGGCCGCAAACGCCAACTTCTCACTCCCTCACCTGAAAACCTTCATCAAGAAACTGGAAGAGGGAAAGTTTGACGCCTTCTTCATGGCCGATCATCTGGGCGTGCTGAACATGCCGGTCGAGGCGCTGAAACGCAGCCACACGGTGACCTCATTTGAGCCGTTCACGCTGCTCTCGGCACTCTCACAGGTTACCGAGAAGATCGGGCTTGCGGCGACGGCATCGACCACGTATGATGAACCCTACCATATCGCCCGTCGCTTCGCCTCGCTAGACCATCTAAGCAACGGTCGAGCGGCGTGGAACATTGTCACCACGGGCAATCCGGAGTCGGCCAAGAATTTCGGACGGGACGAGCATATGGAGCACGGTGACCGCTACAAACGGGCTCGAGAATTCTATGATGTCGTCACAGGCCTGTGGGACAGTTTTGCCGACGACGCCTTCATCCGCGACCAGGAAAGTGGCATCTTCTTTGACCCGGAGAAGTTACACGTCCTAAACCACAAGGGCGATAGTTTGAACGTCAAGGGACCGCTGAACATCGCGCGACCGGTTCAAGGCTGGCCCGTCATCGTCCAGGCTGGCCAATCTGAGCCCGGACGACAGCTGGCGGCTGAAACGGCCGAGGTCGTCTTCTGCTCACCGCGAGACCTGGAATCGGCCAAGGCGTTGTACGCCGACATCAAGGGACGGGCAGTGGCAGCGGGTCGTGATCGCAACCACATCAAGATTCTGCCCGCCGCTCTTATCATCGTGGGCGACACGGTCGAGGATGCCCAAGCCAAGCGCCTCGAACTCGACAGCCTCGTCCACTATGACAGTTCGATCGCCTCATTGTCGGTTTCGCTGGGCACCGATGCATCCGGCTTCGACCCCGACGGTCCTCTGCCGACGGATCTGCCCGAAACGAACGCGAGCAAAACTTCCCGTGCCAGCGTCGTGAAACTTGCCCAAGATGAGAAGCTGACGGTGCGGCAGCTAGCGCAGCGTTACGGTGGCTACTCCGGGCTTGCGTTCCTGGGACCACCTGAGCGCATCGCCGACGACTTTGCCCTCTGGCTGGCCGAGGAGGCAGCTGACGGCTTTACCGTGGTTTTCCCATTCGTACCACAAGGGTTGGACGCCGTTGTCGAACGGCTGGTGCCGGAATTACAGCGCCGTGGTCTTTTCCGGAGCCAATATGAAGGAACCACATTGCGGGAGCACCTCGGGCTTCCGCGACCGAACAATCAATTTTTCGCTTGAAGCGTGACGGCTTCACCGGATTTGGAAATTATAAAACCGCTTTACGGAATAGGTCACCTCAATGGGATGATCAGTTGACTGCAGTGCATGGTATTGGAGATAGCTTGGTCTTTATGTAGATAAAGAGGGACGGCGAGGCTGAGCGAGGCTCCGAGATTGGCCTAGGAAGCAGAAGCTGAGCCGAAGCCGAGCAAAACGACGAGGAGCTGAATCATGGGGAGAGGTCTGGCGCTCTCCATTTTTGGCCTAAGACTACCACGGAAGACGTTGGATCCAATGGTCGTGTTGAGCATTGTGGCGAGGGTACGACGTATAGTCCCGGCACGCAAATATAGCCTATCGAACCAGTTGGCCGTCAACTGGCCGGGCTTGTGATATCCTTTCTCTCTGTTAACCGGCCAGCATCATATGTGGCTGGACGGAGTAATAGTACATATTCCCGGTCTTCATCATGTTCATTTCTCTGCCTGGATGCCACTGCCCAGACGACCTCTTCCCACCTTAAGTTGCTTGAAAAAGACAAGCGACCTCAAACCTGGTCAGGTCCAGGGCGCCAGGGGTTCCTCCAGAAGGTGTTGTTCAACCGTCTAGAACTGCCCATGTGTTGTCGTCAACGGTCGTGAAAATCATGCCAACGGCCAACAGCTCTTCCGCGCCTTTCCAAACCTCACTCACCGCCAGACCCATCTGCGAAGCAATCATCTGAACATGGAGGCCCTCGTTACTCTGCGGCGTATTCTTCAGCGTCGAGAGCACACGACGCGCCAGAGGGGAGACGTGGGAAAGCGCCCCGTCACCTGCGCCGGCGGACTCTTGGTGCCCGGCAGCCGGCCCTGCCGAAGTTTTCTGCCCGTCGGTCTGCGCACCCTGAGGCGGGCCTTTTGTGATACTCAGATGCACGGCGACGACTTCAAGCATGTGGTAATGGATCTCGTCGAGGTCTGTGAGAGGCCGGATGACGTGTGCGCCGACATGCCGCTTATTGTTGAATGCCTTTAGCTTTCCCCAGACCCGGCAGAAGCCATTTTCCACCAGCTTCGGCTTGCTAGAGTCCGTCTCCATGTTGTCTTGATTCATCTCGCTGTCGATCCATTGCTTGACTTCAATCATTCCCGTCCCGTCGTCTACTTGGTAGGTGATGTTGGTTTGTTGCGGGTTGATGCTTCGGATCTGGCCGACGAACGTGAGCTAGTCATCACATCAGCATGACTGGCTATGATACATGTATATTCCGAGAGACTGACTTGACCGAAAGACTCTCCGTCACTGCGGAATTCGGCATCTGGATGAGGTTGTTCTGCGTTCCGGATTTGCAGTATGGTCATGGGGCGGACTGTTTCTTTCCCGTAGCCTCCCTTTCATACATTGTCAGTACACATACCAGGGTGCCGCAACCATTGTGCACCTACTCTCCCCCCAGTCTGACTACTTTGCGGCTCTCCTGCCACAAAACCGCCACCGTCCGTACCGCCATTTGTGCCGTAGGTGGTGGAATACTGGTTGTTGTATCCGTAATCTGACACTATCAGCGGTTGGTTATAAGGGGAGGGTTACTGGTATACGTACCCATCTTTGATCTTTGCTGGAGGATGGTGGTGGTGGTTGTAGAGAGTCCACAAGCGCAGGCTGAGACAATTCAACAGACGCGTGGAGACGCGACTTTTGGGTTTTCGCGTAAAGTGACCACGTGATGTTGTTGTTGCCCCTCTGCAACGGCGGATCGAATGGCAGTTTCAACGGCGGATCACTCGACCCGGCACGCAAAGCTGCGGTCTAAAAATTAATTTAGAGACTCGGTCTGCGAAGCGCAGGCAAATTTCAGTCCTGACTTCACCTAATCCCCAGCGCCAACAAAGCCAAAGATGGATCTACCTAGCGACCGGAACAAGACTCCTTGTTGAAAATATAACTGGAAACACCAGTTCCTCTCATCATGAGACGCAGATCGGGCTCTCCAGCCCGCTCAGAAAACGAGTTTGATATTGGGGACGCACTGTTTGGCGGTGATGTCGAATCGAATGCTAGCCATGAAAATGAGGGCCCGCGGGACGGTGACCTCGATGTCATGGCGGAGGACTCGGGCATCGACGACGAGGCTATCATCGCTGCGCACCAGGCTGCATCAAACCGCAAGGCAAGCAACCTAAAGGGACGAACAGTCAAGAAGGGTGGGGGTTTTCAAGCCATGGGCCTGAACGCCCATCTTCTCAAGGCCATAACGAGGAAAGGATTCTCTGTCCCCACACCGATTCAGCGGAAAACAATCCCTCTTCTCCTCAATGAAAAGGACGTGGTGGGCATGGCGCGGACAGGATCGGGCAAGACGGCGGCTTTTGTCATACCCTTGATCGAAAAGCTCAAAGTCCACAGTTCCCAGGTCGGTGCACGAGCACTGGTTCTGTCTCCTTCGAGAGAATTGGCCTTGCAGACATTGCAAGTGGTTAAGGAGCTTGGAAGAGGTACAGATCTTAGATCAATCTTGCTAGTCGGTGGAGACAGCCTGGAGGAGCAATTTTCTGCCATGTCTAGCAATCCTGATATTGTCATCGCTACTCCCGGCCGATTCCTCCATCTGAAGGTCGAGATGGGCTTGGGACTCTCCAGCATGAAATATGTCGTGTTTGACGAGGCTGACCGGTTGTTCGAAATGGGGTTTGCAGCACAACTAACTGAAATCCTCTATGCTCTCCCTGCAGCACGGCAAACGTTACTATTCTCTGCAACTCTACCCAAGTCACTGGTCGAGTTTGCCCGGGCAGGTCTACAGGATCCTGTGCTGGTGCGTCTCGACGCCGATAGCAAGATATCGCCGGATTTGCAAAGTGCATTTTTCACCCTCAAATCTTCGGAGAAGGAGGGGGCCCTTCTGCACATTCTTCAAGACATCATCAGAGCTCCGACCAAAACTCACCTGATGACCTCAATCGCCCCGTCCCAATCGACCAAGCTAAACAAGAAAAGAAAGAGACAAGACATGGAAGAAAAGTCTCCCGGCTCAAATCCCCATTCGACCATCATCTTCGCCGCAACAAAACACCACGTCGAATATCTAGCACAGCTTCTACGTCTAGCGGGCTACGGTGTATCGTATGTGTACGGCTCCCTCGATCAAACTGCTCGCAAAGAGCAAGTCCAGGCATTCCGGTCCGGTCAGACCAACATTCTAGTTGTGACTGACGTGGCCGCCAGAGGCATTGATATCCCAGTCTTGGCCAACGTGATCAACTATGACTTTCCCTCACAGCCGAAGATCTATGTCCATCGAGTGGGAAGAACGGCAAGAGCTGGCCAAAAGGGTTGGAGCTACAGTATGGTGCGGGCATCCGATGCACCATACCTGCTTGACTTGCAGCTCTTCCTCGGGCGCAAGTTGGCAGTTGGGAGGGCGGACAGTGACGCAGTCAACTTCGCTCAGGATGTCGTAGTAGGCAGTCTACGGAGAGAGCAAACGCACGCAACTTGCGAATGGGCAACCAAGTCGCTGGAAAGCGACGCCGATCTCTCAGCTCTTCAATCCGTCGCCGTAAAGGGCGAGAAACTATATCTACGAACACGAAATTCGGCCTCTTCGGAGAGCGCGAAGAGAGCGAAGTCACTTGTCTCCTCCGAGGCCTGGTCGGAATTACATCCCTTGTTCAACGATCAAGCGGACGACATGGAATCCGCGAGAGAAAAGATGCTTGCGCGGGTCGGCGGCTTCCGGCCACAAGAATCCATCTTCGAGTTCAGCGCCCGTCGAGGAGGCCGCAAGAACAACGGCAAAACCAACGAAGAGGCAGTCGACGCAATCCGCAGGATCCGAACCGGGCTTGAAACTCGCAAGCACAAATCCCTGGAAGTCTCACATGGGCAGTCAAGTGGCTTTGACGATGAACCTAATGACCAACCTCAACGCGTCTCTCGAGAAGATGGCGCAGACTCGGAGTTGGAAGCGGAATTAGACGACAACGACGATGTCCTCTCCGCCGCTTCGTCGTCCGAGCTGGAAATCACCTTCTCGGAACCACAGTCGAAAAAATCCAAATCCAAGCACGGGAAATCCCAATCCGAACCATCCTCGTACCGCGACCCCGAGAACTTCATGTCTTACACGCCGACAACGCTCAACCTGACCGAGGATCGAGCCTATGGCGTGCACAGCGGTGGCAACACCAACACCAACGGTAGCTTCGTAGAATCCGCACGGTCGGCGACCATGGACCTCGGCGCCGACGAAGCGTCCAAACACCTTGGCGAAGCCCGCAGTGTGATGCGTTGGGACAAACGGCACAAGAAGTACGTCAGGCGGGAGAACGACGACGACGGGTCCAAAGGGAAGAGGCTTGTCCGCGGCGAGTCCGGCGCGAAGATTGCCGCGAGCTTCAAGTCCGGCCGCTTCGAGCGCTGGAAGAAGGATAACCGCCTCAATCGGATTCCCCGTGTTGGCGAGGCTGAGGGCGCACCCGCACCTTCTGGGCCTATGAATGGTGGTGGTGGAGGAGGAGGAGGAGGAGGAGCAGGAGGAACAGGAGCGGCGGTAGCGGGCATGGGATTCGGAGGCCGATTCAAACACAAATCGCAGAAAATGCCCAAGGCGCCGGATAAGTTGCGCCACGACTACGAGAGGCAGAAAGGCAAGGCCGCGGGTGCGAAGGAACGCGAGGGCGCCGCCGCCGGCACCACCTTCACAGCCGGCATGAAGGGGAGAGGGCGAGGTGGGAAGGGTGAGCTGAGATCCGTCGACCACATGGTCAAGGAGAGGAGGAACAAGGAGAAGAGACAGGACAAGAATGCCAGGCCGAGACGGAAGGGCCGAGGTTGATGGATGGCCGTTGATCCCGCATGGCAGCAACCGGGGGCCCACGGAAAGGAATGAAGAAATAGATGTAGATGAGTTGAAAACTAAAATGAAAAGGGAAAATCCATGAGATGAATTCGAACGGACGAGGAGACAGGCATTCCTTTCTATCGATACTGAATAACTACAGAGTAAGAGAATTATTAAAATACTCTGCCAGGTCACTTCACTGGGTACCTTGCAATAGGGTAGGAAGAGCCTCTTCTGTGCTCCATCCTCATTCGACATGTCAACAGCTAATATTAATAGCAGCGGCATATAACTCAGAAAGAGTCTGAGATGGGCATGATGAGCAAATTGGAGGCAAGAGTAGATAGATACTGGTACTAAGTAGTGATAACAAGAACGTTTAAACTCAAGAACAAACAAGGCTTCACAACTTCAGTTTCGGTTTCAACTTCAGGTTCAGTTTCACTTCCACTTTCGCTTCGATCAATCGTCCTGGTTCTGGTCCTCGTCCTCGTCCTCACAATTCTCATATTTTCATTTCTTTCTCTGCCAGCAGCTAGACCAGCTAGAGCCCAGTGCGAACCGAACCGAACCGATCCAATCCAATCCAATCCAATCCACCTTCGATTCAACAATGAAAAAATGGGGGGTATCTCTCAAGCGACAGCAAGAATCGAAGAAGAAAAGGAACTCAAACAAAGCAATCGCCAAAAGAAGCTGCAACAACAGTAACAACACAAGCCACGAGGGAAAACGACATGAATGCCGCTTCACTTTCATAAATCGTAGACGTCCGCCACCGAACCTCGCTTCCACCCATCTATCCATCCATCCATGATCAATGGTGACGTATCCCATGCCTCGCCCAGAGCACAGCTAGTCGTGGGACCAGCAAGGTGTCAACTTTTGCTCTCATCTGTTCCATTCCAACTTTTTGAAGGGTTTTGGGTGTCGAGTGTTTGATGAGTGGTGTTGTTTTTTCGGCGTACAACTGAGCCGAATACCTCTTCGTTACCATATCGACGTCGTCCCTACCCCCCGACAGGAGTGGGTGGATAGCTAGACGAGGAGACGGTGTTGGCGAGAGGTCAGTTCTGATCAAAACAGAAATCGCAGAGGAGGTCTCAAGACAGAGAGTTGGCCGGCCATCGGCGTCGGATACCATATTTGTGTCAGCCTTTGAGTTTTAGGCGTCTGTGATGGTGGGTGTGTTCCATCCTGGTGAGATGAAACAGTGGCAGAGGTGAGCAGGTAGTAGGAGGTTCCATCGCATCGCCGTAATCCGGTTGAAAGAACAAGGCGCGAATGAAACAGAAGAATTCAAAAGTCGGCATAAATGTCGTGGAGCCAACCAAAACATAATCAGTCATAAATCTTTTTCCAACCGGTCGAAATCGGCCCCGGTCAATCAATCGCATTCCTCATAGCCCCTCGTCCCTGACAGAAAACCGGTCAGTCATCGATAACATAAAGCTGTCCTGTCCTGCCATCACGGATAACCTGTTGGGACGCTCTCCGCTCCCTCCTATCCTCATAATATTCTCTTTCCCTCCTCTCGCGCAAAAGTTCTTCTTTGAGTCGACAATCTCTCTCCCTGGCGGCGATCTCTTCCTCTCTCTGGCTGAACCAATCTTCCTTGATTTTCATGCGCTGATAATCCTCGGCTTTTGCGGAGCGACGGTCTAGGTCGTCGAGGTAGTCGTGATCGTCCTCGTCGGCTGGGTAGTGGAGGATAGGCCGTGCAGCTTCCCGGGGGGTATATCGCACCAGGGGTGCCTCGCCCGAGCGACGGGCTTCTTGGGATCGAGGGTAGGGAACCGGGTCATGGTACACGAGCTGTCGTTCCTCGGTAATAGGGGCTGTTATGCGTCGCATGAGGCGTGGTGGGGTTCTTTCATATCGGCCGGTCTCAATGGGCCGATCGTACACTGCGAAAGAGGCACGGCGTGACCGTGCTGGTGTGATGATGGGCTGCTCACTATGGTAAGGCGCCTCAATGTACGACATGCGTTTTTCAGGTCCACGGTGGTGGCTCTTGTATACGACGTCATGATGGGATTGGGGCTGTGCGTGAACGAGACTGCCGCGACGTGGGACGCCACCGTGGGTGCCCAGCGACGTGTTGGAGCTTTCGGCGTCGAATTCCAAGGCAAAGTGACTCGACTCGCTGGCATCGGATGAGGAGCTGTTTGGATCGAGGTAGTATCGGGTATGGTTGTTTGGGAAGAGGATGGGGTCTTGACGAGGACGAGACTTCTCGCGCGAGAGACCTCGACCTTCGGGGTGCTGACGATGTCGAGAATGTGAGCGTCGAGGCTCTTGAGGGAGAACTTCTGGATGCTCGTGACGGTCATGAGGAGACTTGCCACGTCTACCACGATGTTTGTCCGATTTGGGTTCATGGAACGGAGCGTCGTCCCCGCCAGCACCATGGCCACCGTCGAAGTCATCAAATTCTGGGAAGACTGGATAGCCATCATGGTCATAGTGCTTCTCGCGAGACTTGCTGCGTTTCTGACTCTTCTCCTGCTTTTCGCTCTTCTCCTCCTTCTTCTTCTCTGGTTTGGCACCCAGCGGCTTTTCTCTGGGAATTTGCGGTGGCAGATTAGTGGAGTTGAAGTGGATGGGACCATGTTCGTCTCGAGGTGTACCATCGGGTTCGAACAGCGGCAAGTTGCTGATGGGGTCGGCGAGTATAGCGAGGCCCGAGTCTTTCCGCAAACGAGCGTAGTAGTCCTCTTCATGCATCTTCTCCTGCTTTGGTTTTGGTTTGGTCTCCTTAACATAGGCCGTGTCGCGAATGACGGCTTTCCGAGTCTTCGGCTTGCCCTTTGTCCTGGCCAAAATTATATCCATCTCGGGAACTTCAACAGTTCTTTTACCTTTTCTTAAAAATCTCTTTGACCTAATCCACGCAACCTCCCAGTGGGCGTCGGAGGTTTCATTGGCATTGGCCTTCCGAACGACGTCTTCAATTCGGTTGCGACGGAGGTCCGACATATTTGTCATCTGATCAAGGACCGGCCCGTCACCTCCCTTGCCCTTTTTGGCCTTCTTTTCAATTTGATCAATGGGGGCGGAGATGGTGTCTTTGACGGCTGTACTCCAGTCACTGCCATCCTTGGATAGGCGGAAATACAAATAATCTTGCGACGGGGCAGGAGAATCAGAAGATCTCAAATGTTCGACGCGGGGCCGGAGCTCAGGGAGATCCCCGTGAATGGACAGGGACGACATGCGTTGTTGAACAGTTGGCCTTCGCTCCTCAAAGCGAGGCTCTTCGAACCTAACATCAATATCGTCGTGAAACATACGCCCGTCTGGATCGATCGGGGTAAAGTGGTGATTGGGAGGAGGTGGTGGCTCCATTGCCCTGACGGACTGGTCAACAAGGCTGGACAAGCCTGGCGCAGTTTCTCTCGCGTGGGAATGCGTCTTGGAAGGATGACGGCGAGAGCGCACGGCTATAAGAGAGTAAGTTGATCAGGCTTGGTGGGGCAAAATAGGCGGGAATCTGTCGAAGCCTCGAAGGGAAGACGGGAAGATCAGATGCCAGAATCATGGACCGCAGGGCAGTGGCATGAGAAGAACAGAAAATGGGCGTTGACAAAAGTCAGGCGGGCAAGTTTCTAGGCAGTGCGCACGGTGGCTGCGTGAAGGTCGATTATTGATTCATGGCCGGGGGAGGCAACATGTCCAAACCGGTGTAGTTGATCGTCTCTCGAAGCACAGCCACGACAGTTGCCTTGCAGGACTTACTGGAAACGAACCAATGTTCAAAGGAGTGACTTGAGGCGATGCCGCATTGGGGGTGGCATCCAGGATGCAAGGAGCAGGCAGCCGCCAGTGGCCGTGAGCCTGGACGGAGTCGGTACTCAGGTCACAGCTTCGACAGGACAAGCAAGTGGTTGATTCGCTGGGGGGCGAAGAAAAGGAACAGAACGGAGGAGAAGGGACTGGACGGGACAGGTGGAGGAGAAGCGTGAAACGGCGGTGTCTGAGTGCAGGCCTCGTTAGCCCCATTCATGCAGTAGTGGGGAGGAACTGCATTGTTTGGACAAATGAGCGGCTGCCGTGGGCCTCTCATCACCAAACATGCTGATGTGATTGTGGACTGGGGGAGGGAGCTTCAGCCTGTTCGGTGTTGATGCAGCCAGGGTGCAGAGAAGGGCAGACACGAGCTGACCAGAGCAGGACTGAAGGATGAGAGATGAAGGCTTGCGTGTCCTGTGGTAGGGCGGGGCAGGAAGCGAAGGAACATGGTGCTGAGGTGACAGGAGACCGACAGGGTTTATAGAGTATGATATTCGGTTATATGACCGAGACGATCCAATGTCGACGCAAGCTCTGGAGAAGAAACCCAGTCCTGGGTAATAATACTGGGGTACTTGAGAAAGAAAGAGATGGATGTGACTCTTGTGACTCTCTTGTGTGACTCTCTTGTATGACTCTCATGTGACTTCCTGTGTTACGATAAAGTCCACGTGACACCCCCTCCTTTCCACCGACCACGTGACTCGATCCCAACGCAGTTGTGCGCAGGCAGCTTCTTTGGTTCTTGGTGATGGACAGAACCATTACTCTTCCTCACTGCGATCAATCAACAGCCATCCACATCATTCATCACTTCGAACGGCCCCAAATTGCATGAGGCATATCTTGGTCCATCCGGAGCGGTGTGAGAGAGAGACAGAACGAAAAAGCTGTCACCCTCCTGTCGTCGATGACTCTTCAACGAGCTCAAGCCATTCACGTCGCTGCCCGCCCCCCCTTGTCCTCCTCCCTCGTATTTCACAACCTCCTTGCCGGATTGGGAGAAGGACATCAGGGATCCCATGCCAACCGGACACGCCCTACATTCCTCCGGGCGGCCACCGGCAGGGAACAGCAAGACGTCAAGGTGAGAAATATTGCCACAATAAGAACCCCTCCTAGACACGGTGGGCTCGTGCTGCCAGGTCATAATAGCTGCACGCCCTCTGAGAGAAACTTCCATGTGAGGGAATTAGGAATGTATGCAATGTACTATGTCCTCTGTGCCCGGTAGCGTGATTCCCCCGTTCACCATTTCGATCTTTGTTGGCCTTGCGACTCTCGTTGGACACGCAGGCCACCCCCGGGGCGTCTGCCAACCACACACAGACATCAGCTGCTCCCAGAGCTTGGAAGAGGGGGTTGTGTGTGGCTCGTCTGCCGAGAAGACCCGTCGCTGTTCCTCTGCCCCCAATGACCGCGTGCAGCAAGATGGGGCTGCCTAGTGTAGGTTCTCGAGTAGTAACCTGCAAGACATAATTACCTGGAGGAGCGCGGATGATCATCATTGGCAGCCTTGTTGATGCGCACTCTCAAGACTGAAGCAGTTTGCAGATACGAGGAGGGGGAGTTCCAACCAGTGTTCATCCGAGTTTGGCGATTCGGGTTCATTGGGATGTTGCCTCACATTCAGACTGATCCCTCGTGCCACGCACCAGAAAATCAACAAGAAGACCGTCTCAATACTGGATAATGCGTATTATTAGCTATCTCTGTTGCAGCCTCTCCGGTGCCATGTGCGCCACTCCGAGGGACGCCCTGTGCTGGTGAAGACCCATGCATTGATGCCCACGGTCTGGTCCGTTCTTGCGCCATCTCGATCCCAAGTTCTATTTACAATTGGCTTGGTTGCCTCGGTTCTCGCAGAAGAGAATTCCCAAATCAAATCAGTCACTTTGCGCCGATTCAGTTGCCATGCATGACTTCATCCCCACATGTCAAGTTTGTACACGTTTGTAAATTCCATCGCACACGGTCGCCACGACATGGACCGTGGTGTCTTCATCGCAACGGCACTTTGACATCCTGCACGCCACGCTTGATGACCTCGTCCAAGTTCCAGCGGGGAGCCAGCACCAAAGACTTGGCCACTTTGTCGTGCTTTTCCAGCCGCTTCCGGCTTTGTTCCATCTCCCACGTGACGCCTTCGGCCAAGGGAGGAGCACCGCCGGCGATGCCACTGGCGAACTTGAGCTGAAGGATGTTGCCGATCTCGTCACACGCGGCCAACAGTCGATCGAGGTCGTCCTTGTTGTGCGCCGCCGAAATGCAAAAGCGGGCTCGGGACGAGATCAATGGTGTTGCCGGATATCCCACCACCACCACTGAGATCTTTCGCTTCAGCATCTCGTGAGAGAAGGCCGGCATCTTGGCTGGGTGGTAAAGCAAGAGTGGGATGATGGGTGAATCATCGTGGCCGTAGACAATGAAGCCCAGACGTTTGAGACCCAGGCGGAGATATCGCGAGTTGAAGGCGATTCGTTGAAGTCGCTCCTCGCCTTGCCCGGGGTTGATGTCGCCGTTGATGAGTTTCAGGGCGGCGATGATCTGGGTCAGGACCGCTGGGGCGGGAGTCTCGCCATAGATGGTCCCGGCATTGGATACTCGCAACTTGTCGATCGCCTCCTTGTCCGCCGCGACATAGCCGCCATTGGCACCAAAGGACTTGGTCAAAGTGCCCATGAGGATATCCACCTCTGCAGGGTCGATACCAAAGTAGTCACAGACACCTCGTCCGCGCGGGCCAAGGGCACCGATCGAGTGGGCTTCGTCGACAAACAGGTGGAACTTGTATCGTTTCTTGAGTCGAACGAGGCCCGGGAGGTGGCACATGGTGCCCTCCATCGAGTACAAGCCCTCCACAACCACCAGAATCTTCTTCCACGGACGGTGGGTACGGGGCTGGCCTTGAGAAATTGCCTCTCGGAGTTTGGTCTCCAGGTCCTTCATGTCGTTGTGCTTGAATGAGGCAATCATGGCGCCAGATAATCGGGAGCCAAATCGGATGGAGGCATGGTTGAGTTCGTCGGAGATGATCAAGTCTCCCTTGCCAACGAGGGCGGGGAAGATGGCGGCGTTGGTACCAAACCCCATGGAGAAGATCATGGCCGACTCTTTGCCCACAAACTCGGCGATCAAGTTCTCACAGTCGACCGCGAGTTCGGTCGTACCCGCCTCACTCCTGGAGCTCGAGGTGGCCAATCCAAACTTCCGGATCGCTTCTTCGACCGAATCGGCACAGGGGCCCTCGGATTGAGCGAAGCCGAGATAGTTGTATGAGCTCATGTTCAAGGTTTCGGTGATGGTGCCCGTCATGGCGAAATGGGCATTGCCGTCGTCCGAAGTGCGATCCAGGAGATTGACGTAACGACCCGGAACGCCGGTGGTTGGCCTGTTGAAACAATCGTTGATTCGCATCTTCAACCGGCGCACGTAAAAGTTGTCGAAATCATTGTTCAGAGCTGCATAGCCATTGCGCGCTTTCAGGTGTCGGTAGTTGTCTTCCTTGAGTCTCATGCCGAAAAAGTCGCGGACATGGCCGAAGATGATCAGGATGAGGTAGGAAACGTAGGTGGTTAAAAGATAGTAGTAGGGCGGTTCGTCCATGACAGGCTCGGGAAACTCGCCGCCTGGGTGTCGGCTCATGTAGCGGTGCGACTGGGAATTGAGGGGCCCAAACTGGGCATGTTGTCGGGCCATCTTCCGCGCCTCGGCTGGCGACGGCGGCTGGAAAAGAGTGGTGGGCGGTTCATCCATGTTGGAGGAGTCTGCGCGTGCGGTGGAGAGTGAAATACTCGGTAATGATAACGAGGGTGTGCTGATCGGAGGGGACCCGGAGGCGAGAAAGGCCTGCTCTTGAGCTTTGCTGGCCGCTAAGAGCGCCGCGGCAGCAGTTTGTGCTTCCTTTGTCTTGGGCGACGTAGAGAAGAACTGGGCGATCTTGCTTGCTTTCTGAGAGGTCTTGTTGACCAGGCTGCCGCCCTTTTCAGTTGGCGAAAAGGACGGCCAAGGGGTGGGAGGTGAACTGCTTAAAAGGGAGCTGGACACTCGACGAGGCATGGCAACCCGAGACACGAGGACTGGTGTGAAGGTATTCAATCAAGCTGCTTGTTTCCACGAACGCACGCCGACGCCGACACTGATGCTGTGTGAAGAGCGATGCGATGTTTGAGTGTCGAATCCTTCTCTTCCCAATGCGTTGGCGTTGTGGCCAAGCGAGCGCGCGATCAGGGTGGCGGTGAGGAACGAGGAACAGGGATTATTTCGATACGATCGAGTTCGACTGATTCTGCTCGAGAACGATGAGCTTGGTGGCGTCCAAGAAGCCGGCCGGTGGTGTGGGTGTGGGTGAGGGTGGAGGGGCTTTGTTCATACAATGCAAGGAGGCGATTTCTGTAGCAATTCTGTAGCAATTCTAAAGGACTTCGCTGCGGAATGTAGGTATGACGGAGGGAAGAAAAGGCCGCTGCCGGTTTGGCCGGATGAGAGAGAATCGAGAGATTCCGCCTTGATCCGTGGGCGGCGCAGTGGTTGGTCAAAGCCGCTCGTGCCTTGCAGGAGCCGCCGGCGCAGCCGCACCTTTACTGACACCTTTGCTGCGACACCGAGGGCGGTTTGCGGAGAGCGGGCGAGGAGACAAACGAGAGGGCTGAGGTGATGGAAAAGAGACAGCTGGTGCAGCTGGCAGAAGGGAGGAAAGGCCGGCAAGATAGGTACCTCACGAGAAGGACGCGATCTCGGATACGGAAAAAGTGAAAGATTGGTGGATTGGTGGATTGGTGGGTTTTGCTGACAGGAACCAGGAGAAGAGAGGGCGACCAGGCGACGGAGACATTACTGGGTAGACGGACACCACCAGAGGAACCACCAGAGGAACCACCAGAGGCACCACCAGCCAGCAGTCCAGGGCTGGCACTGGCACTGGATTGCGACGAGGAAATTGGTCCTCAGTAGAAATTGCCAGGGGAGGCGTCTAGGGGCCGAGGGCCGCCCAAGCCCAAAGGCTACTTGCAGGCTAGCCTCATGGGCACTCGCTAGCCCGAGGAGCCTCTAGCACGCTGGCTAACGAGATCCGGTTAAGCAAATTGCGGGCTGGCGCCGGGCTCCATCACCCCTGGGCCCTGGCCTCAAGCTGGGAGCTCCCGAGATGAAATGCGAGCAATTCTAGCAATTCTAGCAATATTACCCAGCAATGCTCGCAATGCTATCTCGCTTGCAAATGAGAGGTGGACAACAGAAATGCTGTGTTGCTCGTCGCTGCTCCGTGGCCAACTCCTAGGGTCAATACGCAGCACTCACTCACAAGCTCCTCGAGGTCACAACCCAGTATCGGTGTGGCGCCCGAGAATTACTGGGTATGAATTATTCCAGGTCCGAAGCCCGACGACGATGCCCCTACCCAGTACCCAAGTAGTGCCCAGTACGAGCACCCAGTAAGCTCTGGCAGCTCCGTGTCTTCGGGCCTGTCGGTGTCGGCCAACCGTGAATTTCCGCAGCTTCCCTCCAACTTCCCCAACAATCCTGCATCCTGCACCTGCGTCCTGCGTCTGCGTCCTGCGACTAAAAAAAAGTTGCCCACCACTGGCACTCACTCCCCCTCTACCTTCTCTTCAACGGTTCAACCACACCCAACACACAATGCCGCTTAACAAAATCCATGTCAACGGCCATAGCAACCCGGACGCCAACATGACTGACTCGGTTGAACTTTGGAGACACCCTCGTCCCGAGTCGACCGCTTTCCACGCTTTCCAGCAGCTCGTGTCCGACAAGCACGGCATTGCTGCGTCCTCCTACACCGATCTCTGGCAATGGAGCGTGGACCACCCCAGTTCATTCTGGGAGGAGGTTTGGCACTACACGGGGATCAAGGCAAACAAGCAGTACGCTTCGGTACGGTTCCACCACCGCCTTCCCCCCCCGGTGGTGAGGACGCTCTAATTCGTCTGCACGCAGGTACTGGACGAGTCCTCTCCCATGTTCCCCAAGCCGACCTTCTTCCCTGGATGCGAACTGAACTTCGCCGAGAACCTCCTGTTTCCCGCCTCGAACCCGCCTCCTCACTCCCTGGCCATCATCGCCGCCACCGAAACCACACGCGAGCAGGTGACATGGGCCGAGTTAAGAGAGCGTGTCCGCGCGTGCGCCGCCGCCATGGAGGCACACGGGGTCAAGAGAGGAGAGAGAGTCAGTGGCTATCTCGCCAACCATGCGAACACCGTGGTCGCCATGCTAGCAGCCACATCTCTAGGAGCCCTGTGGTCAGGCGTCAGCCCCGACACGGGTGTCCATGCGGTTCTTGACAGACTGCGCCAAATAGAGCCTGTTCTCCTCTTTGCTGACAATGCTGTGACGTACAACGGCAAGACCCATGAGACCCATACCAAAGTATCCCAGGTCATTGGGGAGTTGCCATCGGTGAAGAATCTGGTCATCTTCGAGACCATTCCCGGCCACAAATTCGATCTCTCAACCATCAATGCGCAGGAGGGAACGACGGTCGAGACATACTCATCCTTTGTGTCCAAAGGCCGCCCATCGCAACCTCTTAAATTTGCCTATCTCCCACCGGACCATCCTGTATACATACTATATTCGTCTGGCACTACGGGTGCCCCGAAACCAATCGTCCACGCATCCCTAGGAACTCTACTTCAGCATAAGAAGGAGCACCTCATCCAATCCGACGTCAGGCCGGGCGAGAAGGTCTTTTACTTTACCACATGCACCTGGATGATGTGGCATTGGCTGGTGTCGGGCCTGGCCAGCGGAGCGACCATCGTGTTATACGACGGGTCGCCCTTCCAACCACACAAGGAGATGAGTATGCCCCTGCTAATTGACGAACTAGGAGTCCAACATTTCGGGACCTCTGCAAAATATCTGTCTGTTCTAGAGCAAGCCCAAACCTTCCCAAGAGAGGCATCCCCCAGGAGTGCGACATTAACGTCACTAAAATCCATCTTTTCTACCGGCTCACCCCTGGCCCCAAGCACCTTCCACTACGTGTACCAAAACCTGTCACCCCCCGCCCCTCACCCAGGTATCCTGCTCGGTTCTATCACGGGTGGTACTGATATCATTTCCCTCTTTGGCGCCCCGTGCCCCACACTCCCCGTCTATGCCGGCGAGATCCAATGCAGCGGCCTGGGCATGTCGATCAAAGCCTTCTCTCCCGACGGCAAAGACATCACCTCGACCGGCGAGCCGGGAGAACTGGTCTGCACCGTGCCCTTCCCCTGCCAACCCTGCCAGTTCTGGCCTCCCGGCCCCAGCGGTGAAGCTCGGTACAAATCATCGTACTTTGAAGTCTTCACCGATGCCAAGACGGGACAAGCAATATGGCACCACGGCGACTTTGTGCGCTTCAACCCCTTGACCGGCGGGATCTGGATGCTGGGGCGATCTGACGGTGTCCTGAACCCGATGGGAGTGCGATTTGGGTCCAGCGAGATCTACAACATCCTGCTGCACCATTTCAAGACCCAGGTCGAAGATGCGCTGTGCATTGGCCGCAAACGAGCCGGCGACGCCGATGAGGTTGTGGTCCTGTTCCTCAAAATGTCCGACGGCCAGAGATTCACCCCCGAGCTGGTGGGCCAGATCCAGGCGACAGTGCGGACGGAACTGAGCGCCCGGCACGTGCCCAAGATGGTCGACCAGTGTCCCGAGATCCCCATCACCACCAATGGCAAGAAGGTCGAAGGCGCCGTCAAGCAGATCCTCAGTGGCATGAACATCAAGACCAGTGCCAGTGTCGCCAACAGTGCCTGTCTGGACTGGTATCGTCAGTGGGCTCAGACGCACTGATTTGGATCCGGGACATTCTGAAGCTGATGATGATTGGGCATTGGTTGTAAACCGGGCTTAATGATGGGTCGCCCTCGCGCGCGTGACCCCATGGATGGACTTGTTTCCATGATAGACTGGGCTTGTGTCTCTCCTGGTTCGAGAGATGTGGATAGAGAAAACAGTCGTAATCAGGATATGACGAATGCAACGAAGATGTTAACCCTCTGTATCCTTTGGTTCCGATATTTCACTCTTGGAACGCTGGAGAAAAGACATTCAAAGCAGCAACAAGGACTGACAGGACAGGAGACGCATAGACATGCTGACGTGAAGAGGGGGCTTGCTTGCTTCTTCCCCGTACTTGGTCTGGATGCGGGTAACTCGGGGAGCTGATTCAAGTCCTCGATAGAGCCTTACGAATTCGTGGTGTCGTATCCTCGTCAAGAAGCCTGAGGTGACGTTCTAGACATATCACACACACTCAGTCAGCACTCCACCCACTTCTCGAACATGTTGGTCCAAGTACTTACGGCTTCCCAGCCACCTCGCACCCACGAAGGCCAAGAAACTCCTCAGAATCCTCAACTTTCTCAGTCCCTCATTCGAATCACCATCACTCCAGAGCCTCTCGGTGATGCACGCAGCAGCCTTGTAGACCAAGAACGAGACGAACGGCGGGAAGAGATTGAAATCGATGGACTGCGGATCCAGCGTGAAGGGCTCCACGGTCCGCGTGATGGTGGAGAGGATGGAAATAAGAGATGTCGTGGCCATGGAGCTGCAATTCTCGGTGACGCCGGCGATCAGAGGGACTTTACTCCCGTCTTCGAATGCGACGAGGATGGCGCTGTGCTCGTCGTGCTGTCAGTCTTTTATCGACGGGCGGACCTTATTTCCCACAAAAACGCAAAAGACCGTCCAAAAGGGCCAGAAGGGGAAGACTCACGTGTTACATAGACTCAGTCCGCCGGCGTAGAGGTGGATGCCGTCCTCGCCGATCTCGTCATAGAGAATGGTCTGGAGGTTGGCGAGCGTCTGAACGGTCAGGATCAAGTCTTCCAGGTTGAATGCGTGCTCTGGGATGGGCCCATTGAGGCCCGTGTGAATCTTGTCCAGGAGGGACGAGGCTTCGAAAAGGCGAGCCATGCGGCAGATGGGATTGGTTCGATCCTGGTGGTGTGAGTGGGTCGGGCACAAGGCTGGCTTGAGCACGTTGTGGAGGGTCTGAGATCGTGAACTGGTCAGAGAGAGGTGCGGCCCGGATTCGATGGCTATGTATCTAGACGGCAGTACTAAGTAAGTAGATGCATGACAGCATGACACCCAAGCTTTCAACTACTGCCAGCCTGGCCAAACGGGGACTCTCACCTATCCAGGATTAGAATCCCACACCAAACCAAGACTGTCTCCTCTCGCGTTGGTGTTGCCCCGTCATCTGGAGAGGAAGACGGTGGCAAAGCATCAGCCCCGGGATGGATCTCAAGTGCATCTGCAGCTCGGACCGTGGCGCCAATGGAGATGAAGGCAGCCGGATACAAGCCATGAGCGACTTCGAAGAGCGTCAGCAAAGTCCTCGACTGGACCGCCAGAAGAGAATTGATCCCAAGGCCTTCGATTGAGGTCATGTTGAGTTTCGTCGAGAGATACAGGGATCTGAAGTCGGTCGGGTTATCGTCGTCATGGCCTCCTTCTGGAGACGAAGGTGGTGGAGTCGTGGTGAGGAGGACAATGGTCAGGCACAGTAATGCCACATCCAGAGGAGCTTCGTCCCATGTCATTGGGAGTCGGCCCCGCAACCTAGGAATCGAAATAACGGGGAACCATGGCTCGATTTCCCGACCGTACGCTGAGAGGATATCTTCAGGTGAGAAGTGCTCAAGCTTTTGGATGATGGCCTCCTTGACCTGGCTCGCGGAGCCGAGATATAATATCTCTGGCCTGGGGGAAGGCGAGGGAGTTGGACCCGAGGACGACACCTGGCGGAGCTCATACTTGCATGGTTGACCGAGTCTACCAAAAAGCGTCCGATTTTAGAAACATGACATGTGTACAGGGTACGGATCAACAGGGGGGGTTCGTCCTGGTATGTATGTATGTACATACCTTGTGCAGAGTCCACACTCTGGGATTGCCCTGTCGCATCGCCTTTTCTGCGTACTGCATCGAGTGCAGGCTTTCTTGGCAATCAATGCCCGGCGTCCGGTGCTCATTACGGTAATAATGACTGAATCGAGTCGGGCTGTGGTTCCGGGATTGGTGCTATGTTTCTACTTGGTTGGCGGAAACTTGGCTTGCATGTGCGGGCATCGGCGGGATATTGTAGTGTTCATAACTTGATTTGCTTTGTAAGAGCGGGATATGCGGATCGCTAAGAGTGGGTGTGGCGTGGTGGGTCCCGCAAAGAGTACGCTGCCGGTGCGGGAGGTGCGGGAGGTGCGGGATTGTCGTCGGGAAACCAGTGCGGACAAATGCGGGATTTCAGAGTCTGACTCTTGCAAGGTACCTTGAATTGCGTAGAAGAACCTTGGTCGGACAAATCACAATCAAAGGCACGCACAGACCGCCATGAGCATGGAAAGGTATATAAAAGGGGACTGTCTCTCCCTGCTAGATAGTAGAGGAAAGCCATCACCCCCAGGGCCACACACACATCTCAACACCCTTTCCAAGAATCAACATGTCTGAGATTAAATCAGTTGCAATCGCCGGCGTAAGAAGCTCGATGAAAACGTATGGAGGGGGAAAATTGGACTGACATGTGACACCAACCAGGCATCTGGCACGCTGGGGCCTCATGTACTCCAAGCACTGGTCGACGCCGACTTCCAAGTGACGGTTCTCACACGATCCCAAAAGCCAGGAGTGGCATATGATGCCCACGTCAAAGTGGTCGAAGTCGACTTCGCCTCCGAGGAGTCCCTGAGGGCGGCGCTCCAAGGGATCGACGCCGTCGTGTCCACGGTGGCCGGGACGGCGTTGGCGACGCAAACGGTGCTCATCGACGCGGCCATCGCCGCGGGAGTGAAGCATTTCATCCCCTCGGAATACGGCAGTGTCACGACCAACCCGCAACTCTCGACCAACCCGATCTACGCGCCCATGTTCAAGGTCCGGCAGTACCTGCAGGAAAAGGCCGAGGCCGGGAAGATAGCGTGGACGGTGCTGGCGTGCGGTGCCTTCTTGGAGTTCCTGTTCAATCACCCCATGTTGCTGGATTATGCGAATCACAAGGCGACGTTGTTCGACGAGGGCGACAACAGGATCAGTACGACGTCGCTTCCCCAGATCGGGAAGGCCATCGTTGGCATCTTCACCCACGTCGACCTGACCAAAAACAAAATCGTGCGCATTTCAGAGGCCATCTTGACGCAGAACCACCTGTTGGAAATTGCTAGAGAACTAAAACCAGAGGCCAAGTGGGAAATCACAAAGGTCCCCACAAGTGCTTTGTTGAAAGAGGGTCTGGACGAACTGCGCGCTGGCGATTTCAGCATGCCCGTCATTATGAAGGTCCTGGGTGGGACTGCTCTGGCTGGAGACCTTTATGGAGGTGCTTATGATGAGACGGACAATACTCTTTTGGGTGTCAAAGAGTTGACTGAGGATGACTTGAAGAAGTTGGTGGCTTCGAAGCTCCTATAGAGTGCTTGAGTAGACTGGAAAACAAAGGGACCACGGTTGTTCTCAACATATTCAATAGACTTTGACGGAGAGAGTATTTTGTTACAGAAGAACAAATCTTTATCTGGGATTTGTCCCTCCAAGGAGGGAATATTCCTCTACATCAATCACACTTGTTACACAGCTTGGAATATGACTCTCCCCTCAACCTGAAACTTCCATGTCATGCATAATGTTGACAACTTCGTCCCTGCCATCGATCGATATTCCGGCTCGGTCGTTTCGATCGTTCGATAGGGCCGTGACATCCATTCGCGCAACGACATTGTGGCTCAGGTTCCTGAAACTGCCGAAGAATCTGCGCTTTGGATACATTATTGACCACAAGGGCGTTTCCATTCTTTTCAGTACAAATTGGCGTAAACGGGAACTGGTTCTTCCAGCCGTTCATGCCTTCCTGTCAAACCGAGCTGCAGGACCTAAAACTTTTCTTGCCTCGTGAGGATATCAAACCACATCTCATGGTCGCTCTTCGTGTCTCATTACACTTTCGTAGTGCTCTCCCCGGCCCGCGGGGATTGTTTCTACCCATTCAACGTATGCTTCACTCACAGGTACTAGGGAGAAAAGGTCAAAACAAATGGAGCATGTGCATCCAGTCTTCATCCACGTCCCCCTGCTCGAGCATGCGGCCGACCTTGCCCGCCTGTGGAATCTTCATCTCCCTCTCGATGAAAAACATGCGATCGACGATGAAGTCAAAGATCTCCGGAGATGTGAACTTGGCGACCGCGGCAGCATTGAACAGCGGCCAGATGAGGAAGTAGGCCGACGCAATGGTCGTCTTCGACTGCACTGCTCCGCCCAGCATTAGGCTCGAGGCAGCGGCCGAGCCGGCAGGGAAGGCGAGGAACTGCGTCGTCGACTGGCAGATCTCGGTCGCCATGGCGCCCATTATCCGGGTGGAGTGGGAACGTAGACGATAAAATTCTGCGGCGCTTAGGCCTGGCGCGGCGGTAGGGTCGAGCTGTTTCTTCGCCGCTGCTGCCGCCGAGTGGTATATGATCAGGTTCAGAGCCAATCTCGTCATGCGGATGCCGTTCCATAGTTGGGCCACCAGATGACTTGGGTTCGGGTACAGGTGGTACTTGTTCCTGAAGATGCCGTTGCCGCAGCCACCGACCTCCGGGGACGTGGTGACGACGTCAAACTGCGACGAGGGAGGCAGGTGTCGCGAGAGAAATGTGGCCTGCTCATCGATGGCTTCGGCCATGTCGAGGATTTCTAGTGGGTCCGTCAGGGTCCCGTCGGCGATCGAGGCGCGCAGATTGGTGAACACTTCGATCACGGCTGAGAAGCGCAGGCTGGGATCTTGGGCGTCTATTTTGGCCCTGGCTGAACGGCTCAATGAGACAAATTCCGGCGGGTGTCGGATTTGCCGCTGCACGCAGCTCGACTGCACCGTCGCGCTGATTTGAAGGTAAAGTTTAAACCCGATGCTGGACTCGTACTGGTGTTTGGACCGCAGATCCATCAGCGTCAGGGCCCCCTCGACGTGACGGGTCCATGTTTCGCAGGGCGAGTATTTGGAGTTGGTCCGGATGAGCGACGCTGACGTAGGTGGGCTTTTGAGCAGGTCTTCGCTTGCCAGCGTCTCAAAGTGGGCGAGCAGTAGGATTGAAACCAAAGTCTCGTCTTCAAGGGAGGTTTCGAGGCATTGAAGGGCGAGGTTGGTGCCTTTCAGGCTTCGGGCGTATCGCTCCCGGGCGAGAGTCATTAGCTCTGGTCTCTGCGTCTCATGGCTAAGACTTGCGAAGGCGACGGCCTCGGTGGCAAGAGGGAGAAGAGATTGTGCGGGGGCGGTGGAATAGAGGAGAGGGAGATAGTCAAAGTGGCTACCAGGTGTGTATTTTGCGAGAAAGAAGTTGGTGGCCAAGTCGCAGAGGGGTTGATTTAATTGGGGGTAGTAGGATAGAGAACTTTCCCCGTATCGAACGACGGCATGCTGCGAGTCAGGCGTGGACACATGACTCGAGGGATCGGCTGTGGAAGAAGACGAAGAACTTGCTGACGAAGAGGGCGTGGTCGGATATGAACCCCCTTGGCTCCCGTTGGACGCTTTGTTCGCATCGGGCTCGACACCGTCGGAAGAAGTCACATGGAACTTCTGCTGAATCCTGTCGTTCTCGTCGCGGAACATGAGATCCAGCTCGTTTCGGTAGCCGGGGCAAGGTCGTGACGCGTTTCGACATTGGCCGCATCCAGGTTGTTTCCTGTCACACTGTTGGTCGGATTAGCTAAACGTTCCTGAAAAAGTGCTTGAACTAGTGTCTTGGGACTAGATAGCAGGAACCCTTCCTTACCTTGAGCCTCCTTTTCCGGCAAGAGCCACAGGCTTTGGAAGGTTTCCCGCAGTAAACCATCTTCTCGCTTGTTTGCTGGGCACCAAAAAGTGGATCAGCTACACCTCTTGGAATTGATGGCAACTGCTCAGTAGTCACTCTTGCGACGGAACTCGAAGTGATAATATGGACCGAAGATGAAGAGAGATGTCAGATGTCTTTTGGCTTTTCTCACTCGTTTCGAGATGAGCCGCCGTGGAATATTCTGCCTGATAGATCGTCGTCGTGCAAGCTCTGCAACGCCTCAGGACAAGGCTTAGCTCACTCGGTGGCTCATCTCACGGCCGTTACTAAGCGAGCCTTGTGAGAACCCGAGACACGGTCGTTACTCGTATCCGGATTTTTGCGCCGCTACAGCAGTTGGGAAGTTCCGTGCGGATGGGAACCTGTCGAATGGAGCTGGTGCAAATGTGCTATAATGGGAAATAATGGGATGAAGGTTGACGTTGGAGCGAGCATCGTCATACCTGATTAATCGTGCAGATGCGATGCCAAAATAGCCTCTCCCGCTAATCCTGATCGGGCATGCAGCTCGTCGTGAGGCCCACTTTAATACGCGGATGCTCCGCTGAGTCATACGATGGGCCGAACATGTGTGATTTGGAACGGGATTTGCCCGGGCTCAACACAATAATCTCCAAACCATTGGTGGAACAGCGCCAAACCAGTGGTGGAACATCCCCAGACCATTGGTGGAACATCTCGAGGCCATTGGTGGAACACTTGGTATTTTGTTCTAGAAAACCTCAACGTGGAGCCCTATGACGGTCTTCGAGATCCGATTGGGCGAAACAAGGCTACGCCCTGTACTCTGACTGCTCAGCGGCTTGCTCACGAACATGGTAACACAATGATGATACTAGCCCTATGCGGTGTATTGCCACGGTTGGGCACATTCGAGGACTCAGGAACATCCCCTCGTGTGGTGAAACTTGGGCGCAATTGTACAAAAGATTCTTTGACTAGACTCAGATGACCTTAATTAGAATTTGGAAATCTCCATATTATTAACGAATGGAATAACTTTAAGATTTTCGAGATAATATTATGCAAGGTCTTGTTATTTGGTAGATATTTGGGAGAGAACTGATCATAACGGTTGCAGACTCTGCGTACTACAAATTTGACCCTGTAGCAGATAGGCATGTTTGGAATCACTCATGAAGCACGATGAAGTCTGTCCCATGGATTAACGTTCATCTATGATTTGGTAAGGTGGTGGCAGTAAGTACGTGCTGGCTTGATGTGAGCCGGCTTATTTGTTAGTGGCAATTGAGTTCGCAGTGTGGAGAGTTACAGGAATACTAGTAGTGTTGCTTAAAATTGGCAGTGTTGACATTCTTTATAAGTACAAATTCAATTGAGGCCAACCTCATGCTACCAACTAGCAGACCTCCATCTATGATCTTTTCCATCGCTATGTAGAACCGCAGTGCGAAACTCCCAAGACTTAAAACATCAAACCCCAAAACGCTCCAAAATTGAATGATAGTGCTCGCTTTGCGAACACGCTCCCATGCCACTTCATTACTTTCCAACCTTTTCGCCATGAGCGACCAACCTCCCAAGTCTCAAACTTGTTCTTCTCTGTAGGCTTTGGGTGCAGCCATCGGTTGACCTGGCTGACCATTACGCCGAGTGGCGCCGTTCCTGTTCTGGGGGACATTTTTCTTGCCACTCAAGGCTTTGCCAGCAGCGATAGCCAGGGAGATCAGCCCCATCCTCCCACCGCCAAAGTCACCTCTGCCGGTTCTGTACATCATATGCTGGCCGGCTGAGCGTTCTTTGCCGTTCTCGGCAACGGGGACAACGGAAGTCTTGATTCCAGTGATCATGTAGATCATAACTACCGCCATCTCCATCACAACATCCATGAACAGCGCAATTGTGACTGCGCTAGTTTTGCCGGATACCGGGTTGAATTGGGAGTCGTGGGAAAAGGTGGCGAGGAGAGCATAGATGACTCGGACCGCGAGGAAAGGCATGGCGAGGGCAACTCCGAGGATTAGACTCACTTCACCGCGTTGGGTCATTCGTCTTCCAAGAATGGCACCCGCCGTGAGGAACACGAGAATGACGAAGACGACGGTGAAGAGAATGATTCCGATGTGAACCGTTGATTCGGACTCGATATCGGCCGGAGTATCCGCACTCGTGGCGCCGACGATGCAGAGGATCAAGGCAATAACCGCGGGAAGATTGATGATCTTGACCAGGAAGAAAGAGAAGAATGTGCTGTAGGGTGATTTCAGGATGGAATAGTATCTGTAAGTGGGTTAGCGACAGCAAATAGAAAGGAGTGATGTCTCTCTTACGCCCGCGAGATAATTCCCAGTGTGGCCATCAACAGCGGTGAAAGTCCCAGAACAGCAGTGATCAAGGCAATTGTATAGGCCGTTTCGGGCTTTGAGTTGCTAATGGTAGCGAGTTGTGCCGCTGAGCCGACGATTCTGATGACACAGAATACGGTCAAGAGAATCCACCCCGACCCTTTGGAGAAGCCGTGCTTGTACGACACATGGGCGGAGGCCAGAAGGGCGGGTGTGTAGAAGACCAATTTCCAGATGGCAATGCCATCGGGGTAGGTGACTTTGGAGGACATTGTGATGTTGGGAAAGCAAAGGAAGTGGTGGGCAAATTCCAAGGGAGATATAAAGCTAATGGGTAGCAGTGGGAAATGGTGCTAGAATGTAAAACTGGTTTGTGGGAAGAACAACAGCAAGAAGGTGGAATCCAAAGCCCTTTTGTATAAAAGTGCGCAGGATGTGATATCGGACATGGAGTTTTGACAGCATAAACAGGACTCATCGAAGGATAAGGTCAAGATCCGCGAAATTGACCATGTTCGGCCTAGCCTGAGCTTCGCATTGCTTAAGTTGCTTCAAGTTGCTTAGTTAGAGTGGTTATTTCTGTGGCGTACTTCTGTAACCTCAGGGAGCCCCTTGTCACCTCTGCGTATCTCGTATCGTCCGTAGCATGGCCACAGTCTTTGCGTAGGGCTGTACTCGATCAGACTAATTCCAATATGGTTGTCGGTCTGTCAATTTTCATTAGCCGCCTGTCTGTGAGTGGGGCGTTTGTAGCCTTGCACGGGCTCGTGAAAGAGGCTGCATTGGTCGAGCTAGCTAGCATCCTCGCCTCCTGCGCCATGACTCAGTGCAGGTCGCTAATACTATGAAGCAGGTCGAGATTCCAATGGGAAGGCCATCACTTGACCAAGGGTCGGATGACAAAGGAGATCGACGAAGAAGAAGCATGACGACTGGAAGGAAGAGGTGCCTCAGTGGGTGTGAGGGGAGGAAGTGTTTCTTTGTAGTGTCGCGCTGGATCCCTAAAACAGACTAGCGCATGACGGCGTTCTTAGTCACGGTACTGCGGAAAATTATATTTCCGGAAGAAGAAGGTCTCGGGATCCACCATGCCTTATTCGTATGGCTGCGCATCTTTAATTAAATCCTCCACAATCATCCCACACCATGAACTCTTTCAATGGGAGGCACAGACTTTTTCACCTGCTCCTCCTTCTTGAGGGGCTGAGAATCCCCAGACTGCATCGCTGTCGTCATCGCCACTGCCGCTGCAACAAGGCCATGCAACAAGGCCACGTCCTCTTCTGACAGGCTTGTTGTTCCCCGGTCCGTCCGTTTTCGCTTCTGCCTGCCAGGCAGACGCCAACTCCGAGAATCCCAGTGCCGATGCCAACTCCGAGCACCCCACTGCTGATCCCCACCTACGAGTCTGTAACAGTACCCAGTAAGTCTGAGCCTACCATCAATGGTCAAGCATACTAGGTACCGTACGTACCCACATCAACACAGCCGCAGCCCCCAAAAGCCTCGTCGGGCTCGGGCTCGGTATCGGCTACGCGTCCGATTTGGGTGTGTAACTCGTTGCTGCTGAGGCTGATATGCATCGTCATGGCAAACACTGCCCCCTCAGCAAATGCCATGCTATACTCTGTTAATTTATATATACCTGTTGCCCTAAGTCCCTGAGAAGTACTTCTTATCATACAGCACACCGCATCTCACACTTGACACATAGTACCACAGCTTCCAACACCAATCCAGCCAACCTCGTCCGTCACTCACCCTCACCAATACCCAAGCTTCCTCTCCACCCAAACAGAGCCACAAGCCAACACTCTATCCCAAATCAACCATGGGTATTATCAAAACAGCCATGTTCGCAGGTGCCGGCATGTACGCCGTGAACAAACTCGCAAAGACAGCCGAGAACCGTCGCCAGAACCCTTCTTCCAACAATGGCTCCCGCAACTCCCAACAATACATCGAGGGACCAGGTCCCCGGGAATCTTCCTCCTACTACAACGGACAGCCGGAGCAGCAGAATCAAGGCCAGCAACGAGGCCTGAACTACAATCAACAAGGCCAGAATTACAATCAACAAGGCCAGAACTACAATCAACAAGGCCAGCCCATGGATTTCTCCGATCGCCGCTCACCCCAAGAGCAACAGGGCAAAACCATGTACCTGACCAACGACGCCCAATCTTCTCTCCCATACGGCTATGAGTATGACCAACGCGGCAATGCACCTCCGTACCAGACAGAGTACGCATACCGCAACCAGAGCCAGCGGGGAGGCTTTGTCGAGACCGACTACGACTCTGAGTCGGACTACCAACAGGGTCGCAGCCAAAACAATGGTGGCAGCCTGGAAGTATTGACTGGCCTTGCGCAACAGGCTATGAGTATGGGTGGGGGTGAGGGCAGGCGAAGGAAGGGCAAGGGCAAGGACTTTATGGGCAAGCTCCTGTCCAAGTAGTGACCCAATCACCAGCCTCGTTCGTGAGGGAGTGAGATGGATTCACGGTTGGAGTTTGGAGTTTCGGGTTTGGAGTTTGGAGCTTGGGAATGTTCGACCTCAGACACTTGGGCTATTATAGAACTTTTGACGCTTTTTGTATCTTAGTATTCTAAGCAAGCCTACTTGTATCAAAAGACAACTTACATCAAACTTTCACCTAAAGTTGCTACTGAAGAGTACAAAGCGCAGTGGAACCTGCCCATGGAAAGCATGTCCCCATCGTTCTTTCCATTTTCTTCCTTCGTTCTACCATCCTCCACTCCGTCCATCAAGTTCGCCTTCATCTCATCAACCCATTCTCTGCGACGATCCTTTTGTTATCTGACATTTTTGTATCATAGTCTCAGGTTTACATCACCTTCGCATCTTCATGACATCCACGCTCGCTTCGACAGAACAAGATATTCTCAACATGCAGTCGCTCATACCCGCACATCCCTGCCCCGAACCATTTGCAGCCGCAGCGAGACAAACCAACGACAATGCGCCGGAAGCCTCGTTGCTTGGAATCCCGGTAGAGATTCGCCTCAAAATCTTGCGGTATCTTCTGTTGGCCAAATTGAACCGAAAGGTTGAAGACACCGACCTCGAACTCAGTAGCGGCTCTTTTGATCTCCTTCTCGACGGTGTCGTACTAAGGGAACCAGGAGGAGATATGAGGAGATTCTTACAGCGGCCATAGTATGAAGGCGAATACCTAGAAACATTCCCGCAAGGAGACCCGCCGCCCCCTGAACCACTCGATTTGGATTACAGGTATCGAGTGACTTATCATCTGGATTTGTCCGTCCTAAGGGCGTGCCGACAGCTGGGAGAAGAAGGCCGGAGTGTCTTTCGGCAAGAGAATCGGTTCGTGTGTGTGATGGGAGGAGGCCATATTCTAGGACGTTACTTAATGCGTGCCGGTCTTCACACCATTTGGTCGTCGTACAGGGATCTGGACATATCAGACTTGAGGCTGCCGGCAACATTCAAAACCATCGGGTATAAATCAGATTTCGGCGTGCTGATTAATGAGTGGGATATGCTTCTGCTGATTCGAGCGCTCAACTGGTGCATGGCCTCACATCGCGTGCCGCTTACTCAACATGGGCCGACTCTAGCCCTCGACCTTGACGACAAGATGGATATGGAAGTTGTCGTCGGCGAAGAAGTCATCACTAAGACAACAATTGGTCTGTACCTCGAATTCATACATCCCTGGATTGCCGAATATACCTCCGTTGCCCCCCTCAAGCTCAATAATTACATCAATGGCTTGCTGCCCATTGAATGTCGCCAGCCCGCCCCGACGGTGAGCGGCTGGGAGCGCAAACTCAGATTTCTTAGGGCTCAATTGGATCAGGCTCAACTGGAGTCAAAGCAAAACCACCGAAAGGCCATTCTGACAGCCTCAATGGTCAGAGCCTGGGCCACCGATTTCATTCGTATCGAAAGGAGTCAGATCTTGGACGATACTGTCCACCTGCGACCTGCCCTGCGGCTGTTAGGTGTTGCATCATATTGCATGGTCAAATGGCAGTCTCCGCCAGGTGAAAAACCGACTTCTGTGAGCCCGGCTCAGTCACATAGAGCTATACTCGATCTCCATGTGGCAGTAAACATGCCGAGAGTTTCACCTCGCCGGGACTATCCAGGCAGAGTTCTGAATGCAATCCTCTGGTTTTATGCCATGGGTCACCAGAAATGGGATCCAGCAATACTTTTCCACTGTCTCGAATATCTCTTCGTCATCACAACACCTCCGAATCTCGGTCTCCACGGAGAAATGAGCCGCATTTATGCCCAGGAGAGAGCCCATGGGGCGTTTCGGTGGTTCAAAAAACTCACGACCGAAGCTGAGACGGTGAGCATAGCACACCATATGCGCTGCAGGGCGGTGGACTGGATGGTCAAAGATTTTGCAAAGAGATTGGACCAGAAGTACGGTCCAGAGCCTGAGAATTGGGTGGAAAAACTGGATCTGATGCAGTAATCTCCTAACGACATTATGGAAGGCTGGTGCGTGTTCAAGGGCCAGAATGGGGAGGTCTGTCCGGGAAGATTGTCGTCCAGATTAAGATGCCACCGACATCGCAGGCTAAGTCGTGCCAAAGGTAAGCTTGGAGAACATTTTTGAGGCCAGGCCAGGAAGATAAAGATAGTGCATTCGAATAGAATTCCACTCGTTTCAAGAAGAATAGTCTCTCGACCGTGTCAGCCCCCATGGCTCCGAGCATGGATGCCCAAAGGAGGAATCCCGTGTCCAGATGCTGAGACATCTTGAGACATCGAGAGAGTCTGTCGACGAGGGCGTCGATCGGTTTTCGACACGGAAGCGGGAAGATGACGCAGTGCGAGAAGACCAGAGCTGCCGTCCGACATAGTTCTTCTGTTTGTGATTCCGCCGACCAGGCGAGTAAGCGGTACTCGATCAGATTTCGGAGCATGGCCAGATCTTTGAAACTTGGAGGGGAATGGGGTTGATGGGTTGCCAATACTGGTACTCGGTTCCCTTGGTTGGAGTTGGGCTGCATCGTACGGTGCTGGGCGTCGGTTGTTGTCGTCGCCGTTGCCGCTACCGTTGCTGTCATCCATCGACCGTAGAGTCGGATATGGCGCAGGATTTCTAGCACTGAGCGCGGAAGACGCAGACGTTCAAACGCGGAACAACTACCCTCATCATCATCATCATCATCGTCGTCGTCGTCGTCGTCGTCGTCGTCATTATCATCTAGTACTGTTGGATCTAACGATGTCCTCCGACTCTCAATCCCCTCCAAAAACAAAACACAAGACGCCGGCAATTCAAACCGCGGTGTAGCTAGAGACCTGGCACTCTCAATGACGTCGAACAGATGCAGCGCCTCGGCGAATCCGGGGGTGGTGACGTTGCGAAGGCCGCCTTTCAACCGCACAAGGCGCTGGAGGGCCGTCCAGTGCAGTGGAGTGGTGGTCTGTTGGCCCCAGAGGTGGATCGATTGTAGGGTTTGTAGTTGGACGGGGCATGTGAAGTACGTCGATCTTGGGGTGTCCCGTGGAGGGCCGAGGCGTTGAGGGCGGCTTTGAGAGTGGCGTGGCTTGATCGTCGTGCTGTTCGTGTGTTTGCATAGAGACATGACGGCGAAGAGGAGGTCGTCGTCGGGGAGTTGGGTCTGGTGTGGGGGAGTCTGGAGTTTGAGGGTGGAACGCGGACTGGAGTTGGGGGAGTTGGAAGTGTGAGTGCCACTGTTGGTGTTGGGGTAGGCGTCGGTGCCAGCGCCGGGGCCATCATGGTTACGAGTTTGAACGCTGATGTCGACGTCGACGTCGACGTTGGCAGTCGCCTGTTCCATCAACGGAATCATCTCCCGGATCGCCAGGTTGACATGCTCCAGCGCCACAGCCGTGTAGTCACGGCCAGTCAGGAACTCGAGATCGACGGCCGTGGCCAAGACGATCGAGTGCCGCATGATGGGCACTTCGATGATGCGTCGGAACCAGATTTCACCGAGGCAATTGGACTGGAGGAGGTCCCGAGGCGGGTGGCTCATGTGCGGATCAAACGTCGGCCAGAGTCGGTCTCGGGCTGTGGAGGTGTCGGTTCGTCAGTCAGTCAATCAGTCAGGTCAGGTCAGTTGGCCTCAGTGGACGCGGTACCAGATCGTGCGGTGCTTACCGAACACCACAATCTCCCGTACGACAGGGTCACGCAGGGCAGGGGGATATGCGCTTCCCGGAAAGGAAGCGGTAAGAGTCAGCGTTGGAGTCGCTGATGCCGCACGGCTCATGCCTCGACTATGTTTCTTGTTGCTGCTGTTGTTGCTGCTGCTGGACATGGAGTCGTCTCCGAAGACGGCAGCTAAAAGCACCCGTCGCCGTCGCTGGCCTGTTCTTCCTGGTCAATAGCCCGGTCTCGACTCGGGAAAACATGGCACATAGCAAAGCACTGGCAGGTTTCTTACGGTATGTTCGCTGATTCAGCCGGTTTTGGACCTTCTTGCGGCCGCGCGAGCTAGACATGCCGGACCAGTCGTCGTCCGGGGCTTGCATCTCTGCCGTTTATGCCGTGTCACTGTGTGGCCGGGGTCGTTCGGGGGAGGGTACTTCGTGTCTCATGTCTCATGAGAGAAGTCCGGCAACGGGACTTAGAAGGAGAGTACGCGAGTCGTGGGAGGCAGCCACAGCTGATCAGAGGATGAGGCGACTCTCCCAGGTTGAAGTCGGCGATTCGTCCGAAAAGTAATAACTCACATGAAGTCGTCCGTCCTGACCGAGTGACCAATCAGAGGTCGGTTGTATGACAGGGGTGTAAGCCGAGTGCAGATCCATGTCTTGGCGCTTCAGCCTTGCGTTCCAGATGCGTGCCTTAGGATTGAACGATGGCCCTGGTCGCCTTTTTGCTGTTGCCCCTCCTGCCGACCGAATATCGCCAATGAATGAAATTCTGCAATCATTCATTCTCATGTGGTGTCCACGGACAACCAGCGGATGGACAATTCGCGGACCAAGCGATTTGTGCACGTTTTGCTGACATCCACGCCGGTTAGGTTCCGGTTCTATAAATGGGCTTGCTTGCCTCCTTCCCTCGGATGAGCTCTGAAATGTCCTAAGCATCTCAAAGGTAATTTCCATCAAATTTGGAATCGACCTCTTCTGTCGCATACCATATCAATATCTTGCCAGTCCACAGCAAAGAACAAGAAACCATAAAGATGGCCGACACAGAACCCTCGACCGCGTCCCTGGGTGGGAAAACAGCCTTGATAACAGGCGGATCGCGAGGGATCGGAGCCGCCATCGCGGCACAGTTCGCCAGGCGTGGAATATCGGCGCTGGCCATCACATACGCCAAAAACAAGCATGCGGCTGACGAAACCCTGGCCAAATGCCGGCAGCTCGGGGCGGGGAAAGCCATCGCCATCCAGGCGGACCTCCTCAACGTCAGCATCGGCGCCGACCTGATCGCTCAGGTCCTGGCCGGGCTCGAGACGAAAACCATAGACATCGTGGTGAACAATGCGGCCATCAACGACATGGCGCTGACACAGCCCTTTATGGCCACGACGCTCGAGGGGTTTAGCAAGATGCTGCAGGGCAATGTGTTCGCGGCCATGAGCATCATCAAGGCGGCGCTCCCGCACCTGCCCGCCAAACATGGCCGAGTCGTTAACATCTCGAGCATCGCATCCAAGCTGCCGAACCAGGACCCCATCATGACCTACGGCATGTCCAAGGCCGCGCTCGACAGCCTGACGCGCTCGCTGGCCGCCGCGTACGGGGTCACGACGGGCGCGACCTTTAACAGCGTCGGCGTCGGCGCCACAGGCACGGATGCCGTTCTGGCGGCGGCCAAGACTTTTGGGCCGACGTTCCTTGAAGAGGGCGCCGCTGTGGCCACGGCGGAGAAGAGAATTGGGGTGCCGGACGACATCGCGTTTATAGTGGCCTTTTTGGCCAGCGAGGAGAGCAGATGGATCAATGGCGCCTATCTTTCTGCCAATGGTGGACACAAGGATCTTCTCGCCTTGTTGGGTTGATGTCTGTCGTATCTTTGATCCCCCGAAGAATGGTGGCATGGCTTCGAGGTTTGAATGGCCTGTACACATTTATCCTAACCCATCTTCACCGTCGAATGTGGCAATAGTCGCACATTTCAAAACCAGAGAACAGTTGGCCGGTAGATGACAGTCTCAGGAAAAGGACAATTGAATTAGTACAAAATACATCCATCGCACAATCGCTCATGCTCTAATGTCAGCACCCTCGAAACGCCAGACTTGATGCGAGCATGCCGGTATGATGCCGAAGTAAACCCACCCTTGTGCTGCTTTTGATCACTCATGTTTCATCACCGCCCACAATGATCTCAGCCTCAATCAGCGAAGCTGCCCCCTCCGTCACATCTTTCGTAGACGCTTCCCCCTTGGTCCTCACATTATCACACATGTTTATGTCAGTCATAAAACCACAGTGTCCGATCATGGGCGCCGTTGAATTTACAACGCACCCGGACTATTCCCTTCAGTAACCTCTGGTATTCCGGGAACGGCCAACTGTGAAGAATCTGATCTTCCGGCGCTGCCATCAAAGACAAAGGGCCCGGCATTGTTCCGAGGCGTGAGGGGTCCCTCTCCAGCGATGACCTGCTCTGGATCAGGGGTCTGGGTTCTGGTTCGCTGATTCTCGAGTTGAACATCCATTTCCTCATCTTCCGGCTGGTCTGGCATATCGATGTTGTTGTTGTTCATGGTCTGGATTTCGGGCGAAGAAAGACTGGTAGCCTGTCTTCGAGCAAGAAGTCCAGAGGTTGTCAGGTGGATCGGGGAGGCGTTATCGACACTCGAAGCGTCAACCGAGATTGACACCGGACCAGAAGGATCTGCCGGGGTCTGATTTGGTAGTTGCCGCCCAGCATCTCCGTCATCATTCCGAGGGTCCGAGTTGTTGGTCTCCGGTTCGCCGGTCTCCTGCCCACTCGCATGCGAATCGGTGCTGAGATTCGTTTCGTTGGAGGTGTCCCCGATGTCGTTGGAATTGCTCTGATCGTCGGTATTTTCCATCCATTCGTCAATATCGGATTGAGCAATATCCACGTCGGCCGTCAAATCCGAATATGCTCGGCAGTTGGGACATTGAAACTGCGGATATAGGCTGTTTTTGCCTTCGAGAAGAGGTCGGATACATTTGTAATGCCAAACATGGGCACAAGGAGCAACGAACAATGCCTGGCATGGCTATTTTCTATTAGCAAAGAACCAACCAGGATATTCGGAGTTCCTACCAAAACGGAGCCGAGACAGATGGAGCATTCGCCACTATTCGAATCTGCCGTGGGCTGGTCTTTGGCGAGGCTTTGTAATTGCTGGTGTCGAGTTTTGCTGTCGCCTTGTTAGCCTTGCCTTTGAACCGGGGGGATTGAACGAACTTGAAGTTGTTAGGTTTCTTTTGCCATGCGCGGTTGCATTCGATCCTAATCTTGACGCAACGAAAGATCATCTCTTCGCCTCCACGGAAGTCAATGCCCAATTGAACGATATCGCCATCTTTGATCGGAAACAGCCTCGACTCCGTATTGGGCTGGCTGAGTCTGATGTGGTTGAGAAAAGTGCCGGATGAGCTGGCCACGTCCTTGATCTGCCATTGTCCGTCCAAGAAACTGAATTCACAATGCTTGCGGCTGACCACCTTGGACTTGAACCCCACGGGTGCGTCTGAAGGCATGGTGGGATTGGTATGTGGAACCCCCTCCCGCTCTGAATACCGACCAACCCGTATGATGGCATCTTCGTTGGGAAGGGTACGTGAGACGGGCACGAATGTGAGGGAAGGCCTCCCGTTCCTGACCTCTTGGTGAGGAAAGAATCGAATGGTGGGCAGTGAGGCTTTTGGCTCTCCATCTGGTGTGTCGCCTCTTGCCGCAGACGAGACCTTGGAGGCCGCTCTGGGATTTGCTGGTCTTGACCCTGCCACTGCACCCTCGACCGGCGGAGCGTCAGGCTGCTGGGTACTGCTGGTATTGCCCCTCAGCGTGGATCTTCTGTGTCTTGCCATCTCGCTGCTCTGATCGGTTGGGTCGGCGCCTTGATCTGCTGGGGGTGTAGGTTGTACGACAGGCTGGTTTCGGGGAGGAGAAGAGGGGATTCCAGGGCCTCCGAGAGTGACAGGGATCCGGCGAGGTTCGAAAGCGGAGGCGGTGGCAGGTTCGTTTGGACGTGAGACACTACGCCGTCGGGAATCAGTGGCAGACCCAACCGCGGTGTCAGGCCTTTGGTCGTGGTGGCTGAGGGAGCGTTGGAAGTAATGTCTTGGAGATCTGGAGGGTTCGTTGGGACTCGTGCCTCCCGAAGAACGATTGTGCGACAGTGCACGAAGATAACTCAAGCCTCGCCGTCGTGATGTGGTTCGGTTGAGGTCTGCACCTGCCGGGGAGGTGACAGGCGAGGGCGAAGAGATCATGGATGACGGTGAGGGTTGAGGGTTGAGGGGGTGGAGGAGGAGGCAGTGAGGTTTCGCAAAAGCGAGAGGCAACCGAAGGAAGCAGCACCGGGGCGGCGCAGGCGCAGGCGGTGGGCGGTGGGAGGTGACTGAACTATTGGAGGCACTATCAAGTCCACGCGACAGAGAGACGGAGAGCTAGTCGTGCAGTGATTGTGGTTTGTGTCTGTCAGTGCCCGTGTGCAGTGCTGCCCTTCGCGGTCATCAGTTCTGGTTCCTGGTTCCTCGTTCCTCGTATGGATACGGGGTTGTAACAACACGGGGGGCTACGTGCAGCTGCAGTGGTTATGGGCGACTGCGCGGTCAGTCGGTCGGTGGGCAACTCGGGACTTGGTTGGTTGCCGCAACGCCTAACACGAGCGTTCCCCGGGCGCTCTGCAGGTAAACAACAGAGAGTGTGGAGGAGGTGTCCGGATCTCGGATATGGTCAGAACCTAGACACGCAGTCCAGATGCTCGGCGAGATGAATGCAATTAATGCAATTAATTGGGCCGCTCAGTACAATACCGACAAGACTGGAATAAGAGATGGAATGGAATTGAAGGGATACTACTTAAGGGAGTCGGTTCTTTTGCCTCGACCCTTGGTTAGTTGCTTGGAAGGCACTTGGAAGGCAGTTTGCTGTTCGTGGCGGCGAGGCGGCGAGGCGGCTTCGGGCTTCTTTAGCTGGGCGATCGATGCCATGGGCGTCGTGGGCGTCGTGGGCGTCACGGCCACAAAGAGCGAGGCCCGAGGCCGAAGCCCGCAGTTTGGTCCTCGGTGCCGCTGCATCGTCCCTCCACGTTCGACATCCATCAACCATCCACAGCCATCCGCAGCCATCCAACAGCCATCCAACAGCCATCCGCAGCCATCCAACAGCCGTCCAACAGCCATCAACAGCAACCACCCTGACCATCCGACATCTGCCCTTCCATCCAGATACCACCCTCCTTATCTACCTGCCCTTCTGACCACTGCGGCGAGGCAACATCCGGCCTTTTCCTCTGGCGGCGACCGGCCCACCAATAACAATCCTTTCGCCTACCTTTGCTCCACTGCGGCATACACCTCGACTCGACTTTTTGCCTGCATCGCTGACGCCTTCAATTCTATCCAGTACACCACATTCTCCGTCAACTGGTCCCTTGCTTGAGTCGCCTGCTGCCAGCATGCGCACTGCCGCTGTGAGAGCCCTGCGGAATGCCAGGGTCGCGGCGAACCCCTCAAGAACACTGACCCGAAAATATGCATCTGCGAGGGACCCTTTGCACCGGGTGAGTTGGTTCTTCCATCACGCGACTCTCTTCTGACATTGTCAAATATAGGATCCTGCCGAGTTAGACCAGGTCACTGAACTCCCGAACGGACTTCGAGTCGCTACCGAATCCTTACCGGGCCCCTTTTCCGGCGTCGGAGTCTACATCGATGCCGGTTCGAGATATGAAGATGCGTCCCTCCGAGGAGTCAGCCACATCGTGGACCGTCTGGCCTTCAAGTCGACCAACAATCGCACTGCGGATAAAATGCTCGAAGAGTTGGAATCGCTGGGAGGAAACATCCAATGCGCATCGTCAAGAGAAGCTTTGATGTACCAGTCGGCAACCTTCAATTCCCGTGTCCCTGATACCATCGCTCTCCTCGCAGACACAATACGGCACCCCAAGATCACAGAAGAGGAGGTCCAGCAGCAGCTAGAAACCGCCGAATACGAAATCCAAGAAATCTGGTCCAAACCCGATCTCATCATCCCCGAGCTGATGCATATGGCGGGTTACAAGGACAATACCCTGGGCCACCCGCTCCTCTGCCCAAAAGAACGCTTGCCTTACATCACCAAGGGATTGATTGAGAAATATCGAAGTACCTTCTACAAACCGGAGCGGATAGTCGTGGCATTCGCCGGCATCGAGCACGATGAGGCAGTCCGACTGACAGAAAAATACTTTGGAGACATGCAGCGACAAGACGGTCCTGCTTTGCCTCGTGTCAACTCGCAAGCGGCTTCATCTGAGAAAATCTCCGGCCTTCAGTATCAATCTGCCCAGCCTCAATCAGCAGCAAGCAAGCTTCTTTCCAAGATCCCCGGATTCAACAGCTTCTCTACCTCGGCCCCTCATCAAGCAAACGTCACACCGCTCAATCCGTCGCTGATCCAACCTGCTCCGGAGTCTATTCTCAATGTGTCGTCTCATTACACTGGCGGCTATCTTGCCCTCCCCACCCTTCCGGTCCCTCAAAACAACCTATCGATTCCATTGTCGCACGTCCATGTCGCCTTCGAAGGCCTGCCTATCTCTTCAGACGACATTTATGCCCAAGCAACATTGCAGACACTTCTTGGAGGAGGCGGGTCCTTCTCTGCCGGCGGTCCCGGAAAGGGCATGTATTCACGACTCTACACAAACGTGCTGAACCAACACGGTTGGGTGGAGAGCTGTGTGGCGTTCAACCATAGCTACACTGATAGCGGTCTATTTGGCATAGCCGCATCTTGTGAGCCTGGCAGAGTCGGAGACATGGTCAATGTCATCTGCCGAGAACTACAAGCGCTGACTTTGGATTCCGGCTTTCCAAGTTTGCAGCTCCAAGAAGTCAATCGGGCCAAGAATCAGCTGCGATTCAGTCTTTTGATGAACCTTGAGTCTCGGCTGGTGGAGCTGGAGGACCTAGGCAGACAGATTCAAGTCCACGGCCGCAAGGTTGGCGTCAAGGAGATGTGCGACAAGATTGATGCCCTGACGGTCAAAGATCTAAGAAGAGTGGCACGGCAAATCTTCACCGGCAAGATTGACAACAATGGCCATGGGACTGGAGCACCAACGGTGGTGATTCAAGAAGGGGAAGATGCAAATGGCAGGAAGGTCAAGCCGATACGATGGGAGGAAGTACAGTCGCGGATAGCAAGCTGGAGATTGGGAAGGCTTTAGATTGGGGATTGAGCCACAGGTACGTACCTAGTTAACCTAGTTACAGACTTGATTATTTGATTGTACTATACGGATACAGCTCGCGCCCAATACGGGGGATTTGGCTGTTGGACGAGCGAGGCTATTGCCCCTAGAAATGTGTTGAAATACCACTCAGATTGAACCATCGACAGCAGCATCCTCGATCTCATTTTTTCTGTTGCGTTGCAGCGAGAGTCGTGAAGAAGGTTCGTTGCAGTGTATTCAAACCGATGGCTCCTGCCAACTGATGGATCAATCCTCCCTCTTGTCTCTCTCTCTCTCCCTCTCCACTCTTCTACTTCGTTTCTTCAGATTCATCTTTCTCTTGACTGCCGCCTCATCCGTTATCAATTGACCGCAGTCTTTACCATCACAGCCATAGTCTACTCTGAATTTGCCCGCTTGTGTCGATATTGCTTGACATATCCATCAGATCATACAGAATTCATCACCGCATCACTACTACGCATTCTCTGCCACCACAGAGTTCATTCCTGCCAGTGCCTACTCAACGCAATGGGCGCAGCTCTCAGACAAATAGCCATGCCTCAACCATATCTCTCAGATCAATGTCTCCCACATCAGTCTTTCGGCAACCAAGGGAACTCCATTCCGCTCATGCTGCAGACCCCAGTATTGCAAACTTGCGTGGTGGGGACGGCCAGCGAACCACCTCTCCTACCATACACTTGCCCGTCGGAAGTTGACGTGGATCGGAGATCAAGAGGAAAAAACTAACATGGTATTCTGTAAAGCTATTTGGAGAAGGAGAAGAAGAAGGAGGGGTGCCAAGCCACGCTAGCTAGTGGCTGCCTAGTGGCTGCCTGTGCCGTGCTCAGATCCCGTGACAGAAGTACTGGTCCGGCAGCCTCATGTTCTCATGAATTCAACACCACAGACTCTGGTACTGCAGACTTCAACGAACCAATGCCCTACCCTGGCTGAGCTCGAGCCAACTCAACCTAACCTCTGTCGGGAATGCCCGTTGGAAACGCCGATCTGCGATAGCCTAGCCCTCATGGGTGTACTACCGGACCGACAAGCAAGACCCTGGGCGATGGACACCTCCGCGGAAGTTCCAGATTGGCGGAAAGCTGAACCAGTCTTAAGGAACGGCATTCACCGAGCCATGTCGAGTGTGCGGGACGACATCGAGGCAAATACAGATCTTGAGGAGGAGAAGAGTATGGGTATTTCGTGGTATAGTTGTTGCATTGGGAGTTTGAGTTTATGCATCTTCACATTGGTAGATTCGCTGCGCAAGTTATCCAGGCTTTGTTCGGATATGGACTTTATGCCATCAAACATGGCCTGGGCGGAAGCTGGCCCTTTTGTTTAAGGGAAGCCACTGTTCGCGCCAACACCAGCCAAGAGGCATAAGAGACTGCAACGCCGAGCGTCAACATTGTTGGGCCGTTAGGGCTATGAATGGGGCTGAATGGAGTAGATCTGCTTGCATTGTAGTTAAATCTGAAATACGTTCATTCAGCCACCCAATTTTGGCTTCCGCTTTTCCTTCGTCTTCTCCTCCCCTATTCAACCCGGACACTCAAGGCCGTCGAGTACGCGTTGAATGACCGCATGCGGATCGAGATCCCGTACAAGATCCTGCGCCGAAGCCACATCCGTCCCGTACTGTGTGCTTCGTTCCCGACTGGGTGTGGCCATGATGATGCGATGAGGGTAGACTTTCTTCGCGGCCAAGGCGACCAAAGACGGCGTCACGTAATCTATTCCGTGGAATGGGGCGAGGTATCTGTATGGAATTCCCGCGTCGTTGTCAGTCAAAAAAAGAAACCTATCTTAAAAGAAAAAAAATTGGTCGGCCACCCACGGGAGGGCTGGCCAAGATGGGA
This sequence comes from Exophiala calicioides, assembly GCA_001599795.1. Taxonomy (NCBI): domain Eukaryota; kingdom Fungi; phylum Ascomycota; class Eurotiomycetes; order Chaetothyriales; family Herpotrichiellaceae; genus Exophiala; species Exophiala calicioides. The sequence continues at coordinate 2,783,356 of BCHZ01000004.1, forward strand.
CACTGACTTTGCAAGGGCTAGAAACAGCGTCGTCGCGTACGGTGTCACGCCGCCGTCGACGCCGCGCTCAATGCGGAGGAAGACTGCTACGTCTTGGAGATATCGCCGGATGCCGGGCGTGATGGTCGTCGCTTGCCCTTGGGTGCGAAGTTGGTCGATTATCTGATTTGATTATTTCTTGTTAGGATTTCGGCTCCTTTTTGTGGTTGAGAGATGACGGTTATGCAGATGATGATGGTTGTGGTAGTGGTGGTGGTGGTGATGATGATGATGTTGATGGTGGAAGGAGGCAGGAAGAGAGCAAAGGAAGAAGAGTGGAAGAGAGGATTTGTAGATGAGCATGCCTACCGCTGCGTCAATTCGACGACCCGCCACCATCTCCTGACGTCTCACGCTCGGGGAGCGGGAGAGAGAGTAGTTCGAGCCGTGGTCTTCTAGACTGCTCGTGTCGTCTAGTTCCTCAAGGTTTGGGAAGCCGTCGGCCCGGTCGTGGCGATGTGACATGAAGATTCGATCGTTCTATGAGTGGAGAAAAGAAGGTATTGTTAACAATTCGATCAACGCTGGTTCGAACGAGCAAGCTTACGAGATGTTTGTTCAGCCTGATGTGTTTCGAAGAGGTGGCAATGACGGGGAGAAGGAGAAATACTTTTGGCGCCGCGTGGACTGTCGTCCGGCTGTAGATCCGATGTTTTCGGAGGAGCTGGTGATTGTCGTTAGAAGGATTTTGGTGAAGGATTTTGGTGTTCGGTTTCTTGTTGCTTAGGGTGGTGCGGGAGAGGGAAAGATAGCAGCAATCATACTTCAAGGACCTGCACTTGAACATCTTCATGGGCCAAGTTGAAATCCTTCGCAATGACGACATTCACAACTCTCCGGCTGTCCAGCTTGGCCTGTGCCACCTGGAGGGAAGATACACCGCGGAAGCTGACCCCGGCAAGCTTGGAATGCGGCAGAGGGCCACCATCCTGGAGGGTTTGTTGTTTGATTAGCCAGCTGCTTTCGAACAAACAGGGACATTATTCTGAACAGGGAGAAGAGACCGACATTTGAAGCACCGTCGTCGGACCGAGTTGGCACGTAGCCGAAATCACTGGCATCATCCAGAATGGCGCTTCCAAACTGATCCACCGACTGCAGCTGGTGGCGCTCGAGGATGACATATGATAGCTTGAAGACGTCTCTCACGATCTAGCCCTTGGGTTAGTTTCATGTGGTGCCCCTATGCCAAAGATTCGCGGTGCGGTACCAATGCCAGTTCCGCGGACAAGTCGTCGACGAGGTCATCCTGTACTTCGACCAGGCAGTGATGTTGGGCGACGAGACTCAGGAGGATGGCTAGTTCCAGGTCGGTCAGATCGTCAACGTGATCGAGTAGGGTCTGAGCCTCCATGGTTTTTAATTTGTCGTGGGTACCATTTTTGTTAGGTCAGGGGGCTGTTCCCATCATGGGGTCCAGAGAGCCAGATGAGTACTGCGATATGTTGAGCGATGACTGATGAATGATTGTCGCAGCGTGGAGAAGATGTCAAGTCACAGGATAGTGACGAGATGACATAATTAATGCCAAGCATTGATGCCAAGCCGCCATCCCATTGGCCGCCGAGAACGACATCTTGCCTTGCCAGTGATCCCATCTCCTGTTTTGTTTCTTCTCCTTCATCACCGTTTACCCTCGACCACTCCCAATCTCATGGGCAGCTGACCCAATGTCCATCAACAACCCCAGGGCGGGCTGGGAAAAGATCGGAGATCAGTTCTATCAGAAGGCCCAGCTGTACGAGAACGTGTTTGACCAGGACCTTGAACTCGGGAACTATCTCGTCGCCGGTGCACCCTACGGCGGAGCTCTTGGTATGTCTGCAATGCCGCCTGGTCATAACTGCGGGACTGATTAGTATAGCGCTATGGCGGGATGAGAGTAAGATCGCCCGATACCGAACGGGCCAGTCGACCAAGCCAACCATCGATATTTATTCATCTTCCGGCAAGCTCATCAGCAACATCCATTGGGAAAAAGGTCCGATCAAAGGCCTTGGCTGGTCCGACGATGAAAAGCTCTTGGTCGTGACCGAGACCGGTACCGTTCACTGCTACTTCGGTCTTCATGGCGACTTCCAGCCCTTCTCGCTCGGCCACGGTGCCGAAGAGTTTGGCGTCCTGTCGTGCCGCTTTTGGTCCCACGGGTTTGTCGCGTTACTCTCCAACAGTGCACTGATAGCCGTCTCGTCATTTGACGAGCCACGGCCGAGACTGCTCGCCCATGCACCGGAGGGCCAGGTCCATTCGTGGTCCCTGATACCCCCCGCGTACACCCTCTCTCGATCGGTAGAGGTTCTTCTTGCGGTGGACAAGACCATCTACGTCGTCGACGCCACCGAAGCCGAAGACCGAGGTCTCTCCGATGGGCCCTTCAAACATGTCAGCGTGTCTCCCAACGGACGGTTTGCGGCATTATATACCGAGGACGGCAAGGTCTGGGTAGTCGGCAGTGATTTTCAAAACAAATACAGCGAATATGACTCCAAGGCCAAAACGACGCCGGACCATACCTACTGGTGTGGAAACGACTCGGTTATCCTGGCCTGGGAAGATGAAATACACATGGTTGGGCCCGATGGAGCCGCCGTCAAATACTACTACAACGACCAAGTCCACGTCGTTCCTGACATTGACGGGGTCCGCCTCATCACCAACGAGGCGTGCGAATTCTTGCACAAGGTACCAGATCCCTTGGAGGAAGTCTTCAAGCTGGGATCTGCCTCGGCGGCGTCGGTGCTTCTGGATTCGATCGAGTTGCTCGAGAAGAAATCCCCCAAAGCGGACGAAAACATCCAACGGATCAAGCCGAGTCTGCCTGACGCCGTGGAAACCTGCATCCGAGCGGCCGGTCACGAGTTCAACCAGACTCTCCAGAAACAGCTGCTTCGGGCCGCTTCGTTTGGCAAGTCAGTCTTGGACCTCTACAGCAGCGACGAATTCGTCGACATGTGCGAAGATCTGCGGACCCTAAATGCCGTCCGAGACTACCGCATCGGGCTCTACATGTCCTACGAGCAGTATGTCAGACTGACACCGGAAAGATTGATTGCGCGTCTGGTCAACCGAAGGGAGTACCTCCTCGCGATCAAACTGTCCGAATTCTTGCATCTGCCGCTGAACAAAATCTACGTGCATTGGGCAAGCCAGAAAGTTCGGGGATCGTCCGCCGACGATGATGCCGTTCGGGAGACGGTGGTGCAGCGACTACGCGACAAACACGGCATTTCGTTCGAGACCATCGCGCGGGCAGCCTACGACGAGGGCAGGAGTCACCTCGCCACCACTTTATTGAACTATGAGCCGAGGGCGGGAAAGCAAGTTCCGCTATTGCTCAATATGGAAGAAGACGAGATTGCTCTCAACAAAGCAATCGAGTCGGGAGATACCGACCTGGTCTTTTTCGTGCTGTTGCAGCTGAAGAAGAAGTTGCCCTTGGCAGCATTCTTCCGCACCATCAGCAACAAGCCTGTCGCGGCCGCGCTGGTGGAGAGCTCGGCCAGGGCGCAAGACAAAGAACTGCTCAAGGATCTCTTCTACCAGGACGACCGGCCGCTCGAAGGGTCGAACTTGCTGCTCGAAGATGCCATGTCGCAAACACAAGGCCCTGCGGTCCTCGACAAGCTCAAACTCGCCGCGCGGTTGCTGACGGATACCAAAGACGCCACCGCGGTGCTCCACACCAAAGCCCTCACCGAAGCGGGCCAGCTGCTCAAGATGCAGGAAGCCTTTGACAAAGATATCACTGACAGCTCCGGCAGCTATTTTGGGCTGAGCGTCAATGAAACCATGTTCCGACTCATCAAATCGGGATACAGCAAACGGGCCGCCAAGGTACAGAGCGACTTCAAGGTGCCCGAGAAGACTTGGTGGTGGATTCGGCTCCGGGCTTTGACGGCCGCTCGTCTGTGGGGTGAATTGGAGGAGGTTGGTAAGACCAAGAAATCCCCCATCGGTTGGGAAGTAAGTACATGTCCTTCCTTTTCGAGTGCTCGATCCGCACATCCCATGCTCTTGCGCTGACGTGCACCCACAGCCGTTCTACAACGAAGTCCTCGGGGCTGGTAACACACGGCTCGCGTCGTCTTTCATCCCCAAATGCACGACCCTCCCGGCGGCGGAAAGAATCGAGATGTGGGTCAAATGCGGCATGATTGTCAAAGCCGGTGAAGAGGCGTTGAAATCTAAGGATGTGAACTCTCTGGAACTGCTCCGTGACAAGGCGAACGGACAGCAGCTAGTCGAGATTGAAAGGATGATCACCCAGCTTCGGCCGAAGAGGTAGTGGTGCTGGTTGCACAAGAACTATCGGTTCCGTCAAGTAATCTTGTCCGCCTCGTCCTCGGTCGTGGGTGCAGATACCATTCGATGAACCACGACCAGTTTGGTTGCTGCTGCTGTGGCAGGCACTCTCACGCCGTCAATGGTCTTCACACTCGCATCTTCGGCCTCGACCTCGGCCATTTCCTCGTCTTCCCACGCGCTGTCGGGCGTTTCGTCGGCGTCGTCAGCCAAAGCCGACAGCATCTTGCCAAACTTGGTGGTGCCGTTGACTTCCTCCCACATCGACTTCCGCTCCCTGATCTTCTTCAGACGTGACGATGCACCGTTGGCCTTCTTGGCCAGCCGGTCCTGCACCACCTCTGCCATGGCCAATCCCTGCTCGTGCCTGCGCCGCTGCCCTCTGGTCATGGCCTTCTGTTTCCGTTTGGGTTTTGTGACTCCGCCGTTGGGGCGTGCGGATAAGCCTGGAGTGGCGTCGGATGCACGAGGGGCGTCTTTTAGGGATTTGTCTGTGTCGATGGATGGGGAGGTGGCTCGCTTCGACGCCCGAGATCTCGGGTTGGCTGTGTGGGTTGGATGTCAGTCGTTTTGTCTTTGAGCCTGTCCTGCCCTTGTCCGGCCCTTCTTACCTGTGGGGTTCTTCTTGACCTTTGCTGTTTTTGCCATCTTGTTCAGGCTGCCTGGCCACTTGGTATCTCGGTAGTGAGGAGTAATCGAGCCCTACAAAATGCCGGTCGTATTGCAGTTTGGCGGGTTGGCGGGTTGGCGGGTTGTGTGTGTTGAACAATAATAATCTGTGGTAATTCACTGACTTTTTTTTGAGGGCAAGAGGGGCGCAGTTGGTTGGCTGCACTGCACGTGACTGAAGTTGGTGGGCGACGAGGCGAGTCGGTGAGTCGGTGAGTCGGTGAGTCAGTGACGTATTAATGTGCGTATCCTGAGCCTGTGCCTGGCCTGCACTGGCCTGCACTGGCCTGCGTATCGTGCGTATCGTCCGTGTCTGTGTCTCGATCGCTGATTGAAGGCAGCAACACCCTTGCCACCATCCGCCACGCAACCCAACTTGCCGTGTTCAGACCTTCAACAACACATCCATCTCGTCTCCTGTCATTCTGCCTTTCTGCCTCACACCCTTTGCTTTCGATCCCCGCCAGCTACTTTGTCCTCCCAACCCGAGGGCTCATGGCGCCCGCAAGACCATTGAAACGCCAGAAGACAAATCCGACCGACGGATCACATGCGTCCGAGTCGCAGGCCCCGGCTGCCACAACACCTCTCCCTCCGGAAACACCCCCAGCGACGCCTACTGCGGTTGTGCCGGTGCCTAGCCCATCCCAGAAAGGCTACAGCTCGGTGAGGACTACCCTTGTTGGACAAGTGAGAGCAGTGTTGCTAATGCCAACAACAGTCATGGATCACTCGAACCTGGCCTCGCAAGGCCCCCCCGCTGACCGACATAGTTCGAGAGAGCGTGTCGTCTGCAAGTAACACCGCCAGTGAAGTGGCTTCGATCATCAAGGACAAATCTAGAAGTCAGAGATCTCCTTCTCTTGCTCAGACTCTTGGGAAATCCAAATCAAATCGGTCTCTTCCTGCTGACGCCACAGCAACTCTAGTCAACGCAACTCCAGAGGCTGCAAGCCTCTCTGGCAAGAAGAAATCGCAGTCTGACCTCTCGGGAAAGGCACAAGAAGGGTCAACGGACAGCCCTGTTCCCCAACAGGAGCAAGGCCCAGAGAAGAAAGACCAGTCGGAGGCAGGGTCTAAGTCCACACCTGAGGTCACCAACCCTCCTGCTACAACTCCTGAACAACGCCAGATCGCCCAAAGTAACTGGTTGAGCTGGTTGGCAAAAAGAGACGGAACTACATCTACAATGATCGAGTCCCCTGTTGTCAGCCAAGAACCTCCCAAGGGTCCAGTTGATTCGCCCGAGGCTACCAGCGAGACCAGTGAAAGCGTCAAACCCGACCCAGATGTGAAGGTACAAGCGGAGGATACTTTGAGTGCCAGCAACAAACGCAGTTGGTATCAAATGTGGAACAGCGATCCGGCCAGCGGCCCGGCGGCGAAGAAAGGCGATGCGATCAACGCTCCTACACTCCCCACCGAACCCGCGAAAACAGAAGACAACTCTTCTACTTCCATTCCAACTGACACAAATGGGGCCACCGAGGGTCCGAAGAAACCCCCACAAAGTCTCGATATTCCCGCCTCGGCGACGCTGAAATCAAAATCGACCTCCCAAGCCTCCTCTTTAGAGACATCTCCGCCGCCCCCGCTTCCTGGAGATAGTTCTAAATCCGCTGGATGGGTGTTCTGGTCTAGAGATAGAAAGGGTGGCTCGTCATTGAGTAAGATCGAGAATGAACCCCATGTTGGTGAGATTGCAATCTCAGATACGCCTTCACAAGCTCGACCGAAGCGAGCGTCCATCAGTCTCCCAGCTGAGGAGGCCAAGCCTATCAGAAAGCCATTGCTCCAAGAAAAGCAGTCTAAAAAGGGCAATGCATCAAGCGAGGTTGTTGGAAAGAAGGTCGGCAACGAACGGCCGCAGACGCCGCGTCTGCAGAAGGTGACGACCAAGCAAGAAGGGTTAACCTCAAAGGCGGAATCTTCTAATGCTACGGCGACTGCTCGAGAACCAGTGGAGGCTGGAACTCCTCGGACTTCTTCACCTGCCCCTTCGAAGAAAGAACAGCCCCATCTTTTATTACCGAGATTCAACGACACTCTGAGTTTCGAAGAACAGCCTTCAATCTTGCAGCAAATTGCGAGACTGCTCTATTATACTCAAGAACCTGAACTCAAGCACTTGTCTCTGATCAAAGATCCACCGCGGATAAAGAATGCACTTGCGATTGGTGTCCATGGCTATTTCCCTGGACCCATGATTCGAACTGTTCTTGGGCAACCAACAGGGACATCCATCAAGTTTGCCGACATGGCTGCCAAGGCCGTCAGGAAGTGGACAAACAGTCGTGGGTATGAATGCGGAGTCAAAAGTGCGGCTCTGGAGGGTGAAGGCAAGATTGCGGAACGGGTGGAACTTCTCTGGAAGTTATTGCTCAACTGGATCGACGAAATTCGCAAGTCAGACTTTGTCATGATTGCCTGCCACAGCCAAGGAGTGCCTGTGGCCATCATGTTGGTGGCCAAACTGATTCAATTTGGCTGTATCAACGGTGCTCGGGTGGGAATCTGTGCTATGGCAGGAGTCAGCATGGGCCCATTCCAAGATTACAAGTCACGCTGGATCAGTGGCTCCGCCGGCGAATTGTTCGAGTTTTCGGATCCCAACAGCAAAGTGTCGACCGACTACTCCGCTGCCATCGAGGTGGTACTGAAGTTTGGGGTCAAGCTGACTTTTGTTGGCAGCATCGACGACCAGCTGGTATCGATGGAGTCGTCGATATTCGCCCCAATCACGCACCCGCACATCTACCGGGCAGTATCCATCGACTCTCGCATCCACGCCCCCAACTTCCTGTCTCACCTGGTTGGGTTTGCCTTGAAATTGCGGAATGTCGGGGTGCCAGACCACGGCTTAATCAGGGAGCTGTCATCGCCGCTGGCCGGGAGTTTGTATACGGGAGAGGGACATTCTCGTCTATACGATGACGAAGCCGTGTACGACCTTGCGATATCATTTGCGTTGGAGACAAGTGCTCTCCGGGAGGTGTCTGTCTCGAGACGACAGAATGCAGGCAGCGCAGGAAATCCTTACATTCTCCCGTTTGCGATGCGCGGGATCCTCGAGGAAGATTATGTGAAAACAGAGCTTCAGAACGAAGCAAAGGAGTTATTGGCCCAGTTTGACGAGTGGAAGCCCACGACCAAGGCTCTCAAGGATGTCAAATTTCGATTGGAGGGGATCAGATCGAAGCTGTAGAATACTCAACTTTCGTAGAACGAATCCACACGCCCCAGTTGGTTGCCAGTGCTGATGAAGAATGATGAGACTTTGAATCTATGTGCTACCACATCTATCTGATCAGGACGGGGGCTGGTGTTGAGCAGCTCCACGCAACGCTGGAGGTGACTCTCCTGCATCAAGTTGTGATGTCGAGTATTCGACCGATATCGGTCACAGATACGATACGTATTATTCACGTATTATTCACGTATTATTCACCTAGGTAGGTACTCCGTATTCACAATCGGTCGTGTCTGACCAAAACAGCTTCTTTACAAAAGCCGACGTCAGAAATCCACCCAAACAACCCCGTTCCACCCACTCCGCCAGAACAATACAGCGGCGTAGCTGACACTCCTCAATACTAGGGTGCTTGGGAAATGCAGGACCCTGGCCCATGTCTGTGGATACAGTCTGTTTTGATGGCCGGCTGAAAATTACCTGGAAAATTACGGAGAAAGCCGCGATGTTCTTCGGTGGCTGACCCTGCGAGAAGATGGATTTGCTCCAGCGGGCCTTGCGCAAGCAGCTCTCGCCCAGACGGTCCTCGATCGGCCACTGTGAGCAGCTGGGTGGAGGGTGTAGCGCCGATAATAGGCGGGCAGCGTACTATGGCAGACCACATCTGTTATCCCAGGTGCATCAGACGGCGTGGCCAAGGCGAAACTGTGGCCGGCAATCGAGCAAGTCTGGACTCACCACCCCCAGCGCTATAGTCGCGACAAAGCATTCGGTTACAGTCACAGTGATATCTTACCTTGCAGGAGAAGAAAAGGCCTGAAGCTGTGGCAGAGAGCAAGGGCAGATAGACGTCCAACTCCATCTCCTCTTCGTCCGATATGGACTTCATTCGGAAGTCTTCTCGGTACCTTCGCCTGCTCCTCGCGGCCGAGCCGACAAAGGTCGATGTCCTTCTTTTGATCACGGGCTTCATCTCGGCCATCCTTGGTGGTATCCCGTTTCCTCTAATTGGGATCTTGTTTGGTCAACTCATCGACGACTTCAATTCCGCAACTTGCAGCGCCACCGACACCGCTGGAGACAATTCGGACTACCAGGGCGATGTCAACTCCAAGATTCTTCTGATAGTCTATCTTGCCATCGCCCAGTTCGTGGCCGTCTATGGCTACCTGGCGTGTTGGAGTTTGGGCGGTGCTCGACTTGCCCAACGGCTGAGAGAGAGCTATTTCCGGAACCTGCTTCGCCAGGAACCGTCCTTCTTCGACAAGGTCACGCCGGGAGAAGTCTCGTCGAGACTCAGTGGAGACATTCAGACCATCCGCTCGGGAACGTCGGAGAAAGTGGGAATCTGTCTCTCCAGTCTGTCCTTCTTCGTCACGGCCTATATCGTCGCCTTCATCAAAGACTCCAAACTGGCCGGCATGCTGGTGTCGTTGGTTCCCGCCTATTTCCTGATGTCGTTCGTCGGCAGTCACTATATTGAAAAGTACTCGGAACTGGTATCTGACCATGCCGCGTCTGCGGCTTCCATTGCGGCAGAAGGCCTCTCGAATATTATCGTGGTGCACGCCTTCGGCGCCAACGCTCGACTGGAGAAGAAATTCTCCCTGCATCTGAAAGCATCCCAGAGAGACGGGATCAAGAAAGCCGTTTCAACCGGCCTGCAGTCCGGTGTCATGTACTTTATAGCTTACGCCGCAAACGCTCTCGCTTTCTGGCAGGGCAGCAAGCGGATTGCGGATGCCGTCCATGACGATGCGGGCGGCGCAACTGTCGGCAAGACGTTTACTGTGATATTCATTCTGATCGAAGGTGAGACAGAGATCCCTGGCAGTCTCCTTGGTACTTTTCTAATTCATTCCAGCTACTCTGGTACTCAGCCAAGTTGCCCCTTTCCTCCACATGTTCGGTGCGGCGTCAGCCTCGTTCCAGAAAATTAGCGAAGACATGCACCATCAATCCAAAATCGACGGAACCTCAGACACCACCGGCCTCCAGCTTGAAGATGCCCAGGGGGCGTTCGAATTCCGTGACGTGTCTTTCACCTACCCGTCTCGAGCTGAAGTCATAGTGCTGCACAGTCTCAATATGCAGATCCCTGCATACAAGCACACTGCGATTGTGGGTCTATCGGGGAGTGGTAAGTCTACCATCGCGGGTCTGGCGACCCGACTATATGACCCGACAGCCGGTCAGATTCTATTTGATGGTCACGACATCAAAGAGCTCAACACGCGCCAGCTCAGGGGGTTTATCGGTCTGGTCCAGCAAGAGCCCTCGCTTCTCGACCGATCGATACTGGAAAATATCGCCCATGGCTTGGTGAACTCTTCAGACCTAAAGCATTCTCATTTGAAATCGACCCTTCTTGGTTCAGAGCTGAATGATCTGGCAACTGCGGTAAGACTAGGTGGAAACTTGGAATCTGCGGCCCAGGGAAGAGGTGCAGAAGTTGTTGAAATTGTACAGTCGGTTCAACATGCCGCGTCTCTGGCAGATGCCGCCGATTTCATCACAGCACTGAAAGATGGCTATGGCACCCTTGTCGGCTCAAGTGGCCGGCTGTTGAGTGGTGGACAAAAACAGCGGATTGCACTGGCAAGAGCTCTCGTCAAAGATCCCAAGGTCCTGATTTTGGACGAAGCAACAGCCTCTCTAGATTCGAGGAGTGAGCAGCGCATTCAAGCCGCGATTGGCAGAGTTGCACATGGAAGAACTGTCATCACCATCGCACATCGTCTTTCCACCGTCAGGAATGCAGACAATATCATCGTGCTGAGAGAAGGTCGTATCCAGGAACAGGGAACCCATGCGTCTTTAATGGATAGAGATGGAGCTTATGCCCGTTTGATCCGTTTGCAGGGGGTCCAGGTCCATGATGAACTCTCAGTAACGCCTTCTGTTGAGAATTCAACTGGCAGCCACTCAATCCAAGAGGTTACGGGAGAAAAGACGACCGCTGTCGTCACCAGTCAGATCCAGTCATCCGGCACCGAAGAATCAAGACCCGAGAGTGCAGAACCAGAGGACCCACCAACCCCAGAATCATTTAAATCACTATGGTCCATCTTCTCCGGCCTAGTGCCCATCATCCGGCCGTATCTGATCATTATCGTCATGGCTCTCTTAGCCTCTAGCATCGTCGGGGGTGCCTTCTCTGCCGAGGCTGTCATCTTCGGCAACACGGTGGGCAGCCTGAACCCGTGCAAGAGTGAAGAAAGCATCCGATCCCGCGGGAATTTCTTCGGCCTCATGTTCTTCATCCTGGCCATCATCGAATTCTTCGCAAACCTGATCAGCTGGTCAGCATTTGGATGGGTGTCGGAGCAGATGCTGTACACAGTGCGAGTCTTGTCGTTTCGCTCCCTGTTCGAACAGAGCTTGGGGTGGCATCAATCCGAATGTCGAACCCCGGCCACGCTTCTGTCTTATATCACCAAGGATGGAAATGCATTGGCAGGGATGAGCGGATCGGTCATTGGTACTCTGTTCTCAATCACGGTGAATCTGATTGCTGCCATCATCTTGACCCACATCATTGCCTGGAAGATTGCCCTGGTCTGCCTCTCGGTCGTCCCCCTTCTCCTGGGTGCTGGCCTGATGGAACTTCGGATTCTAGGACAATTTGAAGACCGCCATGAAAACGCATATGCCAGGTCGGTTGACATCAGCGTCGAGGCAATCACCTCGATCAAGACGATCGCTTCTCTGTCCTTGGAGGAGGAGACGATGAGGACGTACCGGCGATGGCTGAAAGGCCCGCGGAAAGAGACCACTTCTGTCAGTCTCCAGGCGAGCCTGTGGCTGGCTCTGACGTATTTCCTGGGCAATCTGGTCTACGCGCTGGCGTACTGGTGGGGCTCGAAGCAAATCATTGCCGGTGCATACAGCCAAGCGCAATTCTTGATCGTCGTCTTCTCGCTCCTCGTCAGTGCACAATTGTGGAGTCAGATGTTCGCCCTGGCTCCAGAACTGTCAAGTGCCCGAGCCGCCGTTGCGAGGATCCTGGATCTCATCAACATCGGCTCAACAAAACACGTTGGACGCAAACCGAGCTCTGAAAAGGATGGTGTTTATTCTCTTAACGAGAAAGACATCGAAGCTACGGCCGAATCGAAACGGAGGACCAATGACGCCGTGAGGTCTGGATCCAGCATCCGGTTCAACCACGTGACATTCGCATATCCCGCTCGACCCGATGTCCAAGTCCTCGAAGCGATGGACCTAGAAATCCGTGCTGGGCAATTCTGCGCTCTTGTCGGCCCAAGCGGTGCAGGCAAGTCGACCATAATCTCTCTGGTCGAAGGTATGTACATGCCACAAAGCGGTTCAATCTCGATCGACGGAATCGACATCACTCGAGACACAGACGTTGGCTTCCGAGACGACATCTCCCTTGTACCACAAGACAGCGTGCTCTTCGAAGGCAGCATCGCGTTCAACGTCGGGCTAGGAGCACGCCCCGACCGCGAAGCCAGCCAAGCCGACATCGAAGAAGCCTGTCGCCTGGCCAACATCCACGACACCATCATGTCCCTGCCTCAGCAGTACCAGACGCTCTGTGGCCCCAACGGCAGTCAATTGTCAGGCGGACAGAAGCAGAGACTTTCCATTGCGCGAGCTCTCGTCCGGAAGCCGAGGCTGCTCATCCTCGACGAGTCGACCAGTGCGTTGGATGCCGAGTCGGAGAAGTTGTTGCAAGATGGATTGACGAAGGCGGCCAAGGGGATCACGGTCGTGGCTATTGCGCATCGACTGCATACAATCAGGCAGGCCGATGTCATTGTTCTGATTGAGGCTGGGAGGTGTGTCGATTGTGGGACTCATGCGGAGTTGTTTGAGAGGTCTGAGAGCTATAGGAGTAATGTCCTCCACCAGACTGGTGGTGGGGCAGGTGATAGTGTGGAGGAGGAGTAGATAAAGTAGAGTACGGGTCTGGGTACTAGGTAGCGTATGGTATGAGAAAAGCAAATCTTAACTACTTAGCGAGACATACATCTATCTAAGACTACTTGTAGCCAACGTGATAAAACGCTTCATTTATGATATCTAGTAGATATAATTTTTCATCACTTTTGCAGTCTTGTCTTGCGTCTTCTTTTGCCATCCTCTAAGACTAGAGCTTGGTGGGCAACGGGACTCTCGTGCCCGCAATGAAGCCACCCTTCTGGTTCAAGGGGCATAGTTGAAAGAACCTCTCGCGCGAGACCTTGACCAAGGCAGCCCTCTTGTGGGGGAAATCGATGATACGATCGACATGCAAGCCATGCATGTAGTCATAAGCCAGAACCTGGGCGTTGGTCGCAATGGGTTCCCCAATGACGTTGCCGGTGCGATGGTCGTCGAGGAAGCAATAGTGGATGATACAAGACCACCACGACAGCACACGATGGGGGCCGCGGAAGCGCGCATCGCCGACCAGCGAGTGCCTGCCCCGGTCGTAGTCGTCGGCGTCGTAGTGGGCGCCGACGTGGTCCTCCTTGGCCCAGAAGATCTCAAAGTACGAGAAGCACGTGTCCTCGAAGCGGCCGAAGACAGGCAGCGTGTGTGGGTCTTCGTGCTGCTTGCGCAGATACTCGCGGTGTTCGGCCAGCGTGCCGGTTTCGTTCCACCCCTTGGCCACGCGCGGGTCGTTCTGCCACGTGTGGAACAGCTGCACGTGCTCCTCGTTCGTGTGGTCCAGCGCCACCAGCGAGAATTCCTCGTCCAGCGACGGTATGTACCGGCTGTACACCACCGAACCCGGCGTCGGCTTTTGCGTCCGCAGCGGGTGCCGGATGTGCACGCGCGCCGACGGGAACTTGGTCGTCAAAGTCTGCTGTGTCGCCGTGCCGTCGAGGAATTCACTCGACCCGGGTGTCCATGGGCTGCGCCCGCCGAACGGTGCGCCCGCGCCCTGCCAGAATGTGCTGCGGAGGATCACGATCTCTTCGTCTTCGTCATTGGGTGCATGAGATGACTCTGGCTGCGGTTGTTGGTCTGTGGATTTGGATGGCACGTCGACGGCAAGCATCGAGTTCTTGAGCCGCGTCTTGATCCCCGCGCTCCCGCTGCCCTCGACCCGGGCCCGGAAGATCTCGAGGTCCGGCTGGATCGTGAACAGCGCGTAGATGACTAGCCAGATCTGCGCCAGCTCCGGCGTCGTGTTGCTGCCGCTCCATCCCAGTAGGACCAGGGGAGCCCGCTGAGCCCGCGCCCACGGTGTGTTGTTTGACAGCGGCGGCATTGAGGCGTGAGCGGGATCTTTGGCCGTCGTGAAGTACAATGCGTCGTTCTCCCATGTCGCTATTGATGGACTTGAGCCGCCGGGAGCGGATTCGCTCGGATCGTCTGGAGACTGTCGCACTCGAAGAAGATCTTGGCCGTTCGTCGAGGCCGTCTGCTGGCCGGTTGGGACCACGTAGAAGGTCGTGAGGTACGGTCGAGGAAGCCGGAGCTTTGCCAGGGCATCTCGCTTGAGCTCCTGGGATGTGCTCATCTTGAATAACGGTTGTCTAAAGGAAGAGAACAAACTTGAACCTCGAATTGGACGTCTTGGAGGAAGAAAGGTACCAAGGAGTGACAGTGTTGATGGGTTTTCCTGCTCAGAGCGTTCCTACCTGGATCAATCTGAGGAGGTAGAATCCCCTAGGCTGGCATTTTGTTCCGCGGGTCAAGTCAGATGCCACTTTGGCCACGAGTCCGAGGTGTCCAGCCAGCCGTCATCGATGACCACACGTTGGCTTCGATCGAGTTTCGAATTTTTGTTGAACCTTGAACTCCCCTCCCCTCCCCTCCTTCAGCTTCACTCGCCACGTAACGAGATTCCGACATCGCACGGCTAGTGGCCCCGGTGGGAAAGCCTCGATTGAGAAGAGGATCGGTTCGCTTGGAGAGCATCCCTGCCATCTGTCTGAGTGAAGCTGGTGATACAGCATGCTCTTCCTCCGTCACATGTGATGCAAACGAGGTCTTGGCCTTGATGGAGCCCCTCCCCCCCGCCTGCTGGAGCATCGAGTGCTGAAACGGACTGGTCGCCCCAGCTTCATGGGCCGAATCAGATCACCGGGAGCCACGACAAGTGCCCAAGAAGGAACCAGGGCGTGGGGACCTGTATGTTCTCCGTATATTGTCTAGCGCATCGAGCCCAGACGCCAGCAGGAATAGCTCCATTTCCTCCGTGAGAAGACCCAAGGGCTCAAACGGCAGAATTTCCCCCCCTTGCTGGTGGCTTGGGACGTTGGTTCCTGGCCAATGAGCGCGTTGGCTGGAGCAAATGAATTATAAATCAGATTAGATTTAAATTTGCGTTTCCCCCATGTGATTGTTTGGCTATTATCAATCTGATTAGATTTTGATTCGAGCGTTCGCGTGCGATGATTATCTTATTAGATCGTGCCTCGGAGTAACCGCTTATGGAATGCCTTGGCATTATTTCACCTCACCGCATCTCAAAGTTCCCTAGTCTGTTTCTTCGACTCCTTCATCTTCTCCCCCTGTACCTCGGCGTGTCCCCCGTTCCGATACCCTTGCTTAGCGGTATTTCTGTCTTTACATCTTTCACGTCATGGCGTTTGGTATTTCGCAATTCGCCACCCGACGATCCCCAGAATACCCTGGTACGGGGCAGACAAACTGGATACGCCGTCATGGAGTCACACCCAGGCCATGCCACGAGGCCAGGTTTGGAAACATACAGGCCCTGCTCTGATACCCACACCAGGTCTACTTTCTGGGAACCAAATAGATCGAGTCGGCTCTGCAGGCCTCGGTGTGTAGATGTGTCCTGTAGGTCCCAACTCCTTCATTCCCTCCACTCAGCGCTCTTTCCTCGTTCTCTTCTTCTATCCAGTAAAGAACATCAGGCCCGTCAGCTTGGGTGGAAATACCAGAGTGTCGTTCCTCCTCCCAATCACCTTCTTTTCCTTACCTCCCTTGATTGAAACATGGGCGACGCCTCGGAGCCTTCGCCAGACCTCGTCAGCTACCAATCAGAAACCCAATCCTTCAATCTCTCCGAGACAAGCACACTTGGGTTCATTCCTTTCAATGTCCCTGAACTATTGGAGGAAGAAGACCGGGAGGTCTTGCTTCTCTTTTGCTGGCTACTGGGCCTATCTCGTTACAGTTCCACCGGCGAGGCCCAACTCACTTGGGGATACGACGAATCTAACCGCGGCGTGCAAAGAAACACGTCCTTACAAGCGTTGCTATCAACTTCAAATGTACCCATAAACAAGAATGACCCAATTTCGACTCCCTTGGCCGCTCTTAAGGCCTATCGTCGCCAGACGAGGTCGACTTTCAACCTCCCTGAACAATACTCATCGCGGCCCATCGTCCTGAGTGACCAGACCTCTTTGGATGTTTCAACTTCTCTCGAGCTTCTTGAGAAATCGGCGTCTACAAAGGTAGTGTGAACCGTAACCTCATGCTAGTTAGCCTTTACTCATGCCTTAAAACAGTGGACTTTACATCTCCAGATCGAATTTCGAGATAATTTCTTGTGGCTATGTCCGTCATGGCGGTCGCCTGAAATGACCCAGTATCTAGCTTTGAGACATGTTTATGCATTCGTCAATCTTTTCCAACGGTTTGCAACCAATCCAACGGCCAATGTTAGCGAAGCGTTCGAGTTGGGTGAACTTGAACTTGCAGAGCTATGGCGTATCAACGCCCATATGCCTCCCCGGATCGACCAGCACCCGCATGTGCTTATCTCAGACCGGGCAAGATCCAATCCAAAAGCTGCGGCAATTGATGCCTGGGACGGCATCTTAACTTACAAAGAGGTAGATTCATTCTCAACTGTTCTTGCCCACCGTCTTCTAGCACAGGGTGTCTGCCATGGAGCAATTGTTCCCATCTGTTTCGAGAAATCGAGATGGACCGTTGTTGCAGTTTTGGGAGTGATGAAGACGGGTGCTGCTTTTGTTCTCCTGGATCCCAGTCTTCCGCTCGCCCGGCTCCAGACTATTGCAGGACAAGTCGATGCAAAGTGGATAGTGACATCCACGATGCATTTCGATTTGGGCAAGGAGATATCGCCACAGTCGGAAATTACAGCAGTCCCAATGGAATCATTCACCAGAGTGGCCACGGATGATGCCCTATCAAAGGAGCTGCCCGAGGTCCCACATTCAGCCATGCTATATGTTATATTCACATCTGGAAGCACTGGAAAACCCAAGGGAGTCGTCATATCTCATTCGTGCTATATGAGTGGCGCAATCCCACGAATCGAAGGAGTAGGATATGATGACCGGTCGCGTGTATTGGACTTTGCTGCGTACGCTTTCGATGTGAGCATTGACAGCATGCTCTGCACGCTCATGCAAGGTGGATGCCTCTGCATACCCTCAAACGAGAAGCGTGTGAATGACTTGAGCGGAGCGATCCGAGACATGAAAGTCACAATGGCCAATATGACTCCTTCCGTCGCCAGGATCCTGGAACCCGACATTATCCCATCGCTGAGAAGTCTTGGCCTTGGTGGTGAATCTGTCGCCGCCAAAGATGTCGCTGAGTGGGGAAAGCACACCAGAGTTGTCATAGGCTACGGTCCGTCGGAGTGTACTGTTGGATGTACAATCAACCACAGCGCTGCAACTGGGAAATCATATACCAACATTGGCAAGGGTACTGGAGGCATCATGTGGATTGTCGACCCTGACGACCACGAACGCCTCATGCCCGTCGGGGCGGTGGGTGAATTGCTAGTGGAAGGGCCGGTTGTGGGCCAAGGATATCTGAACGATCCGGAAAAGACAGCGGCAGTGTTCATCCAGGATCCGAATTGGCTTACCAGCGGCCATACTTCCGTTCAAGGGCGTCACGGCCGACTCTACAAAACTGGAGACCTGGTCAAATATGACCCAGATGGTTCCGGCTGTCTTGTCTTCGTTGGTCGAAAGGACTCCCAGGTCAAAATTCGAGGTCAGCGAGTCGAGCTGGGAGAGGTCGAATACCACCTTCGCACACTTCTTCCGCCATCCATTGGTGTTGCCGTTGAGGTTATCAGTCCAAAGGGCAAGAGGTCAGATCCTGCTCTTGTCGCATTCGTTGCAGAAGCTGGTGCAACGAAAGCTGGGGCGGAAGAACAGATCGAGATAACGCCACTGTCGTCCTACTTGAGCGGGTTGTTCGTTGAGACGAATCGCAAACTCTCGGAGCTGCTGCCTATCTACATGGTCCCTTCGGCATTCATCCCTGTCACTCATATCCCAATTCTCATCAGCGCAAAGACGGATCGAAAACGCCTGCGAGAATTTGGCTCTACTCTTTCATTGCACCAACTCACCAAGGTTAACGACACCGGGGCGGAAGCCCTAAGTCCAGACACACCTATGGAGGTCAAGCTCTCAAAACTGTGGAGTCAGACCTTGAATATTGACCAGGAGAAGATCTCCAAGAATTATCATTTCTTCGCTTTTGGGGGTGACTCAATCTCTGCAATGCGGCTTGTTGCAAATGCGAGAGAGACAGGTCTTTCTTTGACCGTCTCTGACATATTCAATAACCCGACATTGAGCGCCATGGCATTGACAGTTACAAACTCACTAGCAATCGGGGATTTGGAAATTGCCCCTTTCTCCCTGTTACCGGCTAGCTCCTTGGATTTGTCAAAGGTGCGAGAAGAAGCCTCTAAGACATGCGAAGTTGATCCCGCTCTTATCGACGATATCTACCCCTGTACACCGCTCCAGGAAGTTCTCATGGCATTCTCAGCTAAGGACACAGGGGTTTATGTCGCACAACGGGTGGCAGAGCTACCATCAGACATTGATATTGACCGGTTTGTTGATGCCTGGGAAGACGCAGTCTTGAAATCCCCGATTTTGAGAACCAGGATTGTTGAATTGAGTCAATACGGCCTGAACCAAGTTATCATCAACGAACGAATACCCTGGAAGCGAGGGGTGGATCTGACGGCGTACTTGGACAATGATAAGGTCCTTGGGGTAACACTCGGTTCTGCCTTGACCAGGTATGGAATCATCTCTGACCAGGTGGCGGGCAAGAACTATTTTGTGTGGACAATTCACCATGCGTTATATGATGGATGGTCGACACCGTTGATCTTGGACCGTGTCAGAAGAAGTTACAAGGGAACTTCAACTTCCCGCCCAGCAGAGGTAAAACACTTCATCAAGTACTTGAGCGACCCTATCCGGGAAACCTCCAGAGGATATTGGCGCACTCAGCTGAGAGGTGCAACGGGACCGCAGTTTCCACCACTGCCATCCCGGTCGTATCTGACCAAACCAGATGCCCAGCTCGAACACTTCATTGCAGTGGACAGGACTTTCGGGTCTAGTGTCACTATTGCCAGCATCATTCGAGGGGCATGGGCGCTGGTCGCATCGCAGTACACTGGTTCTGATGATGTTGTTTTCGGAGAGACGATGACCGGTCGAAGTATCCCAGTGCCTGGAGCGGAGCAAATCGAAGGGCCTATGATCACGACCATCCCGGTCAGAGTGCGTGTAGACCACGGGCTCACAGCGGAAGAGTACCTGCAGAAGATCCAAGAACAAGCCGTGATGCGAATGCCACATGAGCACACAGGCTTACAGCATATTCGAAGAGTCAGTCCCGACGCCCAAATAGCATGTGAAGTCAAAATGGGCTTGGTGATTCAGCCACCAGGACAAAATGAACAAGACGAGCAAGATCCTCTGGCAAAATTTCTTGATATTTCCGATACCGAAGCGGCCCGGGAAGCAATCAATTTCAACACTTATCCGTTAATGCTTGTGTGCTCGCTGAAATCAGACGGTTTCATTGTCATGGCAAGCTTCGACTCCAGCATAATTGCAATCCCGCAAATGAAACGAGTTTTGCAGCAACTGGAATGCGCGGTTCAGCGACTGGTATCAAATCAAACGTCACCCTTGGCCGAAATAAGCTGTCTAAGTGATCAAGATCTCGCCGACATTTGGCTTTGGAATCAATCTGCTCCCTTCTCTGTCGACGAAATATCTGGTCAACTAGATTGCCAAGGCCGAAATCCCGCCAGCCAAATGCCGTATCCAAATGCCATAGTCTCGTGGATCATTGATCCAAGGAGAAACCAGCTGCTGACGCCAGTAGGTGGTATTGGTGAGCTTGTACTCGAAGGACCTCTGTCATCTTCGGATTTAATTCAAGATCCTTCTTGGTTAACGGCCGGATATGGTGAACGCCCTGGACGTCATGGACAAGTCCACCGGACAGGAGACCTTGTGAAGTACGATAGCAGTGGCTCCATGGTTTTCATCGGTCGAAAAGACAACCATGTTATGTTGGAGGGCCAGAAAGTTGATTTGGCCGAGATAGAACAGCATCTTCGAAACTTCCTACCAACAGCATGCGAGATTGTTGTGGAAGTTGTTGCACCAACGCAAGATGCCCAGTCGATCGATGCGCAGTACGGAAACTCTACCCTCGTGGCACTGTTCACATTCTCACCGACTTCTGGCCCTGGATCAAATTCTATAGCAGATCAGCAAATTCCTCTGGAGAATGCTTCTGGAAGCTCCCTTGAACTCTCGTTCTCAAGTCTACCAAAGGATCTGGCTCAGGCTCTTTCTAGCGTTGAGAGGAACCTTGCAGACCTTCTTCCGCCCTACATGATACCCTCAATCTACGTTCCAGCGGTTCAGAATACTAGTCAGCCGAGCAAAGCACGCCATCAACAGCTACGAGAAATCATTTATGGAATACCAAGCAAGGATCTCATCGAGCTGAGATCCGCTTTTGCCAGAATGGTCCAGGCTGAGCGTCAAAAGTCAGCCATCCCACTGACAGAAAACGAGTTATATCTTCGCGAGCTATGGAGCGAGACATTGGGAATTGGAGTGGAAGAGATAGCAAGTGACGATAGCTTCTTCCGGCTCGGTGGCGACTCTATCCAAGCGATGAGACTGGTCACGGCAGTGAGGCTATCCGGCTTTATACTCTCGGTTGCTGACATTTTCCGCCACATGAAACTGTCCGATATGGCCGGAAGTCTTGTGAAAGGCACGCAGGTGCAAGAATCCTCTCGGAAGTATGAGAAGTTCTCTGCATTGAGAAGTTCTGATATCGAGACATTCGTTTCCGCGCATGTCCGACCTCTCCTGGCCAACGGGACATGGTCAATTCAGGATATCCTTCCAACAACCGAGAGGCAGGCGTATGACATTGCAGCGACAGTTCACTCTCCTCGAAGCTCAGTTCAGTACAACTTCTTGTTCTTGGATCATTTGATCGATAAATCGAAGCTTCTCAGTTGCTGCCAGGAGATGGTATCGCTCCATGAAATTTTGAGAACAGTCTTTGTCGAGCACAGTGGGACTTACTACCAAGTTGTTCTCGAAGAGATCGAGGCACCAGTGGAAGAGCATGAGGCCGTTGGTGACCTAGAGACATTCACTCGCCAAATATGTGCCGCCGACATCGAGAAGGATTTCTTACTGGGATCAAGCTTCCTCAAATTCATGTTCATTAAGGGGCAGGATCGAAACTGCTTTGTGTTCTGCATCTCACATGCGCAGTACGATGGAGTCTCTCTCGGAGAACTGATGCAACAATTCGGAACATTGTATGATGGAAAGCCAATCTCGCCAGCACCGGCATTTTCCTCCTACGTGTATCACACTGAATTCGAGAACAAGAAGCCGTGCTACGACTACTGGCGTCAGAGTCTTGAAGGGTCGTCATTAACGGTGTTGAAACCACCGCAAGAAATCGAGAAGTCGGCCAAAGCCGCCTTCGTCACTAGGAACGTCAGCATTCAGGACCGGCCAGAGAATATAACGCTGGCCACACTCGTCACCACCGCATGGGGTATTGTTCTTGCTCGATCTCTGTCCCTTCGCGACGTGACATTCGGAAGCGTCGTCTCCGGCCGAAATCTACACCTCGTGGGCGCAGAGAGGGTCATGGGACCGTGCTATCAATTTGCCCCAGTAAGAATCACGCTGAACGAGGATGTCACGGCTTTGGATCTTCTGCACTCCGTGCAGAACCAGGTCGTCGATAGCGCCCAGTTTTCCTACATTGGACTAGGAGAGATTGTGGCAAACTGCACGGATTGGTCAGCGACAGCTTCAGAGACGAAATGGCTCTTCGATTCGCTCACCCACCACCAGGATATCGACTATTTCGACTCGTTGCCGATCGGAGAGACGGCAGCGAGGGTCGATTACTTCAACCCGCACCCTGAGCCGGCGCAGGAATGGAAGGTCGTCTCGTTTCCGAAGGATGGGGACTTGTGTCTCGGGATCGAGGCGAGTGAATCGTGGACGGAGTTTGCGACCTTGAAACTTGGTGAGCTTTCGGAGGTTGTTACGGCATTGGTGCAAAATCCCACAGCAGCTGTTGTCTTGTAGCATCCTTAGACTGGGAGTTATCTAGGGACAGGATTCATGGGAATGGAGTTTATTACAGTGCTTAGTTGATTTGGTTTACACAAAAGTTCATGTTCGCTACTCATGAGTTCAATTCTTCACTACGATATCCCTTCAAAATTTGGCTTCTAAGGCTTGAGAGCCTAGGTAGATAACAAATTCCTCGACTTGGGACACCGGAATTCGATGCCGTAAACTTCATTACCTACCTACCTACCTAGTTAGTTAGTTTTTGATTACTGCCAGGATGGACCACGGTAATTTGGTAACATGTCGGAGATTGTCACCGTAATGATATTACCAGATTTCCCTGCGTTCGAAATACGAAACGAAACCGTACGAGAAAAACCTAGCCGAATCCACATGAATACCGTATTCACCTGACTAGGTAATACTCCGTAACCTGCTTTTCTCCACTTTGCCTTCGTCCTTAGCTGGGATGTGGCAAGCGGCTTTCTTAGAACCTTGGACTCCTCCTCCGGACGGAAATGTCAAAGCAAGTCAAGTGTGGAAACAAACTTCCAACCGCCCAGGATGAACATCTCGATCTCTCCGCGGCTGGGAGCTGGGCCGTTTGAGAGGGCGCTAGGGGGGGACGGGACGGCCATCAGTGCAAGTGGGATCCAGAACCTTGGAATCGTTGAACGTCTACGTCAAAAAAAACAGAACAACAACAACCCTTGTTTCCTCTCCCACCCCCCATGTGGCCCGGTAAATCTTTTACTAAATCATTTCCAACCTTTAGTAGTATCCTGGTCCTTGTCGTACCCGTCAATCCCACGCACCGTCCATCCATGTAGCTCATAAGGGAGGGTGTTAAAAGACCCACTGCGATCCAGCGTGTTTGTTTCCGCTGTATCCGTACAATGACTTGCATGTTTTGTTGCAATAGCACGCCAAGGGAACGTAGAAGACGCTAGTGACTGCTGCACATCACCTCCTTGCGGTGATTCTCAGCGACGGGCGATGACGGAAAGTTTCTCAAGGAATGGAGGCTGGGTCTGATACGGTGACGACGCCGCAACGACTCCGGAAAGTTTTGCCCTCGTGCAAAAAAATAGTGGAAGAAATTGGAGTGCCCTTATGCCAAATCAATCGGCGGGTTTCAGCGGACCCCGGAGCGTCACTCGATGCAAGCGAGCATCCGAGACGATGCTTGCTTGCCGAAGTCGGATCGTGTTCAGGCAAGACACATGCTGCAATGGTTGGTGGCCTTGGTCGTTGCTGTGTGAGAATATTTTCTGGAAGACTCTCGAACGAGAGGTGCTATGGATTTTCGAGGGAGAGGCTATGCTCGAGTTCGTTTGATATCAGGAAGTTGATACACCCACATAGGACCAATTAATATCCTGGAAGCCTGGTAGCACCACCGGAGCATAGTATTTCTTATATTGATTGCGACAACAATGGCTTTCCAAGTCCCCACGGAGATCGTTCCATTCCCACCACCCGGCGCACCTTCGATCCTCCACGGGGTTGCGACGGTTCCTCTGCTTGATTTCACCCTCGGAGAGCTACTCGACTTCCAGTGCGAGCGATATGGGTCGAATGAATGCGTCGTGGTACCCTGGACCGGGGCAAGATGGACCTACGACTATGTGAGGCAGGAAAGCATCTGGCTCGCAAAGGCCCTGTTGTCGCGAGGGATCCGCCCTGGCGATCGGATTGGCATCATGGCCGGGAATTGCGAGCAGTATGTGTCTGTCTTCTTCGCCTGCATGCGCGTCGGCTGCATCCTGGTCATCCTTAACAACACGTACACGCCGTCGGAGGCGAAATATGCATTGGGATTCACTGGTGAGTTCCCACTGTAAACTTGCCTGGAAACAAATACTCTGGAAGAGTTTGAAACGACCGGAACTGACTCATAGCGATCAAACTTGAAGCTTGTAGAATCCTCTTCACCACGCCGAGGATAGCCCATCATGACAACAGAAAACTGTTGCATGATCTGACGGAGCACCCGGGCCCGTTGGAAGGGATTGTCATCTTAAGAGGCTACCCAGGTCCCTTCATCTCATACGCAGCCCTCGTCGAGGTTGGGGCAACTCAATCCGATCAACTGCTATCGGAAGTCTCGACGCAATTCGATGCTCACGATGTCTGCAATCTTCAATTCACCAGCGGCACTACGGGAAACCCCAAGGCTGCAATGTTGACCCATCAGTAAGTTTGGCCCCTTTGCAGCTTTTTCAACTTCTGTTTCAGGAATCTTACTCTCTAAATAGTTCGCTGGTGAACAACAGTCGATTTATCGGTGATAGAATGGCTCTGACGGAGGAAGATGTCCTCTGCTGTCCTCCGCCGCTGTTCCACTGTTTCGGCTTGGTACTGGGTCTTTTGGCCATTTTGACACACGGCGGCAAGGTTGTCTATCCAACTGAGACTTTTGATGCCGCCGCTTGTTTGAGAGCAGTGTCCGAAGAGCAATGCACTGCCCTTCATGGTGTGCCCGCCATGTTCGACTCGATATTCAGCCTACCCCGGCCGGAAGATTTTGATTGCTACCGACTACGGACGGGAATTATTGCCGGAGCACCTGTGCCTCGCCATCTGATGGAGTTGCTGGTGAACGAGCTTGGGATGACTGAGTTCACGAGTAGTTATGGTGAGTTTCAAAGTTTTTATCTCTATTATCCTGGCGTTTGTCGTTGAAGCCAGCGTCAGCCACATCACAAGGGTTTGTATTGACTCTTCATCCGGTAGGACTGACCGAGGCGTCTCCAACCTGTTTCAATGCTTATCACGACGACCCGATTGACTTGAAGCTGGCGACTGTGGGACAAATCATGCCCCATGCACATGCCAAAATTGTGGATATAGATGGCAACATTGTACCTATCGGGGAGAAAGGAGAGCTATGCATTGCCGGATATCAAATCCAACGCGGCTATTGGAGGAACCAAGAAAAGACTTCCGAGGTCATGAAACGTGATGATGACGGAGTCTTATGGCTATATACAGGAGACGAGGCTGTATTTCACCAAGATATGACCTGTTCCATAACAGGGAGATTCAAAGACATCATCATTCGAGGCAAGTACTCAAAAGACTTCGCCCAGGAAGACACGGTCTAACATTTCTCTTTTAGGGGGTGAAAACATCTATCCTCTCGAGATCGAAGAGAGGTTGATCAATCATGAAGCAATTGACCGCGCGATCGTCGTTGGGGTGAAGCACAGCCGGTATGGAGAAGTGGTAGCGACATTCCTCCAACGAGCCAGCGACGTCACGGCCGGCTCTAGGTACTCCCATCTCAACGAAGACGGTGTCCGAGATTGGGTGAGACTCAAGCTAGGCCGCCACAAAGCTCCGGCGCACGTCTTCTGGCTCGGCGAGGACGGCATTCCTAGCACGGTGCCATTGACGGGCAGTGGAAAGGTCAGGAAGTTTGAAATGGCGAAACTGGCCGAGCAGATTCTGGCCAAAGATAGATCGAAGTTATGATCCCAGCTCATTGGCGTTACTTGGTCTTATTTTGGTGGACTTCTTTCTCAAGGCTGCCATTAGAAATAACTCCCATTTGAGTAGACAATAAGACACCCTGCTGTGTGCAGATCCTACACCCGGGGCAAAGCACCAGGCGGAGGCGTGTCCTCTTCCAATATATTTTCGTTCCCAGGACGACGCAGAATAATGCCGCATTATCCCATGTGAAGGGAAAACCACCCAGACAAGGGTGCTGACGAGGATGTATATGCTGGTTTCGGATCCCTAGACATTTATAGCGTGACAACGTGATCAAGGTCCCCGGCGTCGTGCGGCCACCTAAGTCAAACAGACGCAACGCGACAGAAAAAAGAATACAATTCCGCATTGAATAACGAGATACATGGACGACAGAAAGTGAATGGGGTGAATCACCAAATTATATCAAACAAGGCGTTTTGGCAATCGTGGTGTTGGGATGTGAAGCATATCTTTGGCTTGCTTGCAGATAGGATGCTTATTTATCAGCATTAGCCTAGCTGACCCATGTCTAGATCATACTATGAAACAAGAGACTAATTTTGAACCCCCCATGAACACTGGACTTTACAGCCTTGCGACCCTCTCGCCCAATTTTTCTGGAGTCTCCGGCATTCTCTGCTGCTTGAGAACCGATTCCACGAGACACCTGCTCCTTTCAGCAACAATCGGATACAAGAGATCATCCATCTAATTCGATGTCAGTAGATGTTGACAGGAGTAGGATCGAGTGACGGGGAATCTTGGACACTTACATCCTCTCCATCAGCCAGAGATCCTTGTAACCAGACTCCGCATTTTGTCGACGCAGAGCCCGAGCGAAGATTGACCTGGTAGTCCCGATTGACCGTGATTTCGTGGCCGTCCAAAAGACCAGTCAGCGGAGCCAAGATTCGTTTGTATTCGCTTCTTTCGTAACCTGTCGCGGAAATCACCAGGTCGAATTCGCCGTGCTCTCGATTGAAATTATCCCCATCTTCTATCTGAACTACCAGTCTCACTGGGCCGGCGGGTGTCTTCTCCGCTCCGGCAACTTGGCTTTGGTAGACAATCTGGCACCGCCACTTCTTTGAGTCTGGTTCTTTGACACTTTGGTCATACTGGACGTCGTAAATCTGATCCAAAAGGTCTTTCTGAATAAAGTATTGCGATCCCTGTGAAGAAGCCCCACCAATCGCCCTATTCCTCAACTCCAAGGGTAGAGCTTGGCCGAGTTTGGAGATTGGTCGCTTGACGTTTTCCTTCAGACTATGTGACTAGGATTAGAGCTCGTATGTCGGAAGAGTAGCTATGTTCACTTACAAAGGTGTGTTATCGGAAGCCTGAAGAACCGAATTCCGTGTAAACCAAGAGACACGTTGCACGGTTCGGAAGTTATGAAGGTGGTTGAAAATCTCTGCCGCATCTTGACCATTTCCAACGATGGCAAATCTACTGCTGCCGTTTGTGGCTTGGAGAACCGATGAGATAGCATCCATGCAATTTGATGAATGAAAAACCGACGCCCCGGGCTTGAGCGTGGAAAGAGTAGCAGGTATCCGTGGTTGTATCCCTACTGCACATATGACCTGCTTCGCGGTGATAAAACCCTGCTCTCCTGTGACTTGATCAGAGAAAACAGTTCCCCATGCCTCCACCTGGCCATTTCCGTCGTTCAAAGGTACCACCGCAGACACACGCTTGCCGAACCTCACTCTCGGTGTGAAATGAGCTGCGCACCATCTTAGATACTCAGTAAAGATCTCTCTAGACGGAGAGATATGTGAGCTGTTGGCAAATCCAATCAGCCGGTTTGTTGCGTGGAGGTAATTGACGAAAGTGAATTTGGATCGCGGGTTCTCGGAAGTGACCAGATCGTTCAAAAATGACGTTTGCATATGGGCCCCAGGGAGTTTAACACATGGTTCCCATGTCGATTGTGGTTGACTCTCGAGGAATAGAACGCTATTGATCGAATTCCGCTCTTGTAAGGCAATGGCAATTGAGATTGCGGCTGCTCCGAAGCCAATGCAAACCACGTCATAGGAAGAGCGCTTGGCAGTCACTTCGGTTTCCATTGCTACTAGAGCCTCGTACGTGTCCTGAATAGCCGGCAGGAAGGATTCTGTAGTGTTAATCAAAAGTTCTTGGAGTAGTGATGCCTTGGAAGTCGACTGAACAGCTTCAGGTTTCGGTGACTCTGTGTGTTCGAGGTTGGGATCTGGGACATAGAGGCTAGTGTCGTTTCCACGGGAGGCCCGTCAAGACGGCAATCACCGCCGCCCAGGATGAAGAATCAGGCCCGACCTCACCGGCAGCTGCGAGGTCGGAAATGATGCCCCCAAGAGCTTTCGTTGGCCAAGCCAAAAGCTCGTAACGCATAATGGTGCCAACAGATCTCGAACAAGGGCCATCGATCGCTCAAAGGTAAGGAGCACGTTGAAGCCATGCCTGGGCTTCCCTGTCAGAGACACTCCACCCAAAGAAGAAAAAGTGGCTGATACTAGCCCTTTCGTCCCTGGTGGTAAACTTCGCAATCTGGTATAGCCCGGTATTATATGACCCACCTATGCCGCTCCGCTCCTGTTTCAGTGGGTCTGTGTCTGCGGATCAGATAACTTGAAAAAAAATCAGATAACTTTAGATCCATCCACCACCCCACAGCTCCTGCCAACAAGTTGGGGGCATTCCTCCGTGGCGTCTTGTCCCAGATCCACATGGTGCAGGGTCTTGCGCAACCGACCGTTGGACGCCCCGTCATCTCGTCATGGGAAGGTGAAAAAATCTTCATCTGATAAGATGACCTCCAATCGTCCACCCACGCTATGTTCATCACGACATGCCTCAGTGGGAACAGCCGTCCCTCTTGTTCAAATCTCCGCCGGGAGCGTTGGCAAGGGGTTTTGCATAGTCTTGTCTTTGCGCTTGCAGGATCCTGGTCGGACAGGGTTGGGGACAGGGTTGGGAATGATGCGATGTCGGATGATCTCATCACAGAGAAAGATTTCCTCATGGTGTCAAGAAGAGCCGACTCTGACGGACAGTACGGGAAGGGGGGGCATGAAGCAGCCAGGCTGGATCCGTGTAGTGCACCTGTCTCCTGTTATCCAGCTGCCTTTTCTCTGGACCAGACATTCTTGCGGTCCGCACAGGACGGACCTCGGTTGGAAACAATTCTCATTTTGCGAGAGGCTGCACCCCTGGTCCTTTCTTGGCTTTCTTGGCCTTCGAAATGCCTCTCTGTCATGGAAACATGCCCGTTTCGGCCAGGGTGTTCTCGACCTTGAAAAAAAGTTGTTGCAGCTGGTATGCCGCAAATTCTTCAGAGCCTAGACCTTGCCATAGGATGTAGCATAACATAAGCCAGATTCTTGGCCCAGCTTCCCTGTGGTCAATCAGTATTTCTCCTGCCACCCTGAAAGTGGCCTTGTCCTTGATGTTTCAAGCAGTTTTGGTACCACTGGGGAGCCTGTAGCTGTGGAGTTCCATCATGTGGACCGCTTCGGCCTCCTTTAAGCCTGTCTGAAGTGGCATATTTGGGACAACAATAAGAGACTCTGGAATTGTAGTTGATTCATTGGATCGTATCTGTTCGTTTTAGCTAAATGCTATCTCGGTACTTACCAGCATGAGAATATTTAATGCCCGGTAGAAAGTTGCCGCCCAAGAAACACAGTCCAACCTACCTAGTTAGTGCCTTGTTTGAAGTGTCCTAAGGTATCTTTGCGCATGAAATCTAGAAATCGCTTGTACATCCTTTTGAAATAGAATGGTTAAAGGCCATTGAGTTATTACCTCGTCCAACGATGTCTCACCTCAACGCAAGCCGCCATAAGTTGCAGACCCCCTCAAGGAAACGCTTCCCCTAACTTTAAATGATTCCAACAAACTAGGGGACTTTGTTAGCAAAGACAGAAAATGATGAAGACCTGTCAACAGTTACGTACTCGTATGACCCAGGTCATCACCGAAGGTTCTCTTCAATACGTCTTCGCCGAATGTAAGCCCGGCGCCTGGACCGAAGCCCACTGCTTGTTTTCCGATGGCGATTCCGATCATTGGGGGTATTTCAGCCAGCTCCATGAACTTGGGTTCGGTCCCTTTCATTTGCTTGAGCATTAGCTGATGGATGTTTTGAGCGACGTATTGCCCCATGTGCATAGCTGCACCACAACGCTTGATGCCGGACCATCGGATCATATCCCCAGCTGCAAAATGATGCTGGGAATTTGGAGTTTCAGGGAGGAAGTTCAACCTGCGTTTTTCTTCAGTGTCTTGAAATTAATCGATTGCAAAGATCGTTTCGTACGCGGGTGTAACCTTGACGGCGCCTTCCTCATCCACCACATCTTGCGGAAGATATGAAGAGGTAGGCGTGCTTCTGGATATAGCGTAAATCACCATTCCGGCAGAAAAGATGGATCCATCCGTGAATTTTAAGATGGTTGTGGACTTGCCATCTTCCTCGATAGTTTTCGTTTCGGAAACCCGTTTCCCCAGGATTGTCTCGACGCCGGCCTCTTGGACCGCAACAAGACACCTATCCTTGAATTCGTCTGGCAAGGGCTCCGAAGAGCACAATTTGTCTCTCGAATGGATTAGCGTGACCTTTTGATCTGGCATCAACATCTTTATCTCCGCCGCCATTTCGATCCCGACGGCTCCTGTATTTACACGTGAGGATTTCCCCAATAAGTGAACCGCTGAGACTCTTACCTCCACCAATGACGGCTACTCCCCCCGCAGCTTTCTCTACTTCGTCGATATGCTTTCCAATCTCTTTGAGGTAAGCCTCTCTGGTCACAGATTGAGGCACGACCGGCCACACCCTCCGCAAACCAGTCGTCGCCACCAGGAAGTCGTACTTTTCCTCTGACTCTGTCTGAGTGGCTGCATTTATAATTCGAGCGGACATGCTCTTGCAGTCCACGGCCTTGACACTGCCCTGGATGCAGCGAACGCTTCTCAAAGCTGGAAGATCGGCAAAGTTGATCCAGGCCTTTTCAGAAAATGCCTTCGAGGCAAGTACAAGCGGTGATGATATGATGTGGACTATGTTATAGGTTAGACTCTCATAGAAGCCATAGTAGCAGTGCTTCCAAAAAGCAACGCAGTGACTTTTGCTTACAATAGCCGTCCTTCTCATCAACTACAGTGATCTCGACAGGGATTTTCTCCTCCGTCGGCGGATTTGGCGGCTCATACTGAGTTCGGGGATTCTTCCCGTTACAGAGGTCCAAAAGATTTACCGTCGCCCCAAGCCCTGCATATGAGCCGCCGATGACAAGGACCTTGAAAGGCTGGCGACGGTTTGCGAGCCCGAGACCTTCGTTGGAAGGCATTTTCCCTAGTCGAGGACTGGATTTGAACAGTAGTGGGAAAACACGATGGGCCATTCGCAGAACCTTGAAAACCGGACAGTGCAACGTGGTCTCCTTATGAATGGCACGCAACTACGAATCGACGCCGGGACCGGCCCTCACGCGAGATCTAATCAGATAAAACGCTATCGGGGGCGAATTTCGAATGTGTCTGACTGGGGTTTGAACAGACTTTAGGCGATGAGTCCTTCGTCAGACGAAATCAATATTCATAACCGAGGCTATCTACGCTATCGGAATTGTTCCACCGCTGCGCAAGAGTGTCCAATGATTCATGATGGATTCACGCAAGTTGCTTGGAAATTGCGGTAGATGAAGTCATAGGGCCAGTATCGAACCCCAGGTATATGTATATTCTGTGTACCTGGCAGGGGAAGCTAGCCTGAAGGGGTCCAGACCTGACAGGTAGCGGCTGCTTCCTATTTTTGGCCACATCGACTGTGCCATTATTAGTTGATTCTTCCCACTAGAACAGTACCTCAGATCTGGGGGGGAGCGTCTAACTCCATTGCGCAAGCCTCTTCCACTTGGCTTGCTGTGGAGGATGCCTTTTTCAACGTCTTGAATATGTTGTCCATACATGATGAAGAGAGAAGCCATCACCACTACAATTGTGCGATGGGAACGGAGTAAGCAAAGAATCGGCGCGGAATGATGTGCTCGTAGGTTCTTTTTCTTAATTTATATTAGTGTCTAGACCTGTAAATGAATTGGGGATGAAGGGCTGCAGAGGGAGTACAAACCAGCGCATGAATCCCACGCTCACACTTCGCAAATATCCAGGTGGTTTCAGGCCTGACAGCATTTGTGGTTGATCGTTTGGAAGTCATCCAGGCCACTGTTGGCATGCTCATCCATGTTTCCTACGAGATCAGTTCTGCGACTTACTGCCTTACATTGATCTGGTTGTTGTCCTCAACTCCATTAGCCGTATTGATCGGGATGATGGTAGAAATCTCTCTGCCCTTGTATCATCGACACTGTAACTAGGTTTTCGTAAGGCATGCAATGAATTAAAACGTATGGGAATGAAAAAGGGACAGTGCCGGGTTTAAGACGTCCATTGAACACATCAAAGATGGCCGGTATGAATAAGAACTTGGCACTTGGCAGACCGCGTTCCGCGTTCCGCTGAGGGCACAGAGCGCATGATGGAAATGATAGCCCTGTGCAATTTTGTAAAGAAATGACACAAAGTCTATTCAGCCCATGAGCAGAGGGTCTCTCACTCCGAGACCTCATCTCATCGTAGGAGAGGAGTGGCCATGATCATTTAGAATCTGGTTTCTCCCAGCATATTCAAACCAAAGACTTCAAAGCCGTCAGTCAATCACGCCATTGTGGAGAACCTCATAGAGAGGTAAAGATGCAGTCTGCTGATGTCATGAGGACTGCAGAGATATTCAGACAGGGAGGTGCATCCTAGTTCCCAGAAGCAGCAGACATTGACAGGTCAAGACACTAGTTGTTGGTTCGATGCATCTACGACGTTTGCAGAGGTTCGCATGACTTTTCATGTTGATAAGATTCGTTCATCGAATCTAATCAGAGTTTTCACTGCCAGCTGTCGGAGATTTTGGTGGGATGTGGGACGGCAAAAAGTGGACACAAACCGACTTCATGTATTACTGTAAGGTACGGTAGGTCATTTCATTTCTGAAAATACTGTAAAATGTGCTCCGTACCTAATACAATGACGAAACCTCGGCCAAAAAATACCCAGGGCGCCAGACTGTTCAAATTTCCCAAGACTTTAGCACAAGAACATCCTCGGGACTGAGCCTTCCTCCCGATATCGGTCATTGTTTGTATCTCCTTCTGTCACATGATAGAAGGTCACATGATACATTAAAGAGGAATAGCGCCCGGAAGAGTGGCACCTCTGCTCTTGCATCTTTTGTATGATTAGATCCTTTCTTTCTTTCTTTCTCTCTCTCCCAGAGATAGCCCAACCAATTCTTTGCTTGATTGCTAGAACAGCATCGAACGGCGGCCATTGCTGCCTTGTTCCTTTCTTCTGTTCTCGTTTGCCTCCGCCATACGACACCTTCCTGTCGCTGTCAAGTTTCGTTTTGGGTGCTCAGTTAGTTTACTTTGGTTCCCTGCTTCTCGGCCTTTGGCAAGGTTGATCTTTTGATTCCCTCTCTTCGACATGAGCATTTTGCTTCGATAGTCAATATTTCATATTCCTTAGAAGCGGCATAGGCTCCCACACTTTTGCATTCAACAATGAGTAGAGCTCATCATTTCTCAAAATCCAGACGGTGGTTGCTGTGCTCAAAGGAAACATGAAACCATCAGAATTGCCCTCCATGATCGTCTCGGTTCCATTCAAGCTTAGCTAGGCTGTAGTTTCTTTCTCATCTTCCCTATCTTCTGGGGGAGGTGGTGCAGAGAATGTCGGTGCCCACTTGCTCTTCTGTCGAAGCTTGAACCCGTAGAAATAGAAGTAAACTGGGACAGGGGAAAGGACTAGGGCAAGACAGCCGAGAAGCGTAGCTGCCCATTGAATATCCATACTGAGAAACATCTGACGATCGTACAATGGACTGTTATGGCCATTAGCTTCCTATCCAAGCAAGACAGAAGGAATATAAGCTTACCAAGCAGCTGCGAATAGTGATCTTACGATCGTATTACCTGCGATTGCTGAAGCGGCACTGTCGTGCTGGTTAGAATATGACATGTTGGAGGGAATGGAGGGTTCTTTGTACTCACAACATCAGGTAGGCATCGACGATATACATGATGAGTTGCATAAAGATTGCGAGGAGTCCAAATCCGATTGCAACCCCTGCAATGGTTGGGACAATCCAGTGGACACTCTTGTATGCTCCTGCCCATCCAAACCAGAAAAGGCCGATTGCGAAGACCACCGCCCCTACCATAGCCAAGGGCAGTCTCCATTCAGGCGCCGCTTTCCCGTTGTTGGCCCGGAACTTTCTCACCCAGATAGGGTTGAGGCAGATCGAAGCCACACCGGCTGCAATCTCTCCCAATGCTATACCGAAGAATGGAAGACTTCCAACGCCAGGTTTCATCCCGTGAACGCCTTGGAAGACAAGGGGATACGCTGCCAGCGTGATGTACATCAGGCCATAGACAAACGAGAGGTATAACCCGATCAGTAGCAGGATCGGTTCTGTAACCAGCATTCGGATCGGCCTTGTCAAATTTTTCTCCACCATTTCTCGAAGGTCAATCTCAATCTCCTCTTGCTTCGCATGGATAGCCCAGTTTCTGGTCCGGCGGCGTAGCAGTTCGGCTTTTGCAACGAGAACTGCTGGAGGATAGGATTCTTTGACAAACAGGGTGATCAAGATCAAAGTTGTAAAGCCCATGATCATAGACCAGTAGGCATCCCATCTCCAGCCCAGATAGCTAGTGACTGTGAAAGCGCCAATGAATGGCGCTATCATCGGCCCAAGGAACACCGCGACTGCGAAGACGGTCAGCGCCAGCCCTCTCTGTTCTGCTTTGTATATGTCTGAGTATAGTGCAGCGACGATGACAATAGGGCTGCTTCCGAAAACTCCCATGAAGAAGCGACATATCATAAGGGTTTGGACATCTTTTGAGACGGCAGCGGCTGCAGCGAAAACTGAAAAGCCGAAAGCACCTATGAGCAGAGGCAGTTTTCGGCCTCGTAACTCGGACAACGGCGCCCAAAACATTGGTCCAACGCCGTAGCCGACAAGATATAAGGCGCTGGACAGTGATGCCACTTCTATGGAGATCTGGAAGTGTTCTGCAATGGCCCGAGTGGCAACTGAGAGTACGGAGGACGCAAAAGTGGAGCAAAAACATGCAAGAGCACCTATTGAGGCAGTAACTAGTCTGGGAAAATGCGCGTTAGTCTTTCACACCCTGATTCTGACTATGTCCACTTACTTAGTCTTGGAGCTCCAATTCATCGGGTGCAATGGGTCTTCCGGGCCATCAAAGTCCACGACGTATGCCTCTCTCTCTGCCGGGATTGTTGGAGGGTATGGCTTTCCACCACCAAACCCAGGAAGAGGTACGACATCCGCCTTGTTCTCGCGGTGTGAGCCTGGGATTGATCCAACGGTTTGGATGTGCTGCAATCGTTGTGATTCCAGTCTGCTAATCTGAGTCGGGTCTCTTGAGATCGCGAGATCAAGCGAGGTTGTTCGAGAAGAACCGGATGACAAGGAAGTGCGGCGCCGAGAGATTTGCCTAGAAGCAGCAGTCTCAGCTCGCTCGAGATCAATGTCCAGTGAATCCATTGTTTGACTTTGAGAAAATTTAACGAGGATGGTGTTTCTTTCCTGGGATCCAGGTAAAGTCGTGCGTGTGCGTGGCGAGAGCTAAAATTGAAGTATCTCGAAATGAATTGGGATACTATATACAGGATCGCAAAATCATTATCGGCTCACTCAGCCTCCAAGTTATGTTTCAGATTCTCTTCGAGATACGTCCGAAAAGGAACTGGTTGCTGCTTTGTCATTCTTGCCATTTCCACGGCACTCTTCGGCCGTACAGCAAGTGCCTGTTCTTCGGGTTAGGGGATGTAGGGGTAGGGAGGAATAAAGACAAAATCACACCTATCGCCAAATCTAGCGTAAAGGGCACGGTCTCTGGCAGCACTCATTGGTTCAGTAAACTCGTACGAGACGCGTGGTTTATCGCTCTTCTGTCTGTGAAACCTGATCAGTAAATGTGGAAAGAGATGAGTGACGAATAATGACTCAGCTTGCCTTC
Source organism: Exophiala calicioides (assembly GCA_001599795.1). Taxonomy (NCBI): domain Eukaryota; kingdom Fungi; phylum Ascomycota; class Eurotiomycetes; order Chaetothyriales; family Herpotrichiellaceae; genus Exophiala; species Exophiala calicioides. The sequence goes on from BCHZ01000004.1 coordinate 2,819,457, forward strand.
AGGCAAGTCCAAACTCAAAAACGACTACTGCCCGATCAGGCTGACTACGTCATTCAATGATCACTAAACTCAGAATCAGGGTTATGGCTACACGTTCATCACCGAGGCTACATGTGTACAAAGATTTTCGATCTTAGATTTGGAGTGGGAAGGTTTTTAGTCCTACTTATGCTCTCCATATTGCTCAGCGAACTCCAGGATTCCAAAAACCTTTGTGACAGTGGGAAACTGACCAGCCCCAAGGCAAGGCTGCTTCAAGTTCTTGGCTCTGAAGAAGCACTGGTCTCACGTGACATCACGTGACACCTACAGCCAACTTAGCTACATAGTTGCTGCTGCGCTGTACCGAGTAGACACGTAGTCAGGTATCCCTTAGAGCCCTAAAGGTCTCAATCAACCTTCCATCTAGAACTGATCTGCTTCTTGAAAAGCTCTCCTCTAGACGACACAACGATGGACCTGCACAATAATAGATTTCGATTGGTCAAGGGATGAATCCTCACTTGATGACAGCAAGACTCTACTGAACTTTGACCCGTTTCTTGAAATGACTCCCTTTAGAATGGCTGACAGTACGTCCGATCCGGGTAATCACCCCATCCAGGCGGATTTGCGGACTCCAGAGGACTGTGATATTTTCTATCAGTGTTTCCAATCCTACTATCCTTCACTCAGCGCTGCCTTCACTAAAGACATTATTTTGCATGCTTTCATTTACCTGTTGTGGCTTTCTAGCTCCCGCTTGAGCGACGTTATAATCTCGATCCCGCGAGTGCTGGCTTTGAATGTTTGACCTATTTCAGCCAGTGCTTGGATGCACAAGAGCACCCTCTCTTGCGCTGCTCGGCCCGTTGGAGTCTCCACCGACCCTCCTGATACTGAGATCATATGGCTGTCATAGGCGTGGATGAGGCCCGCGGTAGTAATAATGTGCATGACGGAAATGTGTGCGAAGCGCAAGGTGAATTGTCGACGGTACAGAATCAACAGCGAGCAGATTTCGGTCGCTGCATTGACGCAGATCTCTCGAGCATTGGCGTCACTTCCGGTTATGTCGGGGCGCTGGTTCAAGTGGGAGTTCGAGAGGAAGGGCCTGTACAGCAGAATCAGGCCCTGGTGGTATTGCATCCTGTGTTGAACTCGTCATTAGCACACACTTAATAGAATCTAGTATTATAGGTTTCAGCTCAGGCGGAGCTCTTGGTACAGTTGAAAGCAGCCGGGCAAAAGACACATGAAAGTATCCAATTTGGAGTTCACCCACTGAAGCTGTAGCGACGACGGCAGATATTCTGTCGTGCTCTTGTTCTCATAGGTTTCCCCCTTCGAGGCATTGATACACATCTGCGATGGCAATGATTCTTTCCACTCGTGAAGCTTCGTCGTCATCTGAAGGACGAAGTGCTCGATCGCATCATTTGAACGAGCTAAATCTGGAGTACGATATCTGAAACGAGTATGTCAGTAATTATGCAGGACCGAAGTCCTTGTTTGGGGCATTAAGATAGAAAAGTGGTTGCATGTAAAGAGACGAGTTGACAGACAAGACCTCTTCAATTCTCCCAGTGAGTCTGAGCAGTCGAGATAAGTACAGGGGAATGCTCAATCTCGGTGTTTGCTCGTCATATGTCGTCGTACTGCCAGTTCCCTCTGCGGAGATCTGTGGTATTTCTGGATTATCTCCTGGTCGCCATGACCTGTGGTCCATTAGGGGAGGGGGCAGGTCCGGAATGCTGTCTCCAAGCTTGCTCATTAATGACGATCGTCCTGTGTACGAGCTCCATAACCTAGGAGGATGGGGCATTAGTGAATGGAGCAATAATACAACAGGGCAGCAAATAAGAACTTTAAGCAGAATTCCATATCAAGCCTTCCAAAAACAGGACAGGGCTTGCTGCTCCTTACATGTTAACCGAGTAGCTAGCAAGAAAGACTTCGCTCCTCAGCGTGTAAGTTGAGGCAACGTCCGGTTTTGTAGTGCTATCACTGTCTCCATGGCGGTGTTCGTCTTTCAGGTTGATATGCAGGCCTAGGTCGGTGACTAGATGCACATTCATACCTATTATCATAGTGAGTATTGGTGATCAACAATGGGGAACACTAAGTCCACGGACCGGAATATAGCCATCCTAAAAATATCAGCTGAGACTAGCTTCTAAAACCCAGAGACTGAGTCCACTAGAGCAGAGATTGGCTGCTCTCTCACCTCTTGAATCGAGTCCACGAGCAAATTCATACGTTGCAAGTAGTAATAGAGCCTGAGCTGTTGCAAGAGTGGGTGAATCCATTTCGACGTCGAGCAAGGTCTTCGCCCTGAGAGCGAAGAACCCAGAGATGTCGTCAGATACGGCTGAAGCTCCAGCGGAAATATTCTGAGATGCATAGCAAGCGCCCAGCCCAAGGCTGTAAGCTCACAGGAATCCACTCATCAGCGTCTGCTCTTGGAGAGAGCGAAATGATAGATCTTCTCTCACATTGCATTCTGTAGCGTCGGAGAGTATAGCTCCGTGTCTCCACCTGAATCGAACACTTTCTTCGCTGTCATGTAGACCGTCTCGTCCACTTCGTGATACAAAGAGTTGTGCCAGGTGAAGTACTGCTCAGTTAGGTACTTTTCTTCTTCTATGCTACCTGCCCACTCGAGACCGACTCTAGCAAGGGAGTTATTCCCGTCAGCTTGGCGGGCAGGACGGATATTGGGCCGGAATATGGATGACGACCAGTCCCGCAGGATACGTAGATTGCTCGTCCCTCCGTAGTGACGGAGCTTCCCGTCTTCGGTCAAGATGAACCTCCCGGTCGTACCTGATACCAGGGAGAGAAGTTCGGCGTTCCGCGAGTCCGGAAGTTGCTCTTTCGGGGCGGGACTTCCGGATGCTTTACTCTGGCTCTGGTATGATGCTCGTCGATGTCGCATTGTTTGGGGACTAGGCTGTGAGGTGGTCATGGGCGTCTCCCCAGATCCCCGAAGTAGGAGATCTCTAATCTCTCCTCTTGGTGGTTCCGAACAGTCGCTGGAGCTCCATCCATCATCTTCATCGTCATTATCGCCATTGTCATTTCTCTCAGTCGTATGTTGGTCCACAAAACTTGACGAGTGGGCTAGCCTGGCCCAAGAGTCAATGTATGGCCCCTTATTGTCCCCTAGCTTGTTAGAGGCGATGGTTGCATTCAGGCCTTGAGCAGATCGATCACTGGCTTCGGACAGGATGTTTTGCAATCCCAGCGGCTGATGTGTTTGGGGAATACTCGTCGATGCAAGCGCTGCGCTAGCAACAAGAGGCAGAGTTCCGAGTTCTTGAGAGACTGAACCTTCTGGTACGGGTTGCAGATGTGATGTGACAACTTTGACAACTTGCATTGCCCTGTCTCAGGTCACAAAGTTAGTGCATGAGGCTTAGCCAGATAGACTAGAAAGACCGTCGGTCTGTCGCACCTCCTCCTATCCTCGCCAAACAAACAAGGTGTCCCGTACAATCGGCAATTCGAACAATTAGGCTTTGTATTATCACACTGTCGCGGTGTAACCACTGTGAGCACAATTGTTGAGATAGCTTGCTGGATGAAGAAGGTGTTTTGCCACACTCACTTTCGATTTCCGTTTCCTACAAGGGATACATGCCATCGAGTTGTGACGTCGCCGGCCGGCTAGCCGAGCGATTCTCACCGCCCTATCCATGGCGGAGTAGCAATTCTCAATCACCCTCAATGACGATCTTGCATCAAGGATCAACTGCGCAGGCTAAGTCGTGGTGTTGGTGGAGGAAAGCGCGATCTTCACCATTCTCATGTTCACAAATAGGGAGTGACTTCGACAGTCTCCTTCAATTGGCGGTGCATGGTTTGATTCTAGAAACCTGAGAGTAAATCTAGGCCATGAAACGTTGCAGAAATTTAATTCTAGCACCAATGATGAGAATTTGTGTTCATCAAGTTGACAATTGAAGTCGAAGGTGAGCAAGGCTATCCTTCCCGAGGTTACCAAGGCTAAGCCGAGTGAAATGCGGGGTTCAACCTCGTCCAGTCAGCGAGTGATGCGCCGGGGGCCGGAAGTGAATCACTACTGCAGAGACTGCTTTGTGCTCAATGAAAGTTGAGGAAAGTTTCTAGGGTCTACGGTCCTTGTTACTATCTTGTGAAATGTTGAACGTGGCGGCCGCAACTTCGGTCGTCCAGTGTGATGAGAGCCTTGGATTCTGTGCTGCTTAGCCCTCGATCAAAGACCCTAAAATTTTTTATGGGAAATCAAGAAGGGCATAGTAATCTTGATTGCTTGCAAGAGAAGGAATTCCTGCATTTTTAAAAACCGATTTCCAGCTTTTCACACGTTGTTGTAGCGTTTCAAGAACAAAATTGGAACAACCAAGTATCTGATCAAGTTAGTAACTTTTGGAGATCGAAGCATTTTCCACTTACCTTGATCTCAGATAGCCTATTTCCTGACTTGTTGGGTTCGACTCAAAAAAGCTCGGAAGCGTGTTGTGATAATAGTACAATTACACAGGGCCACGTACAATGTAGTTTAAGTAGGGAAAAATAACTAGCTACTAGATAGTACCAGCAGCCAAGGGAACAGTACAACTCGGAGGTACCCCACCAACCGGAGACGTTTTCTCCGGGGAATTATCGAGTGGTATGACTCGATTCCTCACCGAGGCTATGAAGTTGCTCTTCGATTCGGAAATGGCGTGTCCGACAAGTGTGTTTCGTTCCCCAAGCAATTGCTGATGAGATTCAAAGTTAAGTCTGCCCTCCTTTCTTTCGAGGACTAAGTGCTTCACTTTTGTGTTCCAACCTGTTCGCAATCTATTAGATCAATTTGCCAGTCCATCATTTAAGCCCAACGCTCAGAGAAGGTGGCTTCACTGCGCATCTCCAAACATCGACCAAGTTGACGGGAATTATGGCGACTCAAGTCCCGAGATACAAATATGCAAATCAGTATATGGGCGAGAAACGCCGTCTACGTGTGATTGTTATTGGCGCCGGCTTAAGTGGGATCGCGGCAGTAAAGATTTTCAAAGACTGTTTCACTGATGGTACGGTCGAGCTGGTGCTGTACGAAAAGAACAACGATGTTACAGGTACTTGGCTTGAGAATCGTTATCCCGGGTGAGGCTTGCTTTTTCATACTACTCCTGTGCATGTATTGGAATCTTGGTTGGCTGACTTGGCAAGCAAAGGTGTGCATGCGATGTCCCTGCCCACAGCTACACGTTCTCGTGGGAAGGGAACCCATTTTGGTCCCGAGCGTACGTTGGATCTGTCGAGCTATATAACTACTTTAAAGGCCGTGCGGATGCATATGGCGTCAACGACTTTACCAAGCTCAATCACCAGGTCAGAAAGGCTCAGTGGGAGGAGCAGACAGGAAAGTGGAAGGTAGAGATCGAAGACTTGACCTCCAACCGTGTCTTTACGGACGAAGCTGAAGTTCTGATAAATGCGGCAGGCTTTCTCAAGTGATTACCAGGAGACTCTAAAATCCCCGGTCAGAGAACGTGCTAACGAGAAACAGTAAGTGGAAGATGCCTGATATTCCCGGCATCGCGGAATTCAAAGGAAAACTTCTCCATTCAGCACGCTGGGACGAACAGTATGACTTCAGTGGAAAGACCGTTGGCATCATCGGTACAGGATCATCGGCAATCCAAATCATACCACAGTTACAACCAAGTAGGTTTGGATAAACAAACGCGGATTCGTGCGAAGCCTTGATTGACTCGATAAATGGCCAGATTTGAAGCATTTGATCTCATTTGTCCGGTCTTCGACGTGGATCACCCCAGAGTTCGCGGCTGAATTTGCCCCCGAAGGCAGAACCTCATTTTTCTCCGAGCAACAGAAAGAACATTGGGCACAGAACAAGGACGGTTTCCTTGAATATCGAAAGAAGATCGAGTCTAGCATGGGCGGGTTCTTCGATTTGCAGTTTAAAAGCTCAGTGGCCCAAAAAGACGCGATGGAAAACTTCAAGAAGACTATGAGGGAGCGATTGGCTAAGAAACCGGGACTAGCTGACATTATGGGTAAGAGTGGGAATGATATCTCTCTCCCACTGAGGTCCCAGTAACGTATCAAGTGTACTGATATCGCTACAGTGCCGAAATTTGCGGTTGGCTGTCGGAGAATAACGCCCGTGAGCTCTGTTCGAAATGAAGGCTGACGTACTTGCAAATGGCTGACGTAAAACAGGGACATGGTTACCTCGAAGCGTTGGCCGCCGACAATGTGACTATTCGAAGTGATGGCATCGCCAGAGTCATACCCCAGGGTGTGGAGATGAAGAATGGCGACAAGATAGAGATGGATGCTTTGGTCTGTGCCACAGGATTCGATACCTCTTTCCGACCGGCTTTCCCGGTCGTTGGAAGAAATCAACAAGACCTCAGAGAGGCATGGGCGGAAGAACCACGATCATATCTGTCGATTGCAGCGCATCTCATGCCGAATTATTTTCGTGAGTGTTATAAAACCTTGTCACAATGGCCCTTGACTAACTGAGTTTTTGCAGTTATCAGTGGTCCCAACTTTCCTCTCGCAAACGGGTGTTTGCTGCCTTGTCTTGAAGCTAACGTTAGATATGCTTTTCAAGCTGTGCGAAAGTTGCAATATGACGGCATTAAGGCCGTGGTGCCCAAATTGGAAGCAATCAACGACTTTCAGGAGTACAAGGACTCTCTAATGGAAGATCTTGTGTGGAGTGACGAGTGTACTTCATGGTAAGTTCAAAACCGCCGCGCTGATTTACCTGTGGCCGGGGTCCCACCATCTAATTCCAATGCAGGTACAAAAATGGAAAATCTAAAGGCAAGGTCTGGGGTCCTTGGCCTGGATCTTCGCTCACATACTTGGAGTTGATGAAGCAACCAAGGTGGGAGGACTGGGAAATCACCTATCTGTTTCAGAACCGCTTCAATTTCCTCGGTTATGGAAAGACATCAAGGGAAGTGCAAGGCGGGGACCTTGCATATTATCTCCGGGAGCCTGGGGCTAAGGAGGTACCAGCTTGAAGCATCCCCCTCCAGTAGGAGCTCAATCGGTGGGAGGGAAAGGCGATTAGGACACAGAATTTAGTCATATTCAGGAACCGATATTCGCAAAATTTCACATCTAACTGCTGAATTGAGCCTGCTTGGTGAGGTTGTGTATTTCCAGACTGAGCCGATGTCCGCTTGCATTCGCTTTGAAATGCCCGATCGATAAGAACCATCTCTAGTAATTGAGTTGCTCATAATATTCGTTGCTTTCCATTTCTAGTAAGTTCTAATTCTCTAATCTACGAGTAAAGAAGCCCGCATAGACGCAATACAGCGGGGATTAGGCTTCGGCGTGGACAGTCCCACTGGCGAAGTCCTCCTTTTCTCCGATTCTGTGATGGTCGGCAATCTCATGAGTCGTCTGGTCAATGTCAATCTCACGCTGGTACACTGCGACTTCATCCTCGTCGCCAAAGAGAGCATCAACTTCTTCCAGCGGTAGGCCCCTGGTGTTCGGGAAGAACAGCAATATAAAAATTGCTCCTAGCGTTCCTGGAATTATGAAGGCCAAGTAGAACCTCCATCCCACGTTCCTAGCCATGGGGTTAGCTACCAAAAACTCAAAAAACAAACACCAAGCCAAGGGAATCGTACTCGAATGCAACTGGAGCCGCTTGAGGCTATATGACGTTCATGAGAGAAATCATGGCCACTCCAAACCAGACGCCCTTGGACCGCAGGTGGGTCAGGAAGAGTTCACCTAGATATGAAAATTGCGAGCCTGGCCCGATGTTGGTCCCAAACATGCTCTTAATGTCAAAGGGGCTAGCCATACCATCAAGAGAACCACTATAGAGCACCTGGAAGACAAACAGCATAGCAATGGCTGCTCTGAGGCCGTTCTCGTTCGAGCTCTTCACATTATTTGCCACAAGCGCGGCTTCAACAATCAAGGTGGCCATACATCCCAATACTTCACCTCCGATGAAAATATTTCTCGGGAAACTTTCAATGAGAAGCATAACCGCGACATTCATGCCCCATGAGAAAGTGAGCCACACGGCTGGATAAAGTAACTGTTTCGTCGCGTTGAACCCAAGGTTTTTATACAAGGTGGGCCCGTAGTCTGGCACAGTGAGTCGGACTTCAAGTTCCCGACAGAAAAAGCCGAATTAAATGCTTACTGTGATGACCAGTACGCCTGAACACTGAATTATACCTGTTGTACCAATGGCAAGCAGTGATCGCTTTCGATAGGACGGCTTCTTCAGCATAGCCGTAACTCATGGAGCCGATCCCGAGGAAGACCAAGACGAAAATATTTAACGCACTGGGCCTCCTGTTGACCTCCTGCTCCGCCACTATGAAATCAATCCTGCTCTCAAAAGTTCTTCCCACAAGAGGTTTGGATTTAACGGGGGCCGAATAAGAATGATTAACACCAAATCAATCCTCTTGAGAGTTATCTCAGTTGCTACTAGACGTCTCAAGTTGAAATCAGTTCCCTATGACCAACGTAGAATGCATAAGCCGAAAAGAGGATGGTTCAGGTGGCTCTCACTGAATCAAAGTAAGTTTGGGAAGAACTCACGGAAAATACAGCTGTTTTATGGGAAAACCAGGGGCCAAAAATTGAGGCTATATCAGTGATTAGCATTGCATCTGAGTCGTCTTCATTGTAGCCCGAGGTGACATCCGGATACTGAATATCTCTCTTACCGCTGCATTGTAGTGGCGCTCCCTATTTTCGGGCCGAGAATAACAACTTTTAGTGGATGAAACTGGGAACCAAAAGAGCTCAGATATCTGCACGATAAACAAGGAGAGATATATCGACAGGATCCAGCTATGCAGCTGAAATACTGGCTAGACTAAACTTAAGTTATCTATGTGAAATGAAATGACAGCCTTACACTCATCCTTAACCCAGTCTAAAACTCACAACCCACGATCTAAATATCCTTCAATCAGAATGAAAAAAACTTTGCCTACAAGCCCCCCATTCGAACCTGGGGAGGTTGTAGGTAAGTGAAACCAATATTACTAACATGGTTCTTCTCGTTCAATCAGAATATGCAGATTCCAGCTTTTGCTTTTTTTGTGAGACTCTTTCTAATCGCCTTTTGCGTAACCCTTGTGTTGTCTCTGCCCATTACCACTGCACCGTAGAGGAAAGATGATTGATGTGATTAACTGTGAAAATCACCTAGATAAGCTTTGAATTCTTTTGGCGGTGACGATTTTAAGGTATAGGTGAGAAAGGAAGGTGGCTGATGCTGAAAAGGCTGAGGCCAGATGCAAGCATCAAGGTGCATGCACGGCCCACCTTTCCACAACGTTGATCAAGCTAATAGTCACGAGTATAGGATATTTATCTCACAGCAGTCGTCTCATATCACGATATCCTCTTCTTATCGAAGAGATGATTGTCAAACATGTTCGCTTCCCTAAAAGGACAACAACGCTGTTGCGGCTTAATGCAACGTTGAATAGTTCAAGTCCTAAGAGCACGGAGATGGTGAGCATATAAAAGCTGTTGCGATGCATGAGACTCAACTACTGGGACTGGGGAGGATATCCAGCGAGAGATCGCGAGCAAAGGGTGACGCAGACATGCAGGCTTGTATCTTTTCCAAGGAGATGCAGTGATTGGAAGCATTGAGTATGGGGCAAAGGGGACAATCTTAGTGGAACAGGAAGGAATTAAAAGCGATGGGGAGATCAAGGCGAAGAATCGCCATTCAATCTAATGGTTCTGCGGAAAAGGAGGTACATGATGGAAGGGAATAATAATTCCTCGGAAGAGAGTGGAGAGAAAACACCAGCAGCCACCAGGCAAGAAGTAGTGCCGATGGAACTAGATGCATTCACATCGCCGTCATTGCCCAACACCGCAGCTCGGCCTCCGGTCTCTTATCCATATTGCCATTGTTTTCGAACCTGTTGAACGCAGCCGGTCGGCTTATTAGCGAGGCTAGAGCGATCAACATTATTTCAGGCTGATATATGTGTATTCGAAAGTTTATCATGTGTATGCAGTCTTACAAATTCTGTGATGTGTGAAGGCAGCTTTCGGGTTGTGAGTAGTAGTCACTAGGAAGGAGTTTGTAAATAATGATATAATTAGGTAGCAGGCTTGTTCGAATACTAAGGCCTTGACGCAAAAGCTGTCATATTCTAAATTTATCTTTCCCACCTAAGAAACTTTGGGCAAGTCAGAAACCTGTGTTGCTGTTTCTGTACAGTAGAACTGGAAGAGGTCTCTCGAGGGGTCCTTTTAGAAGAGTAGATATACCGCGGCCAGGTGTTAGTGTATACCAAATACTTAGTACTCTTCTCCACCGCGTCGAAGAGATCTCGGTTGAATTCCGCCGGAATCGGACCCCAGTACCAGACTCGGTCACAGATTATGGTCTCATCGAGGGCCAGCCCTACGTCGGTCGGCTTGTCCCATTGCGTTGCGGACATGTTGTCACAACTGATAGTGACGGTATCTGACCTCGTCATTGACCTTAGCGGCGACGTCTCGAAGACTTGGGGGACCCGTGTCTCGGGGGCTTCCTCTGCATAGAGGACTGAGACTGCTTCTTCAAAGACGGACTTTAATCTCTGGTACTCCCGATATGCAAGATTGACCGGAAAGTTTGAGTGCTCCAAGCTGACGAAAAGCACGTAGATGGACAGCGCTCGGTTGAATTGCTGACGCTCCAATAGCTGGTCTGGGTCTTCCTGCGGACATGGTGGGAGGGACTGTCGATTACTGGTTGTCCACCAAGCACGCTTCCACTCCGACACACTGATGAGGAAGCTGATGTTTTCTCCGGAGAAGTCTTGAAGCGCTGCGTACCGTTGCAGAGGGGACGGATTGCATTCGATGGCGTCTTCCATTGCCGCCATTGACAGCATTCTTCTGGTGTCTTCCTCGTATACCGATCCAGGCGACTTCAGACTGCAAGAGACTTTCTCAAAAGACGACTTCTCGGACCCCGCAATAGTGAGAGATCCCGAACCAGAGACACTAGTACCGCTGGATTTATGCATCATGTCCCAATAAACAGCCGATTCCAAGAGTTCCTGGGAGATTGACTGCTCTCCCAGAACCTGATAGCATGGGATAAACACGGTGAATATCTCAATCATCATGATTGAGACAGCAATCCTGGAGGAAGATCAGTCTGGCTCTGCTTTCTAGGGGATGTCCGTTCTCACCATTGAGGAGGAATGAAATACTTGTTGACAGGGGCCATTGCCGGGACATAGAGCGCAATGAGCCACATTGGCGATGCATGCAATCTGTAAAAGTCAGTACTTCAAAAGGCAACTTCGGGGAGACATGGTAGACAAACCCAGCAAGGCAGCAGCAAAGTGTTTGTGCACGCCACCCGTGAGTGTCTCGGGTTTTTCGTGCCCTCCACAGATTCAAGGGAGCATACACCCAGCTCCAAAGAATTTGCCATGCAATGGAAGGCCACCTGTTAAGTTTCAGCAAGTGCTTTAGTACCGCCACTCGGAGCATGGCTGACCATTCCCATCCCCTGCCTTTCTGAATCAATTGTTGGATTGGTGTACCATGAGTCTCGGTGCCGGGTATTCCGAAGCTCGGGTGATATTTTCTGGATATAAGAAACACTGACAGCGTTGCTACTAGCTTCATCGTGCTCAAGTCAGACCACTTTCACGTCCAGCAGGTCTAGATGACATTACCTGGATCATCATGCCCAGAAGAATCCAAATCGCCAAGCTTGTAGAGGGATCGGCAATTCGACAACATCGTACCATGATCCTCCACCGTGGTTGCTTGGATTCGGAAGCCAGCATCTTACGCTGACAGTCCACAGCCTCGGTCAAGCTGAAGGCAGTCGCATATTGTCTCTGAATCTGGGCCACGTGAAGGAATTTGGTGTTGGACGCGTGAAACAGCGCAATGCCAAACGGAAGGTAGAGTCCCATTATCCAAAACTCGGTGTCTCCTGGAAACAGCGGGCCAAGCACATATCCAAGTTGGACCGACGTCCAGTATAGGTGCAGAGCGACAATCCCGCTGAAAGAGACGGATAGATTGCGAATCCTGGCTGAGGGCGACTGCCGCTTCGTGAAGAGGAACACCATGCCTGCGATCAGTATGGCAGTCCACCCTGACGCAAAGCCAATCCACCACCAGCCCACCGCATCTAGATTTGCTCGCGGTTGTGTGTCTTCCGTGATCCCTAATTCCGTCCCCATCGTGTGCAAGTAGGATGTCGTTTTTCGGAGGAGGACGGCGAAAGTTGTTTCCTGGGGTTTCCAAGGGCGAACGCAAAGGGATGAACAGGCACAGGGACTATCGCATTAGAACCCAGAAGAATTGCTGAGACTCTGTGGAAAAATGAAGGTTGTGCCCCTCAAAAGTGGTATGGGAACCGACACATAGTTGAAATCTATGTACTATCACGTTCGAGGGATCCAAGGCGATGTAACATCTGGCCCGGTTCCTCCAAGACACGGAGAGGAACGATCTCCTTCGCTGTACCCATCGGACAGAGGTAGGACAGCCATCGTGTGGCTATTGACACAGTTGATCAGAGCTTTCGGAGTTCGATGAAGTAACTTTACGAACAAGACGTAAATCAAATAGTTGATGGAGAAGAGGCTGCTAGTCGGTCCTCTGAGAGACGCTTTCGGTCGATTCCAGTCTCCTGTCGAGTTGGCAAATCGTGTGACAGCTGTCAAGGGCATTCTGATGTGGCTAGCATTGGAACTTGAAGATGTCCCCCTGAAGATCTGTCCTTCAAAAAGCCACGGTCTCCATGAAAATTATTGTTGCGAGCGGTGGAAATTCACCTTGGTGGCGGGAGGAAAGTTGGAGCCACCGATTTCTCCCTCTCCCCCAAGGCTCCGACCAGTTCTTAGTAGCTTTTCTTTCGTTCACAAAAATAAACCAACACGGCGGTGGATGTGGATGGTCGTGGGTGGCGCTCATAGTTTACGTACTTTGATTGATTGATGTAGGCGCGTCACAGCTAGGCTAACTGTCGATCAGCGGGACACAAGCAAGTGGGAACTCGGGAGAGGACCGATGGATCACTGGAGCTTTAAGGCTCGTGGGGCTTTGTGGACTCTCAAGATCGAACGAACATTTAGCACTCTGGACGGAGTCGGTGATGGACACTCAACTGTCCTGCGGTGGCTCGCCAAGCTGAATAGTAAAAGACGGCGTTTGCTCGTCGATCTACATTGCGACCTGACCAAGCCCCCGAAACTAGCAGTCGCCTTCGGTAGCCTAGGCACTAGTGAGGCTTCAACCACACTGAAAGGAACAAGAGGGGGTGAAAATAATCTGGCGGAGCTATGACCATTATTTCATTCCTTCAAAATGACTTCCTTCGAGCCACACGCGAGGAAAGCGATCGACCCAGCAACCATCCGAGCTGTGGGTCAGTACACTGGATAAATACCCATCCAGCTTCCATGCCTGATCGGAGGAGCCGGCCCATTGATATCACCCTTCACAAAGTGTGGGAGAATCTCCCCAGCCAAGATGGTCAGCACACTAACAGGCAGAAAAGCCGCCACATCGTCACCGGCGGCAGCTTTGACAATGGCCCCGACTGAAGATGAGGCCAGGTGGGTTGATGTGCCTTCAGGGCCCCATCGAAACGGATAGGTGACCCATCGTGGCGTCGGCAGTGCCAGCCACTCTGCGGACACCAACTCGTATTGCTTGGAGCAATCTAGCTTTTTGCCGCTCGCCGAGGTATCGTTTCGGATGAAGAATTCAAGGCCAGCGGGGATCCCTCCGATCTTCCTGTACTCTGACGGATTCGACCCTGGACGAGGAAAGTTGGCGTGTCCATTGAGGGAGGAGTATATGTTAGGCTGAAGCCCCTTGAAGGTGAAAGTTTGCTCGAGTTGGTTGCCCGTGAAGAATTGACCCTTAGAATGTTGTGAAAGCCAGATCGCGATGACTTTCAAGGAGACATTGTCCACTCGAAGCATGCAAGCTTCCCAATCACCCACATGCTCCCCCATCGGCTTTAGGTTGATGTCACCTGAACTGGTCACGCTGTCCATCATGAGGCCGTTAACGTGAAGGACTCCCGGACCGTTGTAGGCGTTGAAGAACCAAAATTGAAGATCGGTGTAAGTCATCCCAGGCTGCCAAAATGCCCGAACATATGCTTTTGCAGTTGGGTAATTCCCCGGCTTTCCCTCTGGCTTGAGTTCCAGGTAGTATTCGTCGTCACTTCCTGTCTGAGGAAGACTATTTGGGCTGGGCTTGTCCACTCGCACTTTTGTCTTCTTGTCCACCAGCGTGGAGTGGCTGAGGAAATCCTCGACGGACGTGTTCAAGAATTCTTCATTAGGGTGTAGATTCAAGATCGGCCCACAAGATTCAATCACCTTGTGCAGTTGATCGAGGGTGAGGGGTTTTGCTGTTGGAACCAACGCCGTCGGGGTGACCAGTCCCCGGACGCTGGACTGAACCACTTGCGGTTGGAAAGCAATGGAGTCGGAATAGATATGGCTATCTGAAGTTGAGACACCCATGTTTACCATTTTGCTTTCGGCCAGATGAAGGAAATGACAACCTAACCAGGTGAGGTGCCAGGACTCGATGATTTATCTCATCGTGTTGTCGACAGGCTGAAGCTGAAAGTTGGCTTTCGCGCCTCAGACAGCCACAAAGGTCCAGCCCATGCAGGGCTTGACGCCCGTGTAGAATTCATTGATCCATTGGAAGGCCCCTTAGGTTACGCACAAATCAGTGAAGCCAGGAAACTCAACCCTTTCTTGCCTGGGAGTGGCCGGAATGGAATTCTTGAGGCTTGAGGCTTCAGCTGCCAAGGCGCTGCCTTCGTTCTTGGTTCAGCTCCCTCATTCTCAATGTAGCCGGATGACCAATCAGTAAGTCGAGATTGAAGCTAGGCAAGGAAGTGAGGCGTGTTCCTTGTCAACTCAACGGCGGTGTTGGTAAAAATCTCGCACATTGGTCGTTGCTGCTCTGGACTGATGCAACACGTCAGCAGATGATTTTAAGGAGAAGAGGGCATGTGTTGAATCACAGGGGTCTGAAAAACAGGCTGGAAGCAGGGGTCTTTCTGGGGAAAGTACGCCGTATTTTCTTTTGTTCTCCATAAGCAGAACCTCCGTGCCCTGGCGCGGAGAGGCGGAAAATGGTTTCAGTATTCTGCATGTGATAATTTCGCCCCAACGGTATTGTACCGAGAGCTTTCAGTGCGCTACTTATTGTTTGACACTTTGCCAGCTTACCTAATATTTCTTCCGACGAAAGAGGTCCAAATCTTCCTACGATTTGTTTGATAGAAGACTAATCCACTTTGAGTGGAGGCGTAACACTGGTGCGAAAACTTTGAACTAGGCTTCCTTGTTTAAGATCAACGTTGTTTGGGTAATTACATCTTAGGAGAAGCTGCCGTTGACATGGATTGTCCCCTTGGTATGGATGACCCACGTTCATCGTATGATTATAGGATCCTTGCTGAGAAACCTCCTACACTCTTGTGGAGTCATCAATCTTAACAACTACGTATTCAGTGATCTCAGGGATGTTCCGAACAGTACATGGGGGGGGAGTCGGCGATTTCCCGTGATCTCATCGAGCGTCTGCCGGGCCTCCCGAGCGTCTGCCGCACATGTCATCGCCGAAGGACTCCATAATGAGGCTCTCGGGGTAGACTTCTCTAGAGTCTACGAAGTATTATGTAATCACATCTATGGAAAGTTCCTACTGCGCGTATATGAATTCAATGCTGTGACCAACCTCACTTGGATAGTTCAACAGCTCCATCAATATTTTGGTGTCGTCCCTTGCGTTCACGGAGCCGATGTAGGATATGGGTAAATGAGAGAGGACGTTAGATCTGATCAACGAGAGAAATCAGATTAACTATTTACGCTTGCTGACGCCCACAACTCTCGCGCTACCTAAAGAATGACGCTAGAATAAACCGAGTAAGTTAACCGTGATGCCCGTCAGGAAAGCTGAGACATTCTCGCACAATTGCAACCTCCGAACCGCCGTTTAGTAGGAGTGGTTTCGTGCCTTGATGAGGTCTGCAGCCTTCTCTCCCACCGCGTAAAGAGTCGCCTGCAAATGCGCGGCAGGGATAATCGGGATAATGGACGAGTCAACAATGCTCAATTTCGAGGTGCCGTAGACCAACAAATCCGAGCTGACAACGCCGCCGAGCTTCTGGGGCATCATAGGGCAAGAGCAACTTGGGTGGGCGAAAGTGGGGCCAAGAGCATACCCAAGGATAGTGAGGGTGTTTTGCAGAGTATTGAAAACCTGATCTGGAGTTTGGGCTGCTGGTCCAGGAACGGTTTCAACAGGGTTGAGATGCGCAACACCTTCACTCGCCATCAGTGCGCGGGTGAAGTTGACCATGGCAAACAACTGGGACTTGTCGAAGGGGTTCGCGAAGCAATTGTTGGACACGATTGGTTCAGCAGTAGGGTTGGTCTTGTTCAACGAGATGGTTCCTCGAGAAAGAGGCTTCTCAAGCGCGTTGGGAATGAAGCCCTGTCCTCCAAATGGAAATTCCAGAACGGCAACCGAACCGGCACCAATTTGGTCGACAAGGATCTTACGCTGTGCGTTGAAGCCAGCCAGGAGTTGCGGATTGGAGTAAATCGAGGGCAAATACGAAGCTGAATTTTGGGCGGCGAGGCCTTTGAGCAAGGCGGTGGCGTTCTTGGTGAGCATTTCAAGCGAGAGGAAGCCGGTGCTGCTGCCTTGAGCCTTGGTGTAAGGTCCGGTCAGATTGTTGAGATACAATGACAAGGCTTCGGCATTGTATGTTGCATTTGCTGCCAGTATTCCAGGGTACGGGAAGCTGTTTGTCACTGTACGAATATTAAAAAAGGGTCATGGTCTGAAGTGACGAAGGAGACTTACCGTTCCAGTTGAGGTAAGCGGTCGGATGATCCTGGAAGTTGCTACCAACGGCAGGGAAGTCAAGCTTGACGGGGACACCGGCAGCCTTGAGCATATCCTTCGGGCCAATACCACTGAGTTGCAAGATGTGCGGGGTGTGGACTGCACCGGCCGCCAGAATGACCTCCTTGTTAGCATTAAATGTATACACCTTTCCAGTCGATCGATCAGTGGCCTGAACCCCAGTTGCTCCAAGCCGGCTGTCGAACAAGACTTTGTTGACTTGATAGTTGGACAACAACTTCAAGTTTCGGCGGCTAGAAACGGGCAGGTAGTAGGCGTTCAACGAAGAAGACCTAGTTTCCGTTTTCGGGTTCAAGGACGTAGGGGTCCAGTAAACGCCCACTGCGTTTCCGAGAGCATGTTCCTTGATGAAGGGGATTTTCATGTCCGCGAACGCGTCAAAGAACGCATCTAAATTTCGTCAGTATGAAAATATGCAGGCGCGTTCAAAAGCATACAGTTATCCGGGTATTGGAACTGGGGGTAGCTGGCTTGCAGTGGGCCATTGCCATATGCCGAGGCGTCCCACGTGTAGTTGTAGATGGCCTCAATATTCGCCGGAGGTGGGGTGAATGTAGTAGCCTTGGGGTCTTGTCAGCTCTAGCATTACACAAGTTGGTCTCTTGTGATCTACCTTCTTGAAATACGGGAACAGTCCTTTCCATCCCCAGCCAGGATTTCCTAGCAACTCCCAAGAGTCGTAGTCAGCGGCCGAGGCTCGGTCCAACTCCATTCCGTTGACGGTACTGCCACCACCAGCACATGCACCTGCCAACACCATGTAGGTTTTGTTCCCCATGGTAGGCTCTGGTGCACTGGTGATATTGAACATATCTGCAATGTTCAACGCGCCGCTGGCAGCGAAAGGCCATAGAGTTTTATTGCTCTGGTCGACAGGGCCGTATTCAAGCACGAGAACAGACACTAATAACGTCATTGGATGATCTTTATTAGCCTTAGAAGGGAGCCTTACCACTGGGGTTTTCCGACAGGCGATTTGCCACCACCAGGCCAGTCAACCCTCCTCCGACAATCACATAATCGAAGGACGCGCCATTCGACGAAGAAGAGGCGGTAAGGTTAGAATAGGTGGTGGCGTCGGCGGGAAGGGCAACAGCGGTGGCGAGAGTGCTACAAGCAAGCAAAGCAGCCCACGAAGACGTGAGCCGAGAACGAAACGAAGGTGCCATAGTGAAATGTTTCAGAAAGAGCGACTAGTGGTTAGAATCAATGGCTTTGCATCAGAAAGGAACAACGTTGGAAGTGCCCAGGCAGCGAGGGTCTTATTCAAAAAAGAATCATCCCTCCGTGTGGGGATTCATGGAGGGAGTACGTGGACAACCCCCAGTCAGCCACGTGGGTGGAACTTTGTGAGACCCCAAATGTTCTGCTAATGGAAGCTTGCTATTGAACCGAAATTATTTCAGAACATCAACAAGCTCACGGCAGTCAAGTTTGGCATTGTGTAGGGGACTACTATCAGTAGTGGCGAGGATACAGCAGCAATCCAGCAACCATGCACTTTATCAGGCTCTGGGGTGGGGCTTACTTAGCCTGAAGAAAATTGCTGGCCGTTTAGAAGGCGGTATGGTCTGGATGTGCGAAAATAAGGGGGGCCCTGGGACAGGAATCATGGCAGTAGTTCTGCTTCTTTTGGCAATGATCAGTCCTAGATCCTGACCCGGCCCTCGTCGGAGACTCGGAGTCCTGAGAAGGAATTGATCATCTCGCCTGCAAACGGGAAAGGCGTCAGGATTTCTCAGGTTCGACGCGGTCCACAACGTGTCCACAGCATGGCAACCAGGACCCTTGAAGTTCTGGCGACTGAATTTGTGGGAAATCTCCTCTGGAAAATTTGGGGTTTCCCAACCCGGTATAAGCAACCCAGCATGCTAGTGGCGTTCTGGTTGGTCCCTGCCTCCCTGGAAGTCGACGCCCGAGGGAGTGAAGGCGTAACTCTGTTATGTTCCCGATTCGGCGAGGGCAAGGGAACCTCGTGAAAAATCGCGGAGGGCTCACCCCAAACAGTTTTAGTGGTATTTGCCACCATTCTAGTGGTCTTTCGGCACACTTCTAGCGGGTCGTCGGCATCTCTTCCGCTCAAGGACAAGCATCGAGGCCATGGTTTCTCCCGGGGTAGGCCTTGCTGGTGGACAGAATGGATTCCAGAAGACCGTTAAGGACTGCTCCTCAGTGCCAGCGGCAGCACCACCGCAAGGTGACTGAGGGGAGGCCATGAGCCACCGTGGCGTGAAGAATTCAGGGCCATATATGGTGCCACTGAATGACTTCGGTCCAGGCGGTCCAGACCAAAGGATAACCCTCCTTGGAAAAGCAAGCGAAACGTGGTTTGGGATAGCCGAGACAATCGGTGCTCGTGTGGTCACCCACAACGGTGGGAGTCGAACTGGAACCCATGCTCGGTCAGATGTTTACTGCGGATTTCTTGCGACTTCGGTCCATTCGCCGACTAGGCATGGGCGGATTTCCCCCTGCCGTGGCTTGTTTCGGATCTTTCGACGATGTCAGGCTAGTGGAGCCCCATGCGGGGTTCAAGAGCGAACCTTCACAACCTCGGCGCACTATAGAAGAGCTCCGTGATGACGGTCAGTTAAGTAGCGTTAATATTGTGCGAGGCGAGGATGCCGGACTGACTAGGACTTTCTTGTAGTGTGCAGGGGCTGCTGCAGCCTCGACCAATACGAGAGCCTACCCAATACCCATCGAGCTGGGATTCCCAGAGAAGAAATGATGATCCCTGACCGGCGAACTGGGTTCGTAGTGAGACTAGGGTCAATTGGTTCTCTATCGTCTCATGACATGGTTCGGCTGAGGCGAAGAATATCTAAGGGATCGGCCAAATGTATGGCGGCAGGCTTTGCATTCGACCCTTTCTGGCCGTATTTGGCACAGCCCTGGTTTGTCCGTATGCATACTAAGTAGTATACGACTTGATGTTACGAGAGAACTTCTGATACCGCCTTGCCACTCCAGCCCCAAAATAATGGTCAAGTCACATTTAGACTTCTCTTTCTACTCCCCTCCCCGATTTCTCTTCTATCAAAGTTTTTGTGGACAATAAGATGGCGGCCACGGAAGCCAACTCCACTGAGAGCCGCAAAGCTGAACTCCTTGGAACCACAATCGCCCTTACACTTTTCACTTCTTTTTTCGTCATCGCTCGCCTGACCACCCGACTCGTGGGCTCCAGGACATTTGGCTGGGACGATGCATTCATTGCCGTGGCCCTGGTATGGTTCTCGGTGTCACAAATCTCATAGCACACGCTGATATGACTTCAGGCCTGTAGCTTCGTTGGTATGTCGCTGACTATCACCGAAGTTCACTATGGATACGGCCTTCATTTCTCACAAGTCCCGATCCCCGACCTCATCAAAATGCTCAAGTATACTCAATTTGCCATTTTCATCAATGGCATCGCCATGGGAACGATGAAGGTTGGAATTGGGCTGTCTCTATTGCGACTGCGTTTGAGCAAGAAGTTCAACATGATTGTCATTGGCTGCATTGTGCTCAGCGTCCTCGTCAACGGTATCGTGTTCCCAGGCACCTTTGCCACGTGAGTTGTCTCCCCCTGTGTCTGTGTCTGCAAGACAGCCTTCCCTGGTTGTCTGCGACTTTCCGCACGCCTTATTTCGTGTCTGCAGCTTGCTCATGGAAATTTGGGGAGAACTACAGATGTCGACCTCTGGAAAAACTATGGAATCCCTCTGTTCCTGGGAAATGCTGGCCCAAAAGAGCCAGTACAGCATTTTCGTACACCCAGACTGGTGAGTTTGATCTGCCTACATGGATCGTGGAGACTGACATGGGAAACCCGCAGTCGGCAACATCGTGACAGACCTCTTGTTCACTTTGGGGCCCTTATACTATTTGTCGCAAGTCAAGGTGTCCATGTACAACAAGTGGGCGCTACGGGGTGTGTTCTTGATCGGGTTGCTGTGAGTCCACTACATCTATCCATCAACCGATTTGGTGATTTCTAACTTTCAGAAGGGCGACTGCATGTGCGATCGCCAAAGCAACAGAACTGCCAGCGAACCTGAAAACAACAGATCCGACTTGTGAGCTCTATAAAGAACCCTCTGGAGTTTGAGGACCTCGCGCTGACAGCACCACAATAGTTGAAACGGTTGACCTGACTATCTGGGTTGTGTAAGTGATTTATTCCGCTTGGCATCTGTCGGGAGTCTGCAATTCTGATAGATGACATAGAGCCGAGCTGAATGCGGGCTTGTTCGCGGCGTCGCTCCCTCCTCTCAAATCCACCTTCGA
Organism: Exophiala calicioides; assembly: GCA_001599795.1. NCBI lineage: Eukaryota > Fungi > Ascomycota > Eurotiomycetes > Chaetothyriales > Herpotrichiellaceae > Exophiala > Exophiala calicioides. Next base: position 2,840,673 of record BCHZ01000004.1, read on the forward strand.
GCGCGTACTCTCGCGTGTCTTCGGCGTACGCACCGGCCTCACCACCCCTTCGGCGACCAAGGGCACCTATGGCAACACCTACGCCAACAGCCACACCTTCAGAAGTTCCCGACGCCCGCCGCCCGGCACGGGCATGGGCACGGGGTTTGAAGAGGAAGATACTCACGGCACGGCCATGTACGTCATGGGAGACATGGGGAAAATGAGAAAACGAGACGATCCGGATGGCTACAGCATCGACGAAGACCAGAAACACATTTTGCAGCCGGGAAGCGTCAAGACTACATCAGGCAGCGATGGCATGGGAGATGAGGCCCCACCAGGTGACTGGATCACCAAGACGGTTGAATACACTGTGGCCGAATCCAGGTCTATTAGGCAAAGCAAGTAACTGCGGCCAAAGCCATGGGATTGAAGCTTGGAGGTGATGTCTGACCGTCCGCCAACCAAGGGTCTGTCTCTGTACGAAAAGTGTCGATTAGCATCATGTGTCCTAACCACGAAAAGTTTCAATTCCGAATCAACAAGACCGAATCAGTTTCCTGTGTATAACTATCTGGGCGCAGTTCATGCAAAAATCATCTTACGTCCTATGGGAGGGATTGAACGATGGGCGAGATCGAAGACGCCGTCAATTTTGACTTATACCAGAAGACACCTTCCTAGAAATAACGCGCTGGACGTCCAAATTACTCTTTCCCATATAGGTCATTACGGTAGGCGAGAGTGCTAAACACATGTTATTCCTCCTTAGAAATGCACTGAACAGGAGTGGCTCACGAGAGCGGAGAGTTTTGAAGCCTGGATGGATTAGCGTTCTGAAGAAAGCGAGATTTCGCCATCCAGAAATCTCTGGGTGGGCACCCTTTGGATCAGGCAGGAAGTCCCAGAAGGCCAGCATGCATTTGTTTTGACATAAGAATTCTGATTGCTGGCTGTCCATGTTTCTAAAATTTTGTTGAATGCGGGATACGAAAGTCCCAGATCATCATTGAAGCAAGGATCGGGATTCAAACCGTAGGGCTTCCACGTGGTACTTGACAATCATTTCCGTTCCAACAGAAATAAGCGATGCTGCTTCCTATAACTTGGTGGAGACCTCCTTCTCCTGTGTACCCAGTAGACAACTCAAATGGCATCAGCGAATCGGGAGCCTTCTGTCGACATGAACATTCGTTGTCGAGGCCAGATGGCGGTCAAAGGAGATGGAGATAGTGCAGTGGATGGGTAAGAGATTTCATGGATATTTATTCAATATCCTTGGACCAGAATGGATGACCGGACACGTGGGCACTGGGAACAAAATCAATTCTGCCTCGTCTTTCGTAGTCGGTCTGTCCCCACCTCTACTCCCTCGTGGTCGCAGCAGGCATCTAACAATCCAGGGGTGACCGATGTCGGCTTGAACGTCTCTGCCGCACTCCCTCTGCAGGGCGGCGAAGTTGCTGTTGCAACCACGCTCAAGTGCAGAATGCCCAACCAGGTGGGAGTGTTCCGGGGGAAAGAGGGGGGAGACGGCAGAGCGTCCCCAAGATCTACGCAGAAGGAGATTTGTGTGTTGAGCCACCTAAAGTATCTTCACGTAAAACTGAGGACGCCGGCGCCGAGTCAGTGGTGTTCGTGGCAAAACTGAGTCATTTTGTTGTTGACACCAAGAGATCGAAAGCTGGGTCCGTTGCAGGCGCTTGTCCAAATTGAAGCTGATGCTGGTGAGGATGAAAAACTACTCACGCAGTTGGGGGCCGCTGGGCTGTAAGCGTGGAATTTGGTACGGAGTAGTTTTTTCTCTATTGCGGAAGGAGAGGCGAGCGGCCAAGTGACGAAAACTACTAATTAGCGAATCCTCGCCCCGTAGCAGCTTTGAATAGGCCAAGCCATGGTCCCTTCCCATGCCAGGACAAATACGGACTACTCATGGCCGACTTGAAGTCCACGTTCTCGTGAGACGTCTTCTGTAGTCCGGTGCTGGATTTATCTCACAGCCCGGCCCACAGAATATTGCTTCCGCCCTGTCATTGACTCTCGTTGGCCCTGTACTCCGTAGTTACTGTGAGATTACTGAGTAGAAGCTTGAAACGGAGGAACAACGAGAGAATTAATCCGTCCTCCCGTACCTAGTACTCCGTACTCCGTAATTTGACAGGGGACCCCCGGATCTTCGGCCGAGGTCCGGCCCATCAAGCGGGCTCCCATTGGTGAGAAACCGGTTTAAATTGAAACGGCCCCATCTTTCAGCCGCTAATCTCCACCACGTTTGATTTTCGGCTGACGGGGTTCCGGAGAGGTCCGGACCCTTGCATGCCCCCCCGGCCCACGCCCCCCGGGGTTGAACTGTGTTAAGCACCGCCGGAAAAAATATCTTCCATCTACCCCCTAAAGCCTGAAAGGACATCCAGGTGTTGTCGGATCCCAGGTCAAGGTTTTATTTTGGGGGGGGCATCAGGTGCAGAGTCAATAATAACGCGGGCCCAATTGACGAATTCCTCCACGGTTGAATCCCCTATTCGTCGTCCTTGCCTTTTCTCTTCTCCTTGCGCGTTAACTCGATCTCCAGGACGGCTTTGTCATCCGAGACTTTGCCCTCCAAACCATTGTCGTCTCGATCAAAGTAGAGCGACCACACTCCACGTGCCTCTTGGACGGCCATGAATCCCTCCCAACCCTCCAGGGTGACCCTCTTGTCGACCTTGGTACAATCCCAGGGACCGACAAGGTGAGGCTCAGCTTGAATGCGATTGCCGTACTTGATCTCGTACGTGTCTTGGTCGACGTATATCCAGTTCAACTGCGGAGGGTCGTTGCTGATGGTCGAGACAAAGCCTTCGCCTTTGCGACCCCAGTTTTGATCCGGGAATGGGAGGAAATACCCGGCGAATGCATGTGAGGTTGGACCATCGTCGGCTTCAGCCGTCGACGAAGCGTACACCTGGGATTTCTGGTTACACTAGATTCTTGTTTCGCGATTGACTCGCCAGGAGAAGAGGCAAACGTCCACCCCCATACCTTGTTGTTGCGCAAAACCACTCTGCCTCCGTTGACCTCGCCGCGGGCGGCTGATCGACTGGAGCAGGACACAATGAGATTTGACTTGACGCCCCTGTGCTGGTCTTTGGCGGATTTTCTTTGTCCTTGTCGCACCGCCTCAGTCGTGCCGATGATTGCGGGGCAGGCGGCCACAGAGGTAATTATGCCCAGAACCATGGTTAGCTTTCTTCACCACCAAGGTCAAGCGGACTTTTACTGTTCGACACGCCGAGCAGATTGGTGAGAGCTACTTGCATAGGGAAATAGAAAATGCGGAAGTCGTCTTAGCCCTTACTGTCTCCCTGGACGCATGCCAGCTGACTGCCAGGCCTACGTCATGGGGGCTGGGTTTCCAGCGTGAGAGGGCAGAAAGGAGGGGTTTTTCGGCCTGATAGCCAGCGCTTCGGTCCAATGCAGCCTAGATCTCCGATTTGGAACCTAAGATGAGCCAATAGGGAGCGCATATCTGCCGAGGAGTGTGATCTACGAGAATTAGAGGGAAATTCCAAAACACCATCCATGTACTGCACATATTACAGCCATTCACGCCTGTCTGCTGCGACGCGTTTTGACAAGGTGCCATTGACAAGAACCTTGAATCCTTAGAATTTGTTGCGCCCCCAGGAAGGATGACGATGGCGATGACGAGCCGGACAGGGGAGTGATTCTTCCTTTAAACGCGAAGCAATTTCCTGTTGTCTCGAACGAAGTCATCCTCAAGTCTTACTACACTTCCAGTTTATCCTCTCTGCAGTTTTTTGATTGTCTTTTGCTTCTATCATCTCCCGGACCCTTCAGACGCCCGACTACACCGCGCCCGAAGATGTCGCAATCCCAAAATCAAGTGTAAGCCTCCACTCCGTTCCCCGCGCCCCCGAGGACATCTGCCGTCTTCCCCTTGACCTCTGGGACACCGAGCTGACGGGGGCCACTGTACAGCGCCGAACAACAAGAAGACACGAGTTCGTGGGACGCCAAAGACGACAGCCCCGAATCCTCCCCCCAACCCCGAGGCGGGCGCAAACCCCCCAAGCTCGGCCAACAACAAACCATGCAACAGGTCCAGCAACGGCCGCCGCCGCTCGCCGCGGATGAGGACTACTTAGCTCCCGTCGCAGCGCGAGGGCGAAGAATCGTCCCTGTCCACCAGTCCCGCATCCAGGACCGACCGGCCAAAGTGGGCGAGAAGGACAGCAGTTTGAAGATCAAGATCGAGTTGGATCTGGAAGTCGAGGTAGAACTCTACGCCCGAGTCAAGGGAGACGTTATGATTGGATTGATGTAACCGTTTTTTGTCTTTCTTGCCATATAGGTTGAGATCTACGCGAGAGTCAAAGGCGACGTGACAATTGGATTATTGTGAGACCGTGAGTCCAATTTCAATTCTCGGGAACTCCCCTAGTAACGATGACTTAGTACGGCCGAGCCGTAGCAGCGCGGCATTCATTTACGGGGAAGGACTTGGCCAAGTCGTAAGTATTGTTGGGCTAGGAACAGGGGGCTGTCAGGCTGGGATTGGGGTTGGCAGCCAGCGGGATGTATCGTGAAGGGTGGTGAGACGATTGAAAACCGGTGGCCTGGAGTCGTGAACTCGCTCACATTTGGATAATATTGCCATTTTTTTTCTTAAGGGTGCCACGTCATCGCACTATTAAAGCCCCCATGGCAAAATCAAGATTCGCGCTCTCGGATCCCAGTTTCAATCAAGGTTCAAACTGCCTGAAATACCGAGCAAGGATGGCGAGGCAGCGGTAGTCAGAAAGGCCAATCAAGACAGCCAAATCGCCCTCCTTCTCCAGTAAAGCGTTCCCGACGTCATGCACATCAATGATCAGCGCGTAGGAGAAAATGAGGGGGTGCTGCTGAGGGATTGGTTTTTATTTAAGAGAGTCGATTTGGAAATCTTTCTCGAATAGACAAACCCTTGAGTGATTGTAAACGGGAAATTCTTTGAAGCCAACTCGTGTACATAACAACGCCATTTAATCCAGCACCGACAACACCCATATTTCCACCTACCACGTAAATCTTCTCTTCTACGCCAACGACGACACCCAAGTGAACATGGCCGGTCTTCTAGGAGGAGGCGGAGGAGGAGGCAAAAACGGCAATGGAGGCCTTCTCGGAGGGTACGACCAATCAATCCATTTCCCATCTCTTCTTTCTCGATTTAACGTGTCGCCTGACATCCTCCTGCAGAGTATTGAATACCGTGAACAACACAACGAAAGACCTACCGATAGTAAGTGTCTTTGTTGGCATGAGATTCTTCAACTTGATCTCGATAAGCGACCAACCCTGAATTCTGTTGATCTCCAAAAAGAAAGAGGAGAAAGACAATCCTAACCTCTCGTGTACTTCCATTAGGTCGGCGGCATCACCGAACCTCTCCTGAACACGGTTGGGGACGTGACTGACGGGTTGCCAATTGCAAGTCTTCGTCCCCTTCGCTGTCACAAAGCGCTAACTATTTAAATTCAGGTTGGCTCCGGAGGCGGAGGGCAGAGACCCGCGACGCAGTCCACGGTCCAGGATCCGGAGGCGGCAGCCATCGCCAGGAAAAAGAAGCTACATGAACTGAAGAAACGACAACTGGCGCTCGAGATGGAAGAAATGGAAATGGACGGGAATTGAGAATACATCCGTGGAGATCTCGAATACTATGTATCGTTGTCAGAACGGGAAGAGGAAGACTGTGAGCGTTGGCCTCTTCATTTTGAACTCTTCAAGGACAGCCTTGTAGAATTGTTCACGACGGTGCAGGCATTTCCATTTGGCCTTGGACCGACCTGATATCTAGGCTCGGTGGTGCCAGCTAGAAGTTTGGTGAATTCTTCCTTCATTATTTGGACAGGCCCTTCCTGGTACTAATTATCAATAAAACCTGTCCATGCAAGCACAATCTAACGCTCTAAGTGATTGTACAATCTATCTATATTCCACCTGCCCGCTCGACGGGTCCATCGAGTCAAACCTCAGTTACAAAGTGATGGATTGGTCCGATAGGCATAGGACCAAAGCCACGAGCTAAGCATTTAGGCGAGGCTCGGGTGCCATCGACTACTGCAAATGCAAAGCTGTTAGTATATTTTACAGCTGCCAAAAGTCCCCCACATAATCAGACCAGCTTCGCTTCTCTGAGTACCTCGGCTTTCAGCCGAGCTCGCCAGAGCGGCAAGTCAAAGATTTGTCCGTGGTCAAGCCCCGCACCCCAAACGACATTCAGTGGACCGCGAGTGTTGTTCGGCTGGCGGTCTTCATCGACGGAAGGCTTGTCGTCGTTGCTCTTGCCTTCGTTGCTTTTGTCTGCCACATCGTGCAAATACGCACGGACTTTAGATGAGTTGATGACACAGTCCTTCTCTCCGAGGAAGACAGTGCAGCGATGGCTGAGAATATCCTCCTTCCAAAGGATATTCTCAGACCAGAAGAACGCGCGAGAAAGCGTATGAGCAACCCCGATATCCTTGGATCCGAAATACCATATTAGCCATTCACTGGCAAATCTTGGGCGGCGAATAGTCTAAGTCCGACGGTGAGCATTAACATAAAATGACAATAGGTAGCATTGGCGCTTACAAAATTATGGGCCACATCTGGTTGGTTGAGGAGAATGGAAATAGGATCGACAAGGATGACGGAGGAGATCTGATGGGCAAGATCAGGGGTCTTCAAAAGATGCGTGATGATCACCGATCCATATCTATGGAACACGATGGTAAGCTAGATTCTCACATGGAACGAGAATACTCACGAATGCGACACCAGGACAAACTTCTCAAATCCGTGTTGACGTAGAATGCCTCGAATTTGCTGACACATTTTGTCCTTCGGTAATATCGGTGATGTGAGTCGGGAAGAGATGGGCAAAATTTCCACAGCAATGATCCCGACTCGGCCTTCCTCCTCGCTACGGCCTTCGTTTAGTTCTTTCAGGAACTGCATGTAAGGATAGAGCCCGACTCCGATGCCGTGGAGGAAGACAATGGGTAATTCGGTCGACGACGTATGCGGTTGGTACCAATAGCTTATGCCTTCGGAGGCGGATCGGTAGGATGCCACGAAGGCATGGGGTCGTGGAGGCAGGATTTTGATCGAGTTCAGGGTGGATGCGCGATAGAATTGGAAATGGTGAGCACGCAGGTATGCATGGGTGAGGATGTCGACGACCAAGATGCACTGTGAGTCGTTTCCTGTCAGTCTCTTTCTCTCAATCCCAGAGAAGTTGGCCTCACCATGTACCAAATAAGACTCCTATGCAGAGCATTGACCCTGTCAAGGGTCAACCTCAGGCACTTGACGTCCGATCTCCCTGGCGGGAACTCCACGCCCATCCTCCTCTCCAGCTTCTTGACGTAAACGTCCAGCTCATCGTCGTAGCTAGGGTCGGCGTCACCGGTGTTCAGAAAAGCCCACCGGAAGAATTCCTTGACATTCTCCCTCTTGATGGTGGAAATAGGTTCGCCCAAAAACCACCTTGACAGGTACTCTTCCGGATCCTCCGTACTGTTCAGACAGCGGTCGAAAAGCTTTCCACGTTCTTCCGCCGAGGGCAGCAGCGGGTGCAACACCGGACGCTGAAGGTGATATTTCTGGTAGAGACACGTCAAGACGTAGAAGACAGTCTCGGCAAAGGCCCAATATCGAAAATACCTTGGGAGTTGGAGGCGAAGGGGCAGGATCGGGACGGCGAGGAAATAAACCACGCTGATTGGACCGATTGAGTGCAGAATGGCTGCCCAGGTCACGACCCAGATGTACTCGGCAGTCGAGTTCCCAATCATGGTGAATAAGGTGGTCGAAGTCGAGAGTGAAAGCCGTGCAGGGACTTCATTTGAGGTGTCGTCGGAGGGTTTCAGTCTTGATGTACTCCGTAGAGACGAGGAAATGCGAAATAAGCCGGGAGAGTCGGTTGGGATCGACTAGACGAATGAAGATGCGACGAACCGATAACGGGCTCCAAGAAAGGGTCTTTACCTAGGTAACTGCAGTAGGAGTCCGATCATTAGCATGTGGTGCAATGTTGGAGACTGTTTTTGTTGGCAAGAGGTTCCTTGCTTGAAATCTTGATATTGTACATCGTCACAGCCTGTTATCACCGGGCCCAACCATTCCGGCTGGCCAATCGCCTCTCCTCCAATGATATATTGTTGGGCATCTAAACCGAGGCACAGACCCACTTATTCGCTTCTAGTGCCAACTAGCGCCAACGTTAATTAATTACCATGTGGGATTCACCGGGAATTGTATTTAAACAGCCATCAAAATACTCCGAGTGTACCTAGGTACCCTCCCGTCTCCTTCCCTAAGCAGGGTTATACGCAACAGGACTCACGAGACCACTAAACAGCAGTCCGAAAGCGGAAAAGAGCAGAACAATATCACGGAACTGTTCAACGATGCATCTCTTCATTACCGCATAGCAAATCAAAAACATCGCATCCTGTCATTCCCTTCGCAGAACTCTCTCACCCAAGTCATGCCATTTCCTCATTGCCCAACAAAAAACACTTTTGCAGCCAATTCATTCCAAAGGCCTGACTCCAAACCAAGGCTACCCTAGCCATCCATCCATCATCCTTCCATTGCAGAAATTTTGTACAATTCAATTCATTCACCCATTAAAGACATCTCCGTCACTGTCTATTGCGACCTGTTCGTGAGGTCCGGCCTCATTCCTGGATTGTTCTCCAGCTGCTGGTTTCTCCGCCGCTCCTTGGTGTGGAGAACGAGTCGGTTTTAACAGCACTCCCTGACTCGTCAACTTGTCCCATGTAGCATCCTGCTTGCCCAATCGGTCGTGGCAGAGGGACAAGCCATCAAGATGAACGAGATTCTTGCAGTGTTCGGTCAGAAGGAGCTCGATCATCCGCCGTCTCAGCCCAGTGACCTCGTCAAGGACTTTCGTCCATGTGACATCCTCTGCCTGACAACATTCGGGCAAATGATAGCGTGCCTCAGCCGGTGATTGTTTGCCATTGAGGGGGCGTGGAGCAGGACTGTAAAATCCTACTGTCAACGGGTTGTCTCGAAGGTCGACTTGCTCCAGTGAAATCAATCTCGTCAATACCAAACAGGTGCGTCGCAGCCTCTTGATACGATTCTTCGCTAGTAAAAGATGCCTCAACTTGGTCATTCCCCGAAGCGGTGCCGTGTCGTTGATGGCGTTAAAGTTCACGTTGAGGTACCGACAATTGGGGAAATATCCACCAAACCCCTGAGGGAGTTCGGAGATGCCACAAGCAGCAAGTTCCAACTCTCGAAGGTTGTTCTGCGGGAGAGCCGGTAGTTTGAAGGTGCCATTCACAACCGAGTTGGATGACAACCGGATGTGCCTGCATTCATTTGGCGTTGATAGCACGAGATCAACAATATGTGAAGGCTCCATCTGTTCTCTGACAGAGAGGAATTCCAAACAGTAAGCTGAGGAAAGCCCTGGCAAATCTTTGAGGTTGTTGTTGTCGACGTCCAAATGCTTGAGGTTAGGCATACACATCAGCCCTATCACCTCGAGTTTGTTATGAGACAGTCGAAGTTGTCGCAGGCCAAAGTCGTGGGGAGCGTCCTGCGGCAGGAGTCTTTCCAGTTCGTTGTGGCTTAGATCAAGCTCTTGGAGTTCGGGGAGGCAATGTAAGTTGCGAACTTCTTCGAGTTGATTGTGGCTCAGATCCAGTGTTTGAAGTCGATCAAGTTCTGCTCCTTCAAAATTGACAATTGTGAGGTCATTTTCGCGAAGTTCAAGTTCAAGGAGTCCATTCAAATCCAAAATCCCGTCGATGTTGGTGATGGAGTTATTGTTTGCCTTCAAGCTTCGAAGGTGGACCAGAGAGCTAAAGCATTCCAGGCTTTCAAGCTGATTCCCCGACACATCCAGATACTGCAGGTTTTGCAGCTGGCTCCAGGGAGTCAGGTCGTTCAGTAAGTTGTCATGAATGTCGAGAACCCGCAAAGAGCTCGGCAAGCCTCCAAGCTGTGAAATCTGGTTCCCAGCGATAGAGAGCTCCTCCAAGGTCGGACAGTATTCCTTTAGGCCATGCACAGAAGCAACGCTGCCCGCAGCTAGAGTTATCCGGCGAAGTTGCTCCCAGTAAAGCTCATCCGGCACGGCATCCGTGATTGCCTTGACAAGCTCATCCACAGCCAAAGCCATTGAGCCATGAGCTTGTCGAAGTGTATTGGGATGCTTTCTATCGTCGACATAGCTTTCGTCGGGGTGCTTGGCACTGTCGTTTTGATGAATTGAGAAGTCGGACAAGGGAGTGAGGCAAAGGATGCTTGAGGCTTTATTACCAGCCTTCTGGCGCTTGACAAGACTTCGCGACGGAGCTGGGGTTAATTCTGTCGAACTCTTGAAATGAACCAGGCTCATCTGCCCAGCATTGCCGTCTTCATCATGCTCTTCAATGGTTGAGATAGCTCGAGATTGAAATCGAACAGCTCTTTCCTGGTCAAGGGCTGTCGTCTGGCTCTTCCTCCTAAGTGAATCCGTCTTTTGGACCGTCGCGGGAGTCTTTTGGATGCTCTCATCGCTAAGATAAATTTCAGAATCATCAAGGGGCAGATCTTCTTCACGAGGCAGATCATCCAAATCATCTTCAGAAATATTGGCATAGTTGACAGCCGATACAACAGGCGATGAGAATGCAATTGTGACAACCCGAGCTTGCTTTCGGTCTCCTTTAGACGGGTCTGGGGCCTTCGATGCAAAACCATCGTGGAGCTTAGCTTCGTGTTCCGAGGTCTTGGAGCGAAGAGAGCTTTTGATGATAACTTCTTCTTCCTCTTCCTCTTCCTCCTCCTCCTCAAAGCGGAGGTCTCGATCCACGACGGCTTCATGATCTAACTCTCCCAGAGGCTGTCGGTGTATGTGCGAGTTGACATGATGTTCTTGGCGGAGCGTTTCGAAATTTGGTTGTGTCGTCTTTGCAGCGGCTTGACTTTGAATGGCTCTGGCTTCCAGTTCCCTCTGTTCGTCAATGCTCAGGTCGGGTATGTCCTCAAAGGGATCTTCCTCGGTCATGGTTCGCCGATGGCGTCTTTCCAACACCTCGGCATCCTCGATGGCGTGCATTTTCTTGAACCAGACTCCCTTTTCGTGATCGAAAGTCATGACTCCAATCCGATCGGGGATAGATACTGTGCCAGAGGCAATAATTCCCTTCTGGCCTGATGTCGAAGTTGAGCTTGTCGGAAAAGTATTCTGCGTGGAATTGTGGGAAGAATGGTGGTGACGATCCATGCTCGAGTCTTGGGGACCAACGGTCGAGGTAGAATGCTTTCGCTTTCTCATCGTCTCAGAGTGATTGAGAATCCGCATGTTTGGGGGGCTACTTTCTTGAAGTTCATCAGGAACTGGAATTTGGGCTGCTTCCCTAGCTAGAGCATTATCTGACTGGGGAATGGCCCCGAAGACCGATATGCTTGCCAACACATCTAGATCTTCTTGATCTTGGTACTTTCTCAAGTAGCTCGCGGTCCTAGTGTCATGTACGGCATGACGACGATCTGGAGGTGGTTTGGAGGTGCGATCTCGGGATGGCGGTCGCGAAAAGCTATCCTTGGTAGAGTCGGTATCGATGTCTAGGTCCAAAATTGCATCTGGGTTGATTTCCGAGGTATTGGCGGGCTCGCTAATGTCTGGCAATGCAGCCTTTGGCTTTCCTCGGGCGCGGATGAACTGCATTACTTTGTTGGCTTCTTCCATATAGTCTTTTGTTGCAAGTGATGGTTTGCGAGAATCCGTATTGACTTGAGCAGCATCCTGCGCGAAGATGGCCAGTTCTGCCGCCAACGCTTCTGTAAGATCCTCTTCCGATTGGCCTTCACTGAATTCGTCGACACCAGTAGCTTCATTTTCAGATTGAGCCTCTATTTCACTGCCTGAGGGGACTCGATTGACTGATTGCCTTCTTCCCAACTTGGGCCTCAAGAGACTGCGTGTCGCTAGGACTTCTGGATCAGCTTGAATGCCGTCGTCTCCAGGCCTAGCATCTTTTCGCTTTTTCCCCGCAAGTGTTGCAGTTTCTTCAAGACAGCTCATCTTGACTTCTGACTCCTGATCTTGGATGTTGACATGGTCCTGCAGAACTGTTTTCCTTCGCTTTGTAGTTCTATCCTTCCCTGTGAGTGCGACGTTCTCGGCGACCGTGCCTGCGTTCGGAGCATTTCTGAGAGTTGCATTGTGTTGATCTGGTTCTCCGGCGCCTCGTTGGGCGTTCGTACTTGCTTTCTCGGCTGTCTTGAAGATCCTATCGTCAGAGCCAATGGCAGCAGTAGCAGCAGGAGATGGTCTGGGAATCTCTTGTTCAAAGCCGAAACCATCAAGGTCTCCGTGGCCAAATTTGCTCATTTGAAACTCGTTGTTTCGTTCCTCATCAAGTATGAAATCGCTGTCTACTCTCTCTTGTGGGCTTTCGGGTTCGAAATGGCTCAGTATGCGCATGAGTTTATTGTTGGTGTAGGTATCTCGATTGCCGAAAATTTTCAGAGGGCTTCCCGATGATGTCGGTCTGAGCTTGCGTTCTGTATGATGCACAACACTAGTATCCTGCGGAGTCGTAGGGGCACTCGCACTAATTCTGCTTTGCTCAATGCTCTCATCTAGTCGCGAGTGTTGTGGAGGCGAACTGTGAAAATGCATGACCGGTTGTGGGGTCGAGCCAATATGGGAGGTCTCCTGTGACAGACTGAGGCTTTTGCAGAGGAATGAGGCTTCATTTGAGCGGCCGCCTCGCCGTGAATTGATGAAACCTCCATGTGAGACGAAGTCTTGGGTTCCCATCGACAGGTCATCTGGCAAGGACTGCGACGTCAAATCGGGGAGCTCATTCTGTTCCTTGACATGGACATCATTGTCCGCTCCGTAACTGATGTCCCTATCACTCGAGCTGGACACAGGACGTTCTTCTCCTTGACATGCGGTATTCTTCAATTTATGTTGAAGTGCCACTACATCAAGCGACTGCTTCATTATGGTCGCGCGTATTGAGTTCTGTTTTGACATGGTCACCGGACTGATCAACTCATTCTTCAGCTCTTCCTGGCCGCTGATGGACCTCCATCTTGGATCGTGCACATCAAAGGGCTGCTGTTGGAGACTTCGTGAAGGTTCCCTAGGGTCGAGACTTCGACCATGCTCCAGAGACTGGACGCGCTCTTTGACCAGGCCTCTGATTGAACCTGTCTGTGCGAGCTCAGACGACACAGCGGACAAATCATGCGTATCAGCATCTTCATCTTCTGTTTCTTCTTCAACAACCTCCAAGTTGAGATTGTTCCTTGTTGGTCGGAAGCTGCTATACTGGTCTGAAAAGGAATTGGAGACGGGGAGTGAGAAGGGAACACGCGGTCTCGAGTCGCCATCGTCCTGTTCTGCATCGTTGCCGATATATGATTGAGACGGTGTGGGTTGTTTAAAGATGCCCTCCAATTTAGAAGGGGCGAAGAGATCGAAGCCGTCGCTAGCGATTTCTTCTCCATTCGCAAGCCTCCTCTTCCATTCGGGGGTGTCTGCCAGTGCAGACTTCTCATGCGTCGTGTGGTGCTGGACTGAATTCTGGGATTCAGAGAAGACACTCGAGGCGCGGCGTGGAAGGCTTGGGTATTTCTGGGACCCATTCGCTCCGGGGAGATTGAGACTTGAGGCGCTCCGCTCTCGCAGGACAGGTTCACCGTTGGCGCGAGCTTGTCCACGTGCAGACCTGTGTCTCAGAAAACTGCCATTGGAGGAGTCTTTGCGCATGTTCTTCGCCAAGTGCGGAATACGGCTCTGAGAGCGGCTGAAGGCGATGCTACCATTTTGAGATTGGCGGAGACTGGAGAGGGAGGGCGCAGGGGAGGACGACGGTTGTTCGGATTTCCAATCCTCTGATAGGGAATCTAGCCACGGTTCCATCTCTTGTCGTGTTGTGATATTTCAAGTGGGAATAAAGAAGGGTGGGAGGACGGAGTGGTGTGGTGAGGTGAGGAGACGCGGTCAAGTCAACATCGGCCGGAGTATTGGTATAGCATAGGACCAAGTAATGCAGAGCCTAAGCATGGCGGGGTGTGTATAAATGAGGATGAAGACCAGAGACAGAGGTGTGTGCGGGTGACATAAGTGGTTGATCGCTAGTCGAGACGCGACGGAAATGGTGCTTTGACAGAATTGTCCGGACTGCGAAGTTGAGGATTTGGCGTTGACGCTTACGGTTCCTTCCGCCGCTGGTCGGTTGCCAGGCAACAACGCTCACGCTGCCCTAAGCTACCACAGCCTACCACGTGATCTTCCAACGCTGCCCTAAACCACCACGTGACGTTCCCACGCTACCCTAACATCCTTGGCGCGCCAAGACCCTGTCTGCCTGCGCCTGCCAGTGCTGGGCTGCACTTGCTGGCTGCTGCTGCTACGCTCCTCATCACGTCACATGTTGCAGGCAATATCTCCGCCTTCACCAATCGACATCTCGATACTTCGTCCCTCTCACGCTCTGCAGTTGTTTGACACCTGTCCGCCTTCACACGTTTGGTCTGCAGCGCAGTCAGCCATCCTCACCACCTACGCTCTTCAGTCTCGGGCACATCCACAAACGACACCGGACACCTACAAAGCCCTTTCGTGAACACCACTTCCCCATCAATGGATTTTCGACGGTAGCCATCCGCAGTCCCTCCACCATGGCCATGAATTTTGTCACTTTCAACCAGGACTACAGCCATCTGGCTGTGGGTATGCTCTGTCCGTATCCAGTTCAGGTGTCTACCTGACTAACATGGCCTAGGCACCTCGAGAGGCTTCCGTATCTTCACCACCGACCCGTTCGTAAAATGTTTCGAGTCCAAAGACGCGGGCAACATCGCCATCCTTGAGATGCTCTTCTCCACCTCCCTGGTGGCCCTCATCCTGTCCCCGAGGAGACTCCAGATTAAAAACACCAAAGTATGATGGTCCTCCAATCCGATAAGCGCCCTAGTTGACGCCTTGCAGCGAGACTCCATAATTTGCGAGCTGACTTTCCCGACCACGGTTCTGTCGGTTCGTTTGAATAGAAAGAGACTAGTTATTGTGCTCGAGGACCAGATATACCTCTATGACATTCAGACCATGAAGTTGCTCTACACGATTGAGACGTCTCCCAATCCGACCGGCAAGAATCCCACCGACCCTCGACGACATCATGATGCTAACAGAAACCAGCTATCTGCGCCCTTTCACCATCCTCGGACAATTGCTTCCTTGCCTACCCTCTCCCACAAAAATCATCGGCCACGTCATTCGCGCCGCCTTCGCACACTCCCCCCAATAGCACCCACATTCCCCCAACATCTGGGGAGGTCCTCATATTCGATGCGATCAAACTGGAAGCGGTCAATGTGGTCGAGGCACACCGATCACCACTATCCTGTGTGACATTCAACAACGAAGGCACAGTACTCGCCACAGCTTCTGACAAAGGAACAATTATCCGAGTCTTCTCGGTTCCCGCCGCACACAAGCTCTACCAGTTCAGGCGAGGCTCCATGCCGTCCAGAATATACAGCATGGCCTTTAATATCACCTCAACTCTACTATGCGTCTCCTCGGCAACTGAGACCGTTCACATTTTCAAGCTTGGACCCCATAGTCCCCGCCCGACGGAAGCCAACGACGAGCCCGTCTCACCAAACAAATCGAGCACCGCGTTCAACCGGCGGCTGAGTCAGGGCAGCGACACGCTACACGACCAAGCAAGTGAAGATGAGGATGGTCCTGAATCGCCCACCGCAATGACGAGTCGCAAACCCAATGGCACACTCATGGGACTTTTGCGGCGGACGTCCCAACACGTGGGAACCAATCTCGCGTCAACAGTGGGTGGATACCTCCCCAAAGGCGTCGCCGAGATGTGGGAGCCGTCCCGAGACTTTGCGTGGATTCGGCTTCCCCGGTCGTCGACAGGGACAGCTCCAAGTCAACTACGTAGCGTAGTAGCCCTGAGCGCCAATTCCCCACAGGTCATGGTGGTGACGAATGAAGGCAATTTCTACGTCTTCAGCATCGATCTAGTCAAAGGGGGAGAAGGAGTCCTCACGAGCCAGTTCTCAGTGCTCGACATTAACGACAAAATGGATGTTTCGGGCACCGATTTCTAGCGCAAAACTTGGGACCGAGCGTCCATGCTTTGGCTGGGCTCTATCGAATTGTAGCCCAGATATTCGACCCAGAACATGTTTATGATTGTTTAGCGTTGGCGTTCTGGTGGGCCTCGGCGCCTTCGGAGGATCGCATCTGGCTCACTACGTACTACCCCCATCTTGAATTATATGCCTAATGATGCACTGACGCGAGGATCCAAGGCCAGTGGGGAGGAGATGGCCAGACAGACAGCAATGTGAAGTCAAACCGGATGGTGGGTGAAGGACTCTCTGTACTCTGCAGCGTGAATCCAGACATGACGATATAAAATTCCATTAGTTATATGATCTGCAGTCCAAGCTGCGCTTCCCGATCCCGATCCATTGCCAAGGCATCGATGTGTCAACGAGAACAGATGGCTCCAGATGGGATCGCGCTGGTGGAAATGGGGATAGAGGGTGTCAACGTGACCGCTAACTTGAACAGAAAAGCAGCACCTCGTGAATTCAACCCTGGCTTTCTTTTTTTGCTGCTACTACTAGATTACTCCTCCTTCTCAGCCCAGCTTGCCCTGGCGTCGCCGTTAGCCATGTTAAGTTCACATGGGCCGGCCCGTTCGCCGTTCGGGAAGGATCCACGTTTGGCAATATTTATCATAATACTCATCTAGGTACAAAGTAGAACTAGCTAGAATGACGCCGGGCCTCGACTAGACCGAAAAAAAGGAGGCAAGAGGTTGGGACAGGGAACAGACCGTCCAAGTACTCCGTACCTAGGTTGGATTGAAACGGGGAGGGATGCCAGCCAGGCTCTATGTACTTAGCTAGGGGAGTTGTTGGCTGCAAACAATTTATCCCTTCAGCACTTGAGCTCTAGGTGCTTTGGTATCTCGGCTCGGGTGCACCCTTTTCGCTCTCTACTCAACCAGGCCGTCCTCCGCATCGAGGCCCAGAAGCTCCGTTTCGTACTGGAGCAGCAGCATTTGTTGTCCGCGCTCTTCGGCTTCGTTCCGCAAAGCTTCGTCGGCGGCTACTTCCCGAACATGCCAAATGTGATCCAAGTCCACGTAATTTCTGCCGTCATAGCCCGGTTCGTGCTGACGAGTGTGTAGGGTTAGCAAGAAAAGAGTGAATTCCGCATCTTTCTCCGTCGACCAGGTTGCCGACGTGTTTGGGATTGCGCCACGTACAAACCCCCACCGACTGTTGCTCTTGCCAAGACACACACGGTACGAGTAGGTGGAAACGTTAGACTGGCCTTTCATGTGCTCCTGGATGACCTCTGCCACATCATTTGGACGGTATATCACATCTGGTCGCCGAGAACTGAGACTGTCAATTTGTGGACACTCAGGCATAGCCTCTGGCGCTCTTTCCCAGTCGAGAAGCTCGATTATCCCGTCATTTCGCCAGTCGTTATTCCTCCAGTAGCTGTATGGTCGTAGCAAACGTCCGTTGTAGAGAAAGCAGTATCGGAGGTGCAAGTCGTTGAGGGCCTCAATCTCGGCGGGGGATTCGGGGGGAAGGTGAAAGGTGTTCTGAGAGTCGTAATATATCCCAACATTCAACTGGGCCAGCGCTTGGAAAATCACCTCAGGGGGGAGTCCATACAGAACAGCGGTGCCCTCCAGGTAAAGTGATATCCTCGAAAGAGGGAGTTGTGGTTGGGTACACAGCCAAGATAGGAGTAATCTTGCATCCACCGAGACATTGTGAAGACGAAATACTCTCAACTCAGGTAGTGCAAAGAGTTTCGGGCGTAACATGCTCATCATGGTGTTCAGAAGGGGGCCGGTTATGTTTGAATGATGGAGCTGAGCCTCGTGCGCCACCAGGCCAGTGACGGTACTGGCGGGTGAACTCACCTCACTAAAAGAACTCGAGATCATCGAACTGTCATCGCTGTCCTCACCGTCATCGCTTCCATCACTGAGGTCCTCTTCATACAGAGCCCGAGACTCTTCTCTATGGCAGTTGCGAGCCATCGCCAGAAACTCTTGTCCAGGATTCGCGAATGACGATTCAAAATCAAATTCTTGCAGTCCTGGAAAAGAGTCGACACATGCGAAAGCAAACTCTATGGATTCGGACAAACCATGGGGCTGGTCCAGCGTCTCCAGCCAGGGTAGATAGCAAAACTTGATATTCAATTTGAGAGTGTTGATTTCTGGGAAGAGGAATCCATGCGCTTCAGGGATGAGATGTCCCGGCGTGCACCCGTGAAACTCCGATATCAGACTCCAATGGGCTGCCCAGACGTCGATAGTGAAGCGTCTGGGATGGGGGCAGCCTACTAGATGCCGGAGTAGTCCCCGCACAGATGATATGAGCACTCTTTCACTTTCAACCGCATTTTTCCACATCAGAGGACGAAGGCTCCATGTGACTGGATTTTTCAGAATTTCAGGGTCGTTTTGGATTCGGGTCCTCAAGTATTCATCCTCGCAGCTCGACTCCATGTCGTAGTCCTCAGATATGACGACATCGCGAAGGTTCGACAGGTGGCAAAAGGCTTCCTTGATACCGCCGTTGGGTGAAGACTGGAAGAAGTCTCTGCGCTGGTTGTAGATGGATACGAAGGCATCATAACACCGAAGGGTGTCGGCATGGTTCAATCCGCGGAGTAGGTTGGGGTAATGAGAGGCCCAGACGTGGCCATCGATGGTTTCGTCTGGGATGAAGAGAGGATTCCACACGATTGTCTGGACGCTAGTTGCATAAACAGATTGAGAGATGGCAATCAGACCGGCCCAACATGCCTCGTAGCTGTTCAGGTAAAGTGTTGAGAAGAGGGGACCAGCCCCAATAACCGCCCAGTCTCGACACACTAGTCTCAAGGTCTTCAGTGCTATTGTTCCGAGAGAACTCAAAATTCGGTCCCAGAGCTCATTGGGCAGGGCCGGGGCTAGTCTTGCCGTCGAAGAAGCAGAAAGGGCGCTTGTTGCCGGACAAGGCTTGCAGTCCGGGGCGAGGCTGTTGTCGAGTTTTGATTTTGGAGCGAATGACAAAAGGGTTTGTCGAGTTTTCTTCGGAGGCCGATATCTTTTCGAGGAAGCTGCTTCCATGACGGCAATTGTCACACCTTTGGCTATTCGGGCTGGCGGTTAGGGATGGCAGGTGAGGAGTGTTGTTGACATTCACCGTCCTTTCCATAACTTGATAAGTAAGCGAGGTCGCGTGACTCTGCCAAGACGACATTAGGGCTTGGCTCCCTGGCGGCCTCTCGGTCACTCGGCTTAAAGTTATTCCGCATATTCAAAGAATCTGTTTTCAACATACAGTGCTGTGCGAGAAGAATCCTCACTCGAATCTGATTGCATCGAGAAGATGCCAGTCGGGGTCTGGACGGAAGACCCTGTGGTCGACTCTTTTCTTCACATTCTAAGAAATTTGCCCATAGGAGAGACGCCACTTGCAGCCAGGAGTCCAGGCTGGGGTTATTAGATTTAGTGCAGGGTTACAATGCGACCACGAAGAAAGGAAATGAGCTAATCCCACGGGGTAGGTGTGAGGAAGAAGCCTGGAATTGATGATTTGTCGGAGATTTTGCTCGTCGGCTCCTCGGGCCATCCCACGTGGAGAGCAGGGGCAGCAAACCATCAGGGTGTCATCGTAGAAATTTCGTCGCATGGGCAAGTGAGATCCAGCGAGCCGATCTTGAAGCTTTGGGGATTGACTTTCCCGTTGCCCCTGGTCGGTCAATAGAAAAGTGCACGCTTCATGGGCTAGTCTTGCGATATCTAGTGTTTGCGAGGTTGGGGGAGTTAGGGTGAATGGTAGGCTGTATGGCGCGCCGTTTACACGGACCCCGACGACATTGAGGTCAAAACACCGAAGCATAAGTGAATCAGGTGAATTAGGTGAACTCTACGGAGTGAACTTCTCCCGTACACATTCTAGAAAAATTATCATTTTCCACACACGAAACTCCACAGCCGGTATCCGTACTCCGTATACGGATACATCTCGCAAAAACTAGACCTATTCAAGATTTGCCGAAGTTGCTGCGGTAGAAGATGCTGACAAGAGTTGCCCCCCAGGCAATCCCAAGGTTTACCCGCAGGTGGGGTGGTAATACGGAGGGCCGGGGGTCAATTGTTCTAGAAGGTGGGAAGGGTCAAGAGAGGAGGCAACGCTCGCGACAGACTTTCAAATTCGAACCTTAACGGTCGTGAAGGACCTACCAGTAAAGGAGGTGAGATCAGGCATATCTTCGCGAGTACTGAGCATGCGCGAACTGTTGTCAAAAAGTAAAAACTAGAGGCAGAGAGGCTAGATTGTCCTTGTAAACTTTGTGATGTTTCTTGTTGGCCTTACTTCTCTCAGCCTTTGTGGCTTAAGTCGTCGGAGTGGTCTGATCTTGGTTAGATGATGAACCGGCCCAATAAAAATTTTGTTGATACTTCTGGACCGTCGACCGTTGCGAAATACACCAAACAGCCCAAACTAGTTGGCTGGGGCGCAGAGTTTCGGCGTGTGGTTACTTCGGTCGGCCTGAAAACCCTTGAATGGACTGACTCGTGATTACGCAAGCACCGGTGACACGCGGTCACGCGCAGCGCGAAATCGATCGATCTGCGTGTCAGGTGCCGAGACTTGTCTCCGGAGCAATAGTCGTAGGAATGGAAATGGAGAATGGAGAATGGAGAATGGAGAACGGGAGATGGAGAATGTGTCGAGCAGAGCAACAGCCAAAGAACCGGGTCCATGCGCTTGCCAAGCCCTGACCGTCGCATCTGTTCTAGGGCTGCTACTCTCCCTCTTCTCTTCTCCTGCTGCTTACCTGGGAAGCGGCAACCGAGCCTCCAACGCGCCCAGATTGGGTCCGATTGGGTTCGATTGGGCACGATTGGACACGACTGGGTCCTCTTGTCACATGCTGTTGGGCTATTGGGTTGGTTTGCGGTTGGCTTCCTCCCCACTCGCAATTGCGTGGGTCCACGCCACCGCAGAGGTACTTGTGTCCTCTGAGCGTCGCGGGCAAAACATTGCACAGACCGCGTCGTCCCCAGTACCACGTTCCGTAGTCTAATCTCGGAGGAAGCGACCAAACGGTTCAGACGGGGTGGCACTGTCCTCGGCTGACGCTCGCAGATTTTGCGAAGCTTGATTCCTGTGTGGTTCTGCGGTTCCCCGGGAAATCGCCTCCCTTGTCAACGTTACAGCAGGCTAGCAGCGAGCACACGGCGGCATGATTCGCCCACGCCGGAATGAGGGGATCTGGCCAATGCGAGGAGTCCGAGAGCCGGATGAGATGTCGCCGTGTCACAAACACCCAAAACAGATCGTGGTCTGGGAAGCCGACGGACGGCTTGGGGTCTGGCCGTCCCTGCGTCTGGCGAGCTGAAGTGGGAGGAAAAGACGGGCGAGGGTGATGAGGATGGTGATGGTGGTGATGGGTGATGATGGCATCGCGGAGGAAGCGACAAGGCACAGTCTCATTTGCCAGGCCCAGTTAGGCCAGATCGCCCCGAGACGCTGCAAGGATCGTCCCCTCCAGGCGACGACCGGACAGGCTCTGCACGCCTATGCACGCCTCTGTCGTCAATATTGTGCGGGGGGGCTGGCTCGCCAGGCGCTAACCGTGGCTAATCATGGGCGCTGCTGCAGGCATTGGAAGCCAAATCCGTGACTCCGCGGGCTGTGGCTGGTTGGCAGCATCAATTGGCTCGCCCAATCTGGACGAAGGAACAGCAGGCGCAAGGGAGACAGACGAGAAACGGCCCACTTTTGTGTGACATACGTGGCTGTCAACCATCAAAGCTTGTTCGGGTGACAGTCAAATACCGGAGCATGTAACAACGCTAAGCCTTTTGTATCACACGACTAGGCACGACCAGGATACGACAGGCACGACAGGCCTCGAGGAAAGGGTCCTTTCGTGTATCCAGCTAACTGACAGTTGTGACATGCGGAGCCTTCAAAACCGCTCCAGACGGGTATGTCTCTGCTGTCTGACAAGATCTAATGTTTTGGTTACAGCACGTCACCTTTTCCTCAGCACCCTGGAGGTCAGAATGCGAGCTGCGAGCAGGCCCATGGGGACAATGGACACGATCGAGGTGCAGCGATGGCACGCTGCGAAACCCACCTCGGCAGCCATGACTGGACAGGTCCCAGGGCCTCCAGGACGTCCAGGACGTCCCTCACCAGGGCCTCCAGCACCAGGACCAGCAGGACCAGCAGGACCAGCAGGCCCTTGGGCACTCCGGTCGCCAATGCGGGCTCCCGTGATGCAGATGCCGGAGTGGGAGACCTGATACCACTCTACCCAGTCCTGGTAGCTCTCTAGCCCTCCACTGGGTAGCTCTCTCGCCCTCTCGCCATCTAGCCCTCTAGCCTTCATGTCCCCAAGCTCTCCCCCTCCCCCCCTCCCCCCCTCCCGCCCTCGCCCCAGAAACATCGCTAGCGCCCCCCACAGCTGGTCCCAGAGTGCCATCCGCCACAGATTGACTGGAACGCTCAACCCTCTCGAGGCACGAGGCACGAGGCAAGGATGTCACGGCGTCGATGCGATCCCATGCATCCATGTCGCCTCCAAAGGGCGGGATTTCCTTTAAAGGGCGGCTGTCTCTCCTCCCGCCAGCACCGACCATCTCATCCTCCTCGCAAAGCATTCTTCGGCTGACGCTGCAACACCCTCCCACAGTCTTGTGTGTCCGTCACCATGTCGACCCGAGGTCGTACCCTTTCCACCACCAACGATGTCAATCGCATCGAGGCTCCGGTCACCTGGAAGGCCTACCTGATCTGCGCCTTTGCGTCGTTCGGCGGCATCTTCTTTGGCTATGACTCCGGGTACATCAACGGGGCCACCTCCAACCTGCTCTTCATCCACATGATCGAGGGCCCCAATGCCACCGCCCTGTCCTCCGCCCACCAGTCCCTGATCGTGTCCATCCTCTCCTGCGGTACCTTCTTTGGCGCCATTATTGCCGGCGATGTTGCCGACATGATCGGCCGCAAGTGGACGGTCATCTACGGTACCTGCATCTACGCCCTCGGTGTCTGTCTCCAGATCGCCACCGGCCCCGGTCATGCTCTTGGCTTGATTGTCACCGGTCGTTTGGTCGCAGGTGTCGGTGTCGGCTTTGAAAGCGCCATCGTCATTCTCTACATGAGCGAGATTGTAAGCCAGAGCCACGAGTCGCCTTGTCTGCGGATTCCCAACTAACCCGTCGTCTCACAGTGCCCGAAGAAAGTGCGTGGTGCGCTGGTGGCCGGATACCAGTTCTGCATCACCATCGGCATTCTGGTTGCCTCGTGCGTCGTCTACGGCACCAAGAACCTCGACAACACGGGTGCTTACCGCATCCCCATTGGCATCCAATTCGCCTGGGCCCTCATCCTCGGTGGCGGGCTTATGTTCCTCCCGGACTCGCCCCGATACTTCGTCAAGAGAGGCCAACTCGAGAAGGCCATCAACTCGCTCTCCCGCCTTCGTGGGCAGCCCCCCGAGTCGGAATACATCCAGGTCGAGGTCGCCGAGATTGTTGCCAACGACGAGTATGAGCGCCAGGTCATTCCCGACCGTGGCTGGCTGGGCAGCTGGCTCAACTGCTTCAAGGGTGGCCTCCGGGATCAAAAGTCCAACCTGCGCCGCACCATTCTGGGAACATCGCTTCAGATGATGCAACAATGGTAAGCCGCGACGTGTGGCGAAATTGCGACGAGGAACATGGGCTAACATGGGATCACTTGACAGGACTGGTATCAACTTCATCTTCTACTACTCGACCCCCTTCCTGGAGTCGACGGGTGCCATCGCCAACCCGTTCCTAATCTCGCTGATTTTCAATCTGGTCAACGTTTGCTCGACCCCGATCTCCTTCTACACGGTCGAGAAGTTCGGTCGCCGGCCGCTGCTCGTCTGGGGCGCGCTCGGCATGCTGATCTGCGAATTCCTTGTCGGCATCATCGGCGTCACGGTCGGCTTCAACAAGGTTCATAAGAATGCCGATGGCGACAGCCGGGCCAACAACATCTCGGCGGTCAACGCCCAGATTGCCTTCATCTGCATCTACATCTTCTTCTTCGCATCCACCTGGGGACCTGGCGCGTGGATCGTCATTGGCGAGATCTTCCCTCTGCCCATCCGATCCCGCGGTGTCGGTCTGTCGACCGCGTCCAACTGGCTGTGGAATACTGTGAGCCCACCCTGCGCCGTGTTTTTGCCCCATAGCCCATTCACTAACATTGACGTCTCCAGATCATCGCCGTCATTACTCCCTACATGGTCGGCGAGGACAAGGGCAACCTGCGGTCATCCGTCTTCTTCATCTGGGGCGGTCTCTGCACGGCGGCCTTTGTCTACGCCTACTTCCTCATCCCCGAGACCAAGGGCCTTTCGCTCGAGCAAGTGGACAAGATGATGGAGGAGTCCACCCCGCGCACGTCGTCCAAGTGGAAGCCCACCAAGACCTTTGCCGAGCAGATGGGCAGCACCGGCGGCGTGCTCAACAAGGAGATCGTCGCCGAGATGGAGAGGAAGGGATCCAGCACGTAATTGTCACGGGCGTTGAGGGCGACCAATGGTGACAGCTCAACACCAGTCTGGCCTGCGCGTTTGCGGGTCTGGGCCGGGTTTGGGCTGATGATCCACGGTTCCCTGAGTTGTCGAGAGAGGGCGAGGAGGTCCCTGTTCCGCTACTGGATCCTCTTGTTTCGCTTGTGCCGTCCGAACTCTGCTACGTAATTTTAATATGAGGAGGACGACGGAATGAACAGACAGCACGACGTAGCAGATCAGGACCGACAGACCTGTCTTTGGGGGCGGCAAAGAGGTGGACGCTATAGAATGTGTATGCACTCATTCACCTGACCGTCGCGTTCACTCGCAGCTTCTTTGGCATGCACATGATTCCAAATCCCATACTCGATCCGCTACCTTAGAACCCAGAGCTAGGGACTGCGTGATCTGATCGCGTCCAGCTTCCTCACAGGCAAGCGCCCAATCAAACCATAATGTCCAGGACAGATTAGATTTTTGCACCTGTCATACATGATACACCGTAAGGTATATTATTATGGGGAACAGTCACGATGTGGCGGTCGTCGGTCGTCGGCCATGAACCCCAAAAGGGAACAAACGACGGCGGATGATCAAAGAGGATGCCGGACCCACCCAGGACATCCGTACCCAGTAAGTTGTTGATACTTCCAAGCTCCCAATAACTCGCAAAATCCTCCGCTACATTACTGGAGAAAAACTCCGTGACTAGCCCAAAAGGGAGAATGAACGGGGGGTGATGTGGGGCGAGCTGTGGAGTCGGGCAGACTAGAAGCCATCGACCAATCCGAGTCCACAGGTCCCCACAGGTCAGCGACTCCGGAAAAATTCCTCATCTCCGCCGGGGCTGGGCAAGGGAAAGAGGGCAGGAGCGGAGAGAGAGAGAGAGAGAGAGAGAGAGAGAGACAGGGAGGAAAAAAAGAGGGAAGGAAGGACCAAACCAGGGGGGGAAACCTTTTCCCGCTGAAAAGTTCGCACACTAAGCACAATCGGGCACCCCCGTTGGCTGTTGGTGTCGGGGATCAGACTCTCGTGCAGAGTATCACTTGACTGCGCGCAAGCCCTGTGACTGAAAAAAGTCTACCGTAGCATTCTGGTCTGTGGCGACGTTACGTCCACCACAGTCCCCCTTTTACTCGATACTGAATTTTCTGCACACTGTCGGTCACCAGCCAGCCAGCCACTGACTGGGGTCTCGAACCCAGGTTACGGAGTCAGGAAGGAGGTCTCAGCGAGCGCAAGGTTTTCAACTACTGTCTGAGATGTTTTGTGTTTTGACTGCAAGGGAGCTAGGGATCCAGTCCGCATTCATCCACGTCTGACTTTGACAGCTGCCACTCAGTTGTCCAACCAGACATCTGGGACGCAACCAAGGCTGCTATTATTATTTGTTGTCTTGCAATTGCCTGCGTACAGTACTTAGTACTCGGTCCCATGCTATGATATTTCCACGGGTCACGAGTCACTTTCGTTAACCAGCTCAGCTTCGCCAGGCACCCTCGTCCCACGGTGCCGATCCTGCGAGGCCTGTCGTCAAAGGGCGGATCGCGGACCCTCCTATTCATTACTTACTGGTACTACCGAGTATTTTCCCGGCGCCCTGGACGCCAGGTCCGGTACCTAGGGTCACGTTGATCATCACTTGCATTCTCCCCTGACCCTGGAGTTCGGCGGGCCTGCCGAAGTGAAAACCCTGCTTCCATGCTTGTCATTGCTCGCTACTACCTGTAGGTAGGGGAACTGATGCGTGGTGTGGTGGCAAGAGCTAGATGCTGCACGAGCCTTGCGATGGATGCATGCATCCTCACCCTCATCCCCCTTCCCCACCTTGACGTTACTTGGGAGTCCTCCATACAGTTGACAAGGCACACAAAGCCAACGCGAGATCCCGCAAAGCGAGGCCAATTCGACTTCACCATCGTGTGCAAGTGACAAGGATGATTTGCATTGAAAGGTCGTGTCCATGGATCCTCTAACATAGACTCGACCCAAATTTTATATACTTTTGACACTGGGCCTACTAGCGAACCAGTCACGCGTCGTCCATCTATGGCCGTGTCGTTCCTTTCCGTCTTGGGTGAACTCTATCAATTAGCAGTGGCCGTTGCCGTCGGCGTCGTCGAGGGAGTAGGGGTGGTGATGGTGGCGGCAGCAACAGCGGCAGCGACATCCTCCGCACTCACATCCGGCTTCTTGCCCAGTTCCGCTCCGATCTTGACTTCCAGAATGGCGCAGAGCCCGCCCTGGACCGCCTGCACCGCCTTAGGCAACTCCTCCAACAACTCGGCAACACTACTCACGGTGCCGGTCCAGGCCTTCCCCCCGGACGCCGCCTTGGCGATGCCGGCGTAATCCGGCGTCGGCTCAAAGCTGATGTTCAGCGCCTTGTTGTCGACTTTGCTGCCCTCCCCGTGCGGGTGCACCAGCAACATCGACCGTCTCGGCGCATTCCACCCCTTGTTGTTCAGCACGATCGTCAGGATCGGGATGTCGTACCGCTGCGCGATCCAGTAGACCGACCCTGGCACGCAGAACAGGAACGTCCCGTCCCCGACGATCTGACACACGAACTTGCCTTTCTTCGCTCCCGTCTTGTCGCCCGACGCAACATCTGCATGTTGGAAGTCCGACGCAAGCTTGACGCCCAGAGCGCCGCCCCCGGACCATCCGAGACCGCCGCCGCCGCAGTTGATCCAGGACTTGGGCAGGATGGGCGCGATTTGGTCCGAGATGAAGGTCGTCAATGTGACTGCCTCGACAGCGAAGATGGTGTCCTTGGGCACCGTAGCGCGGATCTGTCCTCCCAGGACGTGCGGGTCGATCGACGCGAATTGCGGGTCCGACGGCACTTTCGCGAGTTCTTGGAACTGGCCCCATCGCGTGTTGTAGGATTCTTGTCGTCGTTGGAGCGCCGAATTGTGTTCATCGTCGGACAAGGCTGCCGCGAGCTCCGAGTTCGACGCGAGGTATTCGTTCAGCTGCGTGAATGACGTCGCTGAATCGGCCTTGAACCGTGCAAAGGCGGGAATGTAGAAGACGGGCATCTGCTGTTTCAGCGGATCCACGTCAATATGCACGATCTGGGCGTCGGCCTTGGGCTTGCATTGAGTTGGAATCCACGGCACATCACAGTCGACCACCAGGATAAAGTCTGCCGTCGTGATGGCAGGGTCCGAGCCGAACCTCAACCCCAACGCGGCGGGGTGGTCGGTGGGAAAACACATGTCGGAACCACCCGTGTCGAGCACTCGCAAGCCGGGGATCTTGTCCGCAAGAGCCACGGTTGCAGCGACCGAGGCGGCATTGCGACCGGTATATCCCACGATCAGCAGCGGCTCTTTGGCCTTGACCAGTTCCTCGGCAATCAGCTTGACGGCATCTTGGGGCAGGGCGGCGGGTCCGACGGCCTGCCACACCGCTTGATCCAGGTGGTATGGCTCAATGTCCTCTTCCATGGGCTCCCTTGCTCCGTAGAGATAGACCGGGCCTTGGGGATCACTGGTGGCAAACTGCAGGGCCCGATTGACAATCTGCTTGACGTTTCGGCCGCCTTTGATCTCCCCGGTATATCGACAGTACTGGGCGACAATCTGCTTCTGGTCCGGCACGTCTTGGATCCAGTGAATGTATTCGGTGCGTGAGCCACGGTATTCCCCCTCAATCGTGTACGGAGACAGTCCGGCGAAGATGAGAACCGGCGCTCGCCCACAGGATGCGTTGTGGACCGCCGCCCCCAAACCCTGAGTGCCCACGTCGACGTGAACAATGACACATTGCGGTTTGCCCGTCAAACGTGCGAAGCCATCTGCCATGGACAGGGCCACCATCTGCGCAGTGCGTTCAGCCATGTGCCCTCTCTTGTACACAATCCTTCTTCTTCTTCTTCTTTTTGGGCTTCCTTACCTCGTTGGGACATGTTACGATCCGAGGGAAGTTTCCCTGCTTCTCATTCTGGCCTTTGACGATTGCTTCGATGATCGAGGGGTGGTCGGAACCCAGGTTCACAAAAACATGCGTGATTCCAGCCTAGGCATCCGTCAGTCGGGAATCATCCCGTTAGGGCATTAAGATCATGACATTACCTCCCAGATAGCCTCGAAAAAGGCAAACGATGCCGTGTAGATCCTAGCAAAAGCCGTGTCAGCAAGCCGAGTCTTGCCTGTTTCTTCTTGTCCTTACGTCTTTGCGATGGAACCCATCCTGCCCCCGGCTGTCTGATTCTCGGAGCGCCCAACCGCGGGGAGGGTAGAACTTGGCTGCCTCTTGAAATCTTGGGGTCTCTGGGTAGGGAAGAGGTCGACAGGTTGGGTTCAGACGTGTTCGACACTCAGTGTTCAGTGTTCAGTGTTCGACACTCAGTGTTCAGTGTTCAGTGTTCAGTGTTCAGTGTTCAGTGTTCAGTGTTCAGCATTCACAAGGTGCTACAGGCGATGAGGAGCCAGGAAGTTATAGTGTCTCAACAATCTTCTTAAGAATGCAGCGGCATCATTTCCTCCTCTCACGCTTCTTACGATCACGGTGCGGGACTGATGGCTGCCCCGTTGCAGATCCGGACGGATAGTAGGGTCGGGAATTGAATATGGCAAATGAATCCGCCGGCTTTGGCCATTATGACTTTTGGTATTGGGGGGGCGCCTCTCTGGCATCTCGGCACCTAAATTGACTGCTATAGGTTCTGATCTGGGGGGCGCGGGGGCGTCTGAAGATCTGTTGGCTCTGTCGAGCTCTTCAGTGGGGTTGTACCCGATGTCGGCACAAAGCAACGCGGAATCCCACCTCTTCCACCGGAACACTTGGTCAACAGAACAGGCTGTCGGGTGAAGCCTTGATGGATTCGAAAGGCGCAGCGCGCAGCCGATGAATCTCAGGACAATGGGAAGCGGGAATTTTCACAGGAGCGTGCTCTAGGAGCGGCGCTCTGGTGTTCGTGTTTCTGTTCGTGGTCGTGTCGCCGCAGACGCTGTAGACTGCGCAGTGCGGAAGCCTTCCACGTTGATGGAGAAACGATTTCCCGTCAAGCCTCAATGACGTACGGAGTCCGGTTAAAGGGCAATGTTGCCCCGATATCATCAAGCCAAATTCAAAATAGATATTCATAAATTCAAACGCTCGTGCCCGGTAAACCTCCGACTTGAGGTTTAGGTCATAGTGAGGATCTTGGGACGTGTGTTGAGGCAGATCCATCATCAAACAAGGTGGCGTACGTTTCGGCATTACAGCGTTGTCGTGCCATCAGATTTGTGCCACATCGTAGGAAGGGTCCTCAGTCAGACCCTCAAACTGCGTCATCATCTCCACGTTGTCCATGTCCTGGATGTTGTCGGTTTGGATAATTGCGATCCTTCGATCGACAAAAACCGTCAACTTCAACGTTGACACTAGACAACTCGTTCCAATGGGAGATTCGAATTTCCCGTTTTGGATCTCAGAAGTCCTCTGGCGAGACTGGTAGGTGGCTATAGATAGACTGCGATGCTTAAGCGGGCCATTGGCAACAAGGTTGTTATTCATAAACATGCTTGGAGTCACCTTGGTCGTAGATGATCTTGACCACAACTCGGCAATTCATTCCGACGGTCTTCTTAGAGAGCCCCTCGGAGGGTACTGTTGATGATCAATCTTGTCGGTTCCGAGTATATCCAGAAATTGGTGGCTAAAGAAGACCTCGTGTTCTGCTCGGGCAATTGATATCTGACGACAGATGTCGGGCACTGTGGCCATGACAGTCAACGGACAGACTCCACGGCTTCCCATGAGAGAGAGGTGCCCGTCAGATTTTTATAACAAGACAAAACGTCCGAGGCCACGCAAACAACGTCTCAGTAATTCCAGCAACTTGAAACTGAAGTCAACAAATAGAATTGGGATGTGAGAAGCCTGGGTGGAAATTGGGAATTAAGCATTTTAAACTCGAGGCTTGGTGAGCTTGGCCTGCTCTGCCTCATCGTTTTCTCTATTTAGTACACAACCATGCCTCTCTATTCAGTAGAAACCCCTTTGGATATGAACCTAGTCGGACTCGAAGACTTGGCATTTTACATATGGTAGATCACAGCTGATCACACACAGGTACGAAGTACGGATCTACGCACTGATCGCCGTGGGCTAGATCTTCCAACCCTCACTGGCAAACTTTCAAAGTCCTCCACGTAAATCTTCAATGTAGATAATTATAATTCATCTGTCTCGGATCCAAAACAAGTCCTCTCCGTAGCCATGCCGGGCTTTCTATCGAGTGACATGCCCTCGCTCCATCTGAGAATGATCCATGCCGTCCATTTCGCTATGACACAACTCCTCCAAGTTATACAAGATGCTCAATCGATCAACGCCAACACTGTTGGTGGCCCAGCTGATCATAGCTGTCCGGAAAGAATGGCTTCGGTGGCTGTGAATTCTGTTAGCAACGATCTTCACGTCTCTCAGTCGCCGAACTTACCACTTCCAATATACGCCCGCTTCGAGTCCAGGTTGACATTGAACCTTCTCTCGAGTTCCAGTTTGATGCCCTTCTTCGTCACCGTCATCAGATCGGCCGATTTCAGTATGTCTCGAATCTCATTCAGCAACATGTCGTCGGTGGGGAG
This sequence comes from Exophiala calicioides, assembly GCA_001599795.1. Classification (NCBI taxonomy): domain Eukaryota; kingdom Fungi; phylum Ascomycota; class Eurotiomycetes; order Chaetothyriales; family Herpotrichiellaceae; genus Exophiala; species Exophiala calicioides. The sequence goes on from BCHZ01000004.1 coordinate 2,871,885, forward strand.
CCCCGTCAAATCTGACATCTCCATATCTGCCACCGACCGCCCACTCGTCATCAAACCACCGCTCAGCAACTCAGATGGTGCTATCGACAGCCTTGATTGGTTATACCCGCCGCCGTACATTGCTGGGTTCATGTCAAGTTGTGACGCGGATCTTGAGGTGGGCATGAGGTGCTGGGTGTCGTACCCGCCACCGTAGACAGAGCCTGCCGGATGATACGATTTCGTGCCATAGCTATACCCAGAGATCTCCGATCGGGCATCGTCTCTTTGTGTTTGTGCATCCCAGAGTTCGGCTTGATAATCTTCCCATTTCTTCTTCGGGATCGAGTCAGGGTCGAACTTGCCCTCGTCGGAGATCAGAACCTGTTTGCCCTGTTCACCCGTAACGAGACGTGTGTTACCCCAACTGAAGTCATCCATGTGCCAAAATGAATACAATGGCAGCCCCAGGGAGAAGATGGGCATCGCCAGAATGTATATCACCATCCATCCGATCATTTCCCATTTGCGACGAAGGATGAAGATGATGGCTTGCAGACCGTAGATCGCACCAAGGAGGATAAAAGCGGTGATTGGTATCACACTGGACGCAGTGGCAACAAGCACGATGAGATAGACGATGTACACCACCGTGACTGGAGCGACAACGGTAGACAGAAGATCCAGGAACACCACGAATCGCATACTGAAACAGCAGAAGCCGCAAAGCTGCGAAAGGGGGATCAATTCGATCAAGTTATGCACAGTACTGTTGATCCACCGACGTCGTTGAGACATGAAGACCGTCCAGCTGTCAGGCGCGATTGTCCACGCGTGTGCATGGAAAATGTATTTGGTCTTGTATTTGGCGTGATGCTTCATCAGGAGCGTGGTCAAGAACCTGTCTTCTCCAAGGTGGAGGAGGTTCTTCATGTGTAGTGTGTCGACCCGGATTTCAGAATACTCTTCGATGATCTCCTTGCTCACGAAAAGCGGCTTGCCCGTTTCCGCCGCTCGGATACGGTACATGGTGAAGCAACCTGGAAGACATGTGACGGAACCAAACAGAGATTCGAAAGCCTTGGTGAGATTGTGGGAGATGTAGTACTCGTACACCTGCATCATGGTGATGAAGGAAGATTTGGCGTTCGTAAGAGACGTCTCGCCACACACTCCTATCAGGCGAGTGTCGCGCAGGAATGACGAGACCATACGCGTGGCGGAGTCAGGGGCGACCACAGTATCGGCATCGATTTGGAGCATGAACTCGTAGAAGGTGGGGTTGACGCCGATGATGTTCCGGATCTGGTGGTGCATCTCAAGTTCAAGTGGACTCATCGCCATGTTGTAGTGGACGCGGTTCAGGAATCGCATAATTACCATTTGGGAATCACGCTTGCCTCTGTTTCCAGGTTTCGAAACTTCAGAAGGCTTGCCAATCTTGACAACAACCATGAATGGTACGATATGGCCCTGGACTTCGTAGAGGCCCGAATATATCTTGCCCATGTTGTGTTGTTTCATGCCTTCACCGAGAGACTCAAAGCTCAACGGCTCTGGATCCACACTTTCAGCAACACCCAAAATGTCGAGCACGATCCGCGGTGTTGGTCGGTCGTTTCCTTGGCCGATAATCATCCCGTCACACACCACAACGAGTAGTTTGCGTTTGTCGTCGTACCGCATCCGAGCCACCGAATCGATAGCACGACGAAGCGAGTCCTCATCTTCGGTATATGCCGGAACTTGACAGATGATGAATTTGTCCAAATTCTCCGGCACATTTCGGCCTCCAAACTGGAGGGCGGCGAAGAACTTGAAGCCGATAACGCTACACAGCAGGATTGATATAGCGAGCAGAATGTACTGGGCAAAGAGACACTGGACCGAGTTTCGAGTGTCTGTGACTCCGACAAAGAACAAGTTGTCAAGACAGAGTTGCATTCGATTCCTCAACCCATTGTCGATCTGGAGGGCATTCCAGTATTTGGTGACATCTTGACCCGCGCGCGTGGAGAACAGGTCAACAACAAGGTTGTCCATGAAGTCTGTGTCAACTCCAGACGGTACCGCTTTGCCAGGGGGGGCTCTGGTACTTCGACCGCCTGCATTGTAGGTTGTGAAATCGTAAACTCTGTCATTCAGGATTGCAATGGATCGGGATTTGCCGGCGAGAGTCTTGACATACTTTGGAGTGTATCCAACATCTCCCTTTTTGAAGTTGGCTTTGAGCGTCATCATTTGCTCAAAAAACCAATCCGGTCTCGAGTCGTTGGTGAAGTACCTAAAGTCGTGGAACTTTGGGTTGGTGTCTGTACGGCTGATGACAGATGCAGATCCCGAGATATTGGATGCAGCATAGTCCAGCAGGACTGTCGGATCAACTCGTCCGTTCTTTCCCTGACAGAGAGCAGACACCTGGACGGGAAACAGGCTGGTGGCGTCGACGCCGGCGTACTTCTTGAGCGAGCTTTGAGGAATGATGCTGGGATAGTGACTGGGCATGAACGCGCCCAAGTTAAAGACCACGCCTCGAATCGCGATGTAGGAGCTGGCCTTACCTTTGCCATTATGGGATGCCAATTCCGCGGCCGAGTAAACATTTTGTTTTGGACAGATGAGTCCGGGGAAAATAATGATGAAGAAAACCACAAACCCACACATCAACCAGATCAGGAGATTAATTGCGAGCTTTTCCCTCCAGGCAATTCTCACATCCTTGCGTTTCATGCCTCCAACCCACTTGATACCAAAGTCAGGCAAATACCAAGTAAGCAGGTAGACGATAGCAAGCCATCGCTTTCGACTTCTGGAGACAGGCACAACATCGACTTCTTGCATGTTCTTTTTGTTGCCTTTTTCTGCGAGTTCCTCCTTGGTCTCGAGATTTCGAAACATGTCCCCAGAGTTGAATGCTGAAGCCCCCGCGTCGGATTTGGCATCAAGATCGCGGTTGCCAAAATAGCCCCCTCCCTTGGTCTCGTCGCCGTACACAGAGCCCGGTGTTCCATCGGCTGAGGTATACAGTCGAGACTTGGAATCACTGAAAGGGTTATGGTTAGGAGTATCCGGTCGTGAAATTGAGCCCATGTCCCCGGCGCCAAAGTAGGCGGCGCCCTGGGAACCAGTGAGTGCAATGCTAGCCCAACACCGCTCGCTGAGAAAGACGCCTGTGTTTCCAATTCGGGCTTCATTCCCAGCCCAGTGCTTGGTGTCCAGAATGAGTTGCGCCTTCTCGCCATCGCTCCCCACGACTCCGCTGTCGGTTTCGGCGAGTCCCAGGAATTCTCCAAAGGGCAAGAAAATGCTGAAATCCGCGGTGCGGAGTCTCTGGCTAATTTCAGCAATTCCCAAAATCTGCATCTGTTGGCGGACGCATTTACTGTCGAATTGGTTTGCAATCCTCCGGTCATTTGGCTTGAGGCAGAAGATGAAATAATTGTTGACATTCGGCGCGCTGAGCGACTTGGTGATGTTATCCAAAGATGATAAGAACTGCGCTGCTGCACCTTGAGTCAGGCCGGTTGCAGTGGCCTTCGTTCGTCTGTGTATGGATTCCTCGTGGGGTGGCACATCATCCTCCTGGTCGGCAGGAGATTTGTCTGCTCGTCGGCTTGCCATTCGGCGTAGTTGGTCATGCTTCTTCCTCGACACACTCGGCATGCGTAAGGGTTTGGAGCTGACCTGAGCTTGAACGATGGCGGTTTTCTCTGCCGGATGGCTTACTGTGTTCAGGGCTTCTTGACCAAACAAGCTGCCAACGAAATCGCTCTTGGTTGATTTGATCATGTTCATCAAGTCGCCCGAGACAACATCACCGTTCTCCTCGACCAGGCTTTGAACTGGATAATCCACTTCGCCTGCATAGTGGCGCACCGTGAAGGACGCCGCAAGGTTGGTTGTAGCGAAATTGCTTCCAGGCAGGGTAGCTGTTGCGCTGCTGACTGTGATAGCCTTGTTCTTGTTCTCAAAGCGTTTGCGAAGACTTTCCAGGAACTGTATGTCTGTGCGGCCGCGGCGAGTTTGATCGTCTAGAATGGCCAGCAGGCCATTGCCATGTTTCAGAAGACCCCGAACAGCATCTGAATTGTCAAAATAGCTCGTCGCCGGCACACCGACTTCTTCGCTCTCCAGTGCCTCGGCCGTCTTATCGAAAAAACTATGCAGACAAGTGTTGTACAGTGACTCGTTTGCCGCATTGTTCAAAAGCTGGTCCAGGACTGCTCCAGTGGAAGGATGATCGGCAAAGCCAGGGAAATCAACGATTGAGATGGTGTTTGCAACTGCGTCTTCCGCGGCACAGATCCTTTGGTTTATACTTTCAATGATATATGCGGTCAGGAGAGAGTATAAGGTTGTTGCCAACTCGTCGGCGTTGTCGCGGGCACCCTTGGGGTCGAGCATCACCGTGACACGTTCTCGGTGTAAGGTCTTGGTTTTGTATCTCAAACTTTCCTCGAGATCTTGAATGCTCAATCCCAGGAAAGCCGCAACAAGAGCCAAGGTATCGGTGTTCTTGACCACGGTCACCGTCTCGCCTCCCTCGTGGGAATATCCGCCACTCTCCTCAGCCGCAGTCAAGGTGGACTGTCCGACGCCGAATTCGAGCTGGCCTATATGCAGGATGGCAGCAAGCACCTGGCAAATCTCGGCAATCTCGGACCGTGGAAATTCAAGCTTGCGCAGGGCGGTCTTGAAGTGTTGGAAGCCCTCAGTGTCGTTGATGCCCACTCTCATCTGGGTCGGGTGGCCCAAATATCTCCATCTCTTCTGTGCCACCGATGCAGATCTGTTCAGGCCAGAGCCTGCAGTGGTGATATTGGTCTGTCCATTGAGACCCAAGTGTGACTTTTCCGCCGCACTTGTTCCAGCGAGGAGATAGTACAAGACATGGAAGCTTCTTTCACCAGTCGGTACGTGTGAAATGCGACTCCTTTCGAGGCGATGGTCCAACAGCTTACCTCCAATCAAGGTGGGGATGGAGGAAGACGCATCGTACTGAAGCTCGTAAAACAGGCCGGCTTTTGAGGCGGTCTGGGTGGTCGTAGTTTTAGTGGTGGTAAGAGTATCAAAGACAAAGGCGGCTAGCGACAGTTTGGAGGAAAGTGGTGTCGAGGAAAATGCCAGGAAGGAAGAAAGGAGGTGCGACCTGACTGTCGTCTTGCCAGATCCAGACTCTCCGCTGTAGCACAGTTAGAGTTGTACCAATGAACGATGGAAGGGACTTTGCAGCGCATACAAAAACACAATGGCCTGGTCTTCTGCTCTATTTCCCAAACGTGCCCAGGCTCGACGGGCAAGGTCTTCTGCCTCTCCCATCGCACTGCCCTCCTTTTCGCCATTGGGACCTCGGGTAGATGAAGTGTATGTGTTGAGGCATATCAGGGCCTGAGATGACAGCCTGGCGGTGGGAAGGGAGACATGGAATCGACTGGCAAGGTGTGCAGTCAAGTGAGTGTCGGACTGCAGATGCGGAGGGAGAGCAGGCAACGAGGCCTGCAGATGTGCAGGTATATTTCCTCGGGAAGCCATGGCTATGAGGAGGGGCTGAACACAACAGCCGGATGCTGAACGTCGACTTTCCTGGCCTGGATGACGTCCCAGTTGCAAGTTTATCGGTTCATCGAAGACGCAGCCAGGAAAAAGGATCCTGTCGAAACCGTGTAGAGAGGAGGGTATTTCTCGGTGGACAAGGGGAAAAGGGGTGCAGCGAGCGTAGGAGAAATAGCCGTCAATAGGTCGAACAATCAATCATACAAAGCGAGAGTATAGAACACGAGGTCGTGAAGTCGTAGCAAGCACAGCGGTTGAAAATGAAGCGACGGAGTGAATTGAGTGAAATTGTCCACGGTTGGGAATGTCGGTGTTTTGGTGGAGAGAGAGTCGTGAGCCCGAGTCTCGCAGGCAGCGCGAGGGATGGTACCGCGTCTTTACAAACAATACAAGACGACCCAACAGTGCCCCAGGTGCCCAGGTGTGCCAGACACACAACCGCGTGCCGGACGGGGTCTGTTTGACATGTTGAGTGCGCTGGAGGGCCTGCGGACACTGCGCCACGCCACGACCCACACCCCGAGGCCACCCCTTCCACCCTGGCCCGACACCCAGCAAACCAGGCTTGAGCGCTGAGTGAGTACAAGATGGGGGAAATCCTTCGTGCTTACAGCCCTATCATCGGTGGCTAGGGCCCTCTGCCACCTGCATTCTCACAACACACTGAGACAAACCGTGGCTGCTGCTCAGATGCACCATGCGCAGTGGTGAGCGCGACATGTTGAGGACTTGTTTTGGAAGTTGACTGTTTGGGGGAAGCCGTAAGGTTCCCGCAGCTTAGCAACCACCGGGTCCGCTGCGCTCGCCACTCACCGCATCCAATTAAATGGCGGACATGCAAGGGGTGGCGTTTTGCGGCGTGAATGGTTGGTGGTGAAGCTCCGAAGCCCTCCTTTTTGCCTGGAAAGAAAAAGAAGCTGTGGGGAAATTTCACAGGCACGAAGTACTGGGTACTGGGTACTCCGTAAGAGTGGGATTAGGAGGCTCTGGCGAGTTGCAGCTCCTTTTTCGAACATCATCTGCCCAGTTGTCCAGTTGCCCAGTTGTCTCACCAGGGAGTCGGATTTTCAACACTCCAGGCCGAATGTGATTTTTGGCGGGCGAGAGCCCACGGGATAAGCCTGCTACCACATGGTTGGAAGGAAGTTGTGCGATCAGCACGTTCTGGTTGCTGCTGAGACATGCATATGGCGGCAGCGGCACTGGACTGAGATTTGTCTCGGGCAAAACCCAACGGGAGGCAGCTAGTTCGATGGTAGTCGATCATCTACGTTGACACACAAAGACCCAATACTGAGTAATAATGACCCAATAATAATGCATCGATGCAATTCACTCCCGTCCGGCTCCTCAACCGAGATCTCATGAGGATAAGATCAATATTTAGCAGTCATCGTGGTATTGCATCTCGTTCTTTGTCGTCGGAGTCCGGACATATGTAGACTCCCTTGGCTGCAACTGGTCGCGGCAGGTCGCCCTCCAAATGTTGACGGGTAGGGTCTCAGGGCCGGAAGGGGCTAAGGGCCAGAGTTGGAGTCAAATGGGCACAAATGGGCACAATGGGTCACCCAGGGCCACCCGCTGGCCACCTTCCGGGCAAAAAAGGCCCCGAGAAAAGACTGGTGGCACTGCATTTTGAATGCTATTCTTGACCGAGCTTGACTACACTTGGCCATGACTGCGGTTGCCCCCTGTCAACCGCCCGGATGACCGTCTGGTAATACCCAATACGAAAAGGCCAAAAGATGAAAATACACAAAACACAAAACACAAGCCTGCACCTGCGGCGTTGGCAACGTGCTCCCTTCTGTAACTCCCTCCACCCTCGTTCACACACACTCACCACTCTCGCTCTATACCGTTCGTTATTCATTGCTTCATTACTTTATTGAATCTTCCAGCGAGTTTCGACGTTTTCAGTCTGGTCCTTATTTGTTCTTCTCCCTCGTTCATTTCCGTTCTGCTGCTTCGTTGCCGAGACGAGACGAAATCTCCTGAGTAATCCCTCCCTCGACCCATCCGCCTGAACCCCCTTGTCGCCCTCTTCTTTGCAAGACAGAAAAACTTCAGGAGGAGGAAACACAGACTAGGAAAGGAGGATCTCATTTTGGACACGATTCCCGTCACCGAATCGAATCGTTAACAGGCCCTGTCGACTTTCGTGCTCGACGGGGGCCGCACCCTGCGCCAAAATGGCAAACCGATTCTCTACCTACTCGACCAATTCCTCTCAAGTCGGCGGCGGTCGATCAGTAGCCCAGCAGCAGACTCAAGTCTCAACCACCACGCTCCTCAATGCTCTCCATACCATCTATGCCTCCGGCCAGACCTACCAGCTTGATGCAAGCACCAGCATCGCGGTCAACACCTGGTTGACCGCTCTCAGTCCTGATGCACAAGGGCGAGTAGGTGGCACAGTCGATGCGTCTATTGCTGCAAAGGCTTGGGAACACGCCAGGAGACGAGCAGAGGATGCGTGTGTCGTCTTGGGGTCCCTCCACCCCTCGACCCCTTCGCTGTTCCAGGCCTTCCTCGAAGTCGTCCCGTTACCCACTCCTCAACTTGCATACACTGCTCTGGCGGCCTTGCGGCCATTCCTTTCATGCGTCACACCCACGAACCCCACGACCTTTCGACACTCATCCCTCTCTGCAAAATACACTGTTACCCTCGCGGGGGCGGTGACCGGTTTTACTCTTGCCCTGTCAAATTCAGGGATCGACGTGGATCGAGGGCTTCTGCGAATTCCTTCGGAGCCGGGTAATCGAGCCTTCGACGTATTTTATTACCTCCTAACTTCAGCATCCACCCCGGCCGAACGCGAGTTTCTTGGACTGCAACACCCATCAAAATACACTCTCTTGAACAGATCTGGCACATATGACCCGCCGTCTTATCTCCCGGCTGCCGATGATGCTGCAGCAGCCGAGGATTTCCGATCCGCCCTGAAATCCATTGGTATCAAAGGCGCCGCTTTCCGAGGGCTGTTGTCTTGTCTGGCTGGGTTGCTCAAGCTCGGTGAGACAACCGGCTTTCTAGTCGACTCAGATGTGCTTGAAGAGATGTGCGAAGATATCGGTGGTCTCATTGGCCTTGAACCAGAAGTCCTCACCAAGAAATGCAGTACCGACGATCGTGAGGTCTTGATCGCTGGCATGTATGAGGCTTTGGTTGACTGGGTCATAACAAAGGCAAACGAGGCGATCGCTACCGAGCTTCGATCCGGTGCCCTCACACCCGACTCCAGCACTCAAAGCGGCGATGAAGTAAGCCTGTCTGTCATTGAAATCCCCGGAGAAATCCTGGGCAAGGCTGTTGCTCTGCGCAATGTATTTGATGACACTATGGGCATCAATGCCGAAATGAAGGATGATGGTGTCGACGTTATCCCGGCTGGTCACTCGGTCATCAAAGAAATGAATTCAGCAGTAGCCGAGGTGGCGGCAGACCTGGGCATCCAAGGTGGCCCCGTCAGCCGCGAGAGAGAACACGATCGAGATAGACGCGAAGGAATCTTGGAGAAAATCGGAACCGAGGCCGAAGCTGGTGGTTTCCTCCACACATTGCTCTATCCGGTCGATGGAGAAGGCATGAACTTTGGAAAGAGAGGACGACTTGATCTGGGAGCACATCTCGCCAGCAGTAGGGTATGGTCTCAACTCTCAATCCATCCTACAGATGAAACTCCAGGTGCGGTGGCTACTCTAGCCTCTGCAACGTCCGCCTGGTCTGCGGGGACAGTGTCCCGACAATTACGAGCATGGAGACTGCCTGAATGGGCCAATCACCGAAACAGGCAGCTCGACTTTACAGCGGATTTTGATGCTGAAGAATTCGTTACAAGATATTCCAGGCTCGGTTGCAAGGACGGTAAAGATGGAATTGAGAGTTTTCTGCTCGAGCGCGGTTGGACAAATGGAGAAGTCATTATCGGTCGCGAACGCGTTTGGATGCGTGAAGCAGCGTGGTGGGAGGCTGAATCCATGCTCGACATGAAGCCCCTCGACCATGAGTATGCCGACGACAATCCTTTCGGCCAACCAAGCAACCCCTTTGCCTCCAGCTATTCTGCCAATCCACCTCACAACGGCAGCGGCTTCTTCCCACCGATGGGTGACCATATGAGTGTTCAAGACAGTCGAGACAATCTCCTTGGGGATCGAGCCAAGTCAGTCGCTCCAACCATGGCACGTACAGTGCAGACTATTGGCGGCGACTATGGTCTGGGTCCCAAAGGCGATCCCAACAAAGACCACGTGTATTATGACGGGGACGCCGGTCAATACACGGGCGAACTGGACCCGGAATTTGGAGACCCTCGGAACGTGGAATCCAAGAAAACTACCACCAGCAGACAGATCTGGGTTTCGGTGGTCTGGGCCTTGACTTGGTTTATTCCCTCCATCTTCCTGAGGTTCTTTGGTCGTATGAAGCGCCCTGATGTCCGCATGGCATGGCGAGAGAAGCTCGTTCTTGTCTTTTTCATTGTCTTGATAAACGCCACTATTGTTTTTTACATTGTCGAGTTCGGCAGGTTGCTCTGTCCAAATTACGACAAGGTGCTGAATGCCAAAGAAGTTGGCTATCACGGAGGCACGAACGATTTCTACGTCAGCATTCATGGTAAAATCTACGACGTCACGAAATTCTACCGAATCCAGCACAGCGACAATGGCATTGATACGACTAGTGCAAATATGCTACCTTTTGCTGGGTTAAATCTCGATGCATACTTCCCACCGCCATTGAGTCGAGCTTGTCCGGGCCTCAATGTCGACGAAAGTGTTCAATTACTACACAACGACACAAATGCTGTTGAATATTCAACCGCCGTTCACACATCAGGGGCCCGTTATCAGACCAACACAAGAACAGCCTTGCACAGCTGGAATTGGTATGCGGATACCTTCATACCCAAAATCACCGCGTACTACAAGGCTGAGCTGGTCGTAACCCGTGCCAGCGTGAAGAAACAAGCCGAGAATGACCAAAGAAACTGGGTCATCATAAACAAGAAGATTTATGATCTCACGGACTATTTCTACACCTTGGACGTCGAAGACGGCTACGCCACCTACAAGTTCTTCCCGGACGAAGTGGCCTCGCTCATTCAGGACAATGCGGGACAGGATATCACGGATAAATGGGGTACCACAGCCGCTTACGGAAACAGCCTCAACTGTATGAACAACGCCTTCTATGTTGGTAAGGTCGACTTCCGAGGTTCCGCGAAGTGTCAGGTTAACAACTACATTCTCCTGGGTTTCACCATTATCATAGGTTCAGTGGTCGGGATCAAATTTTTGGCTGCTCTCCAGTTCGGGTCGAAACGTCGGCCTGTTGCGCAAGACAAATTTGTCATTTGTCAAGTCCCTGCGTATACCGAGGGTGAGGACCATCTCAGGAAATCCCTCGACTCCCTCACGGCGCTCCAGTATGACAACAAGAGGAAGCTGATCTGCGTCATTTGCGACGGTATGATCGTCGGAGGTGGAAACGACCGGCCTACTCCTAAGATCGTCCTCGATATTCTCGGGGTTGATCCAAAGATAGACCCTCCCGCTCTCCCGTTTAGGTCTGTCGGGAACGGGAACGAACAGCTCAACTATGGCAAGGTGTATTCTGGACTTTACGAGTATGAGGGCAACGTTGTCCCTTACATTGTCGTGGTCAAAGTGGGCAAGGAGTCGGAACAGGCAAAGTCAAAACCTGGCAATCGCGGAAAGCGAGACTCCCAGATTTTGCTCATGCAGTTCTTAAATCGGGTTCACCACAGGTCTCCCATGGCACCTCTCGAGTTGGAAATGTTCCATCAAATCAACAACATCATTGGTGTGGATCCAGAATTGTACGAGTATCTTTTCATGGTCGACGCAGACACCATGGTCAAAGAGGATTCACTGAATCGATTGGTTGCCGCCTGTGCCAATGACGCCAAAATTGCTGGTATTTGCGGCGAAACAAGCTTGGAAAATGAGGAGCGGAGTTGGTGGACCATGATTCAAGTCTATGAGTACTACATCTCGCATCATCTTTCCAAAGCTTTCGAGTCCCTATTCGGCAGTGTTACCTGCTTGCCTGGATGGTATGTATTCCATTGCCTTGACCCCGGGTCTTTTTGCTAACCGTACCACAGTTTCTGCATGTACCGTCTTCGCACAGCCGACAAAGGTCGGCCTCTCATCATCTCAGATAAAGTGGTCCACGAATACTCGGATTGCGACGTCGATACGCTTCACAAGAAGAACCTTTTGTCTCTTGGTGAAGATCGATACCTGACGACTTTAATGACGAAACACTTCCCCGCCATGTCGTATAAATTTGTTCCCGACGCCTACGCCCTGACAGCTGCACCAGAGACGTGGTCTGTCTTGCTGTCGCAGAGACGACGTTGGATCAATTCGACCATCCATAACCTTGCTGAACTGATGTGGCTGCAAGATCTGTGCGGATTCTGCTGTTTCTCGATGCGTTTCGTCGTCATGGTCGACTTATTTGGCACCATCATACTCCCAGCCACTTGTGTCTACCTGGTTTACCTGATCTATCGGGTTGCAGCTCACCAAGGCCAATTCCCTCTCATTTCCGTCATTATGATCGCCGTCGTCTACGGTCTCCAGGCTCTTATCTTCATCCTCAAGCGGCAGTGGCAACACGTTGGCTGGATGATCATCTACCTAATGGCCTTCCCGATCTACAGCTTCATTTTACCCATCTACTCCTTCTGGAACCAAGACAACTTCTCCTGGGGCAACACAAGAATTGTCATCGGCGAAAAGGGTGACAAAAAGGTGATTGCCATACAAGACGAGGGCTTCGACCCCCGTTCTATCCCTCTTCAACGCTGGGACGACTACGCGGCTGCCAACAACATCCCTGGCCGCCGTGGAAATGCAGACGGGTATCAGGAAAAGGGCTTCGAGGGAGGTTACGCCGACGATGCTGCCATGATGGAGATGGATGACCTCCACAGCACATATTCCTCTGTGAAGCCAGCCAGCACTATCCTGGCCGGATTCCCACAACAGCAACATCCATACATGGCCCCCCCGCGCTCCCCTGCACCATTTGGCATGACCAATCGCGCCAGCACCATGACCGGTCTCACGCAATTCCGTGACCAGCCCACTAGCATGCACGGCCGCCAGATGTCCATGATGAGTCTCGGCAGTCAGGCACGACTAAAATCGCCTTCGCCAGTTCCACCGTACGGCGACCACAACCGCAGTCCATATCAAAGCGGCTTCCAAGGGATGCAGCACTCGGTATCCCGCCCCAGCCTGCTAAACATGGGGACATCACGGCCCACCTCTACTGTCATGGACTTCCGTACGGTCCCGTCCGCGGGACCTGGGGACGGCGAGATCGTTGAGGCCATTCGTGCAGTCTTGGGCGAGGTGGATCTGGACAAGGTCACAAAGAAACAGGTGCGTGCGCTCGTTGAACAAAGGTTACAGTGCGAGGTCCCCGCCGGAGACCGACGTACGTTCTTGGACCGAGCTATCGATGGTGAGCTGGCAAATATGTAGACTTGGGACCGGAAGGGGTTTGGGATGTTGAAGCCGAGGCGATTCATTGGGCTTGTGAGTTTGCATTTTTCATCGGCTGGTCAAAAGGGGTGAAATAACTGGAGCGGTCGGGACAAGGCCATTTGGTATTGGATGCTGCATGCTTTGGACTGGTTCTCATCGTTGAATCCCAACAAAAGCATCGTTACCGGCGACTGTGACATCTTGGAGTCGACGGGGAATCTGGAGCCAGATATGGACGGATATGTGGGACTCGGACTTAGATGGAGATGTGTTTTAATATGCTGTGTACTACAATACTACCACTAAGTACCGGTAGTGGTAGGAATGATAATGAACTCATGAAGTTGTTTTGGTAATCCCGGGTCCTGGGTTCGTCTCAAGCCGAGTGAACAATAGCATGAGAATTAAGATTTCCTTGTCATTAAATATGAGTTAGCAAGGGCGCCAGGATAACGAGGGTTAAGACAGAGTATTATTCGGGACCATCTTTACTGAGCACTGGTACAGTGGTACTGCTTCTCAGGACACAGAAGGGGGTATATAATATTATAATCCAACTGAACCCAGTTTTGACTCGCAACAGCACTAGGAATATAATATAGATTCCGCATCCGCGACCCCGCCCTTCACCACTTATATTGAACAGCAAGCACTAAGTAACAGCTATAGGGAGTGCTACCACCAGTGCCACTGCCAGCCAGCCTCCTCAGACAGAATCAATCCTCAACGCCCACTCCCACCCGGTCTCCCGACACAGCACCTGATCGCGTTCTCTCGTGCCGGGTCCGCAGGCCGCGGTGCCGACGCCGGCGACGTCGAGGTCCACGCGCCACAGCGCACCTTGGCGCCGTGCCCCGGGCTCCTGCAGGTCACAGGGGTGCTTTGCCGCCTCGAGGGTCGTCGCGTCGTGCATCTGTGTCGCGAATTGGAATAGTGGTCTTTCAGCCTCGTCCTGTGCGTCCTCTGCCGCCGCTGCCGCTGCCGCTGCCGCTAGACTCGCCGTCTTGGGGATGGGATAGTGTGTTGCAACGAGGGACGGGACATCTCGCTGAGGTGATTGTTGTTGCTGCTGGTGCTGGTGCTGGTGCTGGTGCTGGTGCTGGTGCTGGTGCTGGCCGGACCCGGCACTGCTGACACGACACCACCTCGCGCCCCAACGGTTTCCATTCTCCTGCGGCACCTCGTACGGCGTGTGCATCTGGCCCGCGGCGAAGTCCCTCTCCCAGATCCCCAGCTTCTGTGACGTCCGTTTGTCGTTGTAGCTCTCCCCCGGACCGTGGCCGAACCAGCTCACGTGCTTATACTGCGGCGAGAGCTGCAGGCTGTAACCGATGCGCGGGAGGTTGGGCGGGCAGTCGGTCGAGGGGACTATACGGGTATGGATTTGAAGCGTGAAGGGGCTGGTGGGTGATGGCGAGCATGTCGGGGCTGGAGACGGTGTCATGCTGGTGCTGGTGCTGGTGCTGGTGCTGGAGATGGTATAGATGGTCTTGACGTCCATTGACCAGGCCAGGCTCGGGGGCGCAAATGCGTGGTGCGCTTTCAACCTCACCACTGTGGCGCCATGGTCTCGCGAGTGGCTACCGTGGGGACTCTTGTCTTCGTCGTCATCTAGTTGAAACGATTTCAACCGGCTGGTCATCATGTGCAGGCCGTACCGTTTCCACTCGCCAGTTTGCCACGCGACGTCGTTGTCGGTGGGCGCGCGCCAAAAGTCGAGACCCAGCAGAGGAGATGGGGCGCCGGAGCCGCCGCCGCCGCCGGTCGCGGAGTGCGCGAGCACGGGGGTGGACTTGTACGTCCATGCAGAGAGCTGGCCGCGGATCCGGTCGAAGGTGAGGGAAGTCGAGGCCGTGGAGATTTTGTATTCGAGACGCGACACTTGGATTTTCAGGGGCTCGGAGGGGGCCAGTGACAGTGACTGCAGCGAGGTTCGTGGATGATGCGGCGAGGCCGCCTCGGCGAGTTGGGTTTGGCACCAGGCGATCTCGTGGCCGGCTTGGGCCCATGGCTTGTCGTGCTTCTGACGGAAGGACACCGTGAGCCAGCATTCGTCGTCGTTGCGGAGCCCCAGGATGGACTTGGGGAGGGGGATGCTTGTTTTGGTGCGGGCGGGCGTTCGAGGGAGGTCGAGTGTGCCAGACCCGAGAATGTCGCTCCTAGGATTTTAATATCCATTAGTCTTAATCAATAGTCGGGGGTAGATAGACTTGAGGGGAACCAGGGAGAGATGAATAGAGAGCGGGACTAACCTTTCGGAGAAGGCCTCAACTTGATAGCTGGCAACGACATGTTCCAAGCCCGCAAAGTCGTACTCGTTGCTCACGACCAGCTCGGCGCCCTCGACCCACGCCCTGATGGGAGCAATGACCTTCTTCAACTCGACCAGCCCCGGCGTCGGCGTGTGGCCGCTGTAGCACAACCCGTCCATTACGAAGGTCCCATCGTTGGGAACATCTCCAAAATCCCCTCCGTACGCATAGTACTTCTTCCCGTCCGGATCCTCCTTCCACAGTCCGTGATTTGCCCACTCCCAGATAAAGCCGCCCTGGAGGCATCGATAGCGTCGAAACGCGGCCTGGTAGTCCTCCAACAGACCCGGTCCGTTGCCCATGGCGTGTGCGTACTCGCAGAGGATGATCGGCAGGGTAAAATCATCGCCCCCGGACTCAGCCTCCCTGATCAGATCCTCGGGCGAGGTGTACATGTGCGAGATCATGTCGGCCGACTTGGCCTGCCAGTCGGGCTCGTAGTGGATCAATCGGCCGGGGTCGCGCTGCTTGGCCCACTTGTACATTTCGACGTGGTTGCGTCCATAAAACGCCTCGTTGCCCAACGACCAGATGATGACGCTGGGGTGGTTCTTGTCCCGCTCTACCAGCTGACGCATACGGTCCAGATACGCTGGCTGCCACGCTTTGTTGTCGGATGTGAACGAGGCGGCGTCCCTGGACACGCGGGTCACTTTTTCCTCGTAGCCAAGGCCGCCGAGAGACATGGCGAGCGCCGCCGCGGCAGCGAAGCCGTGGCATTCCAAGTCGGCTTCGTCGATGACCCAGAATCCGAGCTCGTCAGCCAGGGTCGTCAGCCCCGGGTGCGAGGGGTAGTGCGAGCAACGGATGGCGTTGATGTTGTGGGCTTTCATTTGCAACAGGTCATGCCGCACAAAGTCCAACGGCACCGCGCGGCCTAAGTTTGGGTGGTTGTCGTGACGGTTGGTGCCGTGGAAGAGAAGTGGACTGCCGTTGACACAGATGTTACCGTTCTTGAGCTCGACCGTGCGGAAGCCCACGCGTTGGTTGATTTTTTGGACGGGTCCACCGTCGGGAGGCCGTGGGGAGACCGTGATGGAGAGGGTGTAGAGATAGGGAGTTTCTGCCGTCCATTTGTGAGGATTGGGAACTTGAATGGTGTGCGAGTACTCGGGGGTCTTTGATGCGATGGAGATTCGTTCTTCGGCTACAACTGGCTTTCCGTGTGCGTCCATGAGAGACAGTGAGAGTAGGCAGCTCTCGTCAAGGTGGAGATCCAGTTCAACGATCAACTCGGCGTCTTTGTATGCGTGGTCAAGGTTCGTCTTCACGAAAACATCCTCGATCCGCCTCCGACCGGGAAATGCTACCAAATGCACGTCTCGGAAGATGCCTGGGATGGATTTAGTACTTGGTAGTGTTGGGGCATTGGACAAGCGCCGGGGGTTGTGAACACATACCAGATAGCCACCATTGATCCTGGTCCTCGATGTAGCTGCCGGAGCACCACTGGAGCACTTTGACCAGCAAATGATTGGGCCCGTCCCTGGCGACATGTGCCGTCACGTCGAATTCGGCCGGGTTCCTGCTCCCTTGAGAATAGCCAATCTGTGTTCCATTCAGCCAAACGTAGAATGCACTGTCTACCCCGTCAAACCGGAGCCTCAGCTGACTCGCGTCATCCCATTCGGCCGGCACGTCGAAATCTCGACAGTACGTGCCCGTGGGGTTTTCTGTCGGAGCATGAGGCGGGCAGACTGGAAATGGGTAGACAATGTTGGTATAGTGTGGCCTCCCGTAGCCTTGTAGTTGCCAGTGGCCTGGGACCGTGATTGGGGCCCAGTGAGCTGCATTGCCATTTCCTGCTACTTCGTCGGGAGATTGGGTACTGCTTGTCTTAGCATCAGGAGCGTGATGGGGTGTTAGAGAGTAGTTGAATGCCCATTCTCCATTCAGTGGAATAGAAGTGCTGGGTATGAAGTATGAGCGTGGTGGGAGACGATTGCGCTGGAAGACCTTCTGATCGCACCAGTCGGGAGTAGCTGCGGTGGTGGCCTCAGATGATGGTATGCTTGTCCGTTCCATAGCCAGAGCTTCTCCTGAGTCATTTGCCAACTGCATGCTTGCTGTTTCGGAGGTGGGCACCTTTTATTCGTTCATCGGTGACAACCCAGAGGGGAGAGGTATTGTCTCGAAATGAGATGTTGTCAAAAGAGGGGGTCCGCAAGGCTGAGTCGGCTAACCCTCACTTAGGTCTCAGGGCGAGGCTGACAATCGAGCCAGGTCACGGGACATTGAAGACTTGGCGCCTTGGCACTGTCTGGAGTTCCAATCTGGGGGAGAAGCCACTAACGGGGAAATTTTGCCAACGTCGTTGTCGCCAAGAGTCGCTCCCTGTCAGCAACTTGAATCCTCCATCGTCTATCCGGAGTTCAAGTTCTCTGGTCCTGGTGCCGCACCTCCCAGAGCCCAGACTACTTCCAATTCCTGCATGAGCGATTTACTTTGACCCCAGGTTGGCTCTGGCCTCCAGAACCAGGATCCTTTGGCAATAATGCGCATCATCAGACGACGGTGTATCGTCATGCCGGGGGGTTGTGACGGTTCTTCTGTCACCCTAGACTATCGATCAGGCCACTATGCGTCGACAAATGTTGGCCAGGCCTTGGCCAGTTTCAGCTTTTTCTTTTTCTTGATTGTTATCCGCTGATTGGATTGTGACGCTTGGTAAAGTTTCATACCCCGCCAATTCAACCAAAGCTCCTGTGAAACTACGGAGAACTAGCAGATCAACTCCTCATTCTGTGAGCACACTCCGCAGCGGAACCGCCGTGGGCGCCGCCCTCTAGCTGTCACTTCACTTAGCGAGAGTTTGTATCTGCGATCTCTCCTCAAGAGTGAGGCGATCATCAACTCCGATCCCTGGGTGACTCTGGAGCCGTAATCTAGTTCTTGCCGTGTCGGTCGTGTCGTGTCGTGTCGTGTCATGTCATCACGTGAATAGTTCGTGGGGTTCTCGAAGGCACGTCAGAATACGGCAAGCGGGTCATGTGACTGTGACCCATCCGTGTTACTGCAACGCAGCAGTAACCTCCTGGCCTTCGCTCAGGGTATATGCATCATTCCACCAGCAAGTGACATATCACCTCTAGATTTGTAGCTAATACCCACCAAGTTTGACGAGCAGGTTGCCATCGAGCAGCCAAAGTTCCTCTGAATCTATGCACGACAAGGAGGTAGAAATGTATGGGTGTCGTGAGCTGCACGGGGACGTCATCGACGATTATGGAATCCTGATCGCCTGCACGGGGCCAAACGACGGAGGCCTCTCCGAGACTCCGACTACTTACTGATAGGACAGACCTGCACACCCTAAGCACCAAGTGCTCGTCCTGTGAGATGAGCCGATTGCTATTGGCAGGGTATTTACACAGATATTCTTGAGTCTTGACATCAAGCGAAATGTCCTTATCTCGCAAAGTGTGCCAGTATGTGACTAGCAGGGACGCCGACAAGGTGTGAAGCCGCAAGCGTGCCCAAAAGACTCGTTGTAGGATCTCTTTGTAGGTTGATTATGTTGTCATCGTGTGATCATCTATTCCATCGCGGCGAGGGAGGTTTGGGGATGTGGTTAGTTTGATGAGCAGCACTGGCACGGCGGAGGATGTGAAGATTGTGGATGGTGTGTTGTTGGGAGGCGACCAAATGTTGATTTCGCGAGCAGAGAACCAAAGCAGGGGTGGACGTCCTGGGTAGTGCGTACGACTGAATCTGGGAGCTGTGGTGGGTCTGATTGAGCCGTGTTAAAGCGGCAGCGCGGTCGACCGGACATTGAAGTCCCAGTAGTGGAATTTAAGCTTTTGCCAAGCGAGGCTCCGATGCTCCGAAAGTCTCAGTCTCAGATTCAGGACAAGATGGGATTCTTCCCTGTACCATCAACTACTACTGGGTAGAGCACCTAGCGAGCACTGAGCAGACACTGGTCTCGTCTTGAATCATGAAGCATGTTTCGTTGCCACTGGAGAACTTGCAGGCATGGTCGCATTTTAACGGCGTCCATCTTCTCGCGGCGTCAATCGAGGCCCACATCGTTGCTGGGGATGGTACCGCCAAAGGGGGTGGACTCCTGGCAACAAAAGGACGTACCGCTGGGGAGTGTCTTCTCACTGTCCCCCTGGAGCTAGTGCTGTCCAAAGACGGGGTCGAGCAATGCGCAAAATCAGACCCCCAACTGAAGGAGTTGATCGAGGCCGCCGCCTCTCTGTTCCAGGTAGGCCCAGCGCCCCTGTGGCTGGCTTTCACACCAGGTAGGTTGCCTTTACCGCCGACTGACCACTCGTGGAGCCTGTCAGCAGAATCCTCGCACGGCAGTCGTCCTGTTTCTCGTCTATCAAATGACCATCAACAATCCTGACCATGACACCCATGCGTTCGGGTTCCAAAACCCGTTTGCAGATTACGTCAAGTTTTTACCCAAGGACATAGCTCTCCCTACGTTCTATACGGCGGAGGAACGGGACCTGCTCGTTGGCACATCCCTCTCCGACGCCCTGGATCAAAAACTAGTCAGCCTCGACCGAGAATTCGAAAGCTTGAGAAACTCCACAGCGACCATCCCTTGGTGTGCCCGGGCCTGGTGGGACGACCAGACGGGTTGTTTAGAGCTGGAGGATTGGAAGCTTGCCGATGCAATCTATCGATCTCGTGCCATGGAGCTGCCACGAGGCGCTGGGGTCGGCATGGTACCTGTGATTGACATGGCGAACCATGCCTCTGACGGTCGGTATAATGCAAGATTCGAAGTGGATGAAGATGCAAGATCGGTGACACTTGTCACGAGGGACAACAAGTCGATCAGCCCCGGGGAGGAGATCACGATCATGTACGGCGGGGGGGGAGCGTGTGAGATGGTCTTCTCGTATGGCTTCCTCGAGGAGCACGCGACCAGCGCTCGAGAGATGTTTCTCCATCTGGCCATACCTGCCGACGACCCATTACGCATGGCAAAGATCCGGTTCGCGCAGGATGCGCCCGGGGTGCGTATCTTCGTGGATGACTCAGATCACGTGGGCTGGGAAAGTACCTTTGTGTGGTGGGCTTGTGTCAACCAGGAAGACGGTCTAGACTTCCGAGTGGAGCAGACGGTCGACGGAGACACGGAGCTGACGGCCTCTTGGAAGACACAGGATCTCGCACCCCAAGCGCTGCAACGCTCGCTTCTCCAGGATCAGCTCCGAGATGTCTTCGTTCTCCGGGCCGTCGTGCTGGTGCAACAACGGGTTGAAGAACAAGGGATGAGGCTCGCAGCTTCCCAAGACGAGGTTGAGACGACGACTCCCAACGGCCCGATCAGGGAGTGCGTATATGAGAGCGTCGGGAGACTTCGGAGGCTGGAGCTAGAGCTCTTAACCCGGGCTTATGAAACACTAGAGAAAGAGGTGAGCCCCCAGCGAACTGCCGTGGGTGATCTCCCAGACTAATTTCGCACAGAAGGCACAGCTGCTCGAGTCTGCCACGGTCCGTGAATATCTGGAACCAGGAGAATGCCCATTAGACTTCTCCTGAGGCCGTGACGGACCAAACAGCGCCGGGGGCGAGACACTAGGGAGACGGCAGCTCGCGCAAAAGCCCCACGGAGAGGAACGGAGTGGCCAGTGGGTGGTGTGAGCATGGCTAGTCGGAACCATATCGATACCCGACATGAGCTGATTGCTGACCCCGGTATCCATCACGGTGTTCGGGGCTCACGCCATTCATTGGCCTCTTCTCCTGAGTTTTGATCCAGGCAGCGCCGCCGCCCAATCTCACCAGTGGGCTCTTGCACTAGCGTGTGTCTGCAAGATGTGCTTTATCTGGACTTTTCCGTGACGTTCCGCTCGTCCATGACCCACAAACGGGGGAGACATGGAAGGGCTAGACTAGGAAGAGGTATCTCTAAGCCCAAATCTGCGCCTTCCATGACTCGCCATGCGGTGAGGGCGCGTGGCACGCTCCGAGCTCCGAGAGGGTGGGAGCAGGAGACAGACGAGGGCGTTCTCCTAGCAACCGAGATGTATGTGCCTCGTGGCAGAGGTCGGCTGTCTTGAGTCTTGCAGGGCAGGGCAGGGATGCGAGCGGTTCCGCATGAGTTTCACGGTCGAGGCCAGGGCATGGCAAGCGAGAGAGCGAGGCTCGATGGGCTTTCTGGCTTTCGTGGCTTTCGTGGCTTTCTCGATTCGAGGTGGCGATCGTGGTGACGAGTGGTTTGTGTGGTGGTTTGGCGGCGTGGCCGGGACTGCGGACGGACAAAGCTCGGTTTGGTGAGGGGCCAAATGGCCGTGTGATAGGCGGATGGCAGCTGGGGGGGCAGCTGGGGGCAGCTGGGCAGAAGGCAGACGAACCGCAGGCGTGTCTTGTGCTGCGTCTGGCGTCTTTTGCGGGGAAATGGAAGACGGCTAGAAGAGAAATCTCTGTCCGGGCGGCAGACTTTGTTAGCAGGCCGGCTAGGCTGGGTGCAGGCTGGGCTTAGGCTGGCTCTAGGGTGGCCCTAGGGTGGCCCTAGGGTGGCCCTAGCCTGAAAGTCAAAGCTTGCGAGCTCAACAGCCCCTCCTCGCCGCCCTTCTGCCTCCGTCCAGGGTACGCAGTAGGCCGTCCAGGCTTCCTCGCACTTCCTCCATGCCCCGAGTTACATCCCCAGCCTGGCCCGCAGCCTCCCACACTCCCTCCGCCATACAGAAAAGTCCAAACACCCACAAATCGGTCCTCAACCGTTCATCCTGCAACCAGGCCACCAACCATCAACCATCCAACCATCCATCCAACCATCCATCGATCCAACAACTTCCCCCCTCGCTTCGACGTCTCCCCCAGATCCTGCATATTTCACCCGCGTTGACAGCAACTGCTCCTCTTCTGCCCGGGGTTCGAATCCAACAAGTTTCATCCAACAACCTTTGGTGGCGGCCTTCCCCTCCAATCGACACCCTCGTCGCCCTGCTCACCCTGCAAAGTCCTCGCACATCCCTCCACCGTCTCGGGTGGCATGTTGTCATAATCTGCTGCTTGCCCCTTTGCCTCTCGCAACTTGCAACTTGCATTTGATCCGACCTCTTCAATACCCTCCCCTCCTGGACCCTGACCTGCATCCCCATCATTCGGCTCCAGACAGACCTCCCTCATCTCCACCAGCACAAGACATCACCGATTGATTCTTTCTTATCTCTATATGCCTCCGCTCTGACTGGACCCATCATCACCGTCACCATCATCGCCACCGTTCCACAGTCAGACAGTCACATAGTCACACAGGCACACCGTCGCCACCATGCCCGGTATACTACCGATGAAGATGATCCGAGTGGGGAGCACTGCGCAGAGCAGGATTGCGCAGGCCTGCGACAGGTGTCGCAGCAAGAAAATCAGATGTGACGGCGTGCGGCCGTGTTGTACCCAGTGCGCCAATGTCGGCTTTGAGTGCAAGACCAGCGACAAGCTGAGTCGACGCGCATTCCCCAGAGGTTACACAGAGTCCCTTGAGGACCGCGTGCGGGGGCTGGAAGCTGAAGTGCGAGAGCTGAAGGATCTGCTGGACGAGAAGGACGAGAAGATTGACATGTTGTCACGCATCCATAGCTTCTCCCCTCCATCTCGGAAAGGCTCGACCTCGTTATCGCCCACGAACGCCGCCCAGGTCAAGGCTGAACTTGAATCTACCCGAGAAGAAGTCTTATATGTCGAGATACCGGCGCCAGTACAACCAAAGGCCACGTCGACCGGATCTTCAACGACACCGTCCTTCATCGAAGCTTTTGATCAAAAAGTCCAAGAGGCTGGCCGACAGACGACCGAAGTCTCGTGCTCCAGTTTACAGAAGGCGATTCATCCCAGCCGACAGACCATCAATGCAGGACCCAAGGTGCCTCCGAGGATTCTGTCCGACCAATATATCAGTACGTTTGCTCTTTGGGACACTGCAATTTCTCGTCTCCCTTACTGACTAGAACAGATCTCTTTTTCCAGGAATGGCAACCGTTGCTTCCACTCCTCCATCGCCCGACATTCCTCCGAGTGTATGAACAATATCTGGCCAACCCGGAAGTCGCCAACTGGCACAGCAACAAGCAAGCTTTCGCCCAGCTATTTTTGATATTCGAGATATCCGCCCTGTCCAACATTTCAACTCCCAAGAAGAACACCCCGTCTTACGAAAGCCAATGGCGCAAGGCTCTGTATTCCACCTCATCCAACGCCTCGCTATCTACCTTGCAATGCCACGTGCTCGCTCAAATCTGTTATATGCTGCGCGCCGACTATACCCACCTGGTGCGCCACCGGGGAATTGCCGTGACCATGTGCCACGAACTGGGGCTTCACCAAGGCCACAAGTATCACAGCCTGTCACCGCTCGAGGCGGAAAGCAGGAAAAAGGCCTTCTGGTGTCAGTACGTTCTTGACAAGTGAGTGTTCCTATTTTCCCATGTACTGGATAGTTGTTAACAGTGAGGATAGATTTACATCCGCTACGACTGGGACGCCCATGCTCCTGCGAGACAGCGACATTACAACTGAGTTCCCGGCCGATGTTGACGATGAAAACCTCACCACAGAAGGGTTCTCTCCCACTCTCCCAGGAGAAGTGACCAAGATCTCCAGTGCCCTTGCCCTATTCCGTGTATGCAAAATCATGTCCAAAACTCTGGACGGTCTCTATCCTGCCAAAGCGAGCTATCAGCTTTCCCTCAACAAGCTCCACGCGCTTTCCGACGAGCTTGATCAGTGGTCAGAAGAACTCCCAGATCATCTGCGTCTCCGCTTTTGCAACGACAAACCAGCCACCAACATGATTAGCTGCCGGTCACCTCTGTTGGTATGTCCATCATCTTTCTGCACACGATGAGCCTTTCTAACTGAACCAGTCCCTTGCCTACTTTTACACCCGAAGTCTGATCCACCGCCCGCTCCTCTGCCATGGGTCCGGAAGTGCTGCATCGGCGGCCGGCATCGTTCTCGCCGCTGCAGGCAAGCACATTCTGCAAATCATTGACCTTCTCCTTGAACGCCGCATGCATTACACTTTCCCCATGAACAAGACGGATCTGCTGTTGAGTTCTGGCATTGCCATCTTGTGGCAAACGCTCGACCTGGAAGACGACAGCAAACTCGTCAAGGATAATCAAAAGTCGCTGAATCTCCTCGCCGGCATGCTCCAAAACGAAAGCACCACCGTGGCCATGGAATTCCAGAAGATGGCCGTCTGCTTCATCAGTCTCGACGGTCGGCCCATGTCCCCTCGAAAGAGCATCGACCCCGAGAACCCCGTGGCGGCCCACCTCAGCGTTCCGATGGCAGCTCCCACACAAGCCAAATCCAAGTCGGCGCGGAAGCAACTGCAGGCGATCGCATCCAGATGGTCCACGTTCGGCAGCAAACCCAAGCCAGAAGATGCCCCCCGGCGAGCCACCCTACCTATCCCTGGCCCGGCATCCTTTAGCCCGTCTCACCGGGCCTCCAGCACCGTGAGCCTGTCCTCAACTCGATCGGCCCCGATTATTCCCGTCAACACTCCCTCGCCCAACCAATTGACCCCGTCCAGGACCTTGGACAACCCGGCGATCAATTTGGATTATCTCCCTCTCGGTGACTACCTTGCCGAGTCCCAAACGAGAACGTCGTCAAGTACCATGCTGCCTCCCAAGAAGCAACAGACCCCTACTCTCACCGACGCCAGCTGGGAACACCTCCTCAATGACTTTGATGGAAGCAACCCGGCCTTCTACCAGGACATGACGACCAGTGGACACGGCCTTTACCAGGCACCTAATGGGGAATGGACGCCAGATGCATGGCACCTGTCTGCCATGGACCTGACCTCCAAAGCGCCCGTGCCGCAAAGCCTGTTAAGTTTCTCCGAGGAATCCTTGACCAGCAACGATGAATTCTTGTTCAGCGCTGCGGGGAGCAACAACGGATCGACGGCGACGGGCGACAATCTCGAGCTCGTGGAGCCGTACCGCGGCATCACGATTCCGGTGGACGACGACTTTGAATTTCACGAAACCGAAGCTTGATTTCTTATGTTGATTGTTGATTGTTGACTGTTGATTCGGACATGTTTTGGTCGCGCTCAGAAGTCGACGAGGAGAAGGAAATTGATATACCCAGGAGGAAATGGAATTTATGATCAAAAGTTCCCTGCGGATGATTTCTTACGATCATGATACCAAGGTGTAACAGGAGGCCTCTGGGGGTATGGCTAAGAATGTATATTGACAATTCCTAGCGGTCTTGTGGTGGATCGACTTGGAGGGCAAGGAACGAATACGTACGGGAACGAGGGATTTATTATTCCTATAAGGAGTCTATCTTGTTGATATTTGACCATAGAGCAAGGATATACATATCAATGTAGCTTCAACCAGCTTGATCCTCTGCTGATCTTCTACACTCGAGGGTTATGTTATTAATCCTCTCGCCGATCATATGAATGAATAGGAAAAGCACCAAGCCTCATAAGCAGTGAGAGCCAGTACCTCAGAACCTCCATACTCCAAATTGATCGTCAGGCCGTCCATCGCCTCCCGGTTCATCCCGATCGGGTTCTTCAACCGAACTACCTCCAACTCCTCTCGAGTCTTTCGACATGGCGATTCGGTTCGTGCATTGTGATTCGCGATCCTTCAGTCCACGTCTTGACAGAACCCTGCATTGACTCCTGACCGTCTGGAGCCTTGCGCCGATGAAATCCGCTCGTTCATTGGTCGCCGTTCACTTGTCGCTTCTAACTACAACTACAACCACTACTACTACTACTTCCACCACCACTACCACCACCACCACGAACGACGCCTCCAACAATCCAACAGGGCTTCCTTGGTCGTCGTAGCAGCAATCTCCCTTCCACGGACCCGCATCCTCGGGGGTAGATGATGTCGCCAAGCTCGACGATTCGCAGTACCCAAGGGTGTTGGACATGCCGTGTGCGGCACAAAAAGTGCGACGAGACGAGGCCGTTCTGCCGGGCGTGCACGACGCGCCACGTGCAGTGCTTCGGCTTTGACGAGAAGCCCGAATGGCTGGACGGCGGGGCCCGTGAGCAGCGGTACCGCCGCGAAATCAAGAAGGCCGTCAAGGAGAATTTCCGCCTGATCAAGAGACGTATCTCCCGGTCGTCTAGCGACGTCGACGTCGACGTCCATGGCCAACCACAACAACCACAACAACAGCCCGAATCGACCGAACCGGGCGGCCGGGAACTGGAGGATCTCCTCACCACATCCACCACCTCGGATTGGTGGTCTGGGCCTCCACCACCACCAGGGCCGGCAACAACACGGCGCTGCCGGTCGACGATGACGACGACGACGACGACGACGGAAAGACGTGGCGGCGGGATGGTCTCTGCACGCGGCGGCGCTCCCGACCAGGAGGACGACGACGACGAGGCCAAGGGCGCCCCGAGCAAAGTGCTCAGCTATCGCGACGCGGAGCTTCTGATGCACTACTTCGACCACGTGTTCCCGCTACAGTTCCGGTTCCGCGCGCAGGACCTGACGCACGGAGGTCGCGGCTGGCTGCTCTGGCTACTGGTCAAGACGGGACCTCTGTACCATGCGGCGCTGAGTCTGAGTGCGCTGCACCAGTTCACGCTGCGGTTCCACGACCAGGGCAACGACCGCTACGCCGAATTGAATGAGTACCACACCACCGCCCTCCGGGACCTGCAGTCCTTCCTACGGCGAAACCAGGCTGCCACGGGGTCCGACGAGACATCTCGCCAGATTGAAGTCCTGGCTTGTGGTGTGTCACTGATCAGCTTTGAGGTACGGGTTTTTTACTCTCCCTTTTTTCTTCCTTTCGCCATGCATTGTTTTTCGCCCCATTCTTGAGTCAGGATGACATATCTAAGCTAAAAGTTGTTTTCTTGTGCAGCTGTTCCGCGGCGGAGTGAGCGATTGGCAACCTCATCTGAACGCCCTGGCATCCATCGTCGCCACCATCTCCAGCGACCCGTCTTCGCCCTGGGGCCTGATGCTCCCCGACACAGCTCGCGCATCGGCGGCCTTGACGTCGTCGGCCGTGCAGGCGACGCCGGACGAGTCGTCGCTGATGGAAAATGCGGCGCTGCCGTTCCTGACGGCGGTCGTGATCTGGTTCGACCTGGCGTCGTGCGCGTCGACGGGCACGGCGCCGCGCCTGGCATACAAGACGCTGCTGGGGGGTCTGGACGGCGGCGGCGGCAACATCGACCTCCAACGCGTCATGGGCTGTCAGAACTGGGCCATGACCGCCATCGGGGACCTGGCCGAGCTGGACGCCTGGAAGAAGAATACGCGCCAATCCGGCACTTTGAGCATCCGCGACCTGCTGACCCGGAGTCAGGATATCGAACGCCGCCTCGAACACGGCCTCGCCACCCTCGAGTCGCTCCCCCATTTCGAGATGGCCGTCATGCGCCGCACCCTGCCCGGACAACAGGCTGCCGACTCGACCGCCGCCGCCGCCGCATCATCCATCTCTCGCGTCGTCACCCGCGCTTTTGCCTGCGCCGCCCTGGTCCAGCTACACACCATCGTCTCCGGAGCTTTCCCCAGCGTCGCCGAAATCATGGCTTCTGTCGACCGCACCATCGCCGCCTTAGAAGACGTCCAGGATTATCAGGACATGCGCGGGCTGGTCTGGCCCATCTGCGTCGCCGGCTGTATGGCAGAGACGGCTCGACAGCCCTTCTTTGAACGCCTGATCGGGAATGTCCTCGGCGATACCGAACAGGAGTTTGGGAATTCCGCCACCATTCTACGCGTCATGAAGCATTGTTGGGAAGCACGGCTCTTGGATGAAGCTCAGGAATGGGATTGGGGGAGGGCCATGGCCGAAATGAACATCTGCGCCCTTCTAGTCTAATCAAGTATCTCGACAATACTTACCACCATCCCCAGTTTTGTTTGCTCCTCATGCACCGAAAATAATCTAAGCAGCAACCGCGACCTTGCCCTCAATTTCCGAAACCGAGGCTGAGAACACGGGTTTATACGATGGCTGTGAAGTGGGAATATCTAGGCCTGCAGCAACTCCTGTGCGCTCTCCAGCCGCCTTTGATATTGATCTCTCGACAATGCCGGCCACCTCAAGTAGGCGCTCCTCCTGGAGCCTCCTGCCAACAATTTGAATGGACACTGGCGCATTCCTATATCTTCCGGGACCTTCACTATCGTCATAGAGTTGTCGGTAGTACTCGTCGGTCGGGCCTAGGCAAGTCGACGAAGCAGAGGGGTATTTGTCCCATGTGTCGAAGCCGTCGACTCTTCCGACTGGTATGACAGCGGCGGGGAAATCAAGCGCGTTGAAGACACTACTGTATCCCCAATATCGACTCTCGTTGTGGACTGACGCGACTGACGCGTTGACTGGACCGATAATCGCATCCACCCCCGCCGCGTTCCACTGCTCAGCATACAAGGTGCGAAGTCGATCGATCTCAGCGTTGATCTTTCCCAGCTGTCAGTCGAGGATCTGTGGCTAACAGGAGCAACTCACCTTCCATGTTTCTTGCACGTTATACCTCCGGTTGGCTTTGGCATCAAGCAGCCATTTCAAAAGGGGAACAGCTGGCTCCTGCCCTTCATCGAGGATTTGGTGGTACTCTGATCCTCCGTCGAGGAAATATGCCTCGTTGGCTACATTTATTAATGCCTCATGCAGACTGACGTCCCAGTTGATGAGTTCATGTCCGGCGCTTTCCAGAGCGGCGACCACCACCTTCAAGGCCCGAGTCACCGGCGGATGCGGCTGGACAACACCATCATTCCAGATGACCCCAATCCTTAAGCGAGACGGCACTTGCACACTCTTTTTCCAAGGGATCTCGATCAGAGAGGGTTCATGGTCCCACGGTCGGTTTGCCAGTGCGGCTGAACAGAACAATTCAAGGTCTTGAAGTGACCGGCTCATCGGACCGACTGCGCCAACGATATTT
Source organism: Exophiala calicioides (assembly GCA_001599795.1). Classification (NCBI taxonomy): domain Eukaryota; kingdom Fungi; phylum Ascomycota; class Eurotiomycetes; order Chaetothyriales; family Herpotrichiellaceae; genus Exophiala; species Exophiala calicioides. The sequence goes on from BCHZ01000004.1 coordinate 2,901,152, forward strand.
TGCATCCCGTCATGAAGCCCGCTGAGGCCGCTGTGTGGAAGCCTCGCGACACTCGGTTTGAGACCATAGATACCGCAAAACGCACTCGGGACACGGATAGAGCCTCCGATGTCTGTGCCGATGCCTAGGACACTACCGCACATGGCTATCAAGGCCCCCTCACCACCCGTGCTTCCGCCGGACGTCAGCCTAGGGTTGTGAGGATTCAGCGTGCGCCCGAAAAGATTAGAATCTGTCTCGATCGCCATTAGGGTCTGTGGGTTTGTCGTCTTGACATGGAAGATGGCGCCTTGATCTCGCAGCGTTCGCACAATGAGGGCATCTTTGGGGCTGGCTTGGTCCGCCCATGCGACCAAGCCGCACGTCGCCTTGGTGCCGCTCATGTGGATATGCTCTTTGACCGAGATGGGCAGACCGTGAAGTCTTCCTATTGGCCTTCCGTGGATTTCCATGTAGTCGTCCAGTTCGGTAGCGCGGGCCAACGCCTCGTCAAAGAGAATCTCCGCTAGACAATTCGTCTGTTCTCATGACAACCCATCAGCGCCACCCTACCCCTCCGGGTTGTGAAGTACGCTTGAATGAAAACAAACTCACCGCTTGATGAGCGACAGCGGCTCTCTTGCAAAAAGCCCTCGTGACATCGACGGCTTTGAACTTTCTACTGTGAATCGCCGCGAGGATGTCGACCGCTCTGGATTCGGTGACTTGCAATTCCCAGGCACTCAAGACCCCGGATTTTGCGGGGAGATCGGTCGGATATTCCGTTTCCGACAACAGTGCATCGGACAGGCGCCATTCTCTCGGGATTGTGCGGTCGATGCTTTGTCGGTGCCGGTCGGCCACAGCGCGCCATCCTTGAGACGCAGTCGTCATGACCCTGGTTGAAATCGCAGCCGAAGATGATTTGGGCGAAGAAATTCAGTAAAGTAGAGATTTCACACGACCGAGATTGTGTCTCTTATCCTTGGAACGTCGGGACCTTGAATTCGGAGTGGGACGGCGATTCAACTGTGGAAACTTGGGTTCGGAGAACTGACCAACCCTAAAGTAGGGTGTTTGAGGTCAGAGCTCGAGGCCTCCATGACTGGGGTCGAGACACGATCTGATTCATTCACACCCGCACGCACGTACCAAGAGAAAACGAAATGTGGGGCCTTTCGACATGACGATCTCTTTCTTTCCTGGGGAGGCGAAAAGGTGAGTGAGATAGTACCGGTCACGGAGGTTGTGAAGTGGGAAAGGCTGGAGGAGGAGGGGTGGATAGGGGTCAAGAGGGTAAGCGCGGAAAGGAAGGGCGAGACGAGACGCTAGTCAAGTGGATCGGATAATGATGATCCCATTTGTCAGATTTAGTCCCGCCCGCTGCTTGGCGGCTGCTATCCGTTACGATGGAAGGCGCAGCCGAGAAGCTCTCAGCCTTGCTAGTGCAACGAATGGGCAGGCTTCAAGGATAGCCACCCATAGCCTCTCGTGACGCCGCCCCATTCGCTAAGTGACGTGGATTGGGAGTGGCCGTGAAATAACCACCCTCAAGAGAGTAATGTACGAGGCCGCGTTTGCATTTATATGACACGGCATGACCCAACTGTTCCGTGCGTGCCACCATCTCACCCGCAGAAACGAACAACGACTTAGCAGGCTTCCACTTCAGCCTGGAGGACTCCTGCTACCACTGGTTACTACTGCTGCCGCTTCTAATACTTATATTGGACCACCCCGAAGCAGGTGTCCATCGAAGGTTGGTCTCCTCCGAGCACATAAAACCTTCGGCGGAATCATGATAGGAGTCTCCCGCGAAGACACTCGGGGTGATGACGTCCCTCAGATGGAATACGGCCAGACCAAATTAAATCGGATACGAGTGTATAAGCATCGAGGTAGTCCAAGAAATATGCTTTGTTCTTCTGGTTCCCTCGGCTGATATGCTTCATCAGCCCACTACGATTTCGAAACGATCCACACAATCACCGACTCGACACTAGTGTCACACGCCTCATTCCTCGGCCAAGACGAAGATGACGGGCAACCAGTTCCCCTTACCATGCCGCTGACGGCCGTGATGGGGACGTATGGCGACGACGGCAGCAGTTACGATCCCGAATGCACTGACGCAGAGCTCGATCGGCTTCACAAGGCCGCCATGAAGGAGGGGCCCATGGAGTTGTACCTGCACGGGAATGCGGCGGCCATGCTGTACAAGGCCATCAGGAAGAGCGAGACGGGTGACGTGAGGGTTTGTGTTTGTTCTACCAAAGGTGATGCTTGGCTCTGCTATTTCCCATTGTCGATTTTTCCACTAGCGTGTCCCAGCTACTCCTGGCTGGTCGCCGGGACTTGCTGGTAAGCCAGTACTGACGCTGACACTGACCGACTCCAGTCGACGGCCTGGTTCTCTTTCCGACCCCCAACGGCCACAGCCTCAACTACCGCTCCGCCACGATCCACGGGCTCGCGTCCCTTGTCCCGGACACGGACGTGCGCAAGAAACGCTACGCGATGCGCCTGCTTACGAACCACATGTTCAAGGGCCGCTGGGACACCACGTACCCGGTCGAAGCCTCGGCGGTGGATACGGTCAAAGTCATCGAAGTCAAGGTCCTCAGTGCGAGTGCGAAGATCCGCACGGGGAACACGTCGCCCTTTGACTCCGCCGCCGTCAGCGATGAGGATCGTGTGAGAGCCGAGGCTGAGAAGAGAGGCGTTTGGTCCGGTGTGGTTCCGGTATTTGAGGTCTTGGGGGATCCAGTAGACAGCGGCATCGTAGGCGTCGGAGGTGATGAGAGAGGACTCCCGGCTGTGCACGAGTGGAAGGAGGCCAGGAACCGAAGGGAGAGTGGCTATGCGCTCACCTTGGGCGAAGTGGGGAAAGAGTGAGTTGTGATCATGTTCCGAGGGTCAGATGATCGGTTTTATTTCGACCATGGCCGTGGTTGACCGATGGACGCATTCGATGCTGTTGGGTACAGATGCGATGTATCATTTTGGCAGGTTGTGTATGGTTTCAGCCGGTGGGGAAAAGCGCTATATCGCGCAGCAGGCATGCACCACCGTTTCCGGTGAATAAAAGAATCGGCCTCGTTTGGCTGGAATGCTGATCGGAGCAGAGGACAAAACATGCGTAGTCACAGACAAAACAGCGGAGGGTTGGAGGAGAGGGTCCCCAGGCCGACGAGGCTGACTCGGATGACTAAGTTAGTTGCCTGGGTAGTTGCGACCTCAATCCCTACCTCCTACAGGCACCGACTCAATGAGACAACAAGGGCACATCCGTCCGAGTAGAAGAACCAACCGGATCAATTCCAGTCCATCGCTCAGTCACGGCCCAAATTTCAATATCCTTCCTGGATGGCGGAGAATGGAGCCGGCAGTAATGTATGGTGCGATCACGTTAATGTCCTCGTGTAGAATGTGGTTATCTATCTTTTCGACTTCTGGGAACTCACAGGTGTGTTGGTACTACTATGGAGCAGTTAGTTTGACGGGGAGACCAGATATCCATCCTGGTATGGATAGAGAGAGATGGCGAATCTTGGGAGCTCGAAAGTCGTTTCTCTTGGCCTTTCACCGACTGGAACAACAGCCCCAAAACCCCATCTCATCTCGCCTCGTCCACCCTTGTCGATTCTCCAGCCCGATGGTAAAGAGAGGTGCAAGTATTGAAGCAAAAGAGACGGGGTGAAATATGCCCTAGGGCGTTGGATTCGTAGGTATATTAGATATCTGCCCGGCATCGAGATCAACATTGACACAGGACACCAAATTCTTTAATCTTAAATCATCGTCGTTCCGGTTCGTCTCTATTCCATCCCATGTCGTCACATCGTCACCTCCCCACGTGAAACGAGAGGATGTCATTCTTCCCGACGGCGACGAGCTGTTCGTCGGCAACTCTTCTGCCCCCATCGCCCTCAATAAACGCAATCGGCGCATCGCCCATCACCTTCCGCGCCACATCCGCCACCGTGCTATTCTTTTTGACTAGCACACAGTCGCGAAACACCGCCGTCGACCCGGCTGACCCGGACCCATAGGTATGGATGTTCTTGACTGGAAACACGGGCACAAGACCCAACAGTGCCGCCGCGCTCGTCAACACCTGAACCACGCCCGTACTGCCGAACCGGAAGAGTACCATGTCCTTTAGGTTTTCAATGCGCTGCTTCAATTTGTCGTCCATCTCCTTTAATCCCCCTCCGTCCGGATCACCCTGTTCGATCAGATCTTCCCGTGTGTCTAGATACTCGGCGCCCTCTTTGTACTTGATGTACCCCTGCTTGGCCAGTTTCCGCAGAAAGACTTCGGAGATGGCGCTGCACAGGACGAGGCTGCCCGCGGGCTGTTGTTTGGCGATCTTGGCGATGTTGCGGTCGGCGTCGGGGTGGTCGATTTTATTCAGGGCCAGAATCGTGGGGAACTTCTCGTCGGTAAAGGTATTGACGACTTTGACGATTGTCTCGTCACTCCATTCCTCCAGGGGCTGTTTGAGCTGGAGGCGGTCTAGACAGCGGGCCACGACGGCGCTGGTGCTGCCGTAGCCCGAAAATTGACCCTGGAGGGTGTCGACGGGGGAGGCTTTGATGGCGACGTGTCGCCTCTTTATGCTCCCCCATTTCTCCATCAGGTTTCCCTGGATCCACCGGACAATCTCCCCGCGTAGCCATTCAATGTCGACACTGGGGTCATAGCCTCGGGTCGCCTTGCCCTCGGCGTCCGTCGTCCCACTCACGTCCACCACATGTATCAGGGCATCGGCGTGCCGGAGGTCGTCGAGGAATTTATTTCCCAGTCCCTTGCCCTCGTGGGCGCCGGGGACCAGACCGGCAACGTCGAGCAATTCTATCGGGACTGATCTCTTGCCATTCACACAGGAACCGTAGTTCGGCCGGCACTTTTCCGTCAGGTCATGCCGCACACAGGCGCAATCGATCTGGAGGTATCCCACGGCCCGCTGGGGGTCGATGGTTGTGAAACTGGCGACGAGGGCTTAGTCAAAAGGATCCAGCCTGATGGTTGACATGATGTAGAGCATAGGACAAAGCATATCTTACGGGAAGTTGCCTGCGCATGGAATGATCAGCCTGGTCCACCTCTTTGCCAGCCGCGGGAAAGTATCAAGCAGGGTTCAAGGTGGTTTGCGCGACTGACCGACTTTCGAACTGGCATCTGTCAAGCTGTGGGAGGCATGTAAGTCCAAGAAAGCGAGGGTAGGGAGGGGCAGGTGTGGTCGGGCTCGCACCTGTTTAACGTGGTGGATTTGCCGGAGGAGGGTTTGCCCACGAGGCCGATGAGGGGATCTCGCGGCATCTCAGGGGGGGATAAAGAGACTGAAGAACGCGAATTCCCCGGCCAGCTGGCCGCTCAAGACAAGAATGAGTTTGATGTGGTGGAGGAAGTACCGTCGAGATCAAGTGAGGGACCGACTGCGAACGGTGGTGGGCCAAAAAGATTCGAGCCGCAGTCGGCGTCAAGAATTCCCAAAAGGGCGAAATCTTTCAAATGACGGCGAGTTGTCGAATCACCGGTGGGCTTTCATCTTCCATCTTCCTCCTTCCAACCACGAACCGCCATCCATCCACCCATCGCAGCTCGCATCAACGTCTGCCGTCAGACAAATCCGCAGACCAGTGGACAGTCTCAGATCATGGCATCGCCTCCTTCCTGAACCAGCTCAACCGTCCCCGTTGCCGCGCGGCCTCTGGTTTGACGAGCGTCAAGACATGTTGACATGTTGACATCTTGCCTAAATCCTCGCTGCGTGATAGGGCCGTTGGCATCGATCTCTACCTAGGATCTAGGAGATGGTATTCTCTCATATCCTTTACCGCCTGGCGTTTCTCGCCACCGCAGTGGTGCATCTCTGGTGGAATGACTTGGTCAAGGCTGTGGCCGCGACCGCCACCCTCTGTCTGTCGAATGCACGCCAGCCGATCCTGCTGGGCATTTTGAGATTGCATGCTCTGGTCCTGGTATGCTTTGTCTTGGGTGTCTGCTTCAGAACCGTCTCTGCCAGTCCCCAACAGGTGTTGCTACGAGAAGCGGCGGGTCGCCTGAATGTGAGAGCTGGTCCAACCCTTGCGGGCCCTCCAGATCTGAATATTGAATCTTGAGCAGTTTGACGACATTTCTACCCCGAATGGATTCGGCGATCTCGCGACACCATATCACAACTTCATCTTCAGTGGCTTCTACGCGTTCGAACCATCGCATTCGAGATTCGAAGGCATCATCTCCGACGACGACTTGAATTGTGCCGTATCCCAACCAAACGCCCTGTACGGAACTCGATATAATTTTGACATTAATCAAGATTCCCCATCAACAGCGCGGCAAACCCCAAATCCAGCCGAACAACGGCCATCTTTACAATCCCGCAATTCAACTGAGACATTTACAATCCGAGCTCTACACATCAAACCTCTGAATATGCCTCTAGGTTTCGTCACGATCAATCTCCAAGGCTACCGCTCTGAATCTTCCCTGGCAGGAATAGGTTCGGATCGACCTTCGCCGTTGACGTGGAGTGTCGACTTCCCGGCCGGATTCCACGACGTCCTTCATGTGGACCTCGAGGGATTCAGCAAGAAATCATGGCATGGACTCCAGAGGTTGGAGATCTGGGCCGACTTCCACCACGACGATGTACAGATGGACTGGGAGTATTGCGTCGACGACGTCGACATTGAAATCGATTCGCAATAAATCATAGTAGTGTCGTCTCTACTGAATACAAGATGCAGTTCAGCCATCGTTCTCCCTCGTCCGTGACGTATAATGATAAGTGTTTCGCGATCATCAGGTTCACCAACCCCGTTGCAAACAAGTAACATCGGACGTCATCCCACCTGTAGGAGGGAGGGGTTTAAGAGATACGTGGGGAGAGTTGATGAGCTCCTTTAAATTGAAGATGAATTTTTACGAGAAATCTTCCGAAGTCCCATCCATACCTTGGATGTGTCTATTTTGCTTGATACCGTGTCACCTTCAGATCTCCCATACCTCATGACATTCTGCTTATATTGTTGTCGTGATTCGTGGGCGGCTCACTGCGGAGCTGAGTCGTGCGTAGCATGGGCCTGGGATGAGGATGGCCTGCGTTCATAGGGACTGCGTCCCTATGCACGGCCTGGCACCTATATATTCTCACTCCCCCCTGGATCCCTTTGCACCCAAATAGCTCTGTACGTACCACCAAAATCCCCCCTACTGTTTGCAATGCTAACAGTGGCCGTAGCTAGCAAAATATTTCTGCATGGCAAAGCCATGCAGAAGCAGGCCTGGGTTTGGGAAAGGCTCAGACATATCGAGGAGGTCTTTACGCTCCAGTTGGGTACGGGAGCCCGCAATCTGAATGTAAATTCCAACATGTACTCTCCTATGCCGCCCGGGGCTTAGGTAGCCTCTCAAGCCTTGGGTATCAATCCTCGTAGACTCAGATCGTAGACAACATCCTCCACCTTCTTGACGCTGTACTTGACTCCGTCAGCTCGTCGTCTGAGTATGTCATTTTTCAGATTCAATAGTTGAAATCCCGCATGCACGTCTTTGATAAACCTTGAGATCTGGAGTGGACGGGCATAGTCACCCAGGGTAACTGCGTTGGGAGCCAGGCGGGCAAGCTCTTCGATCGTTGTGGTCAGGGCGAGCAGGTAGTCTTCGATCGTTATGTGGAAAGCATCCTCAGATTTGAGATTGACTGGGACTGAGAAGATGTCAGTAACACGGTCTTTTGGGTCACAGCCTGCTGTTCTTACCATTAAGTCTTTGCCCTACTTCTTCGAGTGTGACCAGATTTCCACTCTTCAGCCAGTCGCATATTTGCATGCTGCCGATGACACCCTGGATATCCCTCTGCCATATTGAATTCCACTTGTAGAACGGGTATTTTGATGCCGACTGTGCTAGACTTTTCACCGTAGCTGCCTGCTCTGCGAGAGCCTCATCGCAAGGGCCGAGGACTGTGGTCTCCAGTTCCGAGGTGGGTGTGTTGTGGATCCGGGAGAGGATGGACTGCGTGAGGCGACCTTGCTTTGAGAGGATCTCAACAAACGATCTCAGTTCATCGCGGATTGCCGTTTCCTGGTCGATTTTGGTTTGGAGGGACGAAAAGATGGCCGGGTCGACTTTTGGAGAGGAAATGGCGGGTGCAGGGTTGCTCATGGTGGTGTCACCCGACATTTTGCAGAGAGGAACCAACGAGGGTGGAAAGAGCGGAAGGAGAGTCGAGGGAAATCAAACTGCGATCTTCAGGAAGGTGCAATGGGTGTCTGGTGGTGGTTCCTTCCTCCTGACAGTGCGTAAACAAGGTTGTCCAAATGCGGAGATACGATTTCCATCCCACCAACAAACCATCCACCACTGCCCACCACCACTACTACTGCCATCACTTCAGCAGGCACTGATATTCGTGGATATGACTAGATAGTGAGCTGTAGTATTTAATGTTTGGTCTAGGTTTGAGTAGAGCTCATTGAGAGCCTTAAGTCAATCTCCAACAACTGAATCTCGAATTTAGCCGACCACACAGATCTTCCTACAAAACTCATGTTCGTTCTCCTACACCCTCAATTTTGGTGCGTTTCCCACAAAGCTTTCGAAACATAATCTCTTACCACATACTACTTTTACTTACCAACAAAACTATTTCTCTTCTCCAAAGCTTTGCACAAGGCAAAGGCATGATGAAAAGGTGGTTGTCGCGTCGCAAGGCAGTAGTGTAAGGCCTCGGACACAGTGAAAGAAACCCATGCGCAAGCACAGAGGGGTTTCCAACCAAGTCCAAAAATGGGAATAATCAATGTATTCATCCCGTAGGATGATTTCAGAGATTAAACTGAAAAGAACAGATACTACACTTGATCTAAGCCAAAAGGCAAAGCTGGGATATTTGTTAGCATTGTTAAACAATAAGGGGGGTTTTGGTGGTACTCACAGAGCTATTTGGGTGTAAAGGGATCCAGGGGGGAGCGAGAATATATAGGTCTGAGAAGAGCGCCAAGAGAGAAAAATTGATCTGTGGCCTCAAATCGAGTGGAGGTGACAAAATGATGCGATTGGCTGGTTGTTGGCGAGTTGCGTTGATGTGAAACCTAGAAAGTGAAGTAATTAATGATCCACGGCGTCAAATGCGCACCAAATCTGATCAAGAAATGTGATTAGCCGTGATTTCGGGACAGACGAAGTGATTTAGGAGCTGACACAAAGTGAAATGATTGGCTGCCAGGATTGTGATCGGGAGACTTGGCGAAGACTGATTGGACGACCCGCCGTCGGCGAAAGAATACGAAGTACGGACTCAGGCTACGGAGTCAGGATTGTAATAGGCGCACCCGAACTTGCAACAGGCACACAGTCCAACCGTGCCCCTGTTACATAGCAAAAGCCTCCCTCTTGTCTGACAACTAATAGCTGTCTTCGTGACTGTCAAATATTAGTTTTTGGGCCGGAGTTCATGTTCCATTTTAGGGATTTAGTAGTGCTAAGCCTGAAGAGCTTTTAGCACTCCGACTGTCAAATGTCAAATACTTTTCTGGTCAAACATGATCCTTGCCTTTGATTATTGTTCCAGGCAACCGTTTGTAGACTGATCAACTGACGTCAAAAAGCGGTCCTAAAGAATTGTTTTCTCCATTCCAGCTTCAATTAGTTCTCTGCTGCCTAGACTTGCGCAGCACTCCGTAAGCTGTTAATGTCTCACCCATTGCGGATGACACGAGAAAAGGAGGATGCGGCCTAAGCTTGAAGATTGTCTTGCTGTTGGGCACGGCTACTAACTGTCAGGGCTCTTACTAAGGATTGTGATAGATTTCTACTCTGTATCTCTAGCTTGTGCGACTCACGTGCAACATAAATATGTATTCCTCAGGGTTGTAGGTGAATGTCGTAGAGGCGAGGTTCTCGGCTTTCCACACTGCCTAGCCCGAGCGTGCCCCGTTACCCCTTTTCGCGCATATGGTGTAAATGCCTAGAGTACTTGTCCCTATTCGCTGGCAAGGAGAGGCACAACTCCTTTCTCCTGTTATTCCTAAGGGTTGACCTGTGGGCTTCGTTCTCTGAGGTTTAAGTCTGACCCAAACAAAGCTCGGGACCAGAATCTCGGTTAGGAAGTGTAGTCACGTGACCAATATAATGTCTTGGCATTTGGGCAGCGTCCTTCGAACTGCACTTGCCCCGAGCCCCATAGCCATTCTTCGCCACTTGTAGTATTGGTCAGGCAACACTACTATGCAGGGCATCACAACCTCTTCACCGTCAAGTAATATGGAGAGGCCGAATTCTGGCTATCGACAGGCAAAGTAATACTCATTGCTCTACTCATCGCCTTCACTCTTATCACCATCTCTTTAGCTCGACCCTTCCCAGCAGAATCCCCTCTTTCTGCCCACACCGTTACCATGGTAGTGACAATCTGGACCTTCTCTTCCCAGGCCCAACGAACAGCTGCTGAGACGCGCGTAAGTCTTCACCCCATTTGAATGAGGTAATTAAGCATGCTACCGATTCCCAATGCCTCTTCAATCTCCGATCCCCTGCATGTTTCATCGCCGGTTCTTCAATGTTCGTCTTCGATAAGATACCATTTGCTCAACGGAGGCTTCACTGCGTTGTTCCATACTATGTTGGTGACATCCCATGACGACGATGTCAAAAGAAATGCATCACCTTCATTCACGTTCCCTCCGCCGGTCTATATATACCGCCGTTCTCTCGTTCTTTCCTGCCAGTTCTTGGTTCTGTGTCCCATTATCTCGGCCTTTTCCTTATCTACTTGAGGATTCGAATTCCACGATGACGCATTCTGAGGTTTTACAATGGATATGCTTGGGTGACCATGCTGTTCACCCCTCCAAACCTCAAGAGTCGGCATGTCGTTGACCAGCACCTACTTTCAGCCGATTGGGAAGGCAACCTAGGTCCCCACATCTGGCAAGACATGTCTGCTGTCTCACTCAGAAAATTTCTTCTCTTCTTTTGGCCAGACAAACTAAAAGATAGAAATGTGCCTGCTTTGATCAGCACAGTTGATCCCTAGGCTATCACAACCATTGTTCCCTAGGATATCACAACCATTGTTCCCCCCCAATCCTCAAATTGACACCATCTATGTCATACAGGATGAGTTTGGGAAAGCTATCTGAGGTGTGGAAATCGAAAGTACGGGGACATCATCAACGACCTTCGGCTCCCACCGCTGCGCACCTCTCAGTTACCGGCTACAGCAAACCAGCAGTCTCAGCTCTGAAGTTCCCTGGACTCTTACTTGATGGTACTGCGCGACAATGTCATTGAGATGCATTTTCTCCCGCCATGGTTCTCTGAAAGACTCAAGAATGACTCACAAAGAAAGAACATGATCGATACAATTATGAATGGAATGAGACCCGGTGTTCTCAATGTTCTCAATTCCCCCAATTTCACAATTCAGAGCCTCACTATGTGCTGGAGCGAGTTCAGCCCAATGATTCCCGATCAGCGGTCTACACGCGGGTATGCCATCACTTTCCTCCGGGTCTTTCATGGTTTGTACGTCGCCCATCTCAATATGTCGGAAAAGCGGCCAATATTGGTACTCGTTATGGCACCCACACTTACAACAAGGAGAAAGAAACCAATAGCAACCACTACCGCACAGCTCGCAAGGCGGGAGAGTACGTGATGGAACATTTGTGTTATCTGGAGGATCCTGTCATACGAGCCGGGGCAAAGTAAGGCTTATATTAGGATGTTGGCGGCTCGGAAGTCCTCAGAACAAACGGAATGTTGAATGTCGATGAGGGTGGAGGGTTACATGGGCCAGAACGGATATCCTCCATAAGAATTGGACTCGCTGTTGCCCATAAGTTACTTGTGGTCCCCTGAGGTACAACTGCGGTATTGTATCCTACGGCGGTCACCCGAGTACCAACTAGGTTGATAGGGACATTGGCCAGAGAGGTGGCCGAACTGGGTTTCTTAACACAATGTGTTGCTCTGACCATTCTCGATATTCATACTTCATACCAACATGTTCACAGCCTCGAGCACTTCAGACGCTAGGAGCTTGGGCGGCCGTGTTTATGATGTTTAACTCAACTCCGTGTTCTACCGTGGCTTCCTTTGGGTGCCTAGAAATCTCTTGTTGGTGCCTGGAAGCATAAATCGTTCCTGAAATTGTGTCTTCCATTACCAGACACGCAACCAAAAATGCCTGGTAGCTGATCCCGTGCCTAGTCCCAAGCAGAATCATCCCTAGACGCCCTGCCATTGTTTTCAGAGGCTCGCAGCGCTGGGTTGTGGCTCCCAGAAAATCGGAATCAGGCCAAGAAGTTCAGATGAATGTGCCAAGTTTGCTTTTGGGCGGGCTAACAGTGCGAGGAGATGGGGTGTTCTAATCAATGGGCGCTCAGCGCCATGGCAATCAAAGATTGAGCCGCATAAGGCACCCGGTAGATCAGATACTACACACTAGTATTATATCGCTTTACTCAGGTGTGACGTGGCTGGTCTCAACTTGGGCTTAGCCTTACCGTGAGTTGCTCGGCCCGTGCTCACGCTGCTCAGACTAACCGCCTGTCTACTCAGCCCCTCATCTTTTCTCATCATTCACACTCAGTCCCATTTCGGATCCCTGTTGTCATCGGACACTTACACCTTGCTTCAATCCGTATATATAAAGCTTGTAAGCTGAGATGTTAGGTCATGGTCTCGGCATGTACCTCGGTCGCACCCTTCTCACTGCCAACTGACCCTGATTCTATATGGAGATGAGGGTGAGTCAACTCATCTTGGAAGCGCGGCATGTTAGTGCTCTCCTGAACCCCTTGCGTGAGCGTTTGCCTGTGGCCTGCGAAAATGTGGTCGATCTGCTCCAGGCTGAGACCCCTGGTCTCAGGGTACAAGAAATAGACCATGGGCACGAAGGAAGCATTAAAGACTGTCCAGATAAGCCAGTATCTCCAGCCGATTTGCGACAGGGCGATGGGTGTGATAGTGACGACGATACCGTTGAAAAGCCAGTTGCTGGCAGAAGCTAGCGCCGCTCCCTTGCTGCGCATTTTGAGGCTGTTGATTTCCGGTGCGTACATCCAAGGCACGTTGAGGTAACTGAGGGCGAATGCATCGAAGAAGACGAAAAACATAGTCGTGATCAAGATTGCACCACCGCGGGAATTAATGTTGAAGCCAGCAGACACTAGGGCAAAGACGATGGTCTGTGCAACTGCGCCCCATATCATGGCTTGTCGTCGACTTATTCGATTGATGAAAAAAATCGAGCCGAGGCAAACAAGGAAACACTGAAGGCCGGCACACGAGGCGAGAATGTGCGACAATGAGGATGAGAGTCCGACCTCAGCGTTCAAGATGACGGCGATGTAATAAGCCACCGCGCTACGAGGAAGAGGTCAGTACGAGAACCTTGGCTTTGAGGTCAGGAGTAAAGCGTGAAGACTTACTTGATCCCGCACATCTGCTGCATATACAGTGCACCGACACCAAGCATCATGCGGCGGAAATTTTGTTGTCCTCCATTCTTGAAGATGTCAGTCCACTTGCTACCTTTCTCTTCTTCCAAGGCCTGTCGAATTTCATGCACAACATTGGCCACTTCAGGTCGATCTTCAGGAAGGTTTCGCAATCGAGCAATGACAGTACTCGCCTCTGCGACGGACTTATGGTTGGCAATCCATCGCGGAGACTCCACTAGGAAGGGTACTGTCACAAGGAGGTAGATGGCAAAGATGACTTGTAGTGCAATGGGCAACTGCCACTGCATATTGGTGGTAGTGTTGAAAGAGGTGCCGTAGCACACGAAGTTAGAGATTGTGAAACCACATGTGATCAATGCAGCGGAGACAGTAAGGAGGGCCGCTCTGTGCTTCACCCGAGAGACCTCCGCTTGCCACTGTGAAATGTTAGCAATTTTGAGGGCTATGAGCGATCTATCACTCTTACCGTTGGAATGATGGCAGTGTTGACACCAACTCCAACACCGGTCACGATTCGACCTGCAATCATATGCCCGACAGTATTTGCAGTGACCTGGAGAATGGTGCCAATGATACAGATCACAGCGCCAATGTACTGTGAATGATGGTTAGCCAGGAGCTCCGTCAAATATTGTAAGTAGGCTACTTACAATAGACTTCTTCCGACCAAGGGGTTCTGAGGCCCAAAAGAACGCCACCGATCCGATTAAACAGCCAAGATCATACAGACCGACAATGAGACCCTGCTGTAAGGCCTGTGATGGAACATGGTCAGTCGCTCGTGAGACGAGATCAAGTCGAAATCAGAAACTCACGGATGGATTATGGAAGTGATCATTGAATGGCTTGCCGCCAAGGACTCCCCCCATGACGCCCTGGTCATCTCAATCTGTTGTCAGCTTTATTGTGGGCATCAAGGGCAAGGGTGACTCTTACATCCAAATAGCAAAAAGCCCATGCCGCATGCCGACGTGATGCCGGCCATCAAGGCCTTTCCCTTGAGAGGCATCTTGGAAAGGAGCACTAGAGAGATCAGATATGTTGAAGAAGTTTTGTGAGAAGGCTGAGTATTGACAAGTATGATGGGCTGACGGAGATCTCGATCAAGAAACCGAGGCAAGGATACGAACCCTTATACATATTTCTGATGGTACCAGCCAAGGGCAGTAACCATGGCTAGGTCGCTGTCGGGCCAAGTACCCAAGGTATTTCTGGGCTTGGGAACTAATGTTTCTAGGCCCACAGGGGCCCCGAGCGTGGAGACATCCGGGGTAAGCGTCGTGGCGAGTACAGACTCCAGGTCTGACTTGGAAGAAGTTTCCATGATACCGAAGAGATCTGGTCGAAAGCCGAATTCCGATCAGGCGAATGTGCGCTGGAATCATAGAATCTGAAGGCGGTTAGAATTGTTGGAATTATCAAGGGAAAGGTAGACAGACTCCACTCTATTTTTCGTCTACGATGCCTTACTACACGACTGGCTTCGACAGACTAACCCACCTTCGCCTTCTCAAGGCAATTCAGACGAGGCGCCAATCAGTAACGGCAATCTAGGCGAGTCTCCGCCCCCAGGTTTTGCTTCCGCTTTCATTCCACTCCACTTTTTTGGCCCCGTATCTACCAACATACATCTCCTGCTCGCTTGCACGAGCCATCGACCTAGGATCACCTCCTTCTCTTCCAAACACCATCAGCGGCGAATAGGAATTGGTCGGAAGGGAAGCAGGTGTTTCAATCCAAAGATCTAAGATGTCTGGGTGCCTGGGTGATGGGTTTTGGCAACCCGCGGATGGAGGTGTGAAAACTCGTATGATTCATGCTATGGAGTGGGGAGGACGATGCCTAACTATTGGTCTGCAGGACACGTTCTATGAGCCTCCATTGACGCCATATATAGTACAACACTGAGGTGAGCAAGATGCATTCAATGGCGTTGGTTTTTTCTCGCTTCGCGCTACTCAGTATCAACCCAGTCATGAACTAAGATAAAAGAGGTGAATGAGAGGCAGCTGGGATCATATGCCGAAAGTACTCCGAACAAGTAGGTGGATTGAGGAGAGGCGCCTTGGCACCCACATGGGCCAGGTCAGATGCCAAAGCCTGCGTACCGGTACAGACATTGAACTGGTGTGCGCCAGGTAGTGTATGTATCAGATAATGTGGGCTTTGGAGCCTTGATAATGGAATTGTCTCGGAGTCGCAATTCTGGGGCCAAGAATTGCTGCAACTGTTAACGAGCAAATATACGAAAAATCCCTTTTTCTTTGGGGTTGTGCGATCAGACGAAAGACAGAACGGGGGTTTCTTCTAGCTGTGCTCTACTCATTGTTTGGGCACGTCATATCTGGGGTATTTCTGTGCCGTCATAGAGTTGCTGGCTTCCAACAACAGACTTCTTTTCAATGCCCCACGACAACTGAGTAGATAACCCAGTTTAAGATACTAAGACTGATGCAAACCAGATGATCCGTATACCTTCCAGTCATGTTATTTGATCTTAGGGGATATCAGTATTTTGATGTGATCATCTTTGTTGTTGATCAATTCCTCAAACCCTTTGAGCACAGTATCTTCAAGCGCGATCCGACTCGTCACCATCTTTTTGTAATTCTTGAATTCTCCTGAATCAGTCAGTGGAGTTGAGAGGAAGGAGTGACTCGTCCGGAACGTACCTTTTGCCATTAACTCCATGACTTCACTGAAATCGTTTGCATTGAAGCAGCAGGAGCTATGGAATTTGATCTCCTTGAGGAAGAACTGCATGAATGGTATCGTTATCTGTAACCCTGAGTCAGCCATGATCATAATATCCACGGTTTCACAGACTTGTTTCTCCCACACAGCAACGTTGACAACGGTTCCTCCTTGCTTCAAAGCGGCCAAGGCAGCTTCCAATCCAGGCTGGACACCCGCACAGTCGAAGACGACGTCCACACCTTTACCATCAGTCAGGTCGCGACATGCATCTCCCACATTTTCCGTTGTAGGATCAATAACCCTCTCCGTCAGATCAATTGCCTGCTGTTTCCTTTTGGTCGTCGGCTCACTCAAGAAAATACTTTTCACTCGCTGCGCTCTGAGAACGGAGATCAAGGCGACCCCTACCGGGCCTCCGCCAACAATGAGCACGTCTGTTCCCTCTAGCGCCATGCCCGCAGCCTTCACCGCATGATGGCAGACGGCGAGAGGTTCAATAACGGCTGCGTCTTCTAAGCTCACATTGTCAGGAAGAGGGGTGCAATGACTCTCCTCTACCGCGACGAATTCTGATAGACCACCACCACCTTTGGCACCGTATCCCAGAAATTCAAGTTTGGGGCATATATGGTCGTTCCCCGAAGTGCAAGAAGGGCACGTCCGACAAAAATAATGCGGATCGACCATAACAGCTTGCCCAACTTTCAGTCTTGATCCTTTCGGGGCTGTTTTGATCCGACCGCAGAACTCGTGGCCCATTGTCATGCTTCCCGTTAGTCCAAGAGTCGCCCTCACGGAACCTTCTAGGTATTCGTGGATGTCGCTGCCACAGATGCCGCACCATTCAACCTCGACGAGACAGTCCCCAGGACCAACTTCAGGAATAGGGACATCTTCAATTCGGATGTCCCTTTTGCCATAGCACCGCGCCGCTCTCATTGTTGACATTGTGTGCGGGTCAGCGAGACCTGTCAAAAATAGGATATCAGAGTTTCTGGAATTGGGAAGACTGTTTTCGACAGAGTGAGTGACCACACGATCTTAAATTCACGGAGATAATGTATTCAACACAGGTGGTGAGAATGGCCAGCCTCGGAAAAGCATCCCAAAGCCTCCCTTTCTGGGACAAGCGATAAGGGGTTTCAGGGATCTCGGAAAGCTAGCTTGATAGATGTGGGAGTCCACAATCGTACAAGATCTACTTGGTGCCTGGGGCCTCAGGCTCGGTTTCAGAACCTGCAGCCGTCTGCCGGAATCCATTTGGCAGGATGGAGGATAGAGCAGCTCAAGCAGTCTCACCCGCCACGTCGACGTCTTCTCTGTTTGGATCCCCACACCATGCAATCCTCCGCCTCGGAGGGCGAACCGGCACCTTAGCTTCCCCACTCCCTCTCTACCCCGTGCCCCCTCGCTGGGGAAGCCAACCTCGGCTGATTAGCACGACCTCAGCCCACAAGAACCCCAATAAGCTTCGCTAAAATTTCCCAAAATCTCTTTATCTGCGTAACCCTTCCATCCCCAAATCCATGTCAATGCGTACGAGGACAGGTAGGTCACCACGAGATGCCGTTGAAAGGTGGACCGCACTGACAACCCTGAACAGGTTGGTGAGTACGAAAATAATAATAGCGGCGACGAGAACGATACTAAATGTCCTCAACAGTAATGTTTGCCGTTCACGCAAGGTAAAGTGCGACGAGAAGAAACCGCTATGCGGCAATTGCCAAAAATCAGGGCTTCTGTGCCAGCCTTCCGAGCCACTGTTTTTCATACATTGGCGAAACCCAGAGAGAAAGACTGGCTTTGGAGATGACGCTTCTCGCCCCTTTAAGCCGAATCACGTGTGGGTGCCGATAGATAAAGTCTGTACGTACCCTGCAATGTCGAATTGCGTACCGTGTCGGCGTACCTAGAAGACACGATACTGACTGCGTACAGTCAAATTCATTGATGAGACCGAGCTCATAGAATCTGGGTATCAGACCTTTCCAGACGACAACATCGGAAGCGATGGAGGCAACAAGCTGTCTGAGCTCCCAGAGCCAGTGCAGACCGCCAACTTACAGGCTGGGCTTCAACTGTCAAGGCATGACAATGAGAGTCCTTCAGCGCATCAGCCTACATCACTGTCCGGCACCAATGATCAGAATTCGCACTTCATCACAGTGGGACAAGTCACACAGCACCGACAAGCGGCATCGCAGGGAGATATTAGAGCTTCCTCGGTCGGACATGGTGTTGAACTAGTCACCAATAACCTCACGCCAGAAACGGCCTTGAGCACGCATTCTGTGGTGAACGAGGACCTGCAGAGCTGGCATTTCTTGGGTTCTAGTCCTGAGAGTCGTTTCGCTCCGTCAGTCCCAAGTCCGAACACCGAGTCCCGTATGCAGGCATCTCAGCAGCCTGGGAGCCCTCTTACGTCTGCGCAAGAAGCTTCACTGCTGCGTCGGTTTTCTGAGATAGGTGAATGGATAGACCTCGCTGACTCGTCTCAAACTTTCTCGCACAAAATCCCTCAACTTGCTATTCAAGATACTCTACTCAAATCGATCACCATCGCAACTGCAGCAAAGCAATTATATCTTACCGGGCAGTTCGAGAACGGCAAGGCTATAGCCGAAAGAAACTACGCCACCGCAATATCACTTCTTATTCAACGGATCGGAAGTGGTAACCCACTCTCCGCGAATACTTTCGCTGGTTTAGTCATCATCGCTTCTTACGAAATGCTCAACGCCAATGGGCCTGAGTGGCAGAACCATCTCGGGGGCGGGTTTTCGTTTGCAAAAGCACAACGCATAAACGGTTCGTGTGGAGGAATCGAAGAGGTTGGATTTTGGGTCACTGCCAGACAGGAGGTCGTGCGCTGTCTTCTAGCAAGATCGAGCTTACGGTTGCATCCGGACTTGTGGGAGGCCAGGCTAGGACAAGTAGTACGGGAAGGCGACGAGGATTTAGCATTTAATCAGTAAGTATAGTGCAATTCGTCCGTCAAGAGTATACTGACAATCAAGGGTTCTCACTATACTTGCAAAGGTAGTCAACTTTATGGCTGAACCCGAAACGACATCCTCGACTGGGCATGAATCCCTGTGCAAAGAATGGCAAGCCATATTCGACTTACTACAGCATTGGGAATCGTCCGTTAAAGGTTTCATGTTTCCAATATCTATTGTCGAAGAAGAAGGGAATATATTTCCTACTATTTGGTTTGCACAGAGTGTCACCGGTAAGTTGATCTGGAGCAGTCGCCATCATCAATTGCGGAGCTAAAAAATGTCCAGCCAACGCATACCAGCTGTTCCATCTCGCAAACATCCTTCTCCTGAGTTTGAATCCATCACTGGAGCGAAGCTGCATCCTAGCATTCCGCAGCATAGAGGTTTGTCTGACCATACCCTTGACGTCCCCAAACGCTGTCGTTGACCGCTCCCAGAAAGTACTCCTCTACCACGCACGATCCATCTGCGGGATTGCCCAGAGCAGGCCACCTGCAAGCTGTCGCATCAATTCAGTTCAGCCCATCTATTACGGTACGATAATTCAACGATTTAATACCCGCATCCCCTGTCAGTGTGTGTATGCTGACGATTAGGCCTTTGTAGCTGGATGCTGTTTCAGTGACAAAGACGAGCAAAAAACAACGATTAAATTGCTCGAGGATATTGAAGACGAACTTGGCTGGGCAGCAAAGTATCGAGTGCGGGCATTATATCAGCAGTGGAATTCGGTGATAAAGTAGGCCAATTTCAGACCTCAACTTTGGTGGAGACTCGACGTGAACTATGATCATCTTTTTGTAATAAACAGATATTTAATAGTTTAATGACATACATGAGACCTGCGGCAATCAACTCGAAAAAAGCACGACCTATATGTCCGCACGTTACGGCTCTCCTTCCCGTACGCCAGTCAAACATGTGCAATGCCTAGATCTTACACCTGCTTCTTAACACTACTGACAAATTCTAACCCACTTGTCAAACGTCCGTAGGCCGCCTCAAGATAATCCGTCATGTAGTTCTCTCTAGGCAGCCACGGCGCAGTATTGCCAGCCTTGGGTAATGCACCCTTTGCCTTCTCGATGTATGTCGAGGTCAGATTCAGCACGACCTCGGGCTTCAGCTTTGCGTCCGGTGGGACTCTGGCGGTGGCGCTTGTCTGCCCGTTCCTGTCCATGTGTTTTAGCAAGCGGACCACCAACGTGGCCGTCGCGTCGGCGCCCAGCGTCCAGCTGGCGTTCGTGTAGCCGATGACGAATGCGAGGTTGGGCACATCCTGCAGCATGACGCCTCGCCAAAAGTACTTGTCGGAGACAGTAACAGGCTTGCCCCCGTCGACACTGAGCCTGGTCCCACCGGCTAGTTGCACCTTAAGCCCGGTCGCCGTGACGATGATGTCAGCGGGGATGGCCTTGCCGGATTTCGTGCTGATGCTGTTGGCGTTAACGGATGTGATGAGGTCGGTCACGACGTTGGCCTTCCCGGATTGGATACTCTTGAAGAAGTCGCCGTCGGGACAGAGACAGAGGCGTTGATCCCACTATCGAGGTTGTCAGTTTTTGTGTAAAATGGCGTGCATGATTTGTTTTGGCCTCTAACATACCGGGTTATATCTTGGCTTGAAATCAGGATCAATCGAGGCGTACCCGGGGAGCTCTTCTCTAGTCTTTTTTTCCAGCTCTTTTCGGGCCGCATTGGGGAAGTATTGACAAAATTTGAGGAACAGGAAGGGTACAATAAGGTACTTGAGGCGAACAACTTGGTGCGCCAACCGCGCTGGAAGCCACCTTTGGAGCCACTCGGCCGTTGTGTCGCGTTGAGGGATGGTAGTAATATACGATGGGCTTCGCTGGAGCATGGTGACCTGCCCTGCTTTGTCGACTAGGTTGGGAATCAAGGTGATGGCCGTGGCACCGCTTCCGATCACAACGATGTTCTTGCCCGTATAATCCAGATCCTCCGGCCAGAATTGAGGGTGGATGATCTGCCCCTGGAAACCCTCGAGTCCGGGTATATCCGTCTTGAGAGCTTCATGGTAGTCATAGTATCCAGTGCCCATAATGACAAACCGCGCCGTAAAGGATTTCTTCTCCCCATTGGCATCCACAAGCAACGACCACTGTTGCCTATCACTGGACCAATCGGCAGAAAGCACCTTATGGCGATACTGGATCTTGCCATCAATGCCATACATCTCGGCCGACTCCTTCATGTAAGTGCGTATGGATTCGCCATCTGCAATGGCATTTGACTTGCGCCATGGGCGCCACGAAAAACCAAACGTGTACAAGTCCGAATCTGAGCGGATCCCCGGGTAGCGGAAGAGATCCCACGTCCCTCCAAGGGCATCTCGTTCTTCCAAGATGGTGTAGCTGTAGTGAGGCAGCTGGGTCAGGAGCCTGTATGCTGAGTTGATCCCGGAAATCCCTGCGCCCACGATAAGGATATCGAGGTCTGTCCTTGCTTCTGTGTTTGCTGAGACCATGTTGGAAACGTAGAGAGCAAGGGCGAAATGCCTGACTGGCTGTGTAAATTAAGATCTACCTTTATAAATCGCGGATTGGACGTTGACTGGAATTGTCAAGAAATCAAGAGAGGGCGCTTTACTGAAGCAAATGTGCCAAAGACCAAGACGGGCGATTTAGGATGAATTTACAGTTGAGAAACAGGGCATCTTATACGTGGGCAAGTCTACAGTAGAACATTAACAACTTCGATGATACGGCCAACACAGTCAAAAGACCCAACCTCGGCGCTGGACATAGATTACAAATGCGCCATGCAATGTGAGGCGCATAGGAGCATCCATCGCTCTGCAATAGATATCATGATTAACCTCGCAACGACTACATCCCGAACCAACTCCGTGAAATCGTAGCCCTTTGGAATTTTTGTAGATATGGAGTTTAGATGGAAATACTGCCGAGGTTGACCGGCTTGTGGTAGTGAGTTGGGAGTTGAATGGCAAGTCTTAAGTGGGTCAAGTGCGGGATGCAGGCGGCGGGTTTGAAGCTGGAAAGACTACCGAGCAGTATGTAACAGCGATTTGGTGGGTTGACGGTACTGTACCGCCTGCAGAAATATCGAAGCTATCATCCTGCATGTAAAACTACGTGCCAAGTCGGAGTCAAGCCTGCATAGTAATGAGAGCAACAGCACGATGGTGGGGACCGTGGCGGGGAAATGGAGAAGCCGACTTTCGGGTCCTAGCACTTGCCCAAGCTCTAGCTACCGCGACAGTGCGGTCTTTGCTTCCGACAAGAATGTGGGATGGTTACGTGCGTCGTGGTGTGAATCTGTTGGACCTAGATTTCTGGTTTGCTAATAGCTTTGGCTTGGCCTCTCAGGGACTTGGAGTGGAGCATTGATAACGCGGAAGATGCATTTCTTCTGATAGGAGATGGCAATTTATCCGAGATCTCGTCTTGGGACACATGGTGGTTGGCAACTTTGCCGTTCGGTCACACTCAATTCAACGCGGAATATGGGGTCAGGGGTATCTCTACCAGTCTTTGCGGGGTTGGCGGCCTCAAGGGCACGACTCTGCTAGATCTGACTCGTGGATTGTGGATCCAATTGAACCACAATGCCTCGATACATGCTCATGGTCAGTTGGGGCCTCTCGAATCGTTGAAGTCACTATTGATCCTGTTCCTTCCTGCCTGCTTTCAGGAATTTCCAGTGACTACTTGGGTGACTGCTCTACGACATACAAGGATTTCCCACCCTTCAATACACGTCAAGCAGGTACAACAGGCCTAAATCGACAGCAAACATGAAAACGGCACTGGTCACCGGTACTTGAGTCTTGTGGAGAGAATGAGGGTATCTGCATCTCTCGCTAACGCAGTGATCCAGGTGGGTGCTCAGGCATGGGACTCGGTCTAGTCCAACACCTCCTGTCCAAACCCGACTGGAAGGTCGTAATCGCAGACATCCGGCCAGAAGCATATCAGGCCATCTCATCCTCGCTAGATCCTGTCCGCCATAAATTCATCCGCACCGACGTCGCCTCATGGGACGACCAAGCCGCTCTCTTCAGGAAAGCCTTCGACTGGTCAGGAGGACGCATCGACTTCTTTGCCGCCAATGCCGGCACGGTCGAGAGGGCGCACTTCACCAAGCCAGACTGTGACCTAGAAGCCGAACCCATGAAGCCCAACATGTTCTGCACTGAGGTCAATCAGCTCGGAGTCTTCTACGGCCTCAAGCTCTTCGTACACTACAGCCGGCGCACGACACGGGCGTTGAAAGAGAGCACCAAAAATGGCATACCTTTCAATCCAAAAATGGTCATCACTTCCTCCTCCTCAGCCATTTACCCGTTCCCGGTCGCCGTAGAATATGCCGCGACCAAAGCCGCCGTGCTCTCGCTGACCCGCGGCGTCGGCAAATCCCTACTGGCAAGCGACAACATCGCCGTCAACTGTATCATGCCCGCGTACGTCGATACGGGCCTAACACCGTCCGAAGTCACGGCTTTGTGGCCCAAGGAGTGGCTCACGCCCATTAGCACCATAAATCGCGCGTACGACGAGTTGACGGAGACATCCGGCGCCGTGGACCAGGACGGCAAGAGTGATGGCAAGCACGGTAAGGTCAAGGCCGGCCAGGCCGTCGAGTGCGTCGTGGATAGATTGTTCTACCGCAAACCTGTTGAGTATGCGGACGAGAGCCAGAAGTTCCTTATCGAGCAGAGTTTCACACCTGATGGCGCGTGGATGCGCGGGTTTCCGGACAGGATGAAGATGGAGTTGGCGCCGACGACTGCTGGAACTTGATTGCCTTTTGTTTTGTGGCAATTGAGAGTTTCAAGGTGTTCTGGGTAATTTGAGCCACCGCTGAGTGTCTATAGGGCTTGCTCTCACCGATTGCAAAGGGCTTCACTAGAAAGAATAATGCTGCAGAAGAGTATCGGATAAATCGATGCGTCGAAATCGGTATATTCAGAGGTAGCCATCTCCTCCTTAGATTCCTCCACCTATTCAATCTGGAATGTACTTTGGAGGAATATCTAGGAGCTGCATCGTATCAGCGACGACCGGAGATTCAATAGATGGAGCTCACATTCAATTCTTTTGAAGGTTGAATCTTGCTGCTGCCTTTTTGAAGATCTCACTAGGCTTGCTTCCTTCAATGGACGCTATTGTTTGACGGTGGTGCATGGTCTCCTGCCCGTGAGTAGAAGTCGCTGGTAACGAGGCTTGCGCATACTGGCCCTTTCCTCAGCATCCCACGAGAGAAAGCGAAACAAACTTGCGATTCGAGACAACAATTGGGAACAGTCAACCCTAAACCAATCACAGAGGGTCTACAATGGCCTTTCGAAGCAGATTGATAAGGATTGATTACGGCTGCAGTATCATTGCAGCCTACGTCAGGTCTTGACTAGAATTGCAATCCGGTGGGAAGATCCCAGCAACGGAATCCTGTCATGATGACATTGGCCGTGTTCAGTCTTTGCGTCCCAATTGAAGCTCATTACCTTTTTCGGTTTGGTGGTTTCGAATCCCCAACTCCAAATCTTCAATCCATCATTTTGCATGACTAGGGATCAGACAGAGAGTGACCCGTGGACAGCAGGAGTATTGTTGGCGCAAGAACTGGGGGTAGCATGCATAAGATGATAGCGAGAGCGTAAGTGAATATACCTCAAGATTGCCTCATGCCTACATACTTCGTTTGTGTAGGATCGACTGGTAATCAGGAAGTGGCCAGGATGGCTTTAGCGTTGCCTTTGACGCTTCCCCGTGCCAAGACATCGATGTAGTCATGTGATTTGACCAAATGTCCGACAACCACATACGGCAGGTGAAGCGATAATTTTCGCCCACAATCCCAAAATTTCCCCAAGAGGCTCATCTCAGCATTGCACTTGACAAGCCGATTAAACCAGCACTCACTCTCCCCATACCCAAACAAGGCGCAGGATATCAATTTCTTTGCGACCGCACATTCTCTTCATTCACAATGGCACCCGTTGCTGCTTCCCAGGTAAGGCCAACCGAACCGCTTTGCTGTGTCCACCCTTGAAACTCGGGATGCGCAGGCTTTTGGCGCATCCAGGGTCAAGAGGGCAGAAGAGAACAGTAGGCTAAGGTTTTTTTCTCTTTTCTATCCATGTAGGCCCGAAGCCAGAAAGGCAAGACCACCAAGGCCAAGGTCACCAAGAAGGTACGTCATCGTCGTCGTCGTCGTTGTCGATGCAGTCCGAGCCCGTGAATTCGTGCTGACCATCTGTCCCCCGCAGTACACCATCAACTGCAGCCAGCCTGTCAGCGACAAGATCTTCGACTTGTCTGCATTCGAGAAGTTCCTCCACGACCGGATCAAGGTCGAGGGCCGCACCGGAAACCTGGGCGATAACATCGCCATCTCTCAGGTCGGCGAGGGCAAGATCGAGGTCGTCACACACATTCCTTTCTCCGGCCGCTACCTGAAGTACTTGTACGTTCTACTATACATGCCCTAGGCACTTGGGGGCGGAGCGACAACTGACGATCATGCAGGACCAAGAAGTTCCTCAAGAAGCAACAACTCCGTGACTGGCTCCGTGTGGTGTCGACCAGCAAGGGTGTCTATGAATTGAGATTCTTCAATGTCGTCAATGACGAGGGTGAGGACGATGATGAATAGATGGAATGATACTTGGGTGGATCAAAAAGTACTGTGATGTCTACGGCCCTATCCTCTGATAGAGGTGGATTTGATACCTCATATTCTCCAATTCAATGGGGTACTTCAAGACGGAATTCAATCTGAACCATCGGGAATCATCAGCAACGTGTTTCTTCCACTTACTGCTCTCTCCACCCGCCACTTGTAACAGCGTATGATCGAGTAGCCATTTCATGGGATATTGTTTCGTCTTTGCATTGTCGCCTTGGCCTAGCTTGATCTCAGAATAACTCCCGGGACTATCGACAACCAAGAGCCAGGAACCCAGAGGCATGGTCTCAGTAAGCGCCAGCAAAAATGCAGTGGTCTGAGATATCGAGGTCGTGAAGAGTTCGTTCAGGGTGAACATGATGGTACACAAGTTGACGGCACCGAGGATGCCACGTAGTGCGCCTTCGTCTACTGCAAGAATGTCGTGTTGAGAAAACCGGACTGTGATCTGGTCGCTGGTGACGAGGGGTTTATTCGCCAACTTGGCGCTTTCACTTGCATACGCTGATAGCGGCGGCGGCATCGATAAGGCGTCTTGCAGCTTCGGCAGACAGCGGGACCAGTCCGCAATGTCTATGCAGAGGACTTGCAGCTGGGACAACGAAAAGGATCGCGCGGCAGCGGCACATGCAGCCAGCTCGGCCCCAGCGCCACCTCCAATGCAAGCGATTCTGGAAGCGCTTGGTGGCGGTGGGCCTATTGCGTTGGAGCTGGACACGGTTTGGCCGAGCCATACTTCCTGCAAGTCGCTGTGGAGGAAGATATCAGTATAGCCAAGCGCACGGCTGGCGCTCCATCGCAATGCATATGCATCGAGGTATTCTTGTTTGGCAAAGGCAGAGGCAAAGTCCCGCAGGAAGAGGTGGCCTTTGACCTCTTGGATGACCGATTTCACGTCAAACTGACGGTCAAGAGAAAAGGCGCGGCTGAACACGTCTAGGATCATCTGTTGCAACTCCATCGGGATTGACATGACTTCGACGTGGTTTGGTGCATGATTGGCGCGTTTTGGAGTCATCTGGCTGGAACCAGCCTTGATTGCGACCTTTTGCTTCCTTGTTGGTGCCATCGTATTGGTTCTTGGAGAGATGTGCGGGCGCTGCTGCTGCTGGAAGCCTTGGCTTGGTCAGGAGAGTCGGAAGACACTGGCAGCTGGGACTCGGCGGGAGTCGTGTTACATCA
Organism: Exophiala calicioides; assembly: GCA_001599795.1. Taxonomy (NCBI): domain Eukaryota; kingdom Fungi; phylum Ascomycota; class Eurotiomycetes; order Chaetothyriales; family Herpotrichiellaceae; genus Exophiala; species Exophiala calicioides. The sequence goes on from BCHZ01000004.1 coordinate 2,928,168, forward strand.
ATAATCAGGGCATGGCACACAAGGTGAAGGGCGTGGTGTAATATCCGAGATTGAACAATCAGCTGTGTTTCCAGACGTCTGCCAAAACATCCAAGTGCAAAGGTTGTGGTCATGGGCGTTTTGGGTCGTTACGTGTCCATGATGGGTCGCTCTCTCAACTTGGGAGAAGAATTGGTAGTGGACGAAAGGAGGCCAGATGCAGATGTGGTGCTTGGGTCGCGTGTCGGGGTTTGGTTAGCACGACCTAATCCAAGCCACACCGGGGATGGAGAAGGCAGAGAAGGCAGAGAAGGCAGCGAAGGCAATCCAGGAATGCTGGCTGTCAGTTGACTGACTAGAAGGTTGCAACTTGGTGTAACTTGCAAAGGCACGCCGTTGTCATTGGGCACACTGTCACAGGAAAAAATCCTCCTGCAGGCAGCACTGCAGCAGGCTGTGGCACGAGAAGAATAATGGAGGCGAGTGTGCCGTCTCTCCGTGTTCTGCATAGCGCTAGAGACGGAGTGGCTGCAGGGATCGCGAGGGATGGGCCAGGACCCAACTCTCGAAAGGTCTGGAGCCTGACGGTTTGTGATGGGTTCGGGCCACAGAAGCGGGCAGTTCAGCTCTGGGTTTCTTCAGCTAGCCCACTCGACGCCCGCATCGGCGTGGGCGAGGGACAGTCAAGGGTCTTGATCGAGATACGAGGAGCGACCGTTTGAGGTTTAGCGAAGATAGTGGCCTCGCGGTGTTAACCGAGATGAAGATCTCTCGTTGTCGGAGAGACCATGCGCCCCAAGTCTCATCTTCTGATCTCCATGTGTCTCAGCAGCGTTGTGGCTTCGTCCTTCAGATTCCCTGGTCGATTCCCGGCCGATGCGACGGAAGTATCCGCACAAATGGCTTGCTCTTGTCACTTGTGGTCTTCCTCTGTAAGCCTCCTGGGAGACTAGAGGCTGCAGTCTGGACCGAAAGTCTCTTCCCCTGGTGTCTGGTGGTGTGCGAGTTGAAGTGCATCAGTGCTGCAGTTCCTGCATAAGCGCATAGCTTCGGGTCCGCCCTAACCCACGAAGGAGTGCCAGCGACGCGAACGGGGGGGTGTCCTGCGCTGGTGGTTCGTGCACACGCTGCGGTGAGGAGAGAATGACAGAGACAGCACTCGGGGGTTGACGAGGGACACCCCCTACAGGGCCGCAGATGAGAAGGAGAAGGCCATGGTAATGGTGATGGTGAAAATGATGATGACGATGATGATGATACATAGTGGTGATGATGAACAAGGCCACGACGACAGGGTGCACAGATTGAGGCCGCAGCCAGCAAGTTTACGGGGTCCCTTGCGGGAAAAGAGTGGAATCGGGGCCAGCTAGTGGCGACTCGGGCTCGTAGGGTGGGAAAAGTCCATCTCTACGAGATTAGTCTCCTCTTTTTCACTCTGCCAACTCATCTCCGTGCTGGTTGCCGGCCGGTCAGGCCTTTTGGCTAGTTGTCCTGTGATGAGTGGTGGCCCTGGTGAGTGATGAGCACGGAGGGTGCGGCCGTGCCTCGACGACCCTGTATCAGGGTATCAGGTTGACGGACAACGGCCGTCACTTTTCGACGAAGCCCATGGAGAGGCTGGCATGCTGGCATGCTCTCATGTTGGCCGCCCAATGCGGCTGTCAGCGTGCCTAGAAGAGGAGCATCTTATCATCCACAAGCGGTCCACGATGTCATACTCAAAGCGATCATGATCGAAACCCAGGGCGGCTGCTCCATACACTACTACACAGACGAAGTAACATGGCAGACTACGGATCATAAGTACTGAGTAATTCTGCCTGTGGTGTGTGGTGGCCACTCTCCAGGCTGTGCAAGTATGGAGTACTCTGGGTACTGAGTAACGAAAAAAGAGCTGGGGGCCGCGGCCAGTTGCCCAGCTGAGGTCCCAGGCTTAAACCTACCTAAATCTACCTAAACCTACCTAAACCTACCTAGATGTAGCCTAGGCGTGCCTAGGACCCTTAACTTTCAAGGCACATGACTAGGCCCAACGCCAAACTCGAACTCCCGGGGCTTCCACCTACCTCTTCCTCTATACTCCTCCATCTCGTCCTCCATCCCACCCATCCACCTCAACCACTCTCTCATCCAAGAGGCTTCAACCGCCTTTTGGCTCCTGGAGGATCCTAGTCGATCTTCACCCAGGTAGCCGTCCGCTCATTCACCACCGTCACCGCCCTCACCACCACCTCCACCATCACCACCACACCCTCATCTTTGATCCTCTCGATCTGAATTCCCTTCACAGCCACCAACACCGTCGGAAACCCGCCACCGAGCGAATCCCAACCCTCCTCCGAGACCTTGTACAAATCACTCTTTACCAAATTATTGCAGCAAATCACCTCTTTATCCCAATGGGCCGTCGTTCCTTTGCTAAGGCTTCATCCACATTCATCAAGGTGCCCGAACTTCAGCCGTCTACGTCGCACCTGCCTGCGGGCCACAAGGGACGATAAACATTGTTGGGTGGCTGCTTTATTGACTATGACTTCTTTTTCTTTGCCTGCCTCAGTACCGCCGGTTCTGTCTCCGTTCGATTCAAACACCACCACCTCCACTCCTCCTCGATCTCCTCCGGTCCATCGGCGACGCCCCTCTCGAAGTCCCAATGTGGCGCCCCTACCGATCTTCTCTTTCAATCCGGGCGCAGATGAGACATCTGATTCTCTAGAATTAGGAGGAATAAGAGGAACGAGAGGAACCGACATGGCAAGCCAGATCAACACCAACACCGTGGCCGGCGAGGGCCCACGCCGACCTATGCGAGCGCTGGCTTTGCCTGAATTCAAATTCAACCCGGGTGCTGATCTCCCACCGGAACGAAGCTCGAGTCCAACACACCCCGTCTTGCAGGAGATGGCTCTCAACCAGCAACGCGCTGTGCGATCTGCAAGACCAGCCCCGTTGCCTGCCTTCACTTTTGCACCCAGCATTCCGATTGCGCAACCCTCGCCGAGTCCTACAAAATCAAATATTGGCGATGTACAACCTTCTGCCCGTTCGGGTCATCGACGAGGAGCCAGTGAATTTGTTGGTGGTGGGAACGATGGGCCTCAACTGGTCAACACCAGTCCTGAGAAGCAGGAATCTCGACCACAGGCACCCGTTACCGGAGTATCAAGGGGTCATGTCCACCGCCGTTCGCAAGCCGTTTCTATCTCTGACATTGACACCTCCGAGCTCATCAAGGCAAACGCTTTGGCCAAGGCGCGGGCCGGCTCTACACCAACCTCCCCTTTGGATGGCGCACTGGCCTTCTCGTTCCCTCGCCAAAGTCCTCACATCCGGCAGTCCATGTCACATGTCGTTCGAACTCCGCCGTCGTCACCTCAACGAAGAGGCAGTGCACCGGGAGTTCGTCCCCGCGTCGGCTTCTCCGATCATGTCGATGTGATTCCGAGACCGTTGTCTTTAATTTCATCCGAAACCGAGGGAAGCAATTCAACTATCCGCGGAGGTCACTCTCTATCAGGAAGCATTAATTCGATAGCGAGTCCGACACCCCGTCCGAACCTTGCCATTACCTCGTTTGTGGATGCCCCTGGCTCTCCAGAACGACCCCAAACGGCGGATGCACTCTCTACTCTTTCGCCAGGGATGGCTTCTGCAGATAGAGAGATGTCCATGATTAATCTTCCTAAACGGCCGCTCTCTGCGTCTGGGTCACCTGGAACGTTCAGCTCTGGCAGCCCTCCCAACAAAAAGAAATACTTCTGGCTCAACCATTCCAATTCTGGCTCCCCGTCTACGACTCCAAGAACCGAACAAAGCGACCCCATGGATCTCTGCTCTCCTGCTCCGCCGCCTCAGCCTTCCGCCCTACAAAGTTCGGGGGATCGACCGCGACCCAAAACCTCGTCTGGTGAGATGAGCTCTAGCTCAAAGAAGCGAAAGTATCACACCTGGACGTCCGGAATCTTCTCACGAAAATCGGAGAAGCGGTCAGTCAAGACTAGGGAACCGGAGCTCCCTGCTCTTCCCACTTTGATCAGACGACCAAGCGACCGGCTAAACGAGATCTTCGATGCTGACGACACAATTGTAATCCGAAATCCTTCGCCCGTGACATCGAGGGTTCGTGCTCCTGCACGAAACCAGACCCCACTCCAGATTCCCACACCCGTACACCCCTCGGACCAGATTACCAGCCCTATCCTGGACTTGGACGCCGCTCTAGGTCCATTTGGAAGTGAGGAGAAACTTGGACAGGAACCCAACTCCAGAACCGGCCCCTCCCGAATCGCCAAACTGCACAGTAGTGAGCGGCGAGGTAATGTGGATGCATTCGGCACTGTCCATAGGAGAACGGAATCGGCTCCAACTATGCCGGCGGTCAATCGATCGACTTTTGGCATCCAACATATGGGAAGCAATGCATCTTTGACTGGTGACGTGTTCGACGAGGAAGAAGAAGATAACTTCCTAGCGGGAGAAACTGGCCACGCAGATGACTACCGTATCTCGACAGACTCGAGACTCGATTCTGATCCGTTCCAGGCTACAGATGCTCTCGACGTTGTCGCTCAACAAGCACCTCCAGCGTTAATTCCGATCCCAGCAGACGGACTGGGCCTGTCAATCGCGAATGACCTCAGCGATGGAGTCATGATTGTTGATTCTGACGAAGAGGTTCCTCGAGTGGATGCCCGGTCTTCAAATTCGACAATCGAGGCTCCCATCTTACCAGATTTTGAAGGCCAAAAACGTCCCACATCTTCCCCGATGGTGTTTGCGTATCCGGCACCACAGTCGCATTATGCATCGTCTACAGAAGGTCGCACAACGTCAGCTTCAATGATGTCTTCACCAGATGCCGACCACGTCTCATTTGACAATCTCTCGCGTCCGTCTCGATTTCTTGGTGAACCCAGTCCGGAATTTGTACTACGTGCTTCGAACGACGACCTACCCTCTCTCAGCGACAGCATCTCGAGTGGGGCCTTGCCGAGGTTCTCAAGCAGCGCCGGTACAAGATCTTCTGTTGAACACCGTTCTGCTTCCATGATTGTTCCTTCGACTTCGAGATCGAACAACCAACAAGCCTGGAAGCGAGCGAGCTTGGCCAGTCTCAATCGCCTGATTCCTGGATCCTCGAACGGCAGCAAACTCAAATTTGAAACCGTGCCGGATGCCACTGTCACAGACGAGAGGAGCAGAAAGAAAACGAATAGGATAAGCAAACTGATGCATTTTTGGCGAACGAAAGAAAAGGCAGAAAAATGATATCACTATTGAAACATCGACAAGGATGTCAACATGACGGCTTTATGACCAGAGCTAAGGCGTTTGGGAGCTCTGAATGAATTACGGTATTGGCCGCTTTGGTCCGCGGGGGGTTTGATGGACAAACTTACGACATATGCACGAGGGGAGAGGCAGTCGACCTAGAGGACGACAACCGAAGAACCTCTTTTTTCTTCTCACTTGAGTCAATCGTTCGAAAGTAACTTTCTTGCCACCAGTTCAGCCTTTTTTTGCTGACTGGGCAACACCACACGGGCACTTGAGCCACACTACTCAACCTTTTTTTTACTACCTGGAAGGATTGCGACAGAGCAACAGATCGAACAAAAATCAAAGCAATTATTTTGCACCAGAAGGGACGCGGTCGCGCATACAGAGGCATGTCGGACTATCAACGTTCTTTCCCCTTTTTTTTCAAAGTCAGCTGAACATGAAGAATTGACCCCACTTTTTGTGAATATGGATGGGCAGAGATGTGGATGAGTTTGAGACTCGTTTGAGTTGAATGAGCTGGATCTGTGGAAATAGGAAGGGGATAGGGAAACAGTCATTCACACCTCCAAAGAGCCAGTCAAGCATAACCCACATGCGTTGTATGAGAACGAACAGACAGACGACCACTCATTACCTAGACTACTTAGTTACTCTCCACGACCCCCCCCCCCCCGGGCACTTCAAGTGACTGGCGGACAGTCGTCGATAGATAGATTTCAGGAACCCATATGTGTCTCTGGCCTCGACTGGGGTGTCGAGTACGGAGCAGAGATGATCGAATCAATCCAATCTCCTCATCCACACGAACATAACCATTATGCATTTTCATTAGTCGGATTTATTCAAGTTCCCAAATAAGGAGGGTGCAGGATATCGTTGATAGTCTGGGCGCCAAGTTATGCAACACCCTAGACTTGCAACACGCGTCGAAGCGCGTCTCAACACATTACTCTACTTACTGTTCTTCAAATTACTCAACCAACAGGCTATCAATCGATTTCCTATGGCGATAAATAGAGAGGATAACCTCCAATTAGCTATATCTGACTATCGATCTCGGCGCTATCCATCTATTCGTGCCGCTGCCATCGCTCACGATATCGACCATACAACACTAAGCCGTAGGCTTAAAGGATCACTCTCAGCCACTCTCTCTCACGAATCTCAACAGCTCTTGTCAAATGAACAGGAGATGTTATTAAAGCGATGGATTATCGACCTCGAGGCCCAAGGACATGCCCCTAGCTTTACTATCCTTCGAGAACTCGCCCTCGTTGTTAGTAAGGCTAGCGGAGGCCCCGAACGCATTGGCAAGAAGTGGACCGCTCGATTTATTCAACGCCATCCTGATATTAGCTCAAAGGTAGGCCAAAAGATTCATGCCAAACGCGTTAATTGTACTACTCCGGAGGCCTTAACGGCGTGGTTTGATTCCTTTAAGGCTATTCGAGAGCGCTATCAGGTCCAGACCCAGGATATCTACAATATGGACGAGACCGGGGTCGCCCTAGGCGTCTACAGTAACCAGCGAGTTATTGGAAGATCAATCTCGACCACATCTCTCAAAGAGACACCAGAATCTCGCGAGTGGGTGTCAATTATTGAGACAATCTCAGTAACTGGCCAGCGTCTACGTCCGCTAGTTATTTTCAAAGGAAAGAGCCTCCAGACCAGCTGGTTTAGCGACGATATCGTTCCCGACTATTTCTACACTGCCTCAGACAACGGCTGGACCTCGAATGACGTTAGCGTCGCCTAGTTACGCCAGATATTCCTTCCAGAGACAGTTACCAATCGCTATCGACTCCTACTAGTTGACGGCCACAAAAGTCACGCATCCGTCAAATTTATGTGGGAATGCCACCAAAATAGAGTCGTTCTGTTCTATTTAATCCCCCATTCTAGCCACGTCCTTCAGCCTCTTGATCTATCTTGCTTTTCGCCTCTTAAAAGCAGTTATCGAGATCAAATTGCTGACTTAGCTAGATTCGACGATGCAGCCAGCGTCAAAAAGTATAGGTTCATTAAATGCTATCAAAAAGCTAGCCAGGAAGGCCTAACTAGCTATAATATAAAGGCAGGCTGGCGAGCAGCGGGGCTATTCCCGTGGGATCCTCAAAAGGTAATCCGATCGAGTCAGGTTCAGCAAAGTGCCAATTCTACGCAAGTTCACCCATAAACGCCACCAAATCGCAAGCGACGACGATCAGTTACCGATCTATCTCAGACGCCTAGGCACAGGCGAGATATTAACAGCGCAATTTGCACTGTATCACGTCAAGTATCGATTAGTCGCCCAATGCGCTCAGTTCTCAACAAAACAGGCAAAGCGTTTGATCAATTACAGTGGGAACTAGTGCAATTACGCACTCAATTGGCAGCGAGGGTTACTGAGATTGATCAACTAAAGAGGAAGACTTAAAAAAAGGCTGCAATTGATTGCAATGAGACGTTTGCTAGCATCGATTCTATCCAACAAGCCCGTGAGGCACTCAACGCCTTGTCAGCACTGCCAACAGCGCCTAGGGTAACAAGAGCGAGTGCAAGCGCAAGTGTAATTGGCCCAATGGACGCATACATGCATGTATTTAGCATCAATTGGGCGCTTTGTTGCGTAATCACAGATTTATGTCGATGCATAGGCACTCCAAAGCGTGTTGCAAATCTAGGGTGTTGCATAACTTGGCGCCCAGACTTATATATATTATTTCACGCCGCCCACTAGTCCAATACCAGGCGTGCGTAAATCGATCGACGACACCGGGATCGGGGCACACGGATACCACTTAGACTTGGACTTGGACTTGGGATTACAGCTCTTTGTCAACGGTTCATCATGCATTCGTTGCTTTACTTCGACTATCGTTCCCGAACAGTACCGAGTACCCACGCCCGCCGCCTTTGCTCAAACCCGATTCAAGTTCCCAAGACAACCCCTTTGCTGCGCCTTGTCGTCCATGTATGCATCCGTGTGAAAAAAGCCCAGTGGGAACAGATCTGGTCATGTGATAAATCAAACATCCTGCTCGGCGCACCATGTACAAGATGTGATAGAAGACGCCAGTTACCCGTTGACGGTCAAGGTCAATCAATGCCTCACGATCAGAGCCTGATCGAACCGACGCCACAGTCCGCCGCCTATTTCCGCGCTTGTTCAACCATACGCTCATACCGCCCAGTTGTCTCCAGAGGGACAGGCACTCTTGCTGTGAAAGAGACCACCCGGCGCCTAGGAGTATTTGTATTTGCGCGTTTGCATTCGCCAAAATCATCATCATCGTAGCCATGATTGAGAGCCATATCATCACCGCTTAACGCCCACCGGCCCGTGGGTTGCGCTCCCTACACGGCCGCTGGTCTTGCGGATCTTGGTCTTGTCTTCACCGCCGCTCCTCCTAGGTGACTCCCTTAGCGTTCTGGTCTTGGGGATACCCATGGCGCCCATCCCGCTGGCCGAACGCGGTGTCTTGGGTCGGTTCCCTGGCTGTGTCTTCTCGCTCTTGGTGCTGAGTTTCAGGTTCTCCTGCTCTTGAGCAAGCTCGTCCCAAATGGCATTGGTGTCTTCCATTTGGAAATTCATTTCACCGCCATCCTCGTAGATGCCCATCGAATCACCGACGTCAAAGGTCTTGGTCATGGTGGTTGTGGTGGTGGTGTAGGAGACGCTGCGGGCCTTGCCCTTGCTGCTGGGGCTTTTGCTTTGGCTCCGGCGAGCGGCGGCGCGCTGGAGGACGAGCTCTTCGTCACTTTCCGCGTCGTTGGTACTCTGGCGATGTGACTCGACCGTCATCACGTCGCTCTCGCCTCGGGCACCGCTGACACGCACACTGGCCGACGTGGATCGAGCGTAAGGGTGATTCCGGGGGTCCATGCGAGCATATTTCCTCGGTTGGCCCGGAGTCGGGGCTGGGAGATTCTCATCTTGGATCGCGTTTGCACTTGAGACATCGTTGCCATCGATCTCCCCCAAGGCCGACCGCTGTGCACTGGAACGAACGGGGGTGGCAATTTGATTGGCGCTCGGAAGACGCACGGGAGTCTTGGTTGACATTGCTCGAGGGGTGGAGGGTTTGCTGAGCTCCATCTTGGCCTTCCATTGGTCTTCGAGAAACCATTCTCTGAACTGGCCTTGATTCAAATGTAACCAATGCTGCTGAGGGCCAACGACCATGCCAGGACGCATGAAACGCATGAATGCGATGACTTCATTGGCGGTAAAGCCATGGCGATAGATCAGATAGGCGCCAATCAAGCAGCCTGTGCGACCGAGGCCAGCCTTGCAGTGGACTGCGATGCCCTTGTTTTTTGCAATCATGTCGTGTGCCAATTTAATAAACTTCCGGACAATGGGGAGTGCGGGACAGGTCCCGTCCTCAAAGATCATATCGATGTGTTGGATACCGAGGGCGGTAAAGTATGTTGGGCAATAAAGCTCCGAGTTGAGTCTGACGACCAAGCCAACGTCGCGCTGGACGAAGTGGGTAAGCACGTTCTGGAATGGTTGTGATATTCTGGCATCCTGGATTTCTGGCACGCAAGATGGCAATGTGGAATAGGCGGGAGATGTGATGGGTATGGGGGCTGTGGGTTCAGATTGTGGTGATGCAAAAGCAACGAACTGCGGTGAGATCCAGTTGAAATCTCCCATGTCAACTCTCTCATATCGTTCGTACCTGGACATGGTCAGCAGTCGTCAATGAATGGGAGGGTCTGGGGACAAACACACTCTTCGAGATTGAATTCTTTGAGTTGGCATAGATTTTCCTCCTTGGCCTTCCACACGCCGTAGACAACGTCTTGAATATTGAGAATAAAGTCGGCCTGGCTGTAACCGGCGTCGCGGAAGGGCATGTACGGAGGGTCGGCCTGGGCGATGGGGGCCAGGGCCAGATGCGGTGGCCAGGCTTGAATCAGGACCATGTAGCAGGCCACCAAGCACGCGGCATTGGCTCGACTTCTCGCATCAGCTCTGCTCCAAAAGACGACCGCCTTGTCATTGTTTGCGGGATCTCCCAAGATTTCGTGGAACTGCACGGCGAATCTGTACAAATGGCCCACGTGCAGTGGGCCAAAGTCGGCGTGGAAGGCATTGTAGAGCAGCGTGTCGTCAATGGTGAAGTAGACGGGAGGAGGTCGCAGGGCTGCGGCAGTCGGGCCCGCTTGGGCTCTGGAGGATTTTTTATGAGGCGATCGCTTGGCTTGGGTAGGATACGGGAAAGGAGTGTGTTCGTTGGGCGGTTGGGTGTAAGATGCTAGATACAATCGGTCTGGAGCGCAGTTGTTAGGAGGCTGGATTGCAGCTGGGTGAGGGGCAGTTTGTTTTGTTTCATACCCTGAATGTATTCAATGACCTGGCCATAGCTGACGGGATGGACCAAGGCTGGGGCCATGGCTACTCCGTCCAAGCAGACGACGAGGAGAGACGCTCGAGGGTGGTGGCGGTGGTTGTGTTGGCCGGATGGAGGCTCAGCGCTGAATGCAACCGTTGCGATCAACAACGACGAGGGATAGCTGGAAGAGGTGTGTAGAGGCTAAAAGCGTAGCATGTCGCAGCGTGATGGAAGAGAGATACAGGCAGAATAATGGAGGCTTTGCGGCATGAACAGATGAGACGAGGAGAGCGAGAGGGACCGAGAGAGAAGCGCAGCAGGATGAGTTGTGAGTTCTGAGCAAAAGCAGTAGCAGCAGCAGCAGCAGTAGCAGTAGTTGGTAGTAATAATAGCTGGGCGGCAGCTGGCAGGCACAGCATGTTATTTGGTGCCAAACCGTCCTAGTGCAGTTTCCTCGGCAACCATCGCTCCTGCAATTCGGCAAGATCACGTGCACGATTCAGGATCCAAAGTCACATGACCAAATCAACCAGACACCCAAATCACTAACTGCGGAGTAATAGTAAGTCCATTCTCATCTCGGCCGCCTCATCCAACTTTCAACTCGCAGTCTTCGTTCCTCCCCGCAGTCGTTGCAATGGCAATGGCGGGTTCTTCAGTCGACCCTTCAGTCGGATTTCCGTGCTCACTGCAAGTATCCCTCGCCTTTGTCCCCCCATCTCCTCCGTTGGTGGCTAACTGGCTGCCTTGTGTCCGACAGGGTCATCGATGTCCCCCTCCTCACCCACCGTCTTGCCTCGTCAGCAATGCGCGCCCTTCAAGTCGACGCTGAGCTGTCTCCTCTGGTCCGCCGCAAGTTTTGTTTGGTCGCCTCAGCCTCGAGCCCGACAACGTCTTGCACCGCAGACGGTCAAACCGACCCGTCGATGCTCCAAGATACGAATACTACCATTCTACGCACCGAATACAACGCCACTACGAATCGAATGCTTCGAGTGGCCGTCAATGGCTTCATGGAGTCGCTGGGCGTTGTGCTGCAAATAATGGAGGAACTGGATGTGGACGTACTCGAATCAGAATCGTAACCTGCACTACTTATTTCAGGACCTAAGGTTTCCCTCTGCCTGGCCTTGTAGTAGAGGAGCACCTCCCAAAGACGCACGTCAAGATGGCGACCAACCAAGTCCCGCCTTGCACACCAGGGGACCTCTGGCCTCGGTCATATACATGGTTCCTTGTCGAAATTACACTCCGGCGGCTCTCCCACCGGATGGACCTGTGCCGCTCGGTGATGCGTCGTCGCTGGTGCTAGGCCTGCTCCCCCGCTTCCGAGACCTTGACGTGTCGTACATAGAACGAGTCCGTTGATTTCTGGTGCCTGCAAGAGAAGGAAATCTCGGGCACGTCCAACCGGCTTCTAAAGCTCGTAGCAGCCGGCCGGGTGGAAGCATCGTCTCCCTGGTCTCCGTCAGAGCCGATGGCGGCGCCTCCGTAGGAGATCATGCCAAAATAATGATTGATGCAAATCTCCGTCCCCGCCGATTCACCTGGCGCGTTCCCTGCTGAGCCTTGCAAGCCCTCCTCAGAAGCAGTCCCGAGAACGAAGCGTGTTCCGCCAAACTCGGTCCCCGGGTTGATGGCCGTCGTAGCGGACGACCAGACCCAAAAACTGACGGTGCTATCTCGCGGAATGATACTCCGGCTTGCCATTTCGGGCGGTGAAACGTCGCGATTCTCTTCAAAGACCGGGAACTCGACGGTGGCATTCTGGGGGTGGAAATCGACCGCCGTATCCAACGACAGGAGTCCCTGTCTCTTACCCCATCCACCACCACCCCCGGTCACTCTGAAGAGTCTTGCACCCCGCCATAGATCCGACAAAACGTCCTGCGCCTGGGCTCCTGGACGGGTTGCACCTTCGCCTTCGCCTTCGCCTTCGCCGTCGACCTGATGATCTGCGTCTGGCGGCTGAACCAGAGCATAGATGCGGAGCGGGCCAGTCGAGGTCGAGGTGGGATTGGCGGCGATGTAATCGGAAACCGCCTTTTCCAGCTCCTGGGAGGCCGGGGTTGTCTGGCCATTCGTTCCGACTTGGACCTGGGCCAACACGTTCCCCATGGCCCTGGTGACCTTCCGCGGGACGGTCAGCCTCTGGAGCGGCACGTGGCCACGGAGCAGACGATCCGGCAGGCATCCAAGGTCGAGTCGAAAGCTGTCCAAGCGCCGGTGGGTGACGTGCTCCAGCTCAAACTTGAGCCGGGACGAGGTCACTCTCCAGCCATCGGAGAGCAGCGTCGAGCGGTTTCCGTTGACGAAGAGGGTGTTTGCGACCGGAAGTGTGATGTGTCGGATGACGGGTCTGGCCGCGGGTCTCAACGACGTGCCCGCACACCTGGAGTAGAACTGTAACGTAGAGGGATATTCGAGTTGGGAATCGACGGGGTGGGAATCGACATTCCTCTCGGTCTGGCCACTGGGAGATTTCCGGTTCATCATCAGCACGGCGATGCCTTCTGCCGTGGCCTCGTCACCACCACCTCTCCTGTGGGAAGGATACGGCAGCGCGTCCACCACGGCAGTCACGGAGCTGATGTTGCCGGATGTCTCCGGGCCCCAAGGGCTGCGCAACTTGTAGAATTGCAAGATCACATCCTCAATGAAGGTCTTCTGTTCAAGAACATGTGCCAAAGCCGGAGTGGCCAACAGCACAAAAGTCCTCGGTGGTCCACGCGTGTCGTGGTAGATCTTGGGAAGCCACTCAGCGATCCTTTTCGGATCCTGCGATTCAAAACGACGATCGCGTTAGAAGCTGGGTTCCCGCAAAGTGTGCTCTCGGAGTTCGGCAGGAAAAGGGGGGCGGGTTTCTCAACGTACCAGGGCGGTTGGATCTCTGGTCAGCCATGATGCTGCATAATATTCTTGGTCGCCAGGTGGGATTTGATCCTGTCGGCTCGGTCCATGCGCCGGCGAGTTTGGACTGACGGCGAGTTTTCGCACCAGGGGTCGATGACGACCTTGGCCGGGTTTGACGCTCCCTTTGTTGGCCGTGTCATTTCCTCCCGAATGCACTCTCCTCGTAAGCGCCTTCTGGGAGATTGTCCCCTCCAACCGGTGCCTGATGCAGAGTCTGGAGGTGCCGAGAACGACAGAAAGTGCCCTGCTGGTGGTCGAGCTGTAGCTGAAGCTGCTGAAGGGCGGCTTCAGCATAGTCGAAGAGAGAATGGGGGGGTACTGAGTAGTTTCAGAGGCCGTGCTCACGGCGCGAACCCATGTGATTGTTTAATTGCTGGGGAACAATCCGATGCGGTCCAAATGAACAGATTGACGTTTTCAGGGGGAAGGGACCGAGAAGTGAACTTCGGGGTGGAGAGAGTGGTTGACTATAAATGTCTCGGGGAGCTCTTGAGGTGGCCTTGGAGATGATCTTGGGAGCGAAGAAAATTTACGTCTGACATGTCAAATCAGCCACAATCGACCGCAGTTATGCGAAGAACCGACTGTCAGACGAACGTGAAAGCTTTGACCTGGAAGCTACAGCTGCAGCCACAGCCTCGCGATGGCATTGGATTAAAACGAGACACACAAGAAATAAAGGAAAAGTAATTGGTTCTCGCTAGTCTAATAATGGACAGCTTGTCTGCCCTGTAACTCGATGGATAGGGGCCGTGTTCTTTTCTTTTCTCATGTTGTACATATCTTCGTAAACCTCGCCAACGGTGGCCTTTTTCTACAATAGAAATACACGGTCTGGAAGTCCGTTTCGTGGTGGAGAACTAGCCTACCTGTTGACAGTCAAAATGACTATATTTCGACCGTCAGATAGAGATCGCCTTTGCTCGATCTGTTCGGTGTCACTCGCACCTTGGACGACGGCGACCTCTGAGGAGCCACCACTCCGACCGTCGTGGTCTCGGAGCTCAGCACCTCGTCCAGAGATGGACTGAATAGTCTAGTGGGCACACCTCTGTTCCCGCTCGCGTGATTGTTTCTAAGCTTCTCCATCTTGGCTCTAAGAGAGCTCTGCCTCTGCGCCATGTTCGTCGCCTTTCGTGAGCTGGTTTCGGACAAGGCTGGTGGGACGGGCCACTCGATCGTCTCATCAGAGAGGTATCCATCAGATGATGTAGTATCGGTCTGCATGAAACTCGCCTCCGCTCGTATCAGCATGGATCGTGTCGATCGAGATGGTTCGGGTCCGGGGGATGATGGGCCGAGGGTTAGACCCGTCCGAAGCTGTGCCGGACTTTCGGCCTGCCGCGATATTGCTGCGGACCTGGGGATTTGAGGGTATCTCAGATCTTTAATTGGGCTGGCTTGACTTGGGTAAGCCCTGCGGTCTTCAGTCGGGAAGATGGATGGGGTCGGCGGATTGGCTCGTAGTCCAAGCTGTCTGTTGATTTCTTCGGGTGTTGAATCTTCTTCGATTTCGGTGTATATCGAGGTGGTGGAAACCGGTCTTTCAACTCTTGGTACCGCTGCTGCAGAAGGTGGCGTTGGAGCGACTCGTGGCTGCTCCAAAGGCTCTGGAAGAGGGCTAGGTACTGCGCGAAGAGGGAGCCGGGCAGGAGGTGCCTTTCGGAGGACGTTCCTTTTCGCGTATGCTGAATTAGGAGCCAATTTATGCTCAGTCATCATAGGCACAGACTGCCCTCCCAGCTGGCCGGCCTCTTTCCCGTCGACCGCTGTCGATGTCGGAGAAGCGAAGCTACGTGGCGGTGATATCATACTCACATTTCCGTTATCGTATGTGGGTGTGAGGGGGATTCGTGCTGCCCGAGACGCCGTCCGTGGTGAGTTCTCAGGCACGACTGGCATCGTCAAAGCTGGCGGCGGAGCCCGTTGTCGTCTCGAAAAAGGGGGCTTTTCCAAAACGAACGTCTGCCTGTCGATCGTGATCTGTCGCGCTTCTAGGCCTTTGATATCAGGCTCATCGTCAAAGATAGTGTCGTCACTCATCCGGCGCTGTGCGTTTTTCCTTCGTTCTTCCGAGGCTCCGAGGTTCAGAGGTGCTGGTCTGAGAGCTCGGTCGGCTACCGTCGGCAAAAGCCGTGAAATACTGTGCTGAGATGCCACACTTACCGGTGAAGTTTGCCCCGGTAGTGTTGGAGACACTGCAACGCCTATATCTTGAGGCATGATGCTTCTTCGCCAAAAGCTTCTCCGCTTTTCTTCGACGGGCAGTGGTGGAGCGTAGAAGCGCCCGTTCGTGTTCGGGACGGCAAGGGTCGGGGCAAGGTTTCCAAACATTGGTGAAGTTGTCTGCTGAGGACTCTTGTAGTTTGGAGGAGGCGTCGTCTCAACAATCCGAGAGCGTCTTTGGCTGCGCCGTCTCTCCCGGCGCCTTTTGCGTAAGCAGAACGCAAGCATGAGCAACCCAACCACGGTCAAGGCGGTGGAAGCGCCAGCGATGGCAATGCCGACCACCTGAGGTGTGTTCAGACCACCTTTTGCCGCCGTCTGGGATGGTGAGCTGATCGCCCCCGAGGTTTCCTGAGGGTTGACCGAAGTGCTGCCCTCGGCGGGGGGACTTGTCATGAAAGTCGGGGCGGACGGAGTGGGTGATGCCGCCGTAGCTAGCGGTGTATTCGTGGCCATGACAATGGTAGTGAGTTGTTGAGAGGCCGTAGGGCCAGCGATGGTCGACGGTAGAGACTCCATTGTCGAGGCTGCGGGAACTGCAGGGGACACGGATGCCGACGTCGACGTAGAAGTCCCAATGATGGTTGCTGTGATAGTCTTCACGGTTTCCGGCAGGGCTGATGCGACATCCTGGCAGACGTTGAAGACCCTTGTATCACTCTGATCTTGTCCTGTACAAGCTGAAATCACGCACTGGAGAGATCCCTCTCCAATTGTTAGGGGCGAAGTGTTCTTCTGGGTGCACAGGAAATCGAGATCCGAGGTATCTGCACAAGTGCTCCCAACGTAGTTGGTCGTGGCGAAGGCTTGGATGCAAGAAACTGCACAATCGGGGACCAGAGAGAGGAGGGTTTGAGGAAGACAGGTATTTGTCGACTGCGCGCGGGCATGTAGCTGGCCAACATGGTCGAGGGAGCGTGCCGCAGCCGGTGAGCTCCATAGTCTATAACGCATATCGAGTGACGGGTCTTTGTCATGGTTGACGCTTCATATTCTCCGGGGGGCAATCCGCTTGCGGACGGTAAGTCTGTGAACGGTGAACAATCTCGCACGAAGAACAGCAGAAGGCAGAGACATGAGAGGACCCCTACCGAAGGGATCTGGGGGTTTGCAACAGATATATGGCGCCCGAGGGGCTTCGGGCGCTCAACGACAGACATCGGCGTTTCTTGATAGATTGGGCCTGACCTACCTCGACCCCTTCGACGAGGGGTGGAACACAGGAATTTTTTCTGTATCCCTGAGCATGCCGTTCCAGAAACAATGACGAGGGCGGCTTGGATGAGGTCGTACCATAGGCCCTGGGGTCTGAAACCGGGAGAGCATCATCGAAGTTTGGCGCCCTGACGGCGGTTATGGGACAGGAGCAGCCAGGAGTCTGGAGGAGCACTGAGGAAACACCTAAAGCACCTAGCGTCGCGTGGCGCGTGCGGGAGACCACGTGACGTCGCCGGTTGCAGCCAAACAAGGGCGAGCTGTGCTGCTCGCCTGGAGAGTCGGAGACTTTGAGCCCTTGAGCCCTGGAGACCTCCACGGACCTCTCAAGTGGGTTGTCTGGCCGCCTGAGTTCCGAGTCCGAGTCTTGACCATGCTCTGCTTGGCTCGGATATCCATGGCGGCTGCCGAAGCGCTCGAACAGATTCTTGCTGGTGCACCTTGCAGCGTCCAGTTCCCAGTTCCCAGTTCCCAGTTCCCAGGCCCTGCCGCCGGCTTCACGCGCTGTGATGCGCTCTCCTGTGTTTGATTTGAAATTGCTGAGCCGACCTTGAGTAGACGCTGAGTTGACGCCGAGTCCTGAAATGGGCCTCGTCCGTAATAACGTCTATTCCGTTCAGGACCAAGCCAAGCTGCAGCATGATATCATCGGGCCCCGTGAGGGAGGATTATCCCACCTCGCTCTGTAGTTAGTCACTGAGTATGCTTGTCGCAGAAGGTATTTGCAATTGACGATGATTTGTCACACCACCGACTGATATGCTCCGATGGAATGACGCACCTCAACGGTTAAGATTGATATGATCGGGCTGGAAACCCTTTCTCAAACAGCTACCACGGCCCCAATAGCCACGAGCTAGGGTTGCCGGATGGACGAGTTCCGAGGTTCGACGGGTTTCAGTCATGCGGCTCATCCCCAGGGCTGACCAGGAGATGCATGCTAGCCTTACAAGCGAGGGAAACGGGCAACCAAAAGCAGGAACAAAGTGTCTCATTATGCTGAATTAAGCTATGTTTACACATCCAAGCCACGTGCGCCGAAGTTGGACGGGAAAGCACTCATCCGTACAGCAAACGAGCTGCTGCTTGACAGGTGTCACACGCGCCATCCATCCGAGTCGATGCCATCGCGCAAAACAGGCGAGCCGTTCGCTGTTGTTGTTTGATCCATCTGGTTTTCCAGTGTCGGTGGTGGGGGTGGGACTTTAGTGTATCATTTCATGCTCCAAGAATCAGAAAGGCGGGGATATCAAGAGAGGGCGAGGTTGGGGCGATCCTCGCCAGAAGCGTATGGGCAGGGTCGGGTGGTGCGAGGGAGGCTCGTGGGCCTCGACCTAGTACTTCAGAATGATGTAGCTGTTGTCTGCGGTTAGCTTGGTCCGGGCCAGAGGGCAGCGCGTCTCCAACGTACAGAGCATGGATGATACCCGGGATGTAACCCAGGATTGTGAGCAGGATGTTGATGAAGAAATCCGCATTGCAGCCTCGCTCGAGGAAGACACCCAGAGGAGGGAGGATGATGGCGAGGATGATCTTGCAGATGTCGCTGCAATCGAGTGTCAGCTGTGGGGGGGCCAAGACCAGCGCGCGGAAGAGACGGAACGCGGACTTACGAAGCAGTGAAAGGCATGGTGATGGATTTGGGGGGGGTTTGAGGATGAGATGAAGTCAATGAATGGATTGCCTGGATGGGATGGTGTCGAGAGGGCGACTAGTCGTTGATGGTGAGGATTTGGGGTGATTGGAAAAGAGGAAGAAGGAGGAGTGCGACGGGAGATACAAGTACTTAATCACCCGTGACCCTGTCGTGCAGAGATGGCAGAAAGCACTGGAGAGTGGAGAGTGGACGGTAGTAAGTGGTAGTGGGCACTGACGCTGGAGGGGGATTGGGGCCAGTAGCAGGAGTGCAGGAGGAGCGCAGGAGGAGCGCAGGCGGACTCGTGTTGACTAATTACTGCTGCAACCTTGGCAGGCAGCGATAAATCTGCACTACTCACACTACCCTGACGTAGGCTGCCCTGTTTCGGCCGCCCGGCCTCTGAGATCCTGTTTATTAGTGCCGGGTGCCCTGGAGGTTGGGGGGCACCTCATTGGGGCACCGCGCCCTTTCCAGGCCATTGCAGGCCTTTGCAGGCCTCTGCAGGCTTTCGTCATGCCCCAGTACGCACGACATCCGCCCGCACAGCCACAGATGGCGTGGCTGAACTCCCCCGGACCTCTAATACTCTCCTGACGACGAGGCTAGAGTCCACAGAATGCCGATATGGTACTCGTCAAGATCGCCATCGCCATCGCCCAAGATCACAAGACGTCAAAGACCGCGAGATCAGCGGTTTGATGACCTCGGCCACACTCCCCAAACCAGTCGATCATGTGGCGGCCTGTCTGACCGTCCAACCGTGGTTTTGTCAAACACCCGTCACTCCCAACGGCCTTCGTGGTTGCACGGCACGTGGCGATTACGGGAGCTGGAGTTTGCAGGTTTGTTAAGCTACATGTGTAATGGCGATCACCTCACAATCTGTCCATTCCGTGAGTCATGGAAACCACAGATAGAAGGAGCACGAACGAGTTGGACCAGGCGGGCGTTTGCGGATGGCCGAAATCAGCCAAAGTTTAGCCGGTGCCTGCCTCAGGTATCTTCGGTCGAATCGGCCTCATCCGTGCCTTCCTTCTATCCCATCACCCACCACCTCTGCAAGGAGTTGCGAAAGAGTCGAAGAAACAAATGAAGTCGCGCCCAGCCATGTCTCAACGACAGGCTGACGGTCTTTCGCACAACCACAGTAACAATTGAACACCTGTCTCCCCCCTCCCTTAATGTGAGGCAGCCGTCGGCTCTGAACCGCTAGCTATGACCTCGACCCTGACCCCCGCTTCACGACCACCTTTCCTCCGCTCCCTCTCCTCGACCAACTCGATCAAATCGACAAAAGACAAACCTCGACTGTACATCGCACTCTACCCACGTGGCGGGTCCACCTCGATATCCTCGTTCCGCAACCACATCGACTGCGACTCGTACCACTGGTCCCTCATTGTCGGCCCCCAGACCGCGTCCCGCCAGGATCCCGGCACACGATATCACGCCGCCCACCTCCTGGAACAGGGCGCCGGCAAATACTTGTACGAGGAGCAGGACCTGCCCTCCCATCCCGTCGCCCAGGCCGCCTTGATTCGCATCACCATTGCCAAGGTCACAGACGAGTTGCGCCTGCAGTCTCTCCTCCGAGACATCCCCGTGCGCCAGGAGGATTCGGCCTTCAACTGCCTGACGTGGGTTCGCGAGGCGTTCATGAGACTCCTCGACGACGGCAAATCTGTGAAAAGCTACTTACATGCCGAAGATTGGAGTGCCGTCGAGACCTGTGCGAGGAAGTATTGCAAGCGCAAGAGGGTGGCTGGTCGCTTTTCGCAGGACAATACTGCAGATGGGGACGGGGCACGAAATGCGAGGAGTGGGGAGATGATCAGCACCTTCAACTTTTGGGAGAACCGGGAGACGACATCTTGAGAGCGGTGTAACGTAGCAGCAATCCCAGCTGCAGCATCCGAGCAACAGAAGCAGACGACCTATATCCGAAGTTCGGACGTTGGTATCAAATTGGCCTCTGGCTGTGCCATGTCAAATGTCAAGACGAACCCTATCTGTTCATTGGCCCTAGCAACGGACATTTTCAAGCCACCGAATCCGTCCCAGAGGCCGATCCCTCGTCCTGGACAACGACAGACTATCAGGGTTGAAAGAGTAGACGCAAGAAGGAAACGGTGCAAGCATGGTGTAGTAGATGCAGAGGACGTCCCGCGGGAATCGAGCCACCGGCGGCGATGCAACGGGTAGAACGAATAGAAACTAGGTCAGGGCATGCCAACAGGCACCCCAGGACAAGTTCATGTTGATCGTCTCCTTTGTATTTCCCCCTTCCCCCTCTCGCTAGCCGGTGTCTGCGAATACTGCGCTATTCGGTTTAGCATGTTCATGTGAGAGGCGCTGCCAGCCAGGTGAAACGGACCACATCATCCTCTCGTCTGTGACTTATGGCCTGCGGTCGGATCGCTCCGCCTGGCCTGGTCAGCCCTGGGGAACATTTTCGAATCGTGAGGCTTTCTATGTTTGGATGACTACGTGCTTGCACAGGCACCGGACGCAATTGCATCATGTCTTTCTCGATTGACTATCGCTGTTCATCCCAGACCCCATGCCGCTGGCATGATCTAGTCCCCCCCGAGGCAAAGAAAAGGACCAATTCCCAACCCAAAATCGGCAAGTCAAGGCCTGATTATACCGCCCATGGGTCCCCCAAACCCCAACGCCATTCAGCAACAATAATAACAGCAAATTTACGAGTGTCAAAGTAATAGAAGCTTCCAGCATCGCTTAATCCCCAAGGCCACCCTGGTTTCGTGTGTATCCTGATTGGTTCGGCAGCAAAGCCATCCCCAACTCCCCCGGTACCGAGAGGTTGTTCAGACTCGGCCGTTATAGACCTCTGAGCATAACGGTCCGCTCGCCTTCTAGCTTGGCCGTGTTCCTCTCTTTATCCGCGCGCCTAGCGTCCTCAAGCCCTTCGCAGTTGTGAGACTCTAGCATTCGGTGTTTCCCGCAGAAGCGTTTCTGGCAGAACCCGCAGTCTCCGACGATCGGCTGAGCGGTCGCCTTGCAGCCGAGCTTTGAGCACCGAGGTTTATTCGACTTCTTCTTCGTCGGAGTCGCCGTTCCGGAGGAGGGAGCGGATACTGGGATGGCGGCTTTGGCAGTGGTCATGTCCGTTGACGAGGGCTGAGGTTGTGATGAGTCGGTTGGCGTCGTACTCCGTGAAGGGGACGAGAGTTGGAATGTAGATGACTCTTCGAGCTTGAGCTCGCCAACAGTGGTGGAAGGCTCCAGCAGCTTGCCGTCGAGCATCAACCGGACATCCGCTGGAAGGTTTGTCGAGGCAGAGAGGAATTCAAGAACGTTTGAAACGGTATGAACAGGCCGAACATTTAGTTTAATGGCTTGAGTCATTTTGTTAGTAATCTCACTCGCGGGGAGGCCGTGGCTCCTGAGGAAAAACTCACTCTTGCCGCCACCGATAGTGACCTGGATTGCCATGTTGTCTGCAGAAAGCTCCTTGCTGGAGGTGTTGGAGGTGGTCGAACCCGATCGAGAGCGCATGATGAAGGTGAAGAGGTGAGGAGGTAGAGACTTGCTGGACCGGAGTTCCTGGGAAAAGGTCGGAAGTTGGCCTGTGATAAGAGAACGGTGCTAGTCAACGGGCTCGTGACAGATGACGGAAGGCGAAAGTATGGGGAAGGGTGCAACGGGTTGACGGATGGTAGTGTTTGTCAGGTGGGTGTCCGGGTAAACGGTCAGTGAGTGGTGGTGTTTCGAATGTGAAGAGGGAGGTAGCGTGAGTGTTTGTTGAGGGAGCTATGAAGTGGTTGGAAGAGGAGGGAAGAGAGAAAGAAGCGCAGATGTGTCATGTATTCAAGTAGTCCGTAGCGGGTTGCTAAGATGGTCAGGGCGAGGCACCAAATGACAAAGTGGCGGTTGAGCCTGAGGTGATGAGGCGATGAGGCACAAGCAGCAGGCTAGAGACGACACGCCGCCTGCAGTGGACAGGATGGATGACACCAGACCAGAGCAGCGGGTGGTGGAGTTGCCGGATGGTGGATTATGAGAACGACAAGTGACTCGTAGGAGGGACACGGAGGGACCAGGGCGCGCAAGAGTGGAGCGGGATGGAAGACGGTCGCAGCTCCAAGAATCCCAGTGGCAGGCACAGGCGCAGATGCAGTCTGCACTCTGCAGGCGCCTCCGTCCGGAGTGCGGCGTGGCCAGGAATGGAGTTCCAAGGAGAACCAGGCCCGAGACGGCGCAAGCGAGAGGCGAAGACTGATGGTCCCGGGTAGAGTTTAGAGGCACGACAGGCGTGGACAGGCGTGGACAGGCGTGGACAGGCGTGCGCAGCTGTGGACAGCTGTGGACAGGTGCGGACAGGCACCAAGGGTCCCTGCAGGCTGCAGCTCGCGGCCGATGGGGGGTCGATGGGGGTTGTGGATAGCACGAATAATGGGAATGGCGACACTGACGGCAGACACTCCGTCACAATGGAAAGAACCACCGAAACTCCCCAGGATGGTAATCTTAATGGCAAATGCGCGCGGAGGCACTGGTGCACTGACGCCCACGGATCCACTGCCTCTTCCACGAGTCGACTCCGGGCGGCCCAGAAGTAAGTACAAACCTAAGTAGTAAGTACGGAGCAAGCCCCGGGCAATAATAATAGCTGAAGATAATAATGAAGCCTGCCTCTTTGTGTGTTGCAGTGGCTTGGTTCAAAGTTGGTCCCGGTCAGCAACCTAACGTCAGTGCTTTCCCAAGTGGTGGTTGGTGGGGAACCAGTCGGCCAAGGTCCTCGATTGTTCCAGGTCCTCTCACAGCGAGACCGTCTTATCAAATCGACGAGAGACGTCGCCGCGCCGTCCCCAACACAGGCGCCAGACCCGAGGTCAGACCCAAGTAGTTAATTCGAGGACGTGGGTGGTCGTGGTTCTTGCACCGGACCGGGTCCAGATCGTTGGGTCAGAGCTGTCTGTGCTCAACGTCTGTGCCCAAAGACCAGAGGCCAAAAGCCCGAGGCCCAACGCCCAGCCCAGCGCCTGTGCTGAAGGGCAAAGCGACCAGACCCCTAGCAGCATTCGCATGCGGCCAGCAACCAGCAACCAGCAACCAGCAAGCCGAGAGAAGCCAACTGCACAAGCATCATATTGGAGCAGACGCATTGAGACAATTGCAGGGTGACCAGCTGTCACCAACAGCAAACATGCTTTCATGTCACTAACTAATTAGCTAGCCAAGTAGCCCCGTCATGTCCCTTCCCAACACGAGCTGGCTCGTCTATTCACCGTATCTTCGACCTGTGGTTGACCTTCATTTACCCGAACAGCATCGTTGTACTCTTAGTTGCCTCTTCTCAGGCTCCCCAAGCGGTGCCTCGTCAGCCACCTCAATTACGGCTATCCCCCCCCCAGGCTTCTTGCGATGGCTGTTGGTCTAACATAATCACTCAGGTCGTTGCGTCAACGTCGTGTGGTCTGTCGCCACACATGCCTTGGGCCTCTCTGCAGCAAGCCCCGTTCCCGAGCGTTTGCGCTCCTCGCTGTTCCAGTTGCCTTTGGAGTCTGGACATGACACTTTTGCAGTCATGTGGCTCGAGGGGATTGTCCGGAAACTCGATCGGCGGGTGGATCTCCATCTGCATGTGTGACCCTGCATGCTCCCGTCACCCCTGCCGTTGTCTCTGAATTGGTTGGTAGCCAGATGCTCCACAGCCCCCCGGCCCTTGCAAGGAACGCCAAACGGCGGATGTCTTTCTGGACTGCCTCTGGAGGTACTCCATGCAATGCCCTCCACTGTAACCTCCTTCTGTTGTGTTTTGGCATGTCTTCCAACCCAGGTTGTCCACTTGCTTCCTGCAGTTGAGACATGGACTAGGCCATGGGGGAAGGCCGAATCCGGTGATATCAGTCGCCTGCTACTATTTTCGTACAGTGTCCTGCTTGTCATGACATGGGCCTGAATGGGCCCGAAATAATATCCTGTGCAATCAGAACTCGTCATCCATGGTCTCGAACATCTCGTGATTCGTCATCTCCTCGCGCTCGACTCCAATCAAGCGCCATCGACTTTCCTATCCCCGGCATCGGGATCGAGGTAGTCCTCCTTCTCGGCAGCCTCATATTCCCCGATGAGGCCCATCACGACCTCTTTGGCTTCATCGAATTCGCCGAGGCCATCGGAGAACGGCGCTTCCTTCTTGTACTGCTCTAGATAAGCGTTTCGCTTCCTCATTTTCTCGTACTGGACAAGTACTCTCTTGAAAAGAGTTGAGACGCTGGTGTGGTTCGCAAGCATGAGTCCTGACACTCGATGGGTGTTCGGCAAGTAGGGCGATTTCTTAGTCAGGGCGACTTGAATGGATGCTGGCCCCCAGGGGATGAAGTTTGCCATGCGACGCTCTCGAATCCGGAGAAGAGATTTATGCACATCGGTTGGGTCGGCCTCGCCCTGGATAATGTTGAGGATGGAAATGTAACAGGATAATTTGGAGGGTGTGATGGAGACCATCCGATTCTTGGGCTGTAGGAGCCGGCGCATGACGTCGAGAACGGTGGTTTTGCGCACCGTCTTCGCTTGGTCCACGTTGTCGCCGGTGAATGGGGTGTAGGCCGTCATCAGGAAATGACACCGGGGTGTGGGGATGAGCGAGGCGATGATTCCCACCAGATCATTATGCATGTAGCCAGGATATCGTAGAGTGGTTGTGGAAGCCGACATGACGGTCGAGACAAGTTGGTTGGTTTGCTGGAACGACGGCTCCTGAACATGCAGTCTCTCGGATGCTATCCTCGAGAGGGCGCCATTGTCGAGGACCACCACTGAATCCGCATTCTGGGTCAGTCTCCTCATGGTGAGCAGGCTGTTGTATGGGTTCACCACGACATCGCCAATGGCCGAGTCTGGGAACACGGAATATGTCTGGATGATCTTCTTTGGGAACCGGTCGTTCATGCGCTCTAGCAGGTAGGAGCCGAGTCCAGAACCTGTGCCTCCCGCAATGGAGTGAAGCAGCATGAACCCCTCTAGCGAGTCGCTGCCATCAGCCTCTCGGTCGATCATGTCGAATATCTCTTCTTGCACCCGCTCGCCGGCCGAGTATCCGGCGCCCCAGTTGTTGCCTGCGCCCATGCCATTCTCGCCGACAAAATAGTTCTCCGGGTTGTAGATATTCTTGTAGGGGCCGCTCTGGATGCCGTTGATCACTCGCGGCTCGAGGTCGATCAGGATGGCCCGAGGGATGTATCGAGTGTCGTCGCTCTGGTAGAAGAAGACATCTTTGCGGTCACCGCCTTCGGTCGCGAAGTCTTCAAGGTTCCCATCCCGACTGATTCCGTGCTCTTGACACAACTGCTGCCAAAACCGAGAGCCTATGGCATTTCCGCATTGCCCTGCCTGGATGGTGATGATTTCGCGAGGCATTTTGGACGAGGGTCACGGTGGTTGTGTTGGTGGGTAGAGGAGAGGGTTTGACGCGTTGGTGAGACGCGTTGATCCGCACAACGTCGTGCGGGAGGCCTCCGACTCCCCCACTTTTTGCTCGTTTCGAACACATTTCGACATTTCGACATTTCGACATAAAGACCATTCGCACATACAACCTGGACGTCCGACCGAGGAGGTCTATCAATCGATCAAAATACGGAGTCTTTTGGTTCTATTCATTTTGTTCGTCTTCTCATGTCCTGTCGTTCATCCAGCATAGCCGGGACGGACGCCACTGATTGGTCTATTTGTACACAGCTGACCGGCATTATTTCACCGCTGACCATCCTTCGATGTGACCGCCGCTCTTAGGTTCCTGTCCTTCATGAATTGCTTGGTTGTCTCGGGATACCTTTTTCTGAACGACACAGAGAATATGGCAATCAACAGCCAGATCCAAAAAGTGTATAGCCACTGACCCCATGTGGCCTTGGCTTCCGGTTCGTCGTCGTCCCACTCGTCGCATATCCTCTTGAATAGCTTTGGATCATCTGTGATGACGCCGTCGATATTCTTTTGTACGCTCCATTTCATCGCAGTGGTGTCGTTGACGGTCCAGACGAAGAGGGGCCGGTTCTGTTTTCGCACGTCTCGAATGAAGCGAGCGCCGGTCGGCCCCAGCAGCGCTTTTTGCAAGATGTTGAAGGACACATTTGGCACTCGAAGGAATCCCCTCGCATAGCAGGTAGAAAAGCCAATGTGTGAAATGGGGAAGCCGGCCAGGTACTTGTCGCACAGGGGGAGATATTTGGCTGCCCATATCCCCAGGACCACTCGTTCGTTCCAGGCTCGTTGACCTGCGGGGACAGACGCCAGCGTCTCTGCGATCAATCTCATTATGTCGTCAGGATTATCGTGAAGCTTGATGTCGAGCAACAGCCAAATATGCTCCCGGCCAGGCTGGGACACATATTCGAGTAGATGGGAGAGGCGGGGCATCGGCTCATGGGGCGCCTTGATGGTCCTCAGTGTGCTGAGATGCTCCCAAGTGCAATCTATAATCTTGTCTTTCTGGCCGAAGCATCGCTTGAGATCTGCGTCCTGTTCACCAGTCAGCCACAATCACTTTCACGAGGGAGGTCGGCTCACATGCGACAAAACCACGACATCGTCCTTCGACAGGTGGATGTCGGTTTCGATGGCGTGGGCCCCAACTTCGACAGCACCCTCAAAAGCTTTCAAGGTATTCTCTGGATGCTCAGATTTATAACCTCGATGGGCAATCGTCTGAGGGAAAACCCTTCCGCGGCTGTCTGGTTTTGCCCAGGTCCAATTGGCTGCTTTCTTGTTAGAGGGTCACCATATGCTCAAAGAGGTCAAGAATGACCTACGCAGTGGAAAATCATCGGTCGAACTAGCCTGCTGGTCCAAGGCACCGTACGCTAACCTCTCCTCAGCCCGCGAATCCAGGTGGTCATTCAACAGAGGTTGTTTGGCCGTAGAGTCGGCATTTTGAAGATGCATGTTGAACCAACGCGTGCGAGAGAAAAGTTTGCCGCGCGGTATCCCGTGGGGCATGTATTTTGGGACGGGCGTGGAGAAATCGTATAGCTAGTCAAATGGTAGACGGCGTCGATCCTGGGAAGAAGATGAAGGACGAGTGACCAGGACTTGAAGGCAACAAAGAAAGCAAGGCGTCAGTCTATTAAAGCGACATTTTGCATCCGGATGACGAGGGGTGCAAATAGACCCTCAACAGCTCCGCCAGCCTGTTAGTTCCATAGCTGTCATGATATAGCAGGAGTTAACTAGTCAAGCCAGAAGGCCGGAAGCCGGAACCAGGCCGTGGCAGAGTGAGGAACGAAGTCGTCGCCAGAGGGCCGTAGGCACAACTTCAGGCCGGATGCTGGGAGTGGAGCACAGCGGGCGACACACACACACTGGCGCTGGCGGCTGACACAGAGGCATTTAGGCCCCTCGGCCCCTCTGGGCTAAGGAGTTGTTAGCGCCCACGGGCCACGGGCCACGGGGGTAGGCTGGCAGCGCTCGCAGGCTTAACCACGGAGCTTAACCAGGGAGCTTAACCATGAAGCTTAACCACGGAGCCAGGGAGCCAGTGCGTGCGCCCAAACGCCACTTAGAGCCCGGCTTGCCGAACATGTAACATTGGGCGTGCCCCCTTCGCTTAAACGAGTCAGCTGCTGCTGGAAACGGGCGAGTCTCGCGCTGCGTTTACCAATCGTCCCTAAAGTGCCGCCGCCGCCGACGCCTGAAGAGGTAACCGGGAGATCGCGATCGACTCGCCTCCAGTCACGCCTTGGGCGGGCCGGGGTCTCTGACGAGCCCTATCGGAGCGAGATCTCAAGTACTTAGAATTGGCAAGATCGCAGATTACTAGCAAGACTGATGCAGTCGTCAAACTCGACCCCGTGGGTTGCACCGCACAACCAGGAGGTGGCAGTATTTGCTGGTCGCCAGACCCTTTCCAGGTTCGCCGCCACCGAGGCAGAAACTCTCCAGGAGGCGCGCTGAAACACTTCCTCTGCTCTAACCGCATGATCGACTCAAAACAAAACGAAAAGGCAGGTCCTGCGGTAGTAATGGGTAGGAAGGACGGTCGCTCATCTCCTGGTGTGCACGCCACTGTTCCGTGTGCGACGCAGGCGTGGCATGGGCACTGCCTACAGCCTGCAGCCTGCAGTGCGACGTGGAGGCGCCGGACATTATTATCGAACATCTCCATGCAGGCTCGACGGATATAAAGCATAAGGCCAGCCTCATGCGCATGCAGCCGTCATTCGTCGGCCTAGACACCGCCTACCAAGCCAAGCCGTCAAAGTCTCCCTTCCGGCTGACTGCGGAGTATTAATACCTAGGAAGGGGGTTCTCGAAAATTCCATGTTTGCTCACGCTCTTGTCCTATTTGTCGATTCATTCTTGAAGGGGATAGCCGACACAAGGCACCGAATGACGCAGTAAACCAGCCTCACCTAAGGCTTGTTTCAATCACCGACGGTACACGGACCTCACCACCCTTGGCTTTGGGTATTTTTCCATATTGAACCCTACTCCCCACACGCGTGTGCACTACGGGAGAGTACCGAGAGAGGCCACCCACTTCATCATCTGCAAGACACGGTTGTGGGCGGCTACATCGATCAAACAAATCCAAGGTCAAAAATTCAATCAGTCACCGCTTTATATAACGAGTTCATGGAAATGATGATGATCCCCCCTGTAGGAGGGCAATAGCTTCATGGCATTCGTTTGATTCGTTGTGTCCAGTTGTGACTTTTCCATGGCCGCCTTTCTAGAATTTGCATGCACGTTGCCTCAGAACCATGATGACAATAGCAACCGGAGACGACGCCCCCTCCCTCCGTGAACCTTTGGCTCTTTTCGGGTCTAAAAAGACCATCTTATAGACGGGAGTTGACTGCTTTGGGGCCCGAGTGTGGTCATTTGCTGGCCCCCATGTCCACCACGCATCGGATGCAGTCTCCTGCGTGCATGTCGTGGAACGCCTCGTTGATCTTGTCGAGGGTTTGTCGGTGGGTGATCTATGGAAGCCCTCCACGTCAGCAGCTGGAGAGGCCAAAAGGGTGGGGAAACCCAAAAACAAATAGAAAAAATGGACATGTGTCAGGAATGCCGATGCCGATGCCGGTCAGAGATGAGCCGACTTGGACGACGAGCTTCTGACTCGGCTATCACAAATTTCCAAGAGACAGGGCAACTTACAAATTCATCCACCTTCAGCCGGCCTTCCATGTAATCCGCAACCAGTCCGGGCAATTGAGTGCGGCCTTTCACGCCGCCAAAAGCGCAGCCTCGCCAGACTCGACCGGTCACCAGCTGGAAGGGTCGTGTGGAGATTTCGGCACCGGCAGGAGCTATCCCAATGTCAGTCCTAGCAACAACAAGCTGGTTTCCGGGTGAACTGACCAACGCCAATGATAATGGACTGACCCCAGCCTTTGTGGCATGCCTTTTCACCACATCGTTAGAACCCATGTCAGAAGTTTCAGGAAGGGTTTCTCACCTCCAGGGCCGCCCTCATGACCTGGACGTTTCCTGTGCAGTCAAAGGTGTAGTCACACCCACCATCTGTCATTTCAACTAGTTTGTCCTGGATGCTCTGGCCGTTCAGCTTCGTGGGGTTAACGAAGTGAGTTCCGCCGAACTGCTTGGCCCATTCTTCCTTCTTGTCGTTGACGTCAACAACGATGATCATACCGGCTTCGTTCTTGACGGCGCCCTGGATGACAGAGAGACCGACACAGCCCGCGCCGAAGACGGCAACGTTCGAGCCCTTTTCCACATTGGCAGTGATGGTGGCTGCGCCGAACCCGGTAGTGATGCCGCAGCCCAATAGACATGTTCTGTCCATGGGAGCCTTGTCGGTGATGGCCACGACCGAGATGTCGGCAACGACGGTATACTGGGAGAAGGTCGAGGTGCCCATAAAGTGGAGCAGATCTTTGCCCTTGCACTTGAATCTCGAAGTACCGTCTGGCATCACACCTTTGCCCTGAGTGGCCCGGATTTTCCCGCAGAGGTTGGTCTTCCCAGATTTGCAGAACTTGCATTCCTTGCACTCCGGGGTACTGTCGGGGTTAACACAGAGTTCCTGTTGCCACGCAGGGTACACATACTAGAGCGCAACGACAGTGTCACCGACCTTCACGGACGTGACGCCCTCGCCGATGGATTCCACAATACCAGCACCCTCGTGGCCCAGAACGATGGGGAAAGCACCCTCCGGGTCCTTTCCGGATAGTGTGTAGGCATCTGTCCCATCTTCAGTCACCAGCTCTTCACGTGCCGATCGGATAACGCACCGGTATGGCAGACACCCGTGTAGAACACCTTGATCCGGACTTCGTGGGCTCGGGGGGGAGCGACTTCGATGTCTTCAATGGAGAGGTCTTTGCCGGCCTCCCAGGCAACGGCAGCCTACATATGGTCAGATTCTGGTGGATGTCTGCGAACATTCTCTGCGCACCTTGCAGGTGATGGTCTGTGGTCATTGTCAGTGTCACTTCAGCTCGCGTCCGCTTCCGCTTGACTTACCTTTCCAACGGTATCGGCGGACATTTTTGGACGATTTACTGACAGCAAATAAGGGGGTGGGGGAAGGCACAAAGGGAATAATGGGAAAAACTCGATGATATATGGCGAGGGATGCCCACAGGTGGAGGTGGGGCCGAGACAGCAAGAGGGGGCTTCTGGGTGAGGGGGTTGTCGGAGGAGCTGTCCCGTATGCTGCCAGTGTCCCGTATGCTGTTGGACACGGGAGTCAAGATGGGGAAGGGTCGAGCTCAGGCCGAGTTGATTTCGTTGTTGGAGCGGAGCCGCCTTGCGTGTCCGCCGAACATGTTGTAATGCGGGCAATCTCGTCGGAATATGTTTGGATATTCTGGGATTCCAAGGAACTCTGGTAGATCGTTTTGCCGGTGCATCGCTCTGAATTGTGTTAGATACAGCGAGCACGAGCGAGCTCCGGCCCGGAGAAATTTTCCCGTTGAGGAATCAAATGCCGGGATGGAATGGAAGTGGGGCCATATATTGTGACAAGGTACGGAGTACGGAGTACGGAGTAGATAGGTGAGAATATGAGATAATCCGAATGCTAGGTAGTTAGATAATGCGTCCATCGCATTGTCGAAGAGGCTATAAAATGCCTGCGGTGTGGTCGCCGTGTCCATCCAGTTGAGGTGCTTTCAGACCACCCAAACATGGTCAACGCGTGTAAACCACTGCCATGTCCTTTGACCTGCCCCATTCGAACGCAACCCAGTGCGCATGCATCGCCCAATATTGTACAAAGATTTCGGAGGGTGTAGGTTGAGTGCAGTGGGAGGCTACCTGCCGGGCAATTGGCCTTGCTGCATCAACGCCGCGTTCTGCTCCTGGAATCGCTGTCCGAGTCGTTCAGATCCCTTCAGATATTTATCGACACATCTCATCACACAGCCCTCCTCTCGCGCAATCAAGGATTTGGTTGTGAAGTCGTTGACGCAGTCGTCGAAGCATCGCTGGACGAGTTTGGAGTACATCTGCACCATCAACCAGGTCAGTATGCTCCTAGGCTCTCCGGAAGACCACTCACCGTCATGAATTCCTTCATTTGCTTCCTCTCCATGCGAGAGTTGAGCTCTCTCTGTTCTGTAGGAGAAAGGCTGCGGTGTACTGTCAGTCATGTCCAATCAACCAGAGCGATTGGTAAATACCCGTCCATTTTGGCGGTAGCGATTCAGGGGCGGTAGGAGACCACGGGTAGAGGCGGATTGAGGAAAGAGGTGATCTCGTTAGGGGGCAACGATCCCAAATGAGCTGGAGATTCTAGAGGAGCTTTGTAGTTGCAAAACTGTGGTGCAAGAGTTGACAAGTGATCAACCAAACCCAGACATGATTCGAGACAAAATCTCCAAGCTGCCTGCGCCGGTTCCGGCAAACTTTCCCAATCGGAACAGCAGGCACCTGCCCTTCTTTTCTGCGTTAGCGTCCACCTCGACCGTTCCTTCCTCTTATAAATTTCCAATTTCCCAAACCTCTTCCTCGTCCTCTTCCTCCTCTACCAAGGCATCCAGTTGTCGTTTCAGGGAGTATGCACTTGTTTTTGGTTCGTCATGGTGAGACCGAACATAACATTGCGGGTCTTCTCGCCGGCGTCAGCGACTCCAGGTTGACAAACCACGGCGTCCTTCAAACTCGGCGCTTGGGTGCCTACCTCTCCGCTCAGCGCAAGCTCCAGTTCACGCACCTGTATGCCTCTGATCTTCAGCGAGCATACATGACTGCGGAGGAAATCAAGAAACACCAAGCCGCCCACGGGTCTGGTGAGCAAGGAGTACCCGAAGTCGTGCAACTCGACCTCCTCCGGGAGCAGGACTTCGGCTCCCTGGAGCTGGAGTCGTGGGGCTCTCGACGGGCACAGAGTTTCCTGGATCCTCGCTTCAACAACGCAGAAGACCCGGATTTTCGGCCGATGGAGACTGATGAAGCCATGACCAGCAGAGCCGATCAATTCCTCGCCGATTTTATCCTTCCCTTATTCGCAGTGTACCCAGATGACGCACAACAGGTTACTCCAAATCGCGTTGCTGTGGTCTCCCACGGCCTTTTCCTATCGGTTCTCTGGCAGTCGTTGCTCCGCAAATTCAAAGCTGGCAGTGTAACCCTTGCTCCTGACTTGGAAGCTCGGGCATACAACCGATCCCTGGGGTCCCTGCCCTCCTGGAGTAACACAGCATTTCTAGAACTGACCATACATCAGGCATTTGCCAAGACGACCCCTTTGCTTCCAAACGAGGAATCTACCGTACACGATGGCAATGCTTCATTGCCACTCAGTGGCTACTCCATGACGATACATACCCTCAACGGGACCGACCATCTGCTGAACCTTAAACGTGCTCGCGGTGGACTAGGTTCAGCTCCATATGATCCTCGACAGAAAGACTTGAAAAGCTTCTTCAATGGCCTATAAAACGGTGGTTCCGGTGCTGAGACAACCGGTTGATGTTTATGGCGACACATTCTAAGCAGCTGGTTTTCCAGACTCCCAAACCGATCCTCCAAATATATCGACCAACAATCCCATTCTGTGCTGGGTTTGAAGCCAACCCAGTCGTGGCTATTATGGTACGTTTTCCAATTCCTTATCCATCGTCTGATTCTATCCTCCAATATGATGAAGCACAATTCACACAGACCTGTTCTGAAATTTACTTGTGGAAATACAAATTGTACCAACTGCTGTCTGATTCACACATACTCAACACTATATTCTATACTACTGTCGTTTTGCAGGCGCTAACACTCAATTCTGCAGGTGAACACTACTGTGCTACTTCGTGGTACATCACAAACTACGATCGGCTTGAGTCATTGCACATGATCTCGTCCATGGTGCACCTCCTATGCTTCGTGAGAAGATATAGAAGCTCTGTAACGTAGAGAATGTTACCGATCCTGGTGGACCCCAGGTAATTCGACGCCACACCGCGTTGAGCATTTTTCGGTGTCATCTCTCCCTGTTCGTTCCCTCCTGCCCCAAGCTGCTGTTGAGCAGCACCAGCAAGAGGAAAAGGACGTCCTTTGTCTGCAGCGATTGGAGTATCATTGAGGATCTGTCATCCACTGTAACAGTTTCGGGGGAGAGTTCATCGAGCACATTCCGGACAGATGCCGGGACATTGAGCAGAGCCCGGCGGTCATTGTGAGAGTCGTAATTGTCTGTAGATCCCAAACTTCGGGCGAAGCTAGCAATCACTGTAACTCTGGACTATTCCGCTACTAGGATTGTTAATGGTGCCTATATCTATCCGTACATAGCCGTGTGTCTCGCAACATCTCCATGGGGCAGTCCATGTTAATCCTATTGGCCGTGTGCACTGTGGTGGCAGTGCAACGAAGGGGGCGAGGATCGGGACGTGACTTGGGGGTCCCTGGTACGCGAACTCCTGCAATTTGATTGGCCACGACAACGCGAGGGGCGCAACCCCATCAAGTGTGCTGAGGTCAGGGACTCAGGGGGCGTGACTTCCCTCCTGCCTGTCTCCTGAATCCTCTTTCAACCCTCTTCCAACGTCTCTCACTTCCATCCTCAATCCTCTCTACGAACTTCAGGTTTATCGAATCGTCGTAAAAATGTATCCAGCTGTTTGGGGCGCGTACCGTCTTCCTTCCCATGTTTCGCCCACCGAGGTCCGCGCGGCTGGATTCAAACTGCAAGACGCGTCACAAGGCAACTACTAAACCGACATAGGATGTATCGCCCTGGATGCCTGCAACAATCGACTCCGAGTCATTAATAATTGGCATTCAGTCTCTTCTTCAGGACGGCATACAGCATACAAACTGCCCTCAGCCGGCGCATCCAAGCTGAGGACATGGCGGCACCAACCAGCCTCATGAGCGTCAGCCGACTCTCAAAGGTTCAAACAGTCGGTCACTACGATTACATGCGTGGTGCAGAGACTCATGAGCTAATCAAACTCCCGGAGAAAACGACTGACGCCCAGCATAACAGGACTGGCATCGCCGAGACCAACCAAATCCGAGACCCTCGTGCGTAGAAAGCATCAATGCGGAGCCCAGGTGACCTGACCGCCTCGTCAAGACGAAACTTCCAGCTCTCACCAAATTGAACCCTTATTTGCAAGAAGACCGCGATCATTCCAAACTCCAACTCCAACTCCAACCACGCGCAGAAAATGGACAAGGCCTGTGAGACCAGGTTTCCGAGCGGCCACTCACGTCAACTTTGTTTCCAAGCACACTTCTGGCGACCGGCTTTTCAGAACCCTATCACTCTTCAAATATAACTTCGAGCTCGAACGACTGACCGAGTTGCGTCAAGGCGTCGTCTTTCTGTTCTTTGTCCGGCGTTGACCGTGAAAGGCTCGCTCTGATATCCCACCGACTGGGCTAGGTGTGCGAGAATCGCCGCTGGCGGGGTTGCTGGAGGCGGCTGTGGCACCTGCGGCATGTTTACAATTTCCCTCCTTCTGCTGGAAACGCCGGGAAGGCGGATCTCCGCTGGGAGCATCTGCGTCCGTTTGAATTGCTGGTCAGTAATGATCCTCCTGGTATACATCCACCTCATAAGGCGGAAGTCGGGCCTCACAGTTGCGAGCTGCTGGCCCTGTTGGAAATGCTCATGCACCATGTGTGACAACATGTTGTTCCATGCAAGTGCAGGATCGTCTTCTGAACGCTGGATGTACTGGTTGTCACACAGGAAGCAGGTCGCGGATGTGGGCAACTCATGTCCTCGGAAGTGTGAAAAGACGTGCATCTTGAAGGAAATGATATCTGCGAAGACTTGGTCGCAGTCCAAGATCTGGAACGGACACAGCAGAGCCGCATCCTCCTGGTATCGGGACGGTATTGTCAGGACTCCGGCCTCCGACTCAAGCATATATCCCCCTCCAAGAATGCTACTGGCCATATCTGTGTCGGCCGACGATGCTGCTGCTGTTGATGTTGATGATGCAGATGAGGTACCACGGGTCAAAGGTGGTACTGCATCTGTGGCGGTCGTGGAGGCCATGGACACGGCGTCGTCGCCTCCGACAACCTGTACCGCGACCTGGGTTTTGAAGAATGTACTTCTTGTGTACATCAATGCGAGGTCCTGTGGTTCTTCGTTTCGAATTGATGGCATCAATCGCTACTGGCTGCGAGTGCGAAGTGAACTCGATCTATGAACTCATCGAAGAGCCGGATGTCGACGGAGTGGGATCTCTCGATACTGGGTATCTCAATCGGCAAGCCTACTCTATGATCAGACCCCATGATTCAACACCACTTGATGCCGACGTCGATCGGGACAGACTTACTGCTCATATTGTCACCACACGAGAATCAGTGTCGAACATGGCGCTATCGATAAGCCCGATCGGGCGAAATGCGGGGGTTTGTTCCTCGAACCAACAGTCGGATGTCTCGCGGCTGAGAAAGCCAAACAACAAACACGGCCAAATTGCTCAAAGCCAAAGACGTGGTGGAGGTGCAGTTGTCACAGAGGGTTCGGGATCGGGCGCAGACAGAGGGCAGACTTGACAGTCGCAGATCGAAGGGTCCAGAGCCTCAACGGGTCGCTTTGCAATTTGTGACTTGCAGTAGCGACCCCCCGCTACTAACCAAACACCCTGTCAGATGCTGCCAGCACATCAGCCCGCATTGCCGACGGCCAGGATTGATTGGTGAAAACTTGCATTTCCAAGAGAGCATCAAAACCGGGCGACGTTGGATTAAGACTTGAGGAGCCAGCCTACCATTGCGGTTATCGAGTATGCAAAGGCTTGCCTGAGCAGAACACTCGGATTTCAATGGCCCGGCTAAACGAAGATCTGATAAAAAATGAAAGAGAAATCGAGATTCCAGGTGAGCTTGCTTCTGATTGGTAGCCTTGAACGAAAACCAGTCGGGCATTGGTTCGACTTAGTGTCATCCGACAGAACCCTCCGACCTCGCGAAAAGCTCGCAATGCTGATCAGGTCATTATTCGTTGGACATGACCGCCCTCGGTTAGTCCAATGAAGTCTACCTCAGGAAAGCCTTGGTACCCGAATCCGCCTTGGTGATAATCTGCACTATCTCACTCCACACCCTCTCGCCAAACGCTCGTCCTTTTTCGGTGGTATACATCTCACTTGGTTCATAGATGCGGCCGTTTTTCCACATTTGTCCGTGCGTTTCCACACCTTTTGTGAGAACTTCGGTATATGCGTTCGCCCCTTGCTCGGCTGTTCGGGCCAGAGTGTGGAATACTATCCAGGTCAACACTTTAGCCCAAAGACTTGTTGCCATGTTGCGTCCAAGATCACTTTGGCAGACTCCAGGGCAGACCGTGTGGATGATGACTTTAGGCTGGCCGTCCGCGCCTTGGATGGAAGGCAAGGCCGCTAAATGACGCATGGCGTACTCCAGCATCAGCTTCGATTTGCCATATTGGGAAAATCCGCCCACTGTCCCTGGAGAGAAGCTCGTCTGAGCACTCAGGGCCTCGAGTGGTTCCTCACTAGCCATGATCGCCTTCATCTGCTCTGGCGTAATACTCCACGCCGCCCCGGAGGACACACATGTCAACTGAGGTTTGTGAGCCCCGTCTCCTTGCTCTGCTGCCACGACGAGAAGTGGTAGGAGGAGGACACCCAACAAGAATGTACTCAGTGTGTTGACTTGTATCATCTCCTCCCAACCATCGTTGCTTTGGACCCGCTGTGGTCGTATCGTGCCCGCATTGAGAAGCGCTGCGTCAAGGCGGGGAACTTGAGCCTTGAGAGTGTTTACAAAGCTTTGCACACCTGCAAAAGTGCCCATGTCGAGGACCATGGGGACGATCTCCGTCTTGTTTCCCGCGCCCGCACCCGTGCTGACGAACTGCTCTATGGCCTTTTTTGCGGCTTGGGACTTGCTTTCGGTTCGTGCGGTGATGATCAGTTTGTCAGGATGGAGCGCTGCGAGTTGCTTTGCTGCTTCAAGGCCTAGACCTCCACTTGCGGCCGTAAGTAGGATCGTCCTCCCAGCGAAGGATTCTTTGGTTGGATGAGGCGGATTGCGAATCTGGTCCAGCACACGGAACAGTCCAGTCGGCGGCATACTGGCGTTGGTTTGGTCAAGTTGAGTGGGAGCCTACAGGTTCTGGGATTCCTTTGGCGTGGCCATCTCCCCAAGAGGCAGTGCGACCATTATAAGAAAAGTCACCAGTTGAGCAAGGCAACAAGCGGACGCGTGATATGCTGGTTTGACCTCGAGAAGGAGCCTATGGGAGAGCAAATGAGCTTGCCGGGACTGTTCCTAGACATGCGATATGGCAATAATGCGTGGTTTCATGCCGCTTAATGCCGACCATGTTCCCCCCTTCGAAGAATTAGTCCCGAATGCTACCGCTCAGACTCCAATGCCATGCAGATAAACCTGGCTTGTAAACCGAGATTTCGATATCTCCGGAATAGAGAACCCTTTGTAAGCCACTTGCATAAATGACCAATTTTCCGGGCCAGCGACGGGCTATGCAAATTCACGTTGACTCCTGGCAACCGGATACGGATACGGATTGCCCCAGTCTCCGGGGCGCATCTCCAAAGCTGCGGCCTGCTCGGAGGCTTCAGTGATTGTATTTGACAGGCCATCATCACTAACTACTCGTGGTAGCTCGCAAAGTTAATTACTCCGGAGTCCGTACACTACTCGTGACTACTGTACCCAGTAACAGCACGCCGCTTTATCGGGCTGCGGCTAAGTTGCCAGTGGGGACAACACAGTCTTGGCAACAACCAAGGATCCCGCGAGCCAGCCATTCAGCCGCGCGGTTGGCGCTTATCTGGAATTCGGCGGCGTCATCCCACACTTTTGGCACTTTTGGCACGCGGTAAAGTGAGACAACTGGGACCTCCACAACTTATGCCTCTCTACATGTCGAACCCGATGGCAGCCATGAACCGCCGGTAGATGCGATGGTTTTGATTGACCAACACCGGCCCTTAACCACTGTGATTGATCTACCTCGATAACACCGCCAAACCCCCCCGCCTGCCCCGTCTACCACCCCCCGCCACGTCCCCCTCTGAGCACAGCTGCGCCCGAGGAAACCAATTGAACTCGAAATGGAAAGCCTCAGCCTCAACGACCAGGCTCCTTCCTCGCCACAGAGACAGCCGGGCCAGCAGAATGCCGTGCTGCCAGGCGCCCCGACTCAAGGCGCCCCGCAGCTGCCGCCGCAGATGTTCACCACGGCGGCGCAGTTGCTCGACCTGACTGACAGTACGTCTGCCCTTTACGAACCACAGCCCTAGGGAATACCTATCGTCGAGAAATTTGGAGCAGAGACGCTTCGGGAACCCTGATGATGGAGATTTCCCGCTGGATTTGCAGCCTCTCCTACGCGCATCACTCGCTAACCGGGCTGCTCTGTCTTCTCATTTAGAAAAACTACTCCTCGTCCTCCGTGACGGCCGCAAGATCTTCGGGGTCCTCCGCTCCTGGGACCAATTCGCCAACCTGGTCCTCACCGACACGCGAGAGCGCTACTTCGTCTCCATCCCCCCGCCTCCCTCGTCCTCGTCCTCCTCCTCTCACGGCTCCAAGGACGCCCCCACGCGAAACCTCTACTGCGACATCCCCCGCGGCACGTACCTGGTCCGCGGCGAGAACGTGCTGCTGCTGGGTGAGGTCGATCTTGACCGGGACGACGAGCCGCCGCCCGGGTACGAGGAAGGCGATGTCGAGGAGGTCTTCCAGATCCAGCGCACCATGGAGGCCGAAAGGAAGCGGAGGGACAAGATCAAGGGAAAACAAATGGCGGCCCTGTGGGGAGGCGACATGGAGGGAAGCGGCGAGGTCTTGTTTTGATGCGTGCCTTGTGGCTTGGGAGAAAATGAAAACAGCACAAAGTGAAAGAGCTCAGCTCGGCCCGGCGTTGGAACCACCATCAGGTCTCAGATCACCACTGTCAACCTTTTCTGGTTTTGGAACGA
Organism: Exophiala calicioides; assembly: GCA_001599795.1. Lineage (NCBI taxonomy): Eukaryota > Fungi > Ascomycota > Eurotiomycetes > Chaetothyriales > Herpotrichiellaceae > Exophiala > Exophiala calicioides. The sequence goes on from BCHZ01000004.1 coordinate 2,968,133, forward strand.
GTGGAACTGAAATCACGCGCGCAACAAATGCCAGGAGCTACAGACCCTGAACTTGCGTAGTCAGCGCAGAACCGACCAGAGCAGAATATTGTGAAATGCTCTTTGATCTCGGTGATCGGAGGCAGTCTTGATCGTTTGTATTTATCGCCTTGGAAGGCAGCTCGATCATAGGACCGAGCCTTATCCCGGCTGCTACGTAGCTACATGTCGAAATGAAAGTCGGCCTCAGCAGGCGTACCTTCTCACCGGTTTCCACTTCATCTTGGGTTTCATTCTAGGTTTCGTGTCTTGTTGATCGAACCGCGTATTGTACATGACTGAGAGCTGCTGCCTCTGGGTATCTTGTCTTCAGCTTGACGATGTCTAATCTGGAATGAATTTTGATTGAATTTCTAGCATGCTTTTGTCTTCCCATTTGGTTGAACTAGTACCAACATTCAACTCGATTCCAAGCGACTCAGCCAATTGATGACCATCATAGCCTGGGTGATGGCGACTTTCTGGCCAAACCTCAACCCATCCCAGCTGTTGGCCTGAACGGTCATGTTCCACATCTTCAAGACCTCGATGTCATTTTCGGCGGCAACATGCGCCAGGGTTGTATCGAAATCCCAAATCTCCTGGTTTCCTTTACGATGCTTGATGTCGGTGTGTCCCGCTGCCGAGGGGCCGATCCACAGCATGGGGGTCTTCCGCTTCGAATCGTCGGCAAGGCTGAGGAATTCCAACAGCGACTTCGCGGCGGTTTCATCCGGGATCGTGTTCGGCGAGAGCGAATGGATCACCGGAACCGGATGGTAGTTGGAGCGTGGCACTCGGGGAACCAAGGCTTTGAATTTGTTGATCACATCGCCGGGGGCTGGAGAAGTGTTGATTTGCAGAAAAGCATGCCGGGTACGGCGGCAGGCAAACGGACTTCCTTTGGCCGGGGTGTTCTGTTCCACGTCTTCGTTGGAGGTGACGAGTCGTTCCATACAGCTCGGCACCGTGAATTGCTTGTCGCAACGACATTGGCGCTGGTTGTCCTGGTCCATCTCCCACGTCTTCATGGCGCCAGAGCTCAGATCTTGCCGCAGGAGAATGTTGAATCCATTGTAGATGGCCCGTAGACTCGCATCTCCCACGAAGGCGATCGAGTCAAACCGTTCCAAGATCATGCAGATCTCGGGCACGTCATACCATCGATAGTGACATCCTGGTGTCAGTCTCAGCTGAAAGGCTCGAACGAAGACACGGGATTGGGATTGGGATTGGGATCTCGCTAACCTTGCGGAGTGTAGGGGGCATCGAAGCCGACGCGGCCCCCGCTTGACAGTGCTTCGAGGAGCAGTTTCCGCGTCCCGCAGAATGCATCTCCATTTTGATTCTGACGGTGGAGATGGTCTTTGACGGGAGAGGTGTAAAGATCCGCAGCGCGAATGTCACATTCGGCAAAGCCCTGGAATCCCCCAAAATAGTTGCTGAGATCCTGGCGAGCGACAGGAATTCGGTCCGAGGCTCGCGATGTGCTCCAATGTCCCGGCAACGGCAAGACACAATACGCCAGCCACAAAATGAAGGAGAGGTAGGAGTAGGCCAAGACTTTGAGGATGAAGCGCGACAGGATGAAATCATCGACGGCGTCTTCTGCCATGTGCATCCACTGGGACACCAGGGAGTGTCTCGGGGGCTGGATCTGCGACGAGCCACCACGGGTTCCGTCGCCGTCGGATTTGGATAGGAACGACATGTCGAGCAGTTGTTACTCCGCGCTTGGCCTCGCCACGATCGCGGCTAGAAGGACTCGGGGTCTGTTGAAGGTCGAGCAAGAGGAGGGCAGGAGTTAGCGAGAGAGACGAAGGGGAGAGAGACCAAAGCAGGGCGGCTCCCTTGAGGACGACTTCAGCACCGCTTATAGTGTGTCTAGTGTGTCACTTGCCGGATTCAGCGCAGCCTTGCACTTGAAGGAAATCTCTTCACGGTTCCTGTGGGAGGTGCAGCTGGACAGTGGCGGCTTGATCTTGTCACTCGCCGCCTGTCTCCGATTTTTGGAGTCGAGGGGAGCGCAGCAGCGCAGCGCAGCCAACTCAGTTGGGCACAACAGCCAGCAGAAGAAACAAACACAGTCTGTCCAACGGATTGCCCACTCCGTTCATAACACACCGATCCGTGTCTGCGCAAGACTCCCTCCCGCCTTTGTTCCTATCCTCCAGAAGCCAACGCAAATGAGGGACAAGGAAGAACAAGAGAAGGACACCGTTGAGGCAGAGCAGACTCAGCAATCCGGGAGCGACAGCGAAAGCAAGAGCAAGAACGGCGCACCACGCGCTGGGATTAAATGGACGCACATTGCAGCTCACGGTTCAGCTCACCTTCTCAAGACGACGTCCTGGACAGGCAGATAGACTTTTGGGGTCCTGCATGGCCTCTCGTTTGGCCATGCATGAACAACGCCGACAGGCACGACAACCCCGCGGTCGGTCAGCACGCCCGTTCATGTCTGAGACAAACCATCTCTGCAGTCAGGTCGGAATCCTCACGTGCATCGAGCGGCTGCGGTTGGCCCAGTCAGGCCCAGGGACATGTGCTGAAACAGCGCTGGAAAGCCCCAGCCACAAAAAGAGCCTCCAGTTGGAGCACCTGCATATGCCACCGGGTTTTGTGGGCAATCTCGTTGGGCGGTGGAGTTTGGCAGGATATCAGACAACCATTACCCCAGTCACTCCTCGCAGCCTCTGCCGGCGGATTCCGATTGCGTCAACTGGCAGCCCCCCGGACAGATTATGGAACAAGACGGCCGAGGCACACTGATCGGAGGAGACAAAGGCGAGCAGCGCACATTCCGGGGGGTTCGGTTTCAAGAGTCGGTCGGGGCACGAGACACTCAACAGAGGAGAGGGCAGGGCACTGGAAAATCAAGCAGAGAGTGCAGCACAAGGAAAGGAGAGACTGGGAGACTTGCCAGTTAATGGGTTTGGGCCAGCGCCCATCGGGAGGAATCGTGAGTTCCCCAAACAACAGGTCGCAGGCCGAGGGGCCCAAGGGCACACCAGGTCCGGAGAAAAGGCACACGACAGCAGCGACGGCGACGGCGTCAAGACTCACCAGACACAAGAGGGCGAGCAAGCGGGCGAGAAGCACTATTGGTGTCTAAGCACGGGGACCGCCTGCGGATGGAGCGCAGCCCACGAAGCCGAGGCCGGGAGGCGGACCTTGGCCCAATCAAGGCGCTCCCAGGGCACGACTCGGCGTCGAGGGGGGGGGGTTCTGAGTCTTGAGGGGCTCGAGGCCGAGGGGGGCGCCTGAGGGCCCCTCGGGCTTCTGATCTCCCCACAGCCGAGAACAGAACAGCTGCCTGTGGGTGGTGCAGCCGGTGCAGTGCAGGCGGGCAGCTGGGCAGTTGGCTTGCTGGGCTGCTGGGCTGCTGTCCCGCGTGCGTCGTAGTCGTCCAGGGTAAGGAGTCATGGGTAGTCTAGGGCCATCTACCCAGAAGGTCATCCAGGGTTGGCTTGTCCCTCATTGCTCCCACCTCCTCCTTCTGGTCTCGACTCTGGTCTCGTCTCTCTGCGCCTCTGGTGTCTAGTCTCTAGTCTTTAGTCTCTAGCCTCTAGCCTCTACGCCTCACGCCCGCATCACGAGTCACCTGCGTCGCTGAGTCTTTTCCTTATTCACCTGCGCCCACACGTCCACACAACGCCCGAACACCTGAACACCTGAACGCCTGAACGCCTGGACGCCTCAACGACTCAACACCTCTGCTCTACCAACAGCTCCCAACTCGACGCTCAGACACCGTACCACCATCCCATCATTACCTGCGGCCACACACTGCCATCCCTCTCTGACCATCCTGCCGGCCTATCCTGCCTCGGCTGGTCTGGACGACTGAAATTCGGAGAACATCGGACTTTTGAGATTGTCACTGCTTCACTCCATCTTTGAGTCATCGCGCTCGACCTTCGCCATTCCACTCCCACCCTTCAAATTGTCCCTCCTCAGTGTCCCAGGCCGAAGGGCCTGAAACTTGGTCACCATGTCGTGGAAGCCCTCCGAGAAGCTGTTGCAGACCATTCACCACTATGCAAGCTTCCCGCCGACCGGGGTCAGCCTGCGGCAGATGGTGCAATTTGGCGAGAAACCATCCACCGGTTTGTCACGGCTCGTCTCCCGTGTGCTCGTCTCCCCTTCTAACCGCTGGTCTTCTAGGCACCCTATTTCGAGCCTCGCAGTTCCTCTCCGAAGAGCTTCCAGTTCGCCTCGCACACCGCGTCGAGGAGCTTGGGAAACTGCCCGATGGACTCAATGAAATGGCCTCCATCCAGAGGGTGCGGGACTGGTACGCCCAATCCTTTGAGGAGATCACCACTCTCCCGCGACCCAAATTGGACCGAGAAACCAGAGACCGACTCCTCAACCCGCCGAAGAAACCGTCCAACCGCCTCTCGTTTAGCACCCGAAACCCCAGCCTGAAAGAAGATGGTCATAGCAAGAATGGGATGAATAGCCGTCGCTACTTTGCCGCATTGGACGACGGCAAGGACTGGCCCCCCGTGCTGGCTGAGTACAACCGAAAGTTCTCGCGCACACTCGAGGCCATCAAGAGAAGACACGACTCGGTGGTGACGACGGTCGCCCAAGGCATCAACGAATGGAAGCGAAAACAACAGCGCATGCAGATCGACTCGTCCATCCAATCCTTCCTCGACCGCTTCTACATGTCCAGAATAGGAATCCGGATGCTCATCGGTCAACACATTGCCTTGACCGATCAGACCGCCCTCCGCCACCCGAACTACGTCGGCATAATATGCACAAAGACCAACGTCCGGGAACTGGCCGAAGAAGCCATCGAGAACGCCCGCTTCGTCTGCGAAGACCACTACGGCCTCTTTGACGCCCCCAAAATCCAGCTCTTCTGCCCGCCCAACCTGCATTTCATGTACGTGCCGGGCCACTTGTCACACATGCTGTTCGAAACCCTCAAAAATTCTCTACGCGCCGTGGTCGAGACGCACGGGGCTGAGAAGGAGGAGTTCCCCGTCACCAAAGTGATCGTGGCCGAGGGAAAGGAGGACATCACCATCAAGATCAGTGACGAGGGCGGTGGGATCCCCCGATCCGCCATCCCTCTCGTCTGGACTTACATGTACACTACTGTCGACACGACCCCCGAATTGGACCCAGGCTTCAATGCGAGCGATTTCAAGGCGCCCATGGCCGGCTTTGGCTACGGGTTGCCTATTTCACGGCTATACGCAAGATATTTCGGGGGCGATTTAAAACTGATTTCTATGGAAGGGTAAGTATGCCCGTCCTCTCCATACCGTCCTCGCTGACTGACAACCTTTTTTCTCGCAACAGTTATGGTACCGACGTTTACCTCCACCTGAACCGCCTGTCCACATCGTCGGAACCTCTGCAATAACAATCAGCAGCCATGAGGGACACTGCTCATAGCCGCGGGTCCCAAGGATTGGCACTGGATATGAAACACAGCCACAGCAGCAACAGCAGTATTGGCGCGGGGCGCATGGCCGCGGTGCGCTCCCGTCTTCGCAACCGAGAAGTGACGGAACGGAAGCAGGTGGGCGATGCAGAAAGTATGATTAATGAAGAGCCGAATGTGGTGCAGCCCGGCGGGGCAAGTCATTGGCTGGAATGACATCAGACATACCACGGTCGGCGGGATTTGTAGATCATGCCAGGCTCCAGGGCGGCCCAAATGAGGTCGAGGCCGAGGCGAGCAAGTAAAAGGAAACAGGCACAGAGATAGGAAGCCATCAAAGTCACCATGTCGCGGAAATGAAAACATATATCCAAAACGAGAATCTGAGAAGCATATGGGAAATCAGACAGACCAATTGAGACTGCGTGGTTACAGTGCTCTGTTGAGTGATGGGGTCAGCACCTACTAATCAATCCGGAGAGACGGGAAATCGTTATTGAGCCATTGCTAAAGCAATTGAACAGCACAAACGGAAACATTGGCGAAATTGACAGTGGAAGAAGGGGGATAGCTCCTGTACTATGATAGCGAGACTGGAAGAATTCTTGCTGCCATGCTGCAAGGCTGCAAGGCTGCATCACCTCAATGATGCACGACAGCACCATTACACGCGTTGCCTCTTCAGGAAGTCACGTGAAGGGTCGGTGACCTCCCTCTTAAGAGTCGAGGAATTAACTGAAGCGCAGTCCGGAGGGATACCTTGAGTCGGTTTAAGCTGGGTCCCAATTGAAGCCTAGCCGTTCCAAGGGGTCGACTACGGCCCCGTTTCCACGCAATAATGATGATGTACCCATTCGAATCATACGGCCACTCTTGGACCATCCCCTCTCGGATCCAGGACGACCAACAGCTGCTCACTGGGGACTGCAGCAACCCATTCACGACGCGCCGGCAGACTGACGGGATGAAATTTCTCTGCCGAGTCTGCCGACATCCACGACGCCGTGAATGGCGACTGGAGTGACGGGTGCACCGAGATCCGAAAGTGTCTGACGATCTGAGACAGTGAGAGGTACAGTTCAAAGTAGGAGAAACTGTCGGGTGCACCGAAGGGTCAATTTTTCGCGCTTAGGGGAGAAGGAGCCTCCCTTTGTGTGGGATATGGTCAGACTTACTGTACGCCGACGCAGACATACGGTCCCTTGGAGAACGGTATGTAATATTTGTCTCTCAAGGTCGATCTTTGCTGGGTGGCACCACCACCATCACCTCCTCCACCTTCGGCTTCGGAATCCAGCCACCTGTACGGGTTGTATTCTTTGGGATTGGGGAATGCAGTCTTGTCATGCAAGTACCATATTGGAGAGGAGCTGAGAACGGTCTAGGATGAAAACGAACGTCAACAACAACACCCTGATCATACACGACGAGCCGAGGGACGTAAAACCTACTCCGCCGGGGAGAAACGAGCCACATAGCTCGATTCCCTCGGGAGGGACGATCCGCGGAAGCATCGCCGCCGCCGCTCCCGTCCACCGAATCCCTTCTTTGACGCAAGCTTTCAGCTTCGGGATGCTCTCCAAAGCATTCATTTCAGAGGGAAATCCCACGGCGCTCATGTCCCGGTGGAGCTCCTCTTGAAACTGGGGGTTGTGCGCCAGAGCCCACAGGATATGAGCCAGCGACGCAGACGTCGTGTCGGTCCCCGGGCCGAGCATCTCTTTGGCCTCGGAGAGCGCACTCTGTGCGGCGAGGCCGGACCTGATCATCGTTTGAATGAAGTTCGGCGAGTTGACCTTCTGCTGTCCGGGTCTCATGTTGGATTGCAATATCGAGTTCGACCACTGGCGGTGCATCAGTTCAGTCCATCTTGCCAAGCGTAAACATGGGTGATAACCAAGAATCCACGAATGTTTTTTTTTTGGGTCTTACCGAATCAAATGTCTCCATGGCAGTGGTGTATTCTGTCTTCCAGCCTGTCACCGCGTAGATGGCCGTTTCAATCCTTTCCAACACCGAGCATGCATTGGGGAAATTCGTAATCTACCCCGAATATATGTGAATTGATGCCCTCACCATCTCCTCACCGGTTGTTTCATGCATGATGCATCGCAAAATCACAAGGACTCAACTCACCAGAGGCATCCACCTCGACTTCTCGTCGTTCTTGGCGACCATTGCCAGGTATTCTCCTCGGAGCCATGTGTCGACAGCCCCGATTGTTTTGCCAAATCCAAACAAGGCTGTCGTGGCGGATTAGAAGACACGGGCGGGAGGGGGGGGGGAAAAAATTATAGTATGGACGTCGACTTACACATGATGTCTGCTTCAAGTGCTCGACAAGCGGGAATCAAATCCACCGACTGCATACGGAAGCTCTTTGCCGACGTGATGAAGTGGTCGATTGGCACCATCATGATTCCATGAAGGTCATGGTCCATTTTGCTGCGATTGAAGACCTGTCCCATGAGCCGTCGCCGCCGCGCATGTTCCTCACCATCTCTAATGACAATGGAGCCGATTAGTTGCGAAAGAGGCCCAGATTGTCTCAGGACTACGTGTGTGAAAAGGGGAGGACCATGTGTGGAAAGGGGGGGGGCAAGACCAACGTGATTGAGAAAAGCGCTGGATGTCCATCTTGCACAAACTCTCCGTAGATTCTCGGATCTTTGGCGAACTTACTGCCGACCTTGTGGACAAGGTCGTACACCTCGAGAGAATAGAACGAGACCTCGTTAGGTCCGATTCGGACGAGAGGGCCTGGGAAAGCAGGAAACCCCAATCAGCCCATAAAAGAACTTTTGTTGAAATCGCATGGGAAAAGGAGGCCGTAGAGCCCTTGGAGAGAGGGGGGGGGAAATGCTCAAGTAGATGGATGGATGCTCTGTCTGACCTAGCTGTTCATGGAGACGCGGGAGCTCGAGAGTGATGCTGCCGGAATACTCCTGGGCGAAAGCCCAGAGATATCGGGAGAAAGGGGCCCATCTGCTGGCGTTGGGGATGGTCGTCAACGACCGATATTTTCGCTGGATTGCCTTTTAGCCGACGACGATGTCATCAGCCATTATTATTGAATCCTCCCCCGGGGGGGGGGGGGGGGGTTGCAAGCCAAATTGATTGAATGGTCACGTCCAATGATTGATTTACCTTGAATGCAACATATCCCAAAAGAATGAGACCAGAAAACAAATAGAAAAGATGCAATATCGAAGTCATCCTACCGGTATGTACCAGCACCTCCAAACAAGGATCGCCTATCTTGTCAAAGGACACGCTATTCTTTAATAATCGGCTGGCACTGATGAGTGAGAGCAGTGTAATAATTTTCTCATATTATTTTTGTTCCTGTCGACATAGGTACTTACTTGGGGTGCTGCTGGCTGCGTGGAGAAAATGGCGCCATGCGTGCTAAGATTACGTGTGATCCTCGCACGGCTCGAAGCCTTGCCTCATCAAGGAGAACACATCCAGCGTTACTTAGTCAGAGAGAGAGAGAAAAAAATGGTCCACCGAGGAACAATGAGGTCTTTTTTAAAAGTAGCCTTGGCTAAGCTTCAGCCTTCAGCGTCGTCCGAGTGAAAATTTAGCAAAGCATTATTGACCTGTTGCCATCAAACACTTTGGATAGCTTGCAGACGCCGTCGCGATATCCCCTACATATCTCGATATATCAGACGTCATGACAGGTGACTTAGGTCCCAACAAGGCGAGCCAGGAAGCTCCACCACCTCGTCAAGGAGGGGAAGAAGAGGGTGACAAGGTCGCCAACGACGATGACGCGGTATTGGTACGTGATGTTGACAAGGCCGCTCCGACGTGTGTGTGTGTGTGTGTGTGCGTCCTTCAGACTAATTGGGCCGGCCGCGCGCATAGGAAAACCTAGGATATAAGCCGGTGAGCAGAAACGAACGTCGATACTTCCCCCTAGGCGGTTGGTGACAGTGTGGTGCTCTCAGGTGCTCAATCGAACATACAATCTCTTCCAGAACTTTTCGACGACGTTCGGTCAGTAATAATAGTGCCCGAGAATCCCCACGGGGCTTTTGAGGCTTTTGAAACCCCCCCAATGCTGACGGACGGAAACCAAAAGCCGCCCTGTATTTCGTCGGCGGCGTCCGTGTCACCTTCAGTACAGGCATTGCTTCTGGCGGCAACCTGGCATACTGGTATGGGCATTCGATTCTTCCAACCCCTTCCTGATCCCTTGGGGGGTTCCCTTTTTTTTTTTTTGTTTTTTGGAGGAGAGCGGGCTCGCTAATGCGGTGACCGTTTTTTCAAAAACAAAACAGGACGAGCTTCATAGTCACCTGCTTCTTCACATTCATCAGCGCGGCCGTCATCGCCGAGATCTGCTCTTCGCTACCCTTGGCCGGCTCGATCTATCTCTGGGCCGCCGAGGCCGGAGGGCCGCGATTTGGTCGATTGTTTGGCTTCGTCGTCGCCTGGTGGTCGACCACGGCTTGGACCACCTTCTGTGCAAGTGAGCGAATCCTTGCTAAGCGCCGGACCCTTGATCCCTTTGATGCGTTTAGGGGGGTGGTTCACTTATAACTAACCGTTGTTCGCTCTCCCCCAAGGCAACACTCAGGCCGCAGTCAACTATATGCTTTCGGTAAGGGGGGGTCCCAAAACGAGAAACATCAAACCTCGGGATTTGGCGACCATTGGTGCTGATTGTTGGAACCGTAGGAGATAGTGGTTTTCGACCTCGACTTCCCCTCGGATGCAAGTAGTGTCAAATTCCGTGCCGTGCAATGGATTTGCACAGAGGTCCTACTTGCGCTCGCCGCCCTTGTCAACCTCTTACCTCGTCAGTGGTCCTCCCCAGTGCCCGTTGTTGTTGTTGATCAACCACCACTGACTGTTTTTTTTTCTTTCTTCAGCACGTTGGTTCCGATGGGTGTTTTATGGGTCCACCTCGTTGGTCGTTCTGGATTTTCTCCTCAATCTCATCTGGTTGCCCATTGGGACCAGCAACACCTATGGATTCCGCTCCGCCCATGAAGCATTCATGACGACGTACAATGGCACCGGTGCTCCGCCGGCGTGGAATTGGTGCCTTTCGTATCTGGCAACCGCCGGCATTTTGATTGGATTCGACGCTTCAGGTAAGGGAACTCTCAACTTTCATCCATTCCTCCCCCCTGACTCGCTTTTTCTCAGGTCACGTCGCCGAGGAAACACGCAACGCATCCATTACGGCAGCACGGGGGATTTTCTGGAGTACCGTTGTCAGTGGGATCGGAGGCTTCCTCGTCGTCATCCTGTTCCTGTTCTGTGTGGTGAGTTCTGGTCTGGCGCTTCGTCCGTCATCGGCCGTTCACCTCGCTAATAACCCGGACGTGTCTTGTGGTTTTAGCCCGGCCCCGACATCCTCTTCTCCTTTGGTGGTGCGCAACCATTCGTCCCACTCTATGCTGCCCTCCTTGGGAATGGTGGTCACATCTTCATGAACGTCGTGTGCGTTGTGGCACTCTGGTTTGTGAGTACTTTCTTGCTCGTCTCTTGATCCATCGGCGGCACTGACTTTGGATGTGGTCAGAACACTGCCATTGCCATCTTAGCGGCATCCCGCTTGGTCTTCGCCGTGGCTCGTGATGGCGTCCTGCCATACTCGAAATGGGTCTCCAAGGTGGACAATGGACAGCCCAGGAACGCCGTCATCGTGGTCTGGGTCGTTGCAGCCATCATCAGCTGCAGCATCCTACCGTCTGGAGTCGCCTTCACCTCGCTGGTCTCGGCCGCTGGTGTTCCTTCTGCCGCTGCCTATGGCCTGATTTCCCTGGGGAGAGTCTTTTTGACCCCGGACAAGTTCCCGGAAGCGCGATGGAGTCTCGGTAGACTCAGCCGACCTTTCCAGGTCATCTCAATCTTCTGGAATGGCTGGGTCGTGGCAGTCCTGTTCTCGCCCTATTATTTCCCCGTGACCGGTGATTCTCTGAATTGTAAGTGATGAACAAACATCCCTCCCTCCGTTGGAGTGTTCTTCACTTGCTGACACAGCGCCGCAGATGCTCCAGTCATTATGGGCATTGCGACCATCTTTGCGCTCATCTCATGGTGGGTGATTCCAGAGAAAAAGTGGTTTCCCAAGGAACGGATCGAGGAAGTTCTCGAAGCCCCTCACCTTGAGCATTGACATGAACCTCTGGTCTTTTCACCGAATCCACATAGATAGATGTCAACTGGCTCTTTCACATCGACTTAGTCGCTTGACGACATCTTCAAGTGGCGGGACTACACCTGGCGCGACCTGGATAAATGCCACAGGGTCGGAAGGATGGGATGGCAGTGGTAGAAGCGATAGGCAGGGAGACGAAAGCAGACTAATGAACAATAGACATAGATAGGACTTTCGCTTTCATCCTCCTTCGCCCGGCATAATCAAGTATATCTAATCATTCATAATCAATCGTTACGGTCTCTCAGGGTGGCCACTTGCCCCGTCAATACACCTCCAAAGGAACTTTTAAATACCTCATGCTATGCATGATAAGGCGACGTCTTCAGTACTCCGGGACCAGTATCACCTCCTACTCCCCCGCCGTCCGGCAAACCTGACATTGCCTCCACGCTTGCCGACACCGCCGCCTCCCCGAAACCTGGGTTTCCCCTGTCCCTGTCCCTGGCCCGGGCCTTGACTCTTGTTCTTCTCCACACCCAATCCACGTCTCTGGTTCTTAGCATCTCTCCCTCGACTCCCTCCCCTGCCGCCCCGCGGACTGGCCGCGCCGGAAGAGCCCTGCATGATGCGTCTGGCGACTTTCCTGGCCTCGTCGACGTCGAGATCCATCTCATCCCCCTCGCGCTCGCGACTGTCCTGCTTCGCTTTCTTCTGCATGCCGGATTTGACCTTCAGTCGACCCTTCTGACCTCTCCTCACGGCGTCGACGCCCGATACCGCGTCTAGGTACGCGTTGACTGAGCTTTCTTGTCGGCTTTGACTGTCATCTCCCATTGCGACATCAGCATCGTGGTCGTCTTCACCCTGCCCGCCGAAGACGAGTTTGCCGTCCTCATTGACCTTAGCTTTTGTCTTTTTCTTCGTCGGCCCATTGCTGTCTCTCAGCCGTCCGAGCTTCCGCGTCGATATGCTCCCCATGCTCCGCGGGTCTAGTAGGTCGAGGGGCTCGTCGTCCATGTCATCCTGGCGAATGAACTGCTGGTTGCGTTTCTTGGCGGCGCCTTCGGATGCTTTCTTAAACGAGACGCCAGACATGGTATCGCCGCCACCGTCCTCAGAGTCGCCGTCGCTGCCTTCGATTTCCGAGTCGTCGTCCTCGGAGCCGTAGACCGCCTCGTCGAACTCGTTGTCGTACTTCTTTGTGCTTGGCTGATCCGCATCGTCTTCGTCTTCGTCCTCTCCGCCGGCCTTCTTATTCTTCCTCGCGCGCTCACGGCGCTTGCGGATATTCACAACCATCTTCCGATCGTCACCACCGACCCAACCTTCAACCTTGCTTGCATCGAAGCGTCGCATACATCGGTCCAGAATCCCCTTGACCTTGGCTCGCAACCGACCTTTGTTTTCCTTGCTCCAGACCATCAAACCCGGCACAATGCTGGGCAATCTCGGCTCAAGCATATTGGTTGGGAGAACCACGATCATGACTTTTACGAAGCCAAGGACAGCACGAACTATCTCACGATTATTCGATTGCAGAAACATGGCGACAGTTTCCACCAGTTCTTCCTTTGTCTTGTCGGCTAGCTGCGTGTGGTATTCGAAGAGGAGCCGGCTCAGAGCCGTGACGCTCGCAGCAACCATATGGGGAGCGACACCCGCCAACCCGGCGCTGACCATGGTGAACGCCTCTTCCAGGTTTGCTGGCGCGTCGGGGGAATCGTCTGGCATGTGCGGTACGAGTCGGTTGCGAATCACTGTACCCTGTGGGTTCGAAGGGTCGGAGATCTTGTTGGTGGCGGTGATGAGAAGATCGAACCCGGCAGTGCGTGCTCTCTCGTTACTGTCTTTGCATGCTAGTACTACCTCGCTGAGTATGCTGGGAATGAAGTGGAGATCCGAAAGGGGAAGGAAGGAGACTAGTGTCTCGATGGCCAAAATGCGATCCCTTCGCGCGGGTACCGGTGTGGTCTCCGATGTGCGCAGGACTAACTGTTGGAGCTCTTGGTTCCGAGTTCTGAGCGCTTCCGAGCCCGTCTTGGACGTGGAGAGCCGCGGGATGAGCTTGTAAGCCTTCTTGATGAGCTGTGGGTCGGATTTGAGAACTGCCGCATTCGTGAGAATATCGGAGGAGATGGAGAACAAAGCCGCAAAGGTAGATCTTGGTAGGTGCACAGAGAGTGCAATGATGAGGTCAAGGAGAGTGTGGGAAGTAGGCGGTAGTTTGGTGCTTGATGGCTGATTCGGTTCCTTCTTCGGTGGTGGCTGGTCCGCTTTTGGCAATGCGTCAATGAGCATTTTCGACACTCGCTCAAACGTCTCTACCAAGTCCTTCTCTGGAGTGATGCTGAGATAGCCGTTGATGCACTGTAGAATATAGGACCGCGACTGGGGGAGGGTCTGGCTATAGACGTTGAAGAGCACCGCCAATAGATTGCTTGCAAATTGAGACAGATGCTGAATGTTCTTCTCTGCATCAGCTCTTTGCAAACGTCGCTCTAGGAGCAGAACCTCATCCGGCAAATCAGATGCCAATAGTGCTTGGTTGGACTCGACCAAGTTTTGCAGGCCTCTGCAAAGATCGACTCTCAGTTCCGTCTGCTTGTAGAGCAGGTTGCATACTAGCTCGGCGAACTGTTGGTCCATCGCCACAGGTATGTCTAGGGGAAGATCGCAATAAGCTGGCAGCGTAGCCCACACCTGCTGCACCACGGTTTCGAAGATCTTGATGTCCATGGTCTTTTCAGCATTGCCGTGGTCAAGGACCCTCTGATACATGGCCTCGCTCAGTGGCACCAGGTCTGATTTGAAGTGTGCGAGATTCGTGTTCGAAACGTGGTCTCTTAGTAGCGGCAGGAGCCACGCTCTTCCAGTTTGACCCGGTTGAGGCTTGACGAGATTCAGGGGAAGAATGCTCAGGACGGCACCAGGCCCGAGATTGCGAATTGCACTGCCGAGAACTTCGTCTGCTTCTTTCTTGCCTTGGAAGCCTTGGTTACTCCTTAACTCGCCTATTGCTTTGACGATAGGAAGTAAAAAGGGGTCACCTCGCCACCGAAGAGCATCGAACAGGGAAGCCAGGGTGCTGAAGACTTCCATCCAGGCGGTTTGGTATTTGACGGCCAAAAGACCCAGAGCCCGCCCAGATATTTGCTCGAGGAGTGTTTCATCATACACCGAAGGGTTTGATATGACGCTATCAGGTATGCAATTGGCGAAAAAGGAAATGAGGCATTCTGAGGCAGACACTCTGATATTGTGAGACGGGCTCGTTAGAAAGGATGCCACCATGTCGAAAAGCTCTGGCAGCTTTGCAAAGGTGTCCTCGGGTTCGACGGCTGCTGCTGTGCCGTACCCTCTGGACAGGATGGCAATCCACGGTGGCAGTAGCTGTGAGTCGTTCTGCGCTGGTTTCAACTCAACTATGGCTTCCAACAGGCGCGGCAGTTTCGACGATGATACTTCGTCTTGCATCCCTTGGAATATGACCTCGAAGACTTCGAAAGCGCTCATGACCAAGTAGTCATTCCTTGACCGCGAAATCGATAGCAACAATTCGCAGAGGGATTCGATCTTCTTACTCGGCCATCCACCAGAGGCTGTAGCCAAGGTCTTGGTAAGTTGCAGAGCATGAATCACAGCAGGTTCATGGCCATCATCTGGCTTTCCTCTCTGACGCCGCGCTTGATGAGCCACATCCACGGCATTCTTGAGATTGTTCTGAGCCGCGACGGCACATAGTCCTGCAGCAGGGTGGTCAATTGCCGGTCCTGGTGGAGGGTTCTTGAGGATATTTATCAGAGCTTCTTGCGCACGCTTCCTGATCTTGGGCCTCGAGTCGATGGCCAATGTGAGGAGGACAGTGATGGCCTGTCTAGGGCTTGTTTGACTCTGTGGAAGATTCCATGCTCCCGCATCTTGTGCTACCAACAGTGACTCGAGACATCCAATCGCAGAGCGAAGAAGAGGGGCATTGGTGCCTGAAGCATCCAAGGAAGGCGCGAGGAGCGAGAGGATGGAAGTGAACTGCGACCGGAGTAGGCCCGCAGACACGTAAGAGGTGACGAGGTCGAGGAGGTAGACGGTAGAGGTCAGGACTTCATTTTCGTTACCCGGCTGCTTCGCTGAGGCAGGTTGCTTGAGGAGAGCGAGAAGGGCGGCGAAATAGGCAGTGGCGGAGAATTTGGTCTTCTGTTCGAGCAGAGTTTCCTCGATGGAAGAAAGAACGACGGCAGTCTGGGCCAGTTAGAAGATTCAGGCGGTTGCATGGGACAAACGTACATTCTGTTGGCTCTGGAGATTGGGAGACTTGATCTTGGCCAGCCTGTCTTCCAGCGACATGATGGGAAGAATATAGAGGACCGTTGGCGTCTGTGTCCGTCTTTTCCAGTGGCAGTGTGAAGGGCTCGAGGGTTCATGAGTTCGTGAAGTGCGGTTGAATTTATTCGCGGCAGAATTAAAAACCTCCTTCACCGCCTTCCGCCCCACTGCCACCTCAGGCTGGGGGCTGACCAGACATTGGCATGACAGCCGTGGACAGCCTTGTCCAACTGAAGCACTATCCGTGTCTCGATATCCCTCCTATGCACTCTTTGCTGCAGACCTCGGCGCTGTCCAGGATAATCTATGGCTTCTGCGACTCTCGCAGCCGGGGAGCAGGCCCCCGCCGACAAGTCTAGCCAGTCTCGAGTATCACGCTTCATCACGCCCAAGGCATACATACCCGTCGAAGTCGTTCATGTCCCGAGATTTTGGAGCACCGATCAACTCTAATCGGCCTGCCGTCGCCTTGAGCAGATAGACGAGTAGATTGTGTCATGTCTTCCCGAGTCAAGTCGAATCCTACAGCCGTCTAAGCCCGGCTAGTGAACCAATCCTTGATGATCGGGTCGGTGGGGAAGCCGATGGCCTGTTTCTGGAAGTATGTACGAGTCTTGGGGACGGACTGTGGGTAGTTGGGTTAGCAGGCCATGCTTTCTGCCAACCGGGGTTTGTACATACCTGGTCGTTTTTGTAGGCATAGTGGAATAGTAACGAGTAGTTGCACAGGATCATATTCGCCCGGTTCTTTCTCTGCTTTGCGTCGTACTCTTGCGGCGATCGAGGAAATAGAGCACGAGATGACTCCAGATGAGACTCTTCCGGAGTCCTGTGTGGGCTCGGAATGACCGCAGAGACGTTCATGATGGTGGATCAATAGGGTGTGCGGGTGTGGGTGCGATAGAGGGAAAGGGAGAGGGAGAGAAGTAGCGAAAATGTCACCGTCTACCACGCACGTGACCCATCTAGAATCACCTATAGAATCAACCAGACACAAGGGAACAGGAAAGCCGAGTCGAATTTTTAAATGTTGGCATTGAAAGCGAGTTCTAGCATCTCAGCCTTGCATGGCCCCGGTCAAGTTGTCGAGTTGTCGGGTTGACCAGAGACCACATTTTCCATGGTGCCATTCATCTCATTCTCTCCGCCACCCTGATGGGAGCGATGCCCCAATCCCACCGTTGTTCTAAGCTGTGTCAATTGCAGAATTTACCGGGGAAAAGTCATGATTCCCTCTTTGGTCGTAATTTTAGACAAGATTGAAGCCCACACGACCATGAGGTACTCCATATTCCGCCAGATTGCCCCCAAAATCATCCATTCAAACGCCGTCGTGCTGGTTGCCATGCCGCTAATTTCTCAAGAGGACCAAACAGACATCTGCACACGCCAGCAAATGCTAGCCATTGACATCCACCGCAAAATTATTGTATTAGTATCAGCAATCATCCATAAACTTGTTCTTTGGCCATGCGAAGCCAGTATCGGCCCTGTAATCCACGTTAGCTCCTGCCCACCGAGAAAAGCTCAAACAAAACCTACCAGGTCGTGAGATTCGGGTTTTCATATGCAATGATGTGCTCGTTGATGTATTCCGTGGTTTCGTAGCCGTCTGGATCGCAAGTTACCGTCCCATCGCCGTCTTGATAGATCCGGATATGGTCAATCCTCATGGTGGCCGGCATCAATTTGGCCATACCGGTCAAATTGAGAGACGAGAAGCCAGCAGACATGCCAAAATTCACCACGACAGACATGGGTTCTTCTGGAATGATTCTCTGCCCGATGTTGCCATTGGGTCCCAAGGCTTGCCCTTCAACCCGCCAAACAGGATCTTCACCCACAAACCAAGTGATATCTCCTTCGGATCCGGGGGTATACTCAAAGGCATAATTTTGGTAGGCTTTTCCATCGTACCAGTCATTGTTTAAGTTCGACAATCCCGACACAGCTTGCTGGTATGGGCCACCTTTGTAGACGTTCATCTCGGTTATCGAGAAGTCAAATACTTCGACAAAGTCATAGTTCGGCTGATACCAGACGTCGAATGGCGCAACCTGGAATGACTGCGACACCTTGCCGATTTGATTGCCCTTTGCATCAAACGGTGCCACACTTGCTTCAACCACATCGATCTCGGGTGCCGATCGAGATTTCCCCGGCGTCGGGTGGTCCGCCCCAGAGCATGTGCAGGAGGGTAGTCGTAAGCCAGGGAGATAACTGATACCATCCGGTGAACTCTGATTGGGGGTGATGCCAGCATCGCAGACGTTGTCATAGGAATACGGCCACAGACCCTCGGTGGTAGCGCCATATCCAGCTCTTCCGAGGTTGCCCATGGCCCAGAAGCCCGGCCAGAAGCCGACGGTGTCGCCACTCCCAGGAAGCGAAATACTAGCCTCCAGCCTTCCGCCTTTGAAGCACAGCTGATTCCACGACTGCAACATGCCCGATCGGTAATTTAAGCCGTGGTTTTGGAATGCATCAAAGCGCAATTCAAGTACGCCATCGTTTGTCGTGGCCGCGTCAGGGTCGTACCATTCCAAATCCATTGTGGCGCCATACCAAATATCCACGGCGGTGAAGTAAGGATCGTCACCTGCATAAAATGTCCGCCCTGGAGTGTTGAATTCTTCCGAGAATACTAGATTCCACGTGTTGCCGTGAAAGTCCTTCTTGGTTTTGGCTGACTCGGGGGTGTGCGGATCAATAAGCCCCGTCCGCATGTTCTTCAGAAGCGGGACTTTGCCAGTGCCAATACAGCCGATGTTCGCCTTGCAAGGATTGGGGCTTGAAGTATAGCTCTGCACAAACGTCCTGCCAGATCTGTTAGCATGTCCTCGAGAGTTAGATTGGGTGCAACCAACAAAACCGGATATCCGATGAAAAGAACCAGAAGCCCAATTGTTATGAAGGCCAGGGCGCCGACGTTGACGAAACCTCTTTTCGTGAAGATGTCGCAGTCGCGCGGCTCCCCGTTTGGGTCGGGATTATGCAGATAGTCGTCCTTTTCCACGTCTTCGGGAAACAGGAGTAGGCCGGCTGATGGTAGAATGTTGTATTTTTCAGACACAGTTTGCGTGTTCACGTCGTTATCATCGCTTCCAGCTCTTGACCCAGGTCGAGACTGACTCGCATCCCGAAAGGGGTTGTCAAAGCCTCTACTGTCTCTGCTCCGATCCGATTCCCAACTTGACCGCCGCGAGGAGTAGCTTGAACGAGCGGGAGATCTGAGTGGCGACCCATCGTCTCGAAGGCGGTTGGAACGTCCTTGACCGGGGGGTAGCAATCTTTCGGCGGAGTCTTGGACAGTCTCCGGAGAAAAGACATTGTTCAATTGTGACCTGGATGTCGAAGGTCTGGAGGCATTCGGAACAAGGGTCCTCGAAGAACTGCTTGTATCGCCGCTGGCTATATCTTCCTGCCCTGAGTTCAGCCGAATATGGGGAGGTACCCGCGGTGGTGAAGCGTTGCTGCTGTTGCTATGGGACGACATTGTAGAATGGCGACCGACTCGTCGTCAAGGAGATCGATCGCCAATTGCTGGACTAGTCGATAGGCAGAGTCCGTTTGACTGAGGGTGACAATGAAGGGCGGCTGGTATTAGGTCTAGGTCGAGTCTCGTTGAAAGTGACAAGAGGGCGGTCGTGCGATACGAGAGGACGGTGAGAATGACGAGCGACCGATGAGCAGACGGAAGACGGTAAGATTAGGCGGGCAACTGGGTGGAACGTAGAGGGTGAGGGTGAGGGTGAGACGGGCAACGGAAGAAAAGTTGATGCTTGTGAACAGGTTCGTGAACTGGTGATACGAGAGCGGGCGAGTGAGGCCAGCCAAGTCACTCCTTTCTGGCCGGCAGGAAAGAGAGAGCTTCGGGACGGCGAAAGGGATTGGAAGGCCGGTGGAAGAAGGGTGGCAGAAGGAGGCTGAGGCTGGAGAGAAGATGTTTGTGGTAGGTGGTAAACGAGTGGAAGTGCTCTAGGGTGAGCCGCGAATACAGGATATGAGAGAGGAAGGGAGGATTCATTGATCGTTGCAATGGTGAGAGTCGGCGTCTGCAAGTGCAGGTTCCCAGGAGTAGGGCAATGGGCTGCGCAGCTAGCGAAGGCAAGAGTGGCTTGGCTTCAAATTTCAGCGCAGGCGGCACTGCCGCCTGCCGAGCGAGGGCTTCAGGCTGCGGGAGGAAACAAGTGGGTAACTAAACTAGGAGCTCTGGAGCTAGGACTGCGCCTGGGTTTGGAGCCTGGAGCCCGTATGGAGGTAGCTTGTAACCTGTGGTCCGCAGGCATTCAGGCTGACCATGCTGAAGCAATATCTACCCAGTACGAGGGACCTACATGGAGACTCGAGAGCTACACTGTTTGCCGGCTTCAGACTTGCTTATCACGGATGAAGCATATGGATTTCTACCTATGCCCCGTACTTCCTGAATAGCTGAAGACGGCTGTGGGCGGTGCCGCATTCTATTAGTTAGGCTCGGGCAACGAAAGGATCACAACAAGGAGAAGCTGTTGCTGGGCGGCCCGGCGACGCCTAGATGCATTTGTCGGTGTGCCCCAAGAATACAAGTCACCATGCTTATCGGCAGCTCCCCAGATGCACCAGATGCACCAGCTGCACCAGGCGCACCCACCGCGTACCGCTTATTCGTAATCGAATAATGATCCTCTGGGCTCTCAGCAGCAGATTTTATTTTGGTCCCCATGACTAAAAGTAGTGGTGCTCAGTCAATATTATCAAGGCCCTCCGTCCTCGTCGGGGCGTACTCCATAAGCATGCCTTGGCCTCACGCATCTCGCGTTTAGGATCGAATCTCGCCTAAAACAAAGATCTCAAGATGTCGCCCGTCTTCCTCGCGGTTTCTGTCGCAGCATTGACATTGACTGCAACCCCGGGTCCAGACTGACGGGGTTCAAGGAGCAACGGGCATTGTTTGGGCAGTCGCCAGTGGCCACAACAAAGCAACGCAAAACGGCGACCGAACGAGCTGGACGCGCGTAGGTTCGTGGCGGCAGGCCCTGCACCCAGTGCACCGCCCTTCAAGCTTTCCGGCGGCCCCATCCTGCGCCGCAATCCAGGCTCCTCGGGCCACGGAAGCCCAATCAAGACTGCCGGCAATTGGTGGAGCCGGCAGTCTTGGGCTGCCATTTGCTGGCCCGCCGAGGATCTCTGGACTTTGATCCCGACGATCCTGGAAATAATCTGACCTGTTCTCCTGGAGGTCCTGGGCTCCCTTGGCTCCCCTGGCTCCCCCTTTCCCGCCTCCACTCTGTCAAGCTGGGGCCACTTGGCCTAAGGCTCAGGGGGGGCGAACGAGAGACCTCAGGAGTAGGGACTACTCTGGACTCAGGGACTCGGTAGCGCTCCCAAGGAGGCAGCCAGGAAGTAGTGCCGCTGGGCTGCTATTCTTAAATTGCGCCAGGATTCGTTATCACTTATGTATGCTTCTCCCTCAGGTGTTTTGCATGCCCGGAAATCATACCTTTGGCTACTGTCATGGGTGAGGCTCTGCTAACAAACTCGGGAAGAACCAGACACAAGGAACCATGGCTGATGCTTCTCCTCCACGAGATTGGTCCGCCATCACAAAGTCACCGGACACCTGGCCCTGGTGCCCCGGGCAGTTCCTTATCGAAGCCCCTGTCCCTGGTCAGTGGCAAGAATCCCCATCCTCACGAGTGGTGACTATTGTTTCGTCCGTTTCGGCCACAACGAATCTTGGTTCCGCGTTCCCCTCCTTGCGACCGGGAAATATTGTACTCCGTACGAGGCAATCAATCAGCACAACAGAGTGCGCCTCGACAGCGCCACCGCCTTGCCATTCCAACGGTCGAGTGTACGGCGTTCATGGCATCCGGAATATTTGTCTCGCCCCCTGTCTTTGTCTTTGGCTGAGGCAGCTCGGACATTCAAAGGACAAATCCCCACTCTGCTGATACCACCCCACCGAAGTCCCCTCATGTTTGAAGAAAGCTTTCCCTCGCCGTTGTTGATCGTTTCTCCTATCCCGTCAGTGATCGGTGAGCGCATCTTCTACGCAGCAAATTCCCCGACAATCACACACTGTTGCCATCCTTCCAATTTCTATCCTCCCTGGGTTCTTTTTCTCCTTCTCCCTGACTTGGAGCTTGCATGAGCAGGAGACCGAGTAGTACTTCCGATGCAAGTCCTTAGGACCACAGCCGCCCCAGTCCATCCCGCTCAACGCCGTCATCCCTGTGCTCCCATCGGCGATGGGCTACTTTTGCTGTCAGCCTCACTCGCTGAGAATCCACCCAGGTTCCATGGCCTGAACAAGAAACAGCCTTGAGAAGACCTCCCATGGAAGGGATTCTCAGCATTGATGCTAGTTTTGAATTTCATTTAGGTTGCAACGACGATGGAGATAATATTTATCACATCCGAATCTAATCCAGGAACACGGAGTACTGCACTACATATTCCTCGATGCTTTCTCCCCATTTGTGATACGGTCGTAGCCCACGGAGGAAACCCGGTTCAGTTAAGTAGAGTCACCCAAGTACCTACTGGGTAGATACTCCGTAGTGTCGAACGAAAAACCTGTCGCTAGCCTTCCCTTTATGATTAGCCGCTCGCCGCTTTGCTCACACTCGGCTCACCTTCTGCTCCCCGTGTGCTCCGGGAGCCTTCGCTGAGCCTCGACGTTCCTCCTCATTCACAACACCAACTTTAATCAACTTTAGACGATGGGATCCATTTGGGAGGCTGGGGATCCCAATCCGGCCCCCTTCTAATCTGCCTGGACTGCTCTGTTAGGCTCCTTGTGTGGTGCTCTCTTGTGCGGCAAAGATGGGTTTCCACCCACTTCGGACGTATTGAATGAACTAAAATATGATAGTTTATTAGAGAACTTTATAAATATATTTAAAGAGTACCGTATGGTCCAATGACGCACCAAATCCTATCCGACCACCTTTCAAAGTCTCCGACGCGGCAGCAACACAACTATTCCATCATCTGAAAGTGTAGATGAGGAGTCTAATACCTCATCTCCCTTCTCGTCCTCGCTTTTAATTATAGGTCAGCGACTTAGTAATCTACGTCGCCTTTTTACCAGGCGCTTAGTCTCAGTCTCCCGCGCGATCTCCAATACTTTCTCGGTTAAGAACACAAATTCGCCTCCCGATCTGACTCTTTTGCCTCGCTTATGACTCTTTCGTGCCTTAAGTAGCTCCTCTTGCCCTTGACACTGCCGTCGAGGAAGCGTATTCTCGGCGGCGAGCGTTTCTGTCATGTCGGGCGAAGGAAGGCCTTAGTGTCTACGCTAGTCCGGCAATCTAGTAGTACATTAGATTCCCGAAGTTTAGTACTATCTAGGGGAGGAGCTATATACAGGTAGTAATAGTGAAAAGTTGAGATTACGCCCTTTAGGTAGTGTAATCACGTATATGTTGCTGGAGCCTCAACAAAGCGTTCTTGTACTTACCCAGAGCAGTGAAACGGCTCATCCAAGACCTTACCGACATGGCAATGACTACAACGACACAAAGTCTATACCATAACCATCGATCCACTCACCCTTCCCAGCTTCGATATGTCACTGCCTATACCATCGCCAGCACTCTCCCCGGCCATCCGCCTTGCGAAAATTCCCGATTTGGACATCATTATTGGAACAACCCGTGTTTTACTTCGTGAGGCCCACGAAGTGTCCAGTTAGTTGCAAAGGTAATAGTCACAAAGCAAGTTCGATTCCGGTCTACTAGGTACCAAATCTATTGGACGGCTCCACATATCCATCACACCAATTTTTCTACCTCGCCGATGTACTTTGTTTTTCTCATATCTTCGCATGTCTTCTTGCCTTAATATACCTCGGCACTCTCTCCGGTAGCACCTCAATCATCTGCTCCAGCCATTTTCTCGTCGTAGCCGGGTCAATCACACCGTCGATCTCAGCCGCCATAGCCATATTGACGGCCTTCCCTTCGCTGTACATGACCTCGATCATCTCCTGCTCCCTTTTCTTCCTCTTTTCAAGATCGTTGATAGCATCTAATTCCTTCCTGTAAGCAAGCCTTACAGCGCCTTCGATCCCCATGCCCCCAAAGACGGCACTCGGCCACGCCACGCACATGCTGTTCTTCAAACTTCCACCACCGAGCATCGCTTGTGCGCCCAGTCCGAAACCGTTTCGCAGTACGACTCCTAGGACGCGACCGCCGAGAAGGGCAAATTCTTGGGAGTTGCCGAACCAGTCACCGAAGCAGCGGTATGTGCTTCCGGCACCTTGAGCTTCGATCGAGCTCTCGAAGTCGGGGCCGACCATGAATCCAGGGGTATCGCAGAGGCTGAGGAGATGCATGCCGCCGAGACGGATGAGGAGACGGAGAAGGCGGTTGACTTTTGCTCCGGATGCGACGTCGATAGCGCCGCCTAGGGGAGATGAGGAGTTAGAAGCCATGATTGCGACTGCGTGGCCGTTGATGCGGCCAAAGCCTGTGAGCACAGAAAGACCCCACTCGGGACAGAACTCGATGAAGCTATCGTGGTCCAGAAGAAGGTTGATCACAAGACGAACATCGTAGGCTCGGCGACGAGATGACAGTGGCGGCACTGCGGTGCGCAGGCGAAGAGGATCCGATGTGTAAGGACTCTCCGCTGGTGGCAGCTGAGGATGTGTGAACAGAGCAACGATCTTGCGGACAAGCGGCGCAGCTTCGACCTCGGTGTCCACAAGTACATCAATGCCACCTGAGCGCATATGGACATCGACGGGACCGATATGTTCGTGCTCGAATCGGCCAAGGCCACCGCCCTCGATCATTGCTTGACCGCCCATGCCGATCGTGGTGGACTTTCTCAGCGGCGCATCTTTTGATCCGCCTCTTGTAGCTATGACAATGTCGCATATTCCCAAGAATGCAGCGTTGCCCGCAAAGCAGTATCCATTCACTACTGCAACAGAAGGTATCCCTCTTGCCTTGATCTCGCCCATCAGAGCGAATGATGGCGTCTTTAGGCCCGCCATGCCCAAGTGATCGGTGTCACCTGGTCTTCCACCGCCTCCTTCGGCGTACAAAACCAGTGGCGCAGGATGATCAATGATTGATTGGAAGATGCGGTCTAACTTCTGATGATGGAAGTGTCCTTGCGTGCCGGCAAGTACGAGGTAGTCGCCAATGACAACTGCGACTGGATGAGAGTTCATCTTCGCCCAGCCCACGATGATACCATCCCCGCTTGTTCGAGCGATGAGATGGGACATGGGGTATCTTTTCCTCTGTGCCGCAACCACGAGGTCTCCATATTCAATGAATGAATCTTTGTCTACAAGTAAGTCGAGATTTTCCCGGCCCGTGAGGTATCCGTTTGCATGACGCTTGGCCACGTCCTCTTCGCGGCCAGCGTACTGTAGAAAGGTCTTACGTTCGTTCAGCTCCGTCAGCTCCGGCCGCAGCTTCTCTGGGTTCTCAGTCTCGGCTAGGTCGTGTGTATTGGTAGATGAACTGTCGCCATCCGACCTGGTGAAGAGAAGAGCATCGCCGCCATTTACTTGCTGTCCTTGCGTGACGGCCACTTTCGCCACAACACCATTGTAGGCGCTCCGGACGGAATGTTCCATCTTCATCGCCTCAAGAACGACCAATTCTTGGCCAGCAGTGATCTTGTCGCCTTCGCTCACTTTGACGGAAAGGACAACCCCCGTGACAAGAGCGAGCAGCTCTTCAGAGCCTGCAGGTCGCTCAACTTTAGCCGCATCCTCCATTATCGAGGTAGCTTCTTCGGAGTTGCAGTCATCTTTAGCCCGCAACGCGTCTTCGAAATGCTGCGTGGTGCTGTAAAGCGCCTCGAAGTTCTCTTGGATGGTCAAAATGTTGCTCTTGCCCTCTTGCACGGTTTGGATATCCAGCAAAGCCATTAGGAACGCCTGATTCGTCCTGCATCCTACGATCCTTGTCTCATCGATAGCCCAACGAGCCCGCCGCAGTGCGGACTCATACGAAGATGAGGTGACAATGAGTTTCGCCAAAAGGCTGTCGAACAAAGGGCTAACAGCATACTGCCGGCCTCCTTCAAGAGCTGTCTCGACCCGCAAGCCTGCTCCTGTAGGGAAATATCCTTGTCGAATAGTCCCCGCTTCAGGTTGCGTGGTGCCATCTTGCCTGAAACTTTCGGAGTTGATGCGTAGCTGTATGGATGTAAGTCGAGGTGGTGGGGGTTCCCGCGTTATGTACAGGTCTGCCAGCGTTCGTCCCAAGGCAACCTGAAGCTGTAAATCCACTAAATCAATGCCATTAATCTGTTCGGTGATGGTATGCTCGACTTGTATCCTGGGATTCGCCTCCATGAAGTAATAGTCTTCGGTTGCTGCATCGACAAGGAACTCGATTGTGGCGAGACTTCGCAGCTTCACTGCTTTTCCTAGTTTCACCGCAGCTTCGATGATAGCTCGCCTAAGCCGTGGCGTGATGGAAGGCGAAGGCGCAATCTCCACGACTTTCTGGTTTCTGCGCTGAAGCGAGCATTCTCTCTCCCAGAAATGGCAAACTTCTCCAGTGCCGTCTCCAAGAAGCTGGACTTCAATATGTTTAGCACCGTGAAGATATCGCTCTGCGAATAAGCTTCCATTGCCGAAGGATGCATGTGCCTCTCGCTGACAAGCTTCGTAAGCCAAACGAATGGCATGCTCGTCCGTATTGTCATCGATGATGCGGATGCCGCGCCCTCCGCCGCCAGCTGCGGCCTTCAGAATGATTTTGCTGGCTGGACCCAGGCTCTTGCCAAACGCTAGTACATCCGTGATGGAAGAACCTCGATCGAGTACGGTCTTCGTGCCATCTAGAACCGGTATACCTGCATCTGCCGCCAATGACCTCGCGCTGATCTTGTTTCCAAGTTGTGCCAACTGCTCGCTCGATGGTCCGATGAACATGATGCCTTCATCCTCGCATAGTCTCACTAACCCAGCGTCTTCGGACAAGAAACCATAGCCTGGTGCGATACCCCAGCATCCTTCTTTCTTCGCAATGTTGACAATATTGGCCGCGTCCAGATATGCACGTGGGCCTTCTCCTGGGAGCGCCACCGATGCGGTTGCAAGACGCACGTGTGTTGCATCCTTCTCAGAGGGGGTGAACAGAGCTACTGTTTGGATGCTTGAGTAGAGTGAGTATGTCCTGATGAGGCGGCATGCTATCTCGGATCGATTGGCTATGAGAATCTTGATGGGTTGGGAGGAAGACATCCTGGAGGCAACCATTGAGGCGGTCATCTACTGGAGAGCGATAGCTATCGCGTGTCACGCACATTAATGATCTTTATCTCGTTTTCCAGGTGTCGGCAGTATTCATGAAAAGTGGACCTCAAGAACTGTTGCCCCGCCCCCTGCTCCTCGGCTTAATTCGGCATTGTCGGCACCAGCACGGCTGTCCAGCAGACTGAGTGCTCTGACCCTACCCTACTGTAAGAGAACTAATCTGCAATGGCCGCCGTTCCAATGGAGCGAGGGGCTCGCCTCATTCATTCATGAAAATACCCCTAGAGAACACATTGGAAACGCCCGCGATTTTTGCTCGACGCGTTAACGATGACTTAGAGTTGCCGTAATCGATAAGCGTTTTCATCGTAACCCTCGACGTCTTTTCCTGCCTAATGTTACGAATCGTACCCGCACGCTATAGGCGTATATCCGTATAGTTCCCTAACGGGCAGGTAATAGTATTCTTAATCACAATAACCGAGTATTATATAGGGAACCCCTGTAGGGTCCGACTAAAGAATTAAGGTAATTACGAAGACCACGAGAGCGGGAGATATGAGGAAGGTTTAGTGAGCTAAGCCTTACCTAGTCACGTGATCTTATAGAGTGATCGGTATGCTCGTAGGTAATCATTATTGAGGGACACCGATCACACTAAGTACTACCGAGCATCCGGATCTTATATAACTATATAGTGTCTGTGTCTTTTTGTTACTACGAGCTCCTATCACAGCCCCGAGGGGATGTCTATATCCGGGACACCCTCGCTGTTGCGATATTTCTCACTGTGGTAAAGGTATTCGACGACCTTCTCAAGGTAGATCTCGTCTATGTTCTCTAAGTGGCAGACTTCGGTTTAGGCTTCGGAGAAATTCCTTTAACTATAATCAAGGAAGATGCTTCAGTAAAAGTACCACGGAAAGGAAGCAATGTCCATGGAGACCAAGCGTGCGACGGAGAGAGGGAGGCACGCAGGCAGCGGAGCGGCTGACATGAAATTCAAACCCGTCGGAGGAGACAAGAGTGACGAAAGGCGCGAGCGATGGTTTTCCTCGGGAGGCATTTTTGGTGCAATGATGGGCATCTTTCGTGCCATGAGGAATTCCACACATTGTCATCATGTGACTCACAAAGGCCAGCGCGCACAAAAGAACATGGTGGTCTCAGTTACGGCAATGTGGCCGAACGTGTGCTTGCAGGCAATACTGGTACGCCTGATGTAACGTGTCGGAGATGGAGCAGGGACCAGCTTCGGCAGCTGGTTTTGCAGATGAATATTGAGACAAAGATCAACACCAGCTCGTCTCCTGGTCAGATCGGGGTGTTGAGACTCTGGTTCGAGTGGACGTTGGGATTGTCGCTACACTGGCCAAGCCCGCCATCGCAAGAGATATCCGCTCCAACGATTGGGTCGTGTGCGATTCTCAGAGCTGGGGTGTGCTACGGAATCGTCAAATTTCATGGGGGATCTGTGAGCTCTGACATCGCCTCGGACATGTCACCGTTCTTCTTTCCACAGTCCCTCGCGGCTGTGATCCTGGACGTCACATTGAAGCGAGAGAGAGGCGATGGACAAAATTCGACTCAATATTAGACGCTCGGAAGATGACATACCTGTTTCGTCGTTCTCTCCTCACTGAGGTAGTAAAAAAGTTAAACACTTCAACAGATTCTGCTGCATTTAAGACAAGAGAGGTACCAAACGGCTGGCAAAGGTCAACAAGAGAGTATCGGGGACGGTCTGACGGACTAAGGCTGGATCGAATCCGAAAGCTCCAACTTATGAATGAGGGGAAAAGCTCGTCGAATCTTACAGGAAGCAGGTTGTGGGTTCCATGTTGGACCTCGAGAATGAGTGAAAATGCATCTAAAATCAAGTTGCCTCAGAATGGTACTCGTTTCAACAGCCGATGGACAAACCGGACAAACCTGTGCACGAGGGCGTTCAGAGTCCTAAGCTCATCATTGGCATTTGTTCGTCTGAACGCCCCTGAACCATCACGTATCTATCGGCCAATCTGTTTGTCACCCTGTCGATGATGGTGGGAGAAAAGGAAGAAGAACTGTCCTGCCCTTTTATTCTCCGTTTGATGTCTGCTGCCCGCCAATCCTCCCCAGACTGCTGCCTAGCACTGAAAGATCCACCCGCCAAGTGCTTGGAAGACAACTTTGTTCAAGTTTAAGTTCTTCAAGTTGCTTGGTAGACACGTTTACCAACGGTGAGCACCAACCTACTACTTGGTCCTCTACTCCCCATGCCCCTCTGAGCCCCTCTCAGCCTCTCTCATCCTCTCTCATGTGTAGAGAAAGGGCTCCTTTTCGGGCCCTTGAATCAGCATTAGGATACCTTAGGACGGGCGGCCTGCGATCAAGCTAGGTAAAAGTGATGCGGCCGTACTCAGCCCCCTCATACTTGAGGCGTGTAGTGTGTGATCATCTGATCCGAAGCATGTGAACCCAGGGAAAAGGCGGAAATAACCCAAGGTTTAGTTCGATAAGACAAGCAGCGCGCAGCTTTCCGAAGGCGATCAACATCATGTACCGTTGGTACCAAGAGTCGTGAGTGCCCTGCACAAAGAATTTTCGGCAGCATCGTCGGGGCCACGGGATTTGCCAGCTTCACTGAGACTTCTCTGAAACAGATATCTGGCTGTACGGGAGGTCTAGCCAATCGCTGGGGAGCCAGATTAGAGCCCCTTGTACTTTAGTGTGCTGCTCAGGGAGTTCTTAGTGAGACTCAGGTCAAGCTCAGGTTAAAGCGGCCGTCGCTCACCCTCAAGAGTCGAACCGTCATTGGGAAGTAGTCGTGCTGTCCCTGCCTACCACTCTGCGATAATTAGTCTAATCAGTAGGCTGATTGGCGTCGGAAAACCAAGTTATTATGCAGTTACTAGATATCCCGGCTCAACCCTTTTTTGGTCAATCTATACCATCGTGACCGTCTTATTACTCCGTACAGAGCTCTGGATCTCAACTCTCGACAGCCTTCGCGACAACCCCAACCAACATCGTCTCCCCCACGACGACGATATAATACTCCGCCCGTGTCTTGCTCAGCTCGGCTCTAAAGACCTTGACCCCGTTGACATTGGGTGCCGCAGCCTGCTCCACCGCCTTGACCACATCCTTATACTCGCCCCGCGGGTCAAACTCTTCGACGCTCAACTCCTCCACCTCACCGATGCTCTTCCCTTTCGCCTGCAGGCATTTCTCAAATTCCGTGACACTGGGCAGTGAGGAGCCGGAATAGTTGAACACGACCGGTTCGAAGGGTGCGTCGGTGTCGGAGGTGTAGGTGGTCGTTGGAAGGGATCGGAGTGAGGGCGGGAGGGACTCGGTGCTGATGTTCGACGACGAGGATGTGTGTGTCGGGTCAACTTTGCTACGTGACTGTGATGTTGATATGCCAGCTTTGGGGTCTTCGTTGGCTTTCTCTAGGAATGAGCTGTAGGCCGCATCGTCGGACATGGTGCACGGGGTGGTGGCGTGGTTGGCCGCGTGCGGATTGTGGAAAGTGTTAGGTTGGAGGACGTTCTTTTCCGATGCGTAGCACAGGCGAGGATGTTTAGTCTGCAGCGTCCTGGCACCTGAGACTGCGACTTCTCGTGTCCTCGCTCTTGTTTTGACTGGTTCGACAGAAGTCGTAGGTGCACCTGTGATAGGTTGGCGCGGGGTATGGAGGGAGCAGCCTCTGATCAATCCGAAAGATCGCAGAGGTACGGGCCTTTTCTCGAGGATGAGACAGTGAGTCCTGAGCATTCGTAGAGTTCAGATGGTAAAGTGTAGGAAGGCAAGATCTGGAAGGTGGGATTGAGATTTGGAAATGCGGGTAATTCTCAACTGACGTCATTAATAGAGGATTCTTTGCTCAGCCTCGACCAGACCGTTGTCACGCCGCCAGCCGACCATCAGTGTATTGGCTTCACTCTGTCACGACAGGGACCATGTTAATGGGACAGTAGAGCAATTACATAGAGGACTAGTAAAATACCCTCATCCTAGTCGCATACGAATCATGATATAATATCGACCTCATCACAAGGGCACTAGGCTCGTGGCTTGCCTCTAGACCAATGGGGAAGATGGTCTCGTGAACAATGGTCGATGCGCTAAGAACGAAATCAAACACGATGCAAAGACAAAGAAGAACGAATTAGTGTCATTGAATTTGAGTTTCATTTTGGAACCATTCCCCCAAGCCACCATTGCTATGCGACCTAGGTATCACTTTGCTTGAACACCGAGGACGACGAGGGGAAACATGTTTGCACCTCTGAGAGTTTTGATCGTCCCATTGAGACGTGAGTGCAAATAGATCGTCATCACCGCTGATTCTGTCCACCAACCGCCACAACCATTTACGAAGCAGGAGCAAGGTCCTTCTTGAGCGTGCCCAAGAATTGTCTCTTCTCCTGGGGAGTCTGGTAGGCACCGTGACCAAACTTGGACGAGGTATCGATCCACTTGAGCTCGACCTTCTCCAGGGCCTTGCGCGAGGTGTGTGGGAACATGGTTTTGCGGAGAGTCATGACTCGCTTCTTGACACCGGGGACAGAGCCCTTAAGCAGGACGAAGTCATTCTTGACCTCTCCGTAGCGGACGAAGCCACCCATACTGGATTGCGTTAGTACTGTTGTTCTGGAAAGGGGTGCATGCCAAACTTACGGCGTGATTTGCTTGTTGACAACATCAAAGTCGGTGGCAGCGTTCTTCTCATCCTTGCCCTTGCCAATTCTGTAGACCTTGTGGTTGACCGAGGTACGGTGATGATAACCATCTTGACCGGCACGAGCAACAGTCCATTGGACGTGCGACGGATGCCAGGCACCGATACAAGCAACCTTTCTCAAACCCTTGTGGGTCTTTCTCGGGAGCTTCTTGGTGCCCCATCTGCTGGTGACACCGGTGAAACCGTGACCCTTGGTGACGGCAATGCAGTCAACCATCTCGTCTTGCTCGAAGATGGTGTCGATCTCGACTGGCTTCTCGAAGAGACCGTGGCCGAACTCAACCTTGTCTGCGGTGCTGCCACCGTTGACTTGGATCTCCATCAAGTGTGCCTTCTTTTGCTTGAGAGGGGTTTGGCGGATTTGAGTGTGGGCGAGGACACGGACAACGGTGCAGTATTTCTTGATGCGCTCAAGTTCCCGGGTAACCGAAGCACCCTTGTTCTCCGAATGGCTCTTCGCATACTTGGTGAATGCCTTCTTCTTCGATCGGTACCAGTTCTTGTAGAATCTTCGCTTCAGCTCGTCGCTCAGATGCTCTGCCCAGACGGTGGTAAGAGATCGGAGACCGCGGGGGGTTTCGATGTAGCCAACAAGACCGACCACAATCATCTAACACCAAAGTCAGCTTGCATGGCCAATCAACTAGAATGCAACATACCGGGGGTGTCTCAATGACTGTGACGGCTTCGACGACTTCCTTCTTGTGCATCTTCGCACCAGGTCTATCGAGGTCTCGGACGATGGTGGTCATACCGGCCTTGTAGCCCATGGCGGCGGTGAGATGAACTGGTTTCTTTGGGTCATCCTTAGGAAAGCTGTGAAATGTTTCAGCTTCGACTCTATAGACGAGTCATGACTTCTAGATAACCAACCTCTTGACCTTTCCTCGGTGTCTAGCAGCCCGCTTCCGTGGAAGGAAAGCAAGCGAACCTGCGCACAATCGTCAGCAGGGAACTTTTCTATCCGTGTGAATTTGGAGGTTGGATATTTACCGTGTCGCGGCGCTTCGAACTTTCGGTGAGACCTGAGATAATAGTTAGCAAGGGAGACCCCTTGAGGGTGTTTGCGCACTTACATCTTGTTTGGCTGTGGGCAAAGTGTCTGATTGTCAAGCTGAAGAGCAAGTGAAATCGTTTGACTGGAAGTGGTCTACCAGCGGATATTCGAAGTGCGAGCGCCAAGCCAAAATCTTGGCACTCACGTGACTGTCTTGAAAATCTACTCTAACGCCCCCATTCTGGCACAATTTGCGTACGGTTCTCGAGCATTAAACAGTGAAGGAATCTTAGATGCGATCGTGATTTCGTTCTTACTCGGAATACATAAACTCATTTAGAGAGTTGAATGATGACGCAACAGGCTCACAAGTGGCTTCTCAAAAGGCCCAGCCTCCAAAAAAAATTATTATGA
Source organism: Exophiala calicioides (assembly GCA_001599795.1). NCBI lineage: Eukaryota > Fungi > Ascomycota > Eurotiomycetes > Chaetothyriales > Herpotrichiellaceae > Exophiala > Exophiala calicioides. Next base: position 3,001,366 of record BCHZ01000004.1, read on the forward strand.
ACAGTCCAGTCTCGCTGTACAGTTCATTTCTCGACGTCGGTGATAGAAAACAAAATAAGACCGCAATGGGCCTCCTGATCAAACGGCAACCTCTGCTTGAGGAGTAGATATTGGAGCAGGGGCCGGCGCTTGAGGACTGCTTGCAGCAGCAGTGGTGGTGGGCACTCGCTTGTCATCTTCGCTGTTGTTGTCGTAGTCTTCATCGACCTCCACTTTGCGAGCAGCTTGCTCGACCGGCTCTTTTCGTTCTTCCTTAGGTGCGTCCAACATGGATTGCATAGAAGGAATTTGCTGAGGCGCAAGACTGTATGGATGATGAGCCGCCTCAGAGGGATGGTAGTTCTCATTTGCTCGACGTTCATTTTCACGTCGAATCTCCGAAGAACTGCGGCGGAAATGGTCCTGGGGTGTCGGGAGGCGGCCTGGTGGGCTGTTTCGACGACCAGGATCATCTAAACGAGCCCGAGTCTCATCGGTTGCTATCTTCTTGGATGGCCCAGGTTCCGCCTCCCATTCGCGAGATCGCTTCATGGCCGACGGTGGGCGGTCATCGCGGGGAGGACCTTCTACGGCTGGAAGTGGCGGTGCACCAGGAAGAATGCCGTTGGAGATGCTGGGGAACGGAGGGGCAGACTGGAATGGTTGTGGGCGGTAAGTCGACCCTGGTGATTGAGGACGTTCATCACGCAGAGGTCTCAACTCACTCGGAGGGCTGAACGGCCGTCCATATGGCGGGAGCGTAGTACCAGCTGCATTGCCATTGGTAGGCGCAGGAGCCCCGTTCATGGTTGGCGAAGGCCGGACAGCTGCTCCAAATGCAGGGCCTCTTTCTTGCATGGAAATTTGAGGAAGTGTCTGGGGACCGGGGGCGTACATCCCTGGCACTGCAGATTGCATCTTCGGTGATGGTGACTGCATCTTTCGCACTGGGGTCTGACGAGATGAATCATACGGGCGCTGTGCGTCTTGTCTTGGGCTAAGGGGACGCGGAGGTGGGGCTCTCATGTTATCTCGAGCCTCATAGCCGTTGGGTTGCGGAGGCTGCTGAATTCCTGCGATACCCCTAGTCCAGTCGTTGACTCGGGCGGGGTCAACAGGTGGCTGAGGCGCTTGCTGGGTGGAAGAAGAATGAGCACCCCACTGCGGTCCAGGCGGTACGCCAACACCGTTTTGATATGCCTGTGGATGGACATCTTGAGGAACAGGAGCATTATGCTGGTTTGGCCCTGTGGTGGCACCACTTCTGAGAAGCGCTAGGCGTGCCTTGATGTGATTGTTGGTGGGATCAAGCTCAGCAGCCCTGGCGTACGCGTCAAGAGCATCTGACGTCTGATTGTTGCAGGACTCATACTAGTCAGAGCGTTAGCAGGAGCATCCGAAGCAAAGAGTCTTTGTTTTACATACCAGAGTCCCCAGATCATACCAGACCTCCGAGATGTACGGGTTCAATCGAATTGCTCTTGAATAAGCATCAAGTGCATCCCGGTACTGGTTGATTTGGTAGTAGAGCACGCCGATAGAGCACCAGAAGGTAGGGTTGCGTCCATCGCGATAGACTGCTTGTTGATACGCTTCGTAGGCCTTGGGAAACTTTTGCTGCGCCATGTAGCACCTGCCAAGGAGGTACCAGCTCTGCGCATCCTGGTTGTCTTGGATACAAGTCAGCATACGAAATCCAACATGTATCTACAGCAATTCCGTACCTGAGCTGACCGACTGTTCAAGATACTCGATAGCCTGGTCCTGGCTCGCGTAGCTGTTGCTCTGTTGATGATGCAACCAGCCGAGTTGCTGCAAGACTTTGGCGTGTTTGGGATCTCTTTCCAAAACACGCCTGTAGGCTGACTTGGCAGCTTCGAACTACAGAACGGGGATTAGCGGGTGGCCGATTGCAATTTAGAAGTTGCATACGTCTTTCTGCTGTTCATAGACATGGCCAATCTGGAACCAGATATCTTCCTCGTTGAGGGGCCGAGGCGGGTCATTGACGATGTATTTGAAGCACTGCACGAACGTTAGTGCTGTCACGGTGGAAGGTATGTGAACTGACCTCAAGACTTTGTTGGAATTTCTGTTGTTGCTTGTATATTATGCCCAGCCTGAAATAGATTTCGTTTGCCTTTTCAAAGTCGGGCTGCATGCGCATGACTTGAGAAAAAGCTTCCTCGGCATGCTCGAGAGACCCATATCGGTCATAGAGGATACCGATGCCGTACCATAGTTTAGGTTCCTGGACAATGTCAGGTGGATCGATACATAGAAGCAGCGAATTGCTTACCTTGGGGTCTGGAAGATAGTACAAAGCCTGTTGATAGGCTGTGTAGGCCTCTTGTAGGTTGTCCATCATCAAATAACAATGACCTGCACAGGTAAGATTGTGTTTTTCCGGAATGCGACATTGCTTACCTAGATTACCCCAAGCTTCTCCGTTGCCAGGCTCCACCTTGAGGATGTTCTTAAGATACTCCATGGCTTCGGGGTATTTCTCTTTGGTGCGAAGAATGCTGGACACTGCATTCAAGGTAGACGGAGCCCATTGATTGTGTCGCAGAGCTTGTTCGTAAGCAAACAGAGCCCCTTCAACATCGCCAAGCAACTCGTTCAGAGAGCCTATAGGTGTCTATGTTAGTGGGTGCCTTGCCGCCATGGAGTATTAAAACGAACCAATTCTTTGCCATGTTGATTCATTCAACTGGGCCAGGAGGCGTTGTCGTTGCATGTGCGCATCGACAGGAGCGGCCGCTCCGTTCAGTTGCCCAAAGTGGCCTGGCTGATGCAGGCCAAGAACACCCGGCGGCGACGGATGAGGTCCCAAAGACATGCTTTGAGAGCACTAGGGCTATTTGACGAACAGGAAGTAAATGCAAATGTGCAGCTTAGACCAGCCTGATTGACTTCTCTTGGGGGCCTGTGGGCCCGTCGCCGTTGTGTACCTGCTGGCGGTACTCCGTCGCAGTGGTGTCTTAACCGAGGTCTCTCCTCATACGACGAACAGGGCGGGTTTGGGTGGGAGCAAGTGTCGGTCGACTCTGATGCTGTAACGCGTCCGACCAAATAGGCTCCGGTTGAAGGGATCGTGCACTCGCTCGCTCGCAGGATGGCAATGAGGCTGGTGCGGTATGGTGACAGCGAGGACGAGGCAGGCGAAGGGGACAAAGTGAAGCTCAGCAGCAAGGGGAATAGGGACCCGTGCGGCCGACAAGGCTATCAGTCGGTTGGGAAGAATAAAAAGATGCAAACCCAGGAGGAGGTGCAGCCTGCTCAGAGAGGGACGGAAGATGACGGTGCAGGAGGCGAGACGGGAGGGAACGAGATGGCGACGGATTTGATGAAATCAAGCAGAACCACTAGCTCCGTAGGGGTTCTGGCTTGAGATCTTAAGCTGGCCCTTTGACAGTGTGGGACTTGGGGTGGAGACCTGACACCGACACGCTAGCTGGAGGTGCCATTTTCTGCCAACTTCTAGGGCTACAGCAAGCTCCGTGCCTAGGCGGGCGGGTGGAGACTGGCGAGCCAGTCGCCCGCGAGGGGTGGGCTCGGCGACTACCTGCTGGCAGGTCACCACCAAGTTGGAGCCTGCAAGTAGGGCGCTGACGGACGAGTCTGAGTCCGAGTCTGATCACACACGAACACGAGCACGAGGCTCAAGCGGCTTGGGGGACAGGAGGGGGGTTTCCTCCCCGACGCCTCCCTCCTTCGCCGCACGGAAACCTCCGGCGCTCTCGGTCGACGCTGTCGGTCGACTGTGCCGCAGCTCGAGGGGGAATGCCCGGCAATGCAGGCTCTGGGGATCGTCCCGTTCTCAATCCAGCAACGGTGCCGACTGGAGCAAACGTCGTGGGCGGCTTCTCCTATCCCTCGCCCCAAGAGAGCGATCACGCGTGCCCCGGAGGGACAGCGGCGCAACATAAAGGCTGACTGGGCTGGCGAGGGAGGCTAGCGAAAGGCAAACGAGACAGTCCAGGGGCCGAGTCCCCGACAAGACTCCAACCCTGGCCGCCTGTCGGTCGGTACTTAAGCAATGACGAACAGACGAACAGTGGGTAAGGGTGGGCCGTGCCATGGCCGTTCTTGTTGGGCAACTTGGGCTTGGGCACGTTTAAAGTGGCTTGGGACGCCTGTCACCCCATCCCTGCCCGCTGGCCCCAAACCGTGACTCGTGGGTCCATTCTTAGCATGGGCTCCCCTCGCTTGGCCCTCCGGCCCTCCATGATCCATCACGTCCTCCTGAGCTTCTTTCTCCACAGCCCAAGGGTTGCCTTCGCCTAGCCCGCCTAGCCCGCCCACTTGCCTCCTCCTCCACGAGCAGCCCCCTCGGCTGGTCAATCTTGACCCGTTTCGACAGCCGGGCTCTCGTCACAACAAGCCACTGCCGCAACCGCAGCCTGGAACAGAAATCATCTGCCAGCCACCCGCCTGTCCCTTTCCGTGCACTGTTGGCGAAAGCCACTCTGAACTCTCTCTGCGTCTCGTGCCCATGAGCAGATCGGCGCAGACGAGGGACAGATAATCCCGTTCTGCCGCCTTAGCCCACACCCCCCATAATATAGGCGTTTAATATTTGAGCGTCCAAAGCCACGACGATCCCCGAGCACTAACCGCTGTTGATCCTTGTCCTACCCAAAAGAGGAGACCCAGGAACCGAGAGTCAGTTCCAGGCTTTGAGTGCGCCTGGGGCGCCTACGAAATAAAGGGTGGGCATCTTTTAGGCTTTGCATGCCTGCAAAATGTGGCTTGGGGCTGCCCACGCCCCCAGGCCGAATCAAACCGCCGGCACTCGTCTTAGGCTCCGCACTTTCCGTCCAGCCAGACAAACGCCCGACTCCGTCCTTAAACTCACCGTGGTCGGCACGTTTACTAAGGAGTCCGCAGCCACACGCCTCCCTGTGCGACCAGGATTTTCACGACGTATCTGGCATCTGGCATCCGACACTGATGTCGGGTCGAGACCAGAGGAGTTCGCAAGCTCGTGATTCACACCCAGCTCGTCGCCCAAGAGATGCATATTCTCAGTGGACGACGGTTTCATGTTAGAACCCCAACGTCCTGGCTTCGGGTGTCCTAGCCGAGACCCCCGTGGTTAAAGTAGCCAATATTCCGGCGCCGAGGGCGGCGCTGAGTGCCATCCCTACAGGGTTAGAGAGTGCCCGGAAAATATCACCAACAAAATGCCAAATCTGGAGCCCTGCAAGTCTCCCGTCTTTCAGAACAGATTCCATGGCAGGTGGCACAGATAACGGGAGGAAATGACACGACGTCAACCTCTGTGCGGCCCACGCGGACAGCCTCACAGAAAGGAGACACAGAGCCGTCATCTCGACTCGAGGCAATCAAGGTGTCACTAAAACGCCAGACGGACCCTAATTCGCGGGCTCCCCACTACCCGCGCTTATGCCGATCATTCTCAATTTGCAACCCATCTCGCCGTTATCAAACGAACTCGCTGCGAGAGAGCAATGTCGGAAGCCCACACCACCACTGAAATGCCAAGCTCATTCCGATCGAGGGCTTCAAGGTCAAGTGCTAGTTCTTGTGCAAGGGTCATCTCCACGTGACACAGCTTTGCGCTGTTCCGGAGTTGCTCAGCTTCTGCTTGCGCTGGGAGACCAGATTCGGGAGGCTGCAGACAAACTAGCGCCACCCGGGTTTTCGAAGGACTCGTTGCACAGGAAAAGAGGCTGGCTGACTGCATCGCTACCAAACATGATTGGTATGCGCAAGCACCCGTGACTGGATCCAGAAGTGTGGTACGACAGAGGGTTTGAAACGACGTGGGCAAGCAACGATGCCAGTTTGGCTATTTGCGGTCACGAATTCAATCCTGGATGAGTGATTCGTCCTCGGCGTAGGAAATGAAGTGTCAGGTAATGCGGCCCCCCGCTGCAATGGTGGCCATGCCAACCCTAGACGTATACACCCCTACGGCCGGGAAGTTTGTCCATGGCAAACATCATGCAAGTCACCAAGAAAACTGAACCTGTGTCCCTGTGACTGGTGTTTTCGATTACCAGGGTGCAGACCCCTTTGACATGAACGACGGACAATGCTATTTCAAGACGGAAGATGAGCCTCCCGAATAGTGCCTCGCCTGTGGAAAGCCTTTCGACCCTGGCCTGCCTTGATACTTCCCCAAAGTGAGCAAGGTTTGCTTGATCGGGAGTCATGCACAGGCCATCGAGAGATAGTTGGATCAACACCTTGCACTATCCACCATAGAGAAGCTCCAAGATTCCGCGATTCGCTGTCGTTGGTCGTGCCCTCGGCTAGTGACGTGATGGGCGGTGCCAAGAAGATGACAAGTCTACGGAGTATGAGGACTGCCTCTTTGATAGGTCGCCCCTGTTAGTTAAAGCAGCCAGCGGCAACAGCTTCACCATAAACACCATCCTGCGCTCTGTTCTTGAATGAACCTATCAGCAATGATGTTCCTACCCAAATGTCAGTAGGGTTCCGTGGAGTTGATCTAGGTAACAGGGCAGTCGTGACCACTCGAAGTACATGGCAATATAACCAGGCTTCGAGCGGTTATATCCCCAGCTTGGTGTCAAATGGAAGAGCCGCTCGGAAAGCTGGAGCATGTTTCAGAAGCGGGTATGGATAGTAGTCATCAGCATTGAGGGTTGGGCGCAAAGTTGTTCTGGTACACGCGAACAAGAATGTAACAAATGGTGGGCCTGCCAGCTGCCTGGGGAACAACAGTGCGCGTGTCCTGGCTCCATTCCTCCTGGGCGCGCAATAACATAACGTCTTGCGTCTACCCCATACGAGGGACTTAGTCCGTTTCTGGACGGCCAAGGATGTTACTGCATCCGTCAGATCCCGAGAAGAATGCTGACGGAAAGCAGTGGGAAAGAAGGACAATCCAGGAGACCAAGTGGCACAGAACGGGGGGGTGCCGTTGAATCTCCAGCAGTTCGCCCGCAGGTCCGCATCGAGTCAACAGACAGGTACAGAGTATGGTCAGCCAGTAGCGGTGAGGAGCACGGGATTAGGGCGGCGGGCATGGGCCGGAAGGCGCACTGCTCGTCGTTCCCGTCGCTGTAACTGGGGCATGCAAGGAGAGCACTTGAGAGGTGACTGTTTTGCCCAGACGTCAGATTGGCACGGGGTCGTCACCAGCCTGAGAGGCCCATAAGGCAAGAGGGTTGGCGACGGTGACCGTGACCGTGACGGTTGAATAATAATAATGCGGCGAAAGGCAGGCGCGGGGAGGGCTCCTTTTCTTTGTGAGTGCGCTCTCCTCCTCCACTCGGTCCTACCCTCGGGCCCGCGCTCGGTATTCCTTGTTTGAATACTCCGTAATATCCGTCGTGCCCGTGACCGCCGCCAATGTCCTTGATCAGCCTGAGTGCTGCCTACTGCCTGCCGCTTGCCAACTCGGAACCCCCCAAGGCGACAAGCGTTGGGTTATGTGTGGGCGCTTTGATTGGCTCAACACCCGGGCTCGGAAGTTGATCTCAGACGCTCCAAGGCTCCCCACCGCCAAGGCCCAAGATGCAGGCATCGCATTCCCTCATCTCAGAGCTGTTCCTCGATACCTGCCCAACACAGCGGTTGCCGCTGGGTTAATTAACCCTCCGACCACGCACACTCGGACAGGATCAGCGACAGTGAGCGCGTCTTAAGATGGTTCCTCGCCGTCGATGGCCTGGGATCCCACGCCCGCGGCCGTCGCTCGTCTCGGCAGCCAAGATTCCGCCCAGACTTCCAAGCTCTTGGCCAGGCGGCGCGAGAGCACAGGGTGGAGGAAATGGGCTTCAGACAAGACGACCAGAGTCTTGTGCCATCTGAGGTGTCTCCCTCTTATAATCATGTTGGTATCCTGTTCGCTCTCCATGTCACCTCACCTCCGCCCTTCTAGAGCTTCTCAACCGGCTCCTGTGACCCTTCGAGCCATCTCTCGTCCGCTGCCGCCCCGGTTATGAGACCGCCTCCCTCCCGCGAGACGTCCGCTACTCTTCCCAGCGCTTTCCATCACCATGACCTTGGCTTCAGATCTGCCTCCTATGAGCCATTCTGCCGCCTACTATGAGCCTCGCAGCAGCCCAAGAACTTCTCAGAGCCACTTCCGCTACCCGCCCATTCCCGGAGTCGCACCTCCCTCAGCCGCCCATGTCAATCCTCCTCCTCACAGCCCTGCCTCGACCCCTCGCAACGCCCAAAATCGGGCCCAAAGTTCAGTGTCCAGCGGGGAATCTGGTTCCGTGGTTGGCTCTGACTACAAACGCTACGTACAAAGCAGGCAATATCAATACAGTCCCCAAGCCGAGAGGGGCCTGATGGAAGCGTCAGTCGACAGACATTCGCATGTTGGCTCGCACTCCGCAAGCGGGGTGCGTAGGAGCAATCATGGCCGCTCGGAAATGACAGAAGACAACTCGGCCATTTTCCGGTACCTGCAACAAGGTGCGTCTGAGGAAGAGCCAGAGGTAGATCATGCTCTCTGGATCTTGGTAGGTCTCTCTGTCTGGAATTCCGCGACGTGTACTGACATGGTTAGGTCTGGATGTCCTTCCTCGACCCACTCCACTGTTTATTCAGCGCCCTATTCTCCATCTTCGCCGTATTCACAATCATCCTCTTGATTCCAATCCGCCTCTGTCGGACGGATTGTTCGCCGGGCACATCGCTAGTACGGATGGTGGCGCCAGTCTTTCGAAATCATCTGCAAATGATCTTTGCAAGTTCACTGGACAGCGCCCACACATTCGAGTTCAGTCCTGTTTGTCTGGTCCTCATCCACCTGGTATCCCCGATCTTGAGCATCGGCAACGCAGCAGCGGCGTGGGTGGTGGCTGTCTTCTGGATTTTCGCAATCATCATGGGCAATCCGGATGGCACGGAGAAGCGGGACGATGGGCGGGCGACAGTGCTCATGCTACGCGATTGGTGGGAGAGATGCTTACTCTACGCAATAAGAAAGTAACAAGTATGGATAATGCCCTGACGACGGAATGATACGATGTTGTTTTTGGAACGATTGGGATTGGGCTGGACCTTTAGACACGAGCATTTCCGCCGGCCCATGGGTTGGTGTTTTCTGGCTCCGCATAATGGCCTCGGTGGCGGCTTTGTGATACTTGGACCTGGGGCAGACTGAGGGAAAAGATAACCCAGGAAAGGGGCATTTCATGCACGGCGTTGCGGATATCTAGCCTACTCCTACCTCGGTGTGTGTGTGTGTTGTGTGTGTGAAAGGCCTCGGTCCATGGATGGGATATGTGAGATATATTTGGGGAGATTTTCGAAACTATACTTATCGACCCCGACCACGTCCCGATCAGTCTTTGGCTAGCTGGTGTGCACATTTCAATTTGATCCAGGCGGATGCAGCGGACTAGATTCCCTCCTCGGCCTCCCCCTAGTCATTGTCTGTGATGTGGGCGACCACCGTAAGGAACGCACGTATGTACCGTACCTCTAGCTCTAGGCCAGCTAGGTACCTACTTAAGTTCGTCCACACCACTGCCTGTGACAGCTTCAAGGTTGCTGCTGTCTGGGTATGTGTTTCGCCTTGCTGCAGCTTTCCAGGTATTCCAAGTATTCATCTCAAGTTATCTATCACTCAGCCACGTACACTTTCATCATACCTACATAACATTCCTTATATCAAAACATCTCTTTCGGTTCTCCTTTCCCCGTGCCTCCTATAGCTACTTCGAAACCTTTCAGGAAGAACTACTGACAGCCCTCGGCGAACAGTAACCGGCGCTCGTTTTAGGTACCAATAAGCCTGGCAACGCCAGCGCAGAATGGCTGGCACCAATTTCGACATTCCGGAAGCTGATACCTTCGGTATGCCCCTTCGAACTTGACTGTTCCGGGCAATGCCTCTCAAGGTAATAATATGGACGATTTATGCAACGTTTTCACAGGGTTTCGCCGTTACAGCCCCTATTCTGTCAAGGTACAACGCTCGCATCTATGCTGCTCAGGTTACTTCTTTGCACCTTAGGTCGTCCCGAGACTTGGCCCACGATTTCTCTCGGCTCTGCACCTGCGAGGTCCACATTGCATTTGATTTTCCGTCCTCGGTGCTTACAGATTGTATAAATGCCTGAGTAGTCATCATTGGAGATACATTTCCGGCCAGCCTGATCGTATGCTCGACACAGCTTCGTCCTTTTTGGGTTTCAGTGCTGCTGTCTGATTTGATTCTGGGAAGAGTACTTTACTAGCATCTATCTGATGGATACATTGTACCAGGAATCAAGGAGCGAAGTGTCCTTATCCCGGACATTTCCTGTCACCAATGCCATGAACGTCTCTATTGCTTCAATTTCTTGGTAGCCATTCCGTTCTCCTCTCCCTTTGAACCCTCGCCTCTACCAGGGCTCTGACTATCCTTCGATATCTAAGGTGATAGGTTGACTAAGATCTCCATGGGGGCTTTGAGTGTAGGAGTACATGAGTCGACTTCGTTGGTGATAAGGCCGGTAAAGTTCTTGGTGTTCCGGGCCTAGACCTTCCTGGGTTTTGCGGCTTCCTCACGTTAACTACCCTCTTCAAGAAGGAAGTTAGTGAGCGCTTGGAGGTGATTTCCATCGGGTTTGCCATAAAATAGCCTAAGCTTGAAGTAGTTCTTCTTGAAGGATTGTGGCAGTCCTAGGCAAAGGTAGTCAGCGATGTCATCATCGGTGAGTTTCATCCCGTAATCCACCAGGCTCTCACAGATTTTGAAGACTTTGCTGATGTAGTTTTCAATATTGAATTCATACTTGTTGAGAGTTGTGTTCTTGAGCTGTGCACGGAGCTTCTCTTGAGCATCAATGTCGGAGATCTTAAACATTTGCAACAGGAACTCGTATGCCACCACTGGATCATCCTTGTTGTGAATTAATCCTGCGATGATAGAACTGACTGAGTTCTTGACGTATGTACGCGCAGCCTTGATCATCTTTTGACCTTTCTCATACTGGGCATAGTCATGTTGGAATCTTGCAAAGGCAGTGTTGTCGGGGAGAACGATGAGGGTCTTTTGGGTGGCGCTGTGTTCGACGGATGCTGTAGATGTGGTACGAAGGCCGTGCAATTGGCAAACGAGGCAGGGTATGCTCCCCCTACAAGAGTAGTTGTATGGGTGGGTCGGTACTTTGGATCGTCCATATCAGGTTCAACGAGCATCGGTTTGTACTTCTCATTGAGCAGGTCCCAGACGTCTTTGTCTCTGGTCCCTTGATAGAAGACACGGTGCCACTCGATGAAGTTGCTCTTGCCTACCAGCCGAGTGCTCTTGTTTTCGGATGCGGTAGTAGCCATCTTGACTTTGTCGGTTTGTGCGCCTGTGTAGCGCGCCTTGCGCGATGGATAAGAGTACTGATACCTAAGAGGGTCGGAACCAGTTGAATCTAGTAAACGGTGTTTTTGGGAGGTGTATATCTACGGAAGTCCATGGGGAGGAGTGCAAGACTTTAAATAGTCATGACCACTGCCTGCCCGCAAGGCTATTCACTCCTGAGGCTGAGTGACTAGAGTGAATCAATATCACGTGACTTTTGTGACCATCGCCTTACACAGCGAGGCAGTGGTTTCAAAGATTTAATGATTACATGAGGCTTCGAGGAACGTTCTGGTTCCACATAAGGACCGGACAACGAGAACCTCACCTCGGTGGCCTCTTCAATTTTATTGTCCATGGAACCCGGTCTGGGTAGTAAGCGGCCGTCTAGTCGGGTAGCACCGGTGCAGGATTTTATTCGAGCGGGCTCTGTGACCACTCGGAGAACAATGTGTCGACAGGGGCGGGGTGGAATTTTCTCCTGTTCCGCCGCATATGTCAAGGCACGTTAAATTTGCATGGCAGGTGACCAGAAAGACGTCCATCTCGAGCAAAAAGGGTTCCTGCCTTGGAGGTACCTGATTCTCCAATGTTCGAGATTTATCTTAGCATGCCATAAAGAGTACGTAGGATACTATCTCGGTACCTTGGATACCCTCTGGGATTTTCTGCTTGTATTTTCCGATTCAGCGCCATTGCGATGCAAATGTGGATTCTCTGCCGGCTACAAACAGGGAACCACCGTCTCCGATTGTCTCACAGGAGAGTGAAACAGGAAGAGAGTGATTTGCGGGAGAGCATTATTCCACGCTCTCGTATTGAAACCTCTCGCTCCCATGCGGCCATCACACTGCCAACTCCGATTCCCTCTCGCAAACTCTTACAAATTCGTCAAGTAATCTTCGATCTCCTCCTTGCTGAGCTTTCGGAACCTGGGTCCAATAGCCCCTTCGACGCCCTCATAGCCGAGGAGATGATGTGCCGGATCTCCCACGATGCCGATCTCGACCGTGTCGCCGTTCATCTCTCCCTCGATTGTTTCTTTGAGTGTCAACAGTGCGATATGGATGGCGTCCTGTCATGTTTGGTCAGCTCAGATATATACACTGTGATCACTGTGTCAAATCTCACCTCAAGCTCCAGCGAGTCGTTATATCTCTTCTCCAAAAATGTCTTCGCACTTGTCGAACTCTTGCCAATCGCGGTCGCCTTCCAAGGGAAATAGCTCCCGCTGGGGTCGACCTGGTATAGACTCGGTCCACCTTTCAAAATGCCACCAGTCTTCCGACTCGCCAGTTTCGCCTCTGCATCAGTCTCGCCCTCCTTGGCCTCTGTCGACTCCGGCTCGATACCATCATCCCAGCCGGCTATCAGCAAGCTCACGCCGTACGGCCGCACACCGCCAGACTGTGTAGCTTCTTGCATCACGCGCGCAACGTCCTGAACCAATATCCGCGTTGGGGGGTACTCGTTGTAGATGCGCTTGTAGTTTGTGTGCGAGACCTTTCGGGCCTTGTCCACAAGGACTCGGTAATCTGGGCCCATTCCACTATAGACCATGCCGATGTTTGGGGTGATTAGGGAAACTTTGGACAACGACGGAGGGTCGATCAAAGGAGAGGAGGATTTCTTTTCGGTGGCGAGGACGATGCCGTTCGTTGCTGTGACACACTTGTAAGCATGGTAGTCTTGGTGGTGTTGTGGGCTTGGAGAGGGCACCTTTTATCCCCAAGGATGTTACACCTTGGTTCACAGCATTGAGGGCATATTCTGGAGCGGGAGTGAGCTCGAGATCAACAAGGATGATGCATCTCGATTGTTACCTATCTGGACAAGTTTGCCGCTGTGTGAGGTCAGTACATAGCACACCACAGCACAAGCTAACACAGTCGGACATACCTAGGCGAGAATGTGGTGAGGGAGAAGGAGTAACGATCCGCCATTGTGGCGGTGGGGGAGTAGGGCGCTGGAGGTTCTCGGGATGTGTTTGAATTGTAGATGAAGCGATCTGGATCAGACTTAGAGGATGGAAGGTGACGATGGTGGACAGCACGAACAGATGAACTGGAAGCTGAGTGAGTGGTGCAAGCAACAAGTAATTGTCTCCGCGCACTTCAGCAGGCGAGGCTGCAAGTCAACTGCGCGTCCTGCGCAAGCCGTGCACCTACGCTAATGTTTGGCCTTGGCAGAAACTTATCCATATGCAGTTAGTGGTTGTATGCTAACGACCACCAAGTGCCGAATCACATTCTTTCGCCGGCTTGCTTCACGATGTCTGTTGCCAGACCTCTTCAACAACACCTGCAAAGATCTTTAATCTCGGTGAGTTTCGAGGTCGGAGTACTATAGAGCATGTCAGAGAGCGTCCATGGTCGACTTATTAGCACCTTCGAGAGGCGTCTGACCTTCCACCCTTGGTTGGCCATCTTCAGCTCATCTGAAAGCTCCCCGGAGGCGACCATTCCCAGCAGCTTGGATTGCGGCTGGCGACCTCCCAGTCTACGAGGGACAAAATATCACCTGAAAAGTAGTCTTCGTAGGAACGTGTTCTTGTTTATCAAATTTGTAGGAGTCGGTCGGTAAAGTTCCGAGGATGACAGCGAGACAAAGATAACAAACGTGGCCAACCCGCCAAGACTGCGCAGGCAGCCCCCATTTGCTCTACTAGTATCGATGTGCACAACTCACCTTCTCGTAGTCAATTTCGTTGATGCTGAGCATAACTTGAACGATTTAAGGCGGCGGAACTCTTGTCTTCTCCCTTTCCATCATGCCACTCTGACCTCTCTGGTCTCGGCACTCACTCCCCTCTCTCTTCAACAATACGACTTGGCAAGATCCTGACAACAGCGAGATTGAAATGGCCTTCTTCCTCTGACCCTCTCGTTCTTTGTTTGACCATCTTCCGCCTCTGCACTCTCAATTTTCCCTTTTCTTCCAGACCATGTTCCTACCTCGGATGTCAAGAACTGAGCTCAATCCAAAAGACGTTGGCTAATACTAGGCGACCTCGTTGTAACTGTATCGAGATGAACTCCCCTGAACCACCCTCAACCCATTCTCCTCCCGAAGCCGGTCAATCTGAACCGGCACCCGCCTGGACATACCCCACAAGAACCTGCCGCCTCTGTCTCGAAGATGTGCCCGCCACGGTTACTTTGTACCCGCCAGGCCTCCCTCCAGCTTTCCAACGCCCGATGGTGGAATACAAAAATGACGATGAATACGGCCGTCTTATCAAGCCGTGCCATTGCAGGGGAGGGATGAGATACATACATGAACTATGTCTGCGACGCTCTAGAACTGAAGGCGTACGCCCTGGCTCACTGTGGAAATGCCACGAGTGTGGTTATCAGTTCAATTTCAATCGACTTACGATTCAGAGGTATCTGGGCAGCAAGACATCATCCGGACTCCTGACGATCTTGGTTATGGTCCTCATCATGTTTCTGCTCGGATTCATCGCCGATCCAATCATCAACTTCTACACTGATCCATATGAGACTCTTGTCGGACATGAAGACTTCTGGCAGGAAGTCGATGTCAATCGATCAAAGGAAAGTTTATCTGGCTGGGCTCAACATTTCGTCAAAGGTCTTGTCTCTATGGGAGTTCTCAGTTTTCTGAGGACCATGATCCTGAACCCCTTTCAGTGGTGGAACCTCAGGAATACGGGATTCGTGGGAGGCAGAGTAGCAGGGAGGTCCACCACCGGCCGAGATCGTGCTGTGAATATAAGCTGGCTGATGATTGCCATGGGACTTCTATCGGCTTCCTACTTTTTCTACCAGTGGGTACAAAAGATCATTGGCCAGTCACTCCAGCGCATAGGAAACAACATTGTCGATACGCAACTGCCTGGCGACGACGAGGACCTCAAACCTCCACCTGGCTTTAAGTTCGACGAGAGCTATCCAAATGCCACTGAACCGCAGGCGGAAAATGTGTCGGAAGAATCCCAGGAAGGCTTCTCTTCGCAGACTGAGGAGCATGCGCCATCCAAGCCTATCGGAGCAAATCATTCGACAGGAATCCCGGGCAGAAGAAGGGGTATGCCAGGAACGTGGGATCCCGACAGTTACAGCTCTGCCCTCGAGGATTCTCGAGATCAGGGGTGGTCATTTGGAGGGCTTTGACCAAGCGTTTGGATGCAGAAAAAACACCTCTCGCAACCTGCCATCAGTGTACCAACCTGCCACATACATGATCGCCAAACTTAAGTTGTCACATCCGTCTATGAAGTGCCAATTAGTCAATGCGCGAAGAGCAATAGCATTCTGCTTATGGGTTCTGTTGGCGTTATGCCTTGACTCTCGGCGGTAGTTTGCAGAGCCAAATTCCTCCCAGAGAGCAGGTATCTATCTACACCACGACCTGCATTGGACTTCATTTGGTAAATTCATAAGATGATGTTGAGAATATATTCCCAACCCCATTGCGATACCCATGTACGCCTGACACTGTCTTCCGATTCCGTTTGAATGGCAATCCTCGCAGAGCCATAAGGCCAGCCTCGTGCCCAACTGCCTGAATTTCACTCAAATGAATGCAGTTTGGCCGACTCCTTCCTATGCTATTTCGTCTGTAGGGCCTGACACAATGCAGATGTTCACTGAGGCGAGCCGCTCCTTCCTTGCTTGACATGGAGAATCGCATCTTTGTCGACTGCTGATTGCGCATTGCCCACCGAACCTCCACGTTGTGATCATCGGCGTCGTGGCTATGCAGGATTCAAAGGCACTCACCACATCAGAGCTCATCTCCCTATGCGAACAGTATCCTGACATTAGCTTTGATGACGCAGAAGGAGCTGTTGACGAACTTCAAGACGATGAGAATTTCTCATCACCTCGCTCAAACGATAACGACCACGATGAAGCTCACGGTTCAAAAGCATCCTCCTCAACAGCCCATACAACCCCTCTTCGTTTTAGCCCTCGCTCTGTTGGCCCTTCGGAGTTCCCCAATCTTTCGGAATTCCTTAGCCGCCTTCGAAGGAAAGATTTGCCAGAGACGTGCAAAAGCAGCTTTACCGGCCTTGCACTCTCAATGAAGGCCCTCGGTCTCATCTTACTTCCTCCCAACGGGCCTTTCTCCGAAACCCTTCCCATGTCAAACACGGAGGTCCTGGCTCAAGCGCAGGCGATATTTGCACCATTAAAGCTGGCCAACAGCAATGTTGAGGAACAAATAAACAACATCTCATTTATTAAGACCCTCGCACCCTTTACCGTCAGACCAGCACAACAAGATCTGTGGTGTAACTACCGTCAGAAGGGCCAGCTAATTACGAAGTAGGTTATGACCATCGATACCTCCACAATCTGGCTGACAATTTTTTAGGCACACTGCGTTGCCGAGCCAAACAGAAAAATCGTGCTTGGAAGATCTGATCCACCTATTGGACGCCTATGTCTACCACCCGTTTCTTCAACTGCTGCGGCGAGGCTGTGTTGGTATTAAGATCCAGACTGCAATTAACGAGCTGTACGATATGGCAATGACGCTTCTGCACAATTATACCTTGTGGTGGAATGGAACAAGAGACCTAAGACATAACCACATGTTGCCTGTTATGAAGAGAATTCAGGCATCGCCTGATACGT
This sequence comes from Exophiala calicioides, assembly GCA_001599795.1. NCBI lineage: Eukaryota > Fungi > Ascomycota > Eurotiomycetes > Chaetothyriales > Herpotrichiellaceae > Exophiala > Exophiala calicioides. The sequence continues at coordinate 3,018,250 of BCHZ01000004.1, forward strand.
TGCGAGAAATCAAGGAATTTGAAGATCACAACGAAGCTGTGAAGAAGGCAACCGGAAGCTTCCAAGCACCTGGCATGCAGCCTGTCGACCAACGAGCCATTCAAGAACTCGAATTGAATGCCACTCGGAGGCCGGGATTGCCTCCGAGGGCCAGGGACAGGTTCCGAAGGGAATACACGTTGCAAAAGCACCCACGAGGCTGGCCAGTTTAGGGGCACTGCAAGGATCGTTAAGGGGGTGTGGAGGGAATGAATGTTGAGAATTATGGCGGTGAGAGGTGGTTGGAGATAACCTACGTAGCTGTTAGGGTTCTGTATAATCGAAGAATCCAACAACGCTATCTGGATTGAGCAGGTCGTCTCGATGCTCTTCTCTATGTTGGTGTTGGTTATATCAAAGCGGCAAGCTCTAGTCCCATTACGTCATCCACTCTACGCGTCCCACACTTGCGACGCGTCTTTAACATTTTTGTACCCGTACCTCACCCATTACGATTGAGGCCTTCAAACAACTCCCAACCCAACCAGGTCCATCAACATCACAATCATGGCACTCTTGGTCGACAAACTCCGTCCTCGCTCTCTAGATGGGCTGACATACCACAAAGACCTCTCGGAGCGGCTGGCCTCCTTGGTAACCATCCCTCCCCAGTCCCCAAGCGAACCCTACAGGCCGCGGAAGACGACTAACGTATTTTCATCTTCTTCTCTAGGCCGCATCCGCCGACTTCCCCCATCTCCTCTTCTTCGGTCCCTCTGGTGCAGGCAAAAAGACGCGGATCCTGGCGACGCTCCGGGCGCTGTACGGGCCGGGAGCGGAGAAGATCAAGATTGATGCGCGCATGTTCACGACGTCGTCGAACCGCAAGCTGGAATTCAACATTGTGTCATCAGTGTACCACCTGGAGATCACGCCGAGTGACGTGGGCACGTACGACCGGGTGGTGATCCAGGACCTGCTGAAGGAGGTGGCGCAGACGCAGCAAGTGGACTTGTCGGCGAAGCAGCGGTTCAAGGTGGTGGTGATCAACGAGGCCGACGGGCTCAGCCGCGACGCGCAGGCGGCCCTGCGTCGGACCATGGAGAAGTACAGCGCCAACGTTCGTCTGATCCTGGTGGCGAACAGCACGGCGGGCATCATCGCGCCGATCCGCTCGCGCACGCTGCTCGTCCGCGTCGCCGCGCCCTCGGAGTCCGAGATCGTCGACGTGCTGGACGGCGCGGCCAAGCGGGAGAACTGGAAGCTCGTCCCGGCCCTGAACGAGCGCATCGCCCGGGACTCAGGCCGCAACCTGCGCAAGGCCCTGCTCATGTTCGAGGCCGTCTACGCCCAGCACCCGGACCCGTCCGAGAAGACGCCTATCCCGCCACCAGACTGGGAGGTCCTGATTGAGCAGATCGCCCGGGACATTGTTAGCGAACGCTCGCCCGCAATGATTCTGAAGACCCGCGCCAAACTTTACGACCTGCTGTCTCACTGCATCCCCGCCACCATGGTGCTCAAGACCCTGTGCTGGAAGCTCGTCGCCCTGCCCGAGGTTGACGACAGCCTCAAGGCCGAGGTCGTCCGGTGGGCCGGTTTCTACGAGCACCGCATCCGTCTGGGCAGCAAGGTCATCTTTCATCTTGAGGCCTTTGTCGCCAAGTTCATGCGCATCTTCGAGGGCTACCTCATCGGCATGGACTTCTGAGAGGCCACCACAAGACTCCGGAGCCCGAGGTTGTCGACGATAGACAGAGGATGTGGAAAGGAAAAGGGGATGGAATCGGACACGCTGGGCCTTACGGGTGCCTGGAGCGAGTCCACTTGAATGATTATTTGATATGAGCCAGGCGTTTGAGGGAATGGGGATAAATCTGCTGCTCGGTGCATGACGAACATATTCAATGGTTGTTGTCCTCGAGGCTGAACGAATATTCATAGGATCCACGCAAATTTTCTCCGGACAGCTGCTGAGGTGAATAGGAGAAAATTGAACCATCCGCATGCTGCAAATTGTGCAATTAACTGAGTTATTGTCGACTAGATAGATGGGAAGTGAATTCCGGGAAAACAGATGATGTGTAGGGCCTTGCTGTTCTCTTCAGGTTTGATCATGCTGCACAAACACAATCAAGCATCGCCGAACCGTTCAGTAGCTTCTTCCTCTCCAGTAAGACACTCAAGCCAAGGATACACTCTCGATTGGAGAAAGCATATAAACTAATAAGAAAAGATTGGTTGTTCGTGATCTCATAACTCGTTACATCTTGAACCTCGTTAGGTCATCTCTTCATATTCCTCATATCCTCCTTCCGTGGCATTCGCAAGTTTGCTTGCGATTGTCACGCCTGTTGCTCTCGCTTTTTGCCGATCTGCAACTGCACCTCTCGTTGTTTCAGAATTTCAGAGTGTCATGTCATCATCCTCGGCCATTGTCGTCGCTGCTCTTCTCCGCAATGAGCTTGAGAACCTCGGGCATCCGTTCCAGCGCCAGCTCCGCCGCTTTGCACTTGGCCGCCTCTTTACAGCTGTTGCTCATTGCACGGGCGATTAGCTCCTCATCCAGCATGATCTTGCACTTCCACTTATTCGTGCTCTCGTGCTTGTATGAAATGATGTCACAATCAGGCAGTATTTCGTTGAGCATATCCTCGGGACGACGGGCATCGATGTCCCTCTCGCTGGCGTATCTGTCCACCAGCCTCATCAGTCCAATCTTGTCCAAAAATTCAGTACAAGCTTCCAGGTTGCCGCCCGAATCGACGAAGATGGCTCCGAGAATCGACTCAATGACGTCCGAGTATGCTTTAGGCGCGTTGATGAGAGTGAGCAGCTTCCACGGGAAGTGCATCCCCCCTTCGAAGCTTTGCAGGACATGGCGTTCATGTTTGTTGTAATATAACAGCGTGGTTTGGCAATCCTTAGTGGTTTGTCGGTTCCCAATGCGGCGAATGTGGTCGGGAAGCCGGACTACGCTCGTGCATTCCTGCACCACCGTCTCGCCGGTACGAGGGTCCGTTTGTGGCTGATACATGCTGCACGAGCGTGCCGTCCGGTTCGCAAAGAAAGCGAGGGTCGCATGGCTGACCAGCGCATGGCGGCGGAATGTCATCTGTGCAGGGCTCAACAGCAAGGCACTGTGGAACAGCTTCCTCTTGATAATGTGGTCTAGAATGGCGTCACCGAGGAATTCCAGCCTCTCATAAGACGAGAGGGCGCCACTGTAGCCCGACTCAGTCAAAGCCTCCGCCAGAAGCGATCGAATCTTGAAAATGTAACCAATCATGGCCTCAACTGGTTCGAGATCATCCAGACCCACGACGGTAGAATCGTCGACTAGCTTGAAGCTTGCAAGATTGTCGGCCGGTGTCCTCCAGCATACCTCACTGACAAATAGGTTGAGAGCAGCAAGAACTTTTGCTTCCGCATCGTCTGTTTCAAGCCCATCCATGTATGCCGCGCCGACGAGTGCCTCTACCACATCTGCCAGGACCTTTGAGGATAGGGTTGTACCTAGCTTGATTTTTGGCAGGGTATCTGGATTCTGACTTCCGGCTACCCAGTCCGAAGCACGAAACTTGTGCCTGGTTAGAAACTGATCCAAGCCCAATTCTCTTGTGGCTCGCTGTAGACGAGCGTTGGTGACGACTCGGTCCCGGTACAAGGACAGCTGGCTTTCCGGGAGAAGAGGATAGTCGACGAAAATTTGTATCGAAGCGTAGTACTTCAACAGGTCATCTCCTAGAAACTCCAGGCGTTGATAATTTCGGTCACCCACATTCGGCGCGGTCAGTGCGGTCGAAACCAAGGCAGTGTTCGTAAATCCGAGTCTCCCCAACGGCTCTTCGCATGCTTTTGTAGAACGGAGACAGATTTCGAGCATGTGCGTTATTGATGGGACAAGTAACATCAAGCGTGCGTAATTTGGAGGAAGGCCTAACACAACACAGTCGCTCACAGGTAATTCCTTGAGAGCCTCTAGCTTTGCCCCCTCTGGATAGTCAGGCGTCAAGTACTCAAGCCTCCTTGATAGTCTTGTTGCTAGAATGTGAAGGGGGGTTTTCTTGTTAACAATACCCTCTCGGAGAAAGAGATATGGAATTGACTGTCCCTCACATCGCACAACATATTCACTGCGAAGCTCGCCGCCCCGTAAGAGGTCATCAATAGAGGTGGTTGCTGAAACTTGATCAAACCAACTTGGAAGTGCTGATGCCGGGATGTCTGGGACAAGGAGGAAGGGCAACTGGTCTTTCTGAACACCTGACAGTTTTCTACCAAGAACGGCGAGTAGTAAATGCAAAGTGACGGTTCGTGCCAGGTCGACTGGATACATGGATACTTCTTCTCCTGCATGGATCGATACCTGTCCTTGTTTTGAAGTCGAGATGAAGAATGGGAAGACGAGCTTCGACAGTCTTTGAGGCAAGAGTAGTTGGATGGTCGATGTGAGGACGCCTTCCTCCTCGATTTCGATCTTGTGGGCGAAGACAGCGTTTCGGTCACTCCATCTCGCCATGACCCCGGGCCACGGGTCAAACTGCGGTCGAATAGCGTAGACACTCTTTCTCTGTTCGATGCTTCGGTCAAGCGTCTGATCCCCCTCAGCACCCTTCAGTCTCTCTGGAGGTAACAGGTTATCTGTGAGCAGCCCGTTTACATATAGTGCGCGGTAAGCTTGAAAAGCAGCGTCCTTCTTCGCCATTTTTTCTGTCCGCCAGCTTGTGTGCGAGGAAAAGACTTGGAGGTGAGGCGGCAGAGATGTTGGAAGATGGACTGTTGCGGACAGATGTACCCCCAAGTCGCCGTCAAGACAATAAATCGGCGTTTCTGGGTTGGAAGTCTGCCTTGTCGGAAGTGTTGCACAGAAATGTTGGAGTCGCATTCGAGCGTTGTCAAAAGTTAACGTGGCTCTGCTGCTTGTTAGACCACTCAATTAAATTCCTCATGAAAGTAGGTGAAGTACAGCTGGGAAAGACTGTTGAGCAACTTACCCCGTTGAATCGACTCGAAACACTGCGCCTCCAAGTTCGTTTTGTTGCTCGACAATTTCACGTTCTGCCAAAGCATTTTGCGCTCGCTGGCTCTCCAACCTCATCTCGTTTTCTAATAGCCGCCATTTTTCAGTCTTGAAGGAGGTATCTTTGTCACTTTGAAAGAGAACAAATTTTGACTGATGTTGCCTTGCCCTCCCTCTGCTTTGAATGAAGCTTCTAAGATTCGGGCGTTCGTCAAAACAAATAACGAGGTTCATCGCAGGGACGTCGACCCCCTCTTCGAGTACCGATGTTGCCACACAGAGGTTCAATTCTCCGCGTCTGAATCTCTCCAGGTCCTCGTTCTGGCCTCTCAGATCACCAAAGTGAAAGGAACCTTGATGTGCCGGACTGCTCACCCCGATAAATGAGAAGGTACGATCGTGATAGTCTTGCGTCTCGGGATGCTTGTTGATAAGTTTCGCAAGTGACCGAGCAGCGTTTCTTGTTTGGACAAAGATAAGACCTCTGAGAGTCGGCCGATATTCTAGACGCAGGAATCGAAGCAGCACGTCAACTTTGGACGAGGTACTGCCATCTGCCGAAATATCGAAATGATGTGCAACCAACGTCAAATGTAAAGGCTGAAGAATGGAGTTGATGAATCTGGAATTTCTGTTAGACGAGCGGGCAGATGAAAACCTGGTTGTTGAGGTCTGAATTTGGCGAAGACACTCTAGAATGAAGTCATCACAAGGCCAATTTCCTAGAGTTTGCTGAATGACAGTAGAGGACCTGGAAAGCCACCGCATCTCTGCAATCGCGGGGGTACAGTTCTTTTTGGAGATTTTGGCTAGTTCTGCTTGAGCACCCTTGTCATTCCTTGTGCGTAGCGTTGCCATGATCGGGTCATCTTCAATCTGTATGCTAGAGATAATCGTCAACAGAGCTGACAAAATTCTAGAAACAGGCCTCTCATTCTCGCTGAACTTCAATATCTCAACTGCAGGCGTGTTCACAAAAGCTGTGTACTCCTCTACTTGTTGCACAGGGGTCATGCATTTCGCATTGAGATTTGTCTCCAATTCGAAGATTTCAGCAGTGCTCTTCTTTGTGATCGGACTTGCTGACAGTCCTAGTATGTGTGGTCGAGTAGAATTAGGTGATGTTGCATTGAAACCATGATAGTGCATCTGCATAATGGTGTTCAGATCTGACCGTGCAACACAGTGATGGGCTTCGTCGACGACGAGCAATGAAATAATTGTCAACGACACGAAGCCGGAGTCGAGAGCATCGAGCAAGATCCGGGGCGTTGACACAACGACATTGACATTGTGTAATACCTTGTCCCAGACATCTTGGGAGGTCCAGTATTCTGCATTGTCCATACCCGTGATTAATCGAAGTTGGAACGCTGGCAATTGTTGCGAGAGGAAAGAGTACTGCTGAAAGGCCAAAACGACACTGGGGGCCGTGAACCAGACTCGCTCGAATGGATTGTTAGTTTGGAAATCGAAAACCGGGAACCTCCTACCTTGTTGCCTACGGAGCGCTGTAATTCTGCTTCTATGCGCAGTTTGGCACTATCGACAAAAGTAAGGATCGGCCAATATCATGTAAGCGTGGAGGGGAGGAACCATCATAGTATTAGGAAGTATACTCACATCTGGGTTTTGCCACTACCGGTTCCCATCTGCACAATGATTAATTCAAAATAGATAGCGGGGCTGATTTGGCGAGGGCTTACGACGGCAATGATATTGCCTTGCATGCTGAGTTGAAACATCTCTATCTGGTAAGCGCGAGACTGGATGGTGGGGATTTGGTCTTCAGAGTCTTCCGCGCCCGAAGTCTCCGTTTCTGGCCAATTGTCGTCTTCGGAATCGATGTCCATAGTGGCCCAAAGGTGGGAGAGACAGTAAGGCTGGACAGGTTGAAAGAAGGCGGCTAGGATCAGCTAGGCGGCGCGCTAGACGGCGCTGGAATGAATGAGAGGACGAGGGAAGCAAAGAAATGGCAAGAGGGTTTTTATTGCAGTTGGTCACAGCATCTTGGGATGGCAAAGGCAGGCCAGCTCGGTGCGTCGATTGCAAAGGAGAGGAGGCCGCTGCCCCGCACAGCAAAAGAAGAAGTTGAAGGTGGTGTTGCCTTGCAGCTCTCGGAACAATTTATCTCCGTCGCCCTTGTTTTTGACAAGGCTGAAGTCACGTGTCACTTCACCATCGGTCACTCCCCTTCAAAACAATCACTGATCCAATTCACTGTTCTTTACAGAAAATTTAGTTGAATTATCGAAGCTGAGCGTGACAGGCTTTATGACATGCCATCGGACAGCTTGTGGGTTTGGATCGGGCTGGAGTGCAGTGACAAGAAATTTGGATGGACCACGTATCTTCTGGTTTCTTATGCCGAATCTCTCGGTAAAGCATTCTTAGACCTTAATCTAGCATCCGGTGGGTACCTTCTAAGGACCGACAAGCAGTTACCATAATGGGGACTTCTCTATGAACTGTAAAACCTCCTCATTATCTTTTTAAGTGTTAAAAACCACTCTGCTGGACCGAGGTCTTCACGAATCAGAATAAGGTGGGTTGTTAAGTTGGGGGATGATCACGTACGAGAGAGATCAAGTATCTTGAGCGTCAATGTCAACGACGTCGACGACAGAACGTTAGGGATAACAAGCATATTAATAGGAGATCCAGCATTACTTGGCGTATCATATCAGTACCCTAGTCTTTTTGGGCGCTCCCCAAGGGCTGGGGATCTCTCCTTTGATAGTAACTGGAGAATATTTGCCTGGCTCTGCAGTGCTCGACTTTCGAGACAGTTCTAGTCACAAGGGTTGAACAAGCTTAACTAACTTCTTCCAAACCTCCAAATCATCCTCTCCTGGAACCAAGTGACTGTCTTGGCTATTATTGTTCTTCCTCCTTTTGAAGACCAGTTGGAGCAGCGTATTGTCATCCGAGACAAAGAAGGCCCAAGTACCGGACCATCGTGCCTTTCGTGGGATAATCTCGGCGAGAGGAGCGTCCTCTGGTACCGGCTTTTCAGAGTTATAGACATAACCAGCTTCCTCTTCCTCCAGGAGCATCTTTTCCCGTGAGATTAATTCAATTTGCTTGCCGTCCCAGTGCCCCTCCTTGCCCGCCCGCGATAGTACCCTAATTGCCCGCCTCCGAATATCAGGGTGGCGACAACGGCCACCCGTGGTGTAAAGAGGTAGAATCACCTCACCGTCGAGTCTTATGGAGGGTAACCTTGTGACGAGTTCTTCACATAGTGCCACCAGTGTGGAAAATTGCGGTGTTAGCGAATCGTAGGCCATCTCATCGCCGAAGCTCAAACGGATGCGGACGACAATCGTTAGATAGGTGTGGCTCAGCCGCAAAGAAGCCAAACGATCATCTCCTGTAGAACTCGAAGATGCGCGAGCGCTGGTCGTGCGGAACGGGCTGCTGTCGAAGGCCTCCTTCCATTGCCTGAGCATTGCGAGGAGTCGCCCTTGCCAGATCACCAAGTTTGGGTCGTAGCTGAATCGATTTTTCTCTTGACTGGCGGCGGTGGCGGTGGCGATGCCGAAGTGGTGGGCGTCATTGGAGAGCAATAACATGAAACGCCAGGCATCGTCAAAATTGTCGAAAAAGGCTGGGATTTTTGAGTGGTGAGTGTCGTCTACCTCTAGACTGCCGACCAGTTTGAATTGAAGCACTTCACTGCCAAAATGAACCGACTGAATATCCATCAGGGCGAACGAGTAGGATAGTTCGTCCAGAGTTGATTGTATCTTCGGTGGTAAGTACAGGCTGATGGAGCCCTCGTCTGCCGATGTGCTACCATACAGTCCTTTGAGGATTTGTCGGCCATGATTTAGGTGGACTAGAGCCTCTCGATACCGCCCTTGGATAATATCGAACGTGAGCAAAATCAAGCAGACCATAAGCACAACCTGAAGCTCCTCGGAGCTGGTCCTTGCTATTCGGTTCTGCAGATGATGAACTGCCTTGCCGTAATGGCCGTAAGCAGGCATCACCGCCTGCGCGGAAGCACTGCTGGCGAGTCCAGATTGACTCTCACAATAGCTCCTGTGGGCACTAGAGAGAGCCAAGAGTGCATGGAGTATTGCGGGTTCACTGTGAGACGCAGAAATCACCGTATGGGTCCAGAACCGGGTCAGATGATGAGTTGCCATGTCGTGCATTGCGTATCGACGACAGAAATCATATGCACGGTAATCTAGCTCTGAGAGCTCCGCTAGTGTCTGCAAGGTCCGGTAGAAGCATAAGGAATCAGCTGGTCTGATGTTATTCTTGGACACGTAGTCTATTGACTGGTCAAGCCTGGGACTTTTGGGGGACGCCACGAAGGAGAGTGAATAGCCCTCGCAGATGAATTTCGAGGTTTTACAGCGAAGGCATGCCGGCTTTGTCTCGTCGCATTTGACTCTTCTCACTTTGCAGGTTCGACAGCCCGTACGGACTGTGATTCTCGTTAGTAAGATAGGGTTTTTGTCTTGTCGTCTACCTGAACAATGGACGAACCCTTGTGATGTTGTTTTCGTGCAGATATCATTCTGTTGAAGAGGGCCCTGGGAATGGTGTTGGCTATACTATCTGGATCTGGAAAGGGAGTAAATCATAATGACCCGGGCTGCAAGCCTTATGAATTGCCTGTTGTTCGTTGGTTTAATTTGACGAGTAGAAGAAATGGAGAAAGGGAAGAGAAGGAGAAAGAACAGAGGGTGAGCAGTGGTTCATTAGGCTAGTTTCGATCAGGTAAGTCAGGATCAGCACAAGGGCCATCTGCTTAGCTTGTAGGCATCTACCTTACTAATCCCTTGGCTCCTGGGATGAGATTAATTACTCATGCAGGAGTCAGTCAATGAGGAGATGCAACAGGACGCCTGAAGAACTACAACTAAGGTCGCTTGGCCAGCCAGGGTTCAAACTTCAAAGCGGGGGTTCTGCCATTGGCAGGCCGAATACAGCTTACACTGAGAATGTCATTATGGAGTGCTTAGCTATCGAGGATATTCGATCGTTCGCTTGCTGTTGTATTATATACAGTTTCAAGTCTAAATACTGGTAAGCTACTGTTTTTGTCTTCCTCATGTACATTACTTCTCCTACCCCCCTCCCACCGCTCGAATCTGTATAGTCCCCAAACCTAAATGGCTACTTCCTCAACCCTCCATCATCTGCTCATGGCTTAGATATACGCTTCGAAAACTTAGTTCTCAGCGCCGGGCTCTCTATCCCGGTAGCCTTGCCTTTCCCGTCGACCGCAATAATGAACTGGTCGAGACCGAAATTTCCATACTTGGCCGTGTCCACATCACCCCAATTCAGATTGCACTGATTCCTCAACACTCCAAGGATGGGACCTTTTAACTTCGGAGTCTGCCACACAGCGCGGAAGGCAAGCTTTCCATCGCCCTTGAGATTCATGTATTGAAGGCTCGCACCAGCATAACCCCCCAGCGTTCCCAAGACCTCGAGAATGTTGGTATTGTTGTATATGAGCTTTGTGACGCGCAGACCCTGGTGGTCTGGGATGGCAGCCAGCGAGATGGATGAGTTCAGACCGTCCTCCGAAGCAAATGTACCGGCATAGTTGGAAACGGCAGCATCGCGGGCCGCCGCTTCGGCAGCAGGGATCCAGATCGAAAGGGCGAGCTCCACCAGTGTCCATAGAGTCACGACTCCGTCGTCAGCAGGGTCGAAAGACGTGACAAAGAAGGCGAAGCCAATTTCGTGGTCGGGAGACATGAACAGCCATGCGTTATACCCACCAATTCCGCCGTTCTTCGAATAGAAGTCCACTAGTCGAGTCGCATTTGAACCTGGCTCAACGGGAACATCCATGCGATAGATCTCCCACGGCTTTCCAACGGCCGTGTGTGTATCGCTAGTGTGGGTGTTGGGCTTGAGCCATTCCCGAGTAACGTGCGGAGGAAGTACAGAGGACCCAAGGATCGAACGGCCTATTTCTGCAAGATCATGGAGAGACGACCAAGCGCCACCGGCCCTGCAGATGTCATTAGTCCGTGTCCACAGTCAAACAGGATGGCTCAAATACGGGTCCAAGATTCCCATGTCCGCTTCGTAGGTGTCGACTGCCGCTGGGTCGGCCCAAAGCGCATTGGAGTCAGCGCTTCTGTTGCGACCGGTCCAGAAAGTCCTCTTGAGTTTAAGAGGCTCAACGAGGGCAGTTTTGAAGGCGTCTGGGAACGACTCGCCAGTGATATTTTCGTAGGCCATGGCCAGGAGTTGGTAACTTTCGTCACCATAAGTGGGAGTCTGCCATGACGCAGTAGTGGGATATTGCTGCAAGATCAATCTTAGAGACTCTGTTGGTCTGTGAGTATGCTTCCGTGATTTTCGGAAGGAGTTTAGGGTATACCTTCTCTCGAGCAAGGTTTCTGGCCTATATCACCGCACGGCGTAATCTCAGAGGCATTGAGCAGAGGCAGTCCCAGGGCTGTGATGCCGGGCTGAATGGAGAGATCGCTGAGTCCATCTTGAATGTGTCAGCCTTGCATGGCGTCTAGGAGGGCCTTCATGGGGACAGAAGTTACTTACAGTCTTTTGGGAGTCCACTAAGTTGCCCAGCCAACGATCCCAACGTTACCTCAGACCAATTGAAGTTGTGAACTGGGTCGCCTGTCGGTGCGCTTGCCAGCTCCGGGATGAAGTTGGACACCGGCTCTGACCAATATTTGGATCCAAGCTTTGCCAGGACTGTATAGACTGTCAACAACTTTGTGACGCTTCCCACTCGATGAATAGTGTTCGAGTCAAGCTTTCCACCCGTCAGGTGTTTCTTCAGTCCAGGCGCCGAGCCAAGGTGGTGGAACTCGGTTAGAAACTTGTCGGACTGAGCCGAGAAGACGGCGATCGATACCGAGGTGTTGACATTGTTGATATCCCCCAAAGAGGTAGACCCGGTCTTCATCGCGTCGTCCAGGAGATTGGAAAACTTGACTTGGGCATCACGAATGGCTTTCAAGCCCGTAAGATTGGATGGTACAGGGTAAACGGGGCCGAGGAGACCGCAGCCGGTGAGTTGGACATCTTTACCCTTGACACCAGTCGACAAGATTAGGGCGGAGAGGGCGGCAAGAGACAGGAAATGCATCGTGGAGACAAGACTGAAGAGAACGCACGCGAAATACCGAGCCTCCAGAGTTGAGGAACTTCATCAGCAAGTGGAAGACGCAGCTCATCTTAAGTATGAAAACATCCTTTGGCAAAATTAGAAGTCATCGCTTCCATATAGCGACACCCAATGAGGGGACCCTGTTTTCCGAGCATGAGGCTTTGATCGAACCCCGGGTATGTAAGATTGTTCATAGACATGCCGTCACCGGGATTGCTTTGACTGCAGCCTTCCAGAGAGTCGGTGAGGTTCCATCCGTTAAAATTCACCGCCGCTCATCAGGTAGGGCCTAGCGTCTCAATCAAAGGTTTTGCGAAGACCATGGCCATGAACAAGATTGAAGAAATAGCCAAGGGAAAAAAGTTACCGTTACCTCATGTCAGTACCATCTACTTCGTTCACCAATCAGACCCCAGACTTTTACGAGGGCCAAGAGATTGCCAAGTATCTGGGATCAGTGGGCCTGAAGTGGAGCAATTTATTTCCGAGGGAGCCTGCTGGTAGCTTGGGAGGCCTGAGTGGCTTTGCTTATTGTCTTTGGCCCTTGGTTTGCTTTCTCGGCTGAGTAATATTTGTGCAGTTTCTCGTGAAAAGGTGGAAGATTGGTTATGCCGTGAGGCGTGTCACGTGATCAACTAAGGGTCTGCACTGTATGTATCTCACGGTAGCTCTAGATAGCTCTTCAATCGAGTCATCCTGCCTCTCTCTGAGCTATCGAGTCGGTTCCTCAAGATCAATTTACTCTGGTAGTGGTCTGACAGTTCCACCCTGTAAACGGGTCATTAGCTCGAAGTACCTGGCTGGAAGAGGGTGATCACATCCGATGCGTGAGTTTGCTAAAGAAAAAAGCGAAGGCTAAAGGACGTGTTGGATAGCGCGCTGTGCGCCCTACCAATCCGCCCAACTAGAGCGGTGCATTCAACTGTCAATTGCCACCAATTGCCACAGGATTCTCAACGTTCAGCTCACTGCATAACTCACTCAAAGCGCGCGCCAGTAGCGCTTTGCACTAGCCTTGCCATACCTTTGCCACGCCGTCGCCACTGTGCAATGCCAGCTAAAGGAACGTAAGCCCTCGCGCAACCTCGGAGGCGCCTTTGACAGACTGTAACCCAGCCGCTCTCCCCTAAACGCCGTATCAATCCCCTCATCCACACAGGCTCACTGACAAGCAATTCTCCGCTTGAGCTTCACTAGAATTTTATGTTACTATGGGTTAGATGGGCTTTGCCACAGTGATCACAGTTGGGCTTGGATCCTTTGTGATCAGACTTGTCGCCGGTATTGTCATTTCCGCTGTTGGTATTGTTGTTGGCCTTAGCCTTCTTGACTTTGGCCGCCGCGTCTACGTCGATTTCCCTCCTTGATGAGGAGATCTGTTAGGGTTTGAACGTGGTGTTTACCCCACTTGCCTTGGCACTGCATGAGAAACTCATGTTTCTCCTTGAAGGGTTCATACAAGTCTGGCAGTCCATCCAAAATATATTCGGTGACTTCTTCACCGGTGAAATTCTTGCGATAGTCGAGTAGGGTCTCACGAAGTTCGAAGATCTTGAAGGGATAGGTTTCGACATTGTACTTGTAACTGCTGAGGGTATTGCTCTTGATTTCTGTAATCAGTTTACCACGGGCAACGTTATGAATGTGTCAATGACTTGTTGTACATTCAGGATGATATTATATACATGACATCAATTTATTATTATTCAGAATTAGTTCCCTTGATCTGATAAGCATTTCCTCGTACCTTAACGGCGAGATGAGAAGCGATTGTTCATGCTAGTTAGCCTAGAAGGATATTCTCGTACCTCTAGCTCCACCACGGCCTCCTTCTATCGACAACTATTCATCGTATCTCAAACTCTATTAATTCAAGCTCACCGTTGTTCCACATATCGATAGCCTCCCCATCCATTAAGCCCTGGACGTAGCAATCGCTAACCAGGCGGTACCCCGAGTCAAGTTTCCTCAACACAAAAGGTACTCGTGACCCAAACAAGATAACAACGATATTTCCAGGTTTCATAAGCACGGATGCGGTACCGCACCGTTCTGAACATGTCTTAAAAAACCCGCACGTCTGCAACTCAGCGAGAGAATATTGTTGAACAGTTGTTGTTGTCCATTGGCAGCATGTGCTTCGAGTATTTCGACAATTTCGTCTGTATATGGGATCCACACATTTGTCGTGTCCAGCTTTCTCAGAACGTGACTTGGTATTTTGAACCTTTCTCCTTTCTATTCGTAGCAAGTAGTGCAGAGTTCGAAACCTCCATATTCGCAAATATTGCAATGGTAAAATCTGGAAGGTGCAGATGATGCGTCGCCAGATAAAGAGCTGATGTATTGTCCACAGTATTCACACCAGATAGAATAGAGCGAAATATAGCAGCCCTCTTTGCGGTTCTCTAGAACACGCAATATAAACAAGGAGAAATTCGCAAACTGAGTCAGGAAGTTGTACTGGGAGCGTGTTGCGCTCATCTCGCTGTTCATATCAAGCTGCCAGCGATCCTGCGTGATAAGCCTTAGAATATCTATCAGAGAATTTTCGACTATGCTGTTGCTGTTCCCCTTGTTTGGGCTGTCTGTTCTCTTGTATCTTAGAATCGAGGTCGTCTCGACGATAGAGCAACAAGCTTAGTCCTTGCACGAAGGGAGAATCTGGAGTCGCTTTCAGGCGATAATCGAGGCTAGATGCCTTAGCTGCATTATACAGAAACGGTAAGACAACTGGGATGACGTGGTTGTTGGGAATATTCCATCTTGGTATCCACGACGGCCAGTCTGTATCATAATGTGTGGTCTGCCAAGCGTAACATAGTACTTCTAGGCTCTGGTACTGCTGAAGGCATTGTACCAACACTTCATGATATACTTGATATTCGTTCATCATAGTCCGCTTTTAAATCGAAATGGGAGCGCAGTATCTTATGCTTAGGTTAGTCATGAAGACTTAAGGCTTATTTCTTTCTCACTCGGAGCTCTGTGATTACTCACGTTCTTGGATTAGAAGGGATGAACTCTCCTCTCAACAATGTGGCCATGCTCATCCATAATGTGTTGAGTTGTGCGATGATGCAGCATAGCAAAAACTTTGTCTCTGGGATCTGTTGACCGAAAAGGCCTAGCTAGGTGGAGAAGGGCCAAGAAAGGAGCTTGTCGTCGCGTACTGGGTAGATAGTGCTTGATCCCACATGAATTTCGTATTGATAAATCCCATGGTAGGAACGAAAATAGTCCCTTTTCCAGTGAGTCTTCACATTTTGAATCGCTTCAGACCAGGCCCAGGATGCAGACAGGCCAACCAAACTCCATGCAATTTCGGAGTCACCACAGATCAACAAGACGTTCAGCTGTTGTCGAACTTCTTGAATGACCCAGACTCTAAAGAACCAATCCGCTTGGTAGAAGTGCCAGAACAACTGCCAGTTTGGGCGGGTAAAATCTGTGGCTTTCATGATATAGGCCTGGCTGATCACTTTCACCCTGTTATTTTCTGCTGGTATCATTGATAACCAAGAGTCCAATGATATACCAGGATCACAGCTGTTATAGATGCGGTCCACAATTTTCCGAATCATTGCCATAGCTTCTCTTGAAACCTCATTGCCGGGTCCAATCCAGATAAAGACGCTAATGGCATGCTGATAGATCTCGTTCATGATTGAGACTTGCTGATTGCGTTCCAAAATATCATCTTGATTGATGCATACGGCGTCGTTCCCCGAACGGGCGCATCAAGTAGAGCTGATGGCGGACGGGAGGGGGAGGTTCACCCGACTTCAGTTACTAGTCCCTTTTCAGCCGACGAGGTGGACGCCCGTCAAAGTCTACAGCGTGGCGCCCGTGATCGATAAGCGTTTTCATCGCAACCCCGGACGTCTTTTCCTTCCTTATGTCACGAATCGCACCCGCACGCCATGGGCGTATGTCCGTGTGGATCCCTGACGGGTAGGTAGTGGTGTCTTACTGGTGATAATCGAGTATCATATAAGGAACCCCCGTAGGGTCTGACTAAAGACTTAAGTTGAGCGTGCATATATAGATTTCCGTGACCAAGTGCTGAGCATACGGAGCCACACTGATACTCTTTCTTGTCATCAAGTGATGCCGCTTGCTCCATGCCCGACTCGTTGCACCTGCCCTTGTGGGCTGGCCAGGTCGTCATGGGGTTGACCGCAGATCAACTCGTAACATCCATCTAGGTTTCGTAGTCTCGTAAAATACGACCGACAATCCAGCTACGATGGTCTCGAATGTAGCCATTGTGGCCATTGATGACTTTGCATGCGCAGTCCGGAAGCGGCATTAAATGTTTCTCTCCGAGGGCAGAGACGACAGCTGTGATTGCATAGGAAACCCATCCTATGGGTGTCGGGGGTCAGATTTGTAACCTTTGAATGTTAAAGCGTGCGGCATAATGGACAAATTATATCGCGTCGGAACTTTTGCATGCGAGATTTAAATGATGGTGCACCTAAAGAAAAGGCTACAGGCGTAATCTATGAGTCTGCGACCTGGGCGAGGGCGCGCCCATCAACGTCGCCGCCCAAGATGAGAAGTACGACGAAAACATCGCGAGAGTGTTTCCACTGGTCGTTAAACTCGTCCGATGAGGCTCCAGGATCAAGATTTCGAGAAACCAGATGCTGAACGAATGGAGCCACGGTTCGGAGAGGCTTATAAAACAAATGAGTAGGGCACGAAGTATGGATAGGTTATGCTGAAATTCCTGTCTGGTCTAGACTCGAACTGAAAGTTCTAACATAAGGTGTTTGTGAGATTCAATCTAGCCTATCCGCATATTAATACGGAGCTTTATCAGGTCTTTCGGATCGAACCCCAGTACTTATCGTACTGGTCAATTGTTTGAGGAAAGATGGGCGAGGATAATCGGGCTCTTGTTGGAACGAGGCTAAAAATGGGAACGAACTTGTGTTGTATGATTATATGGCTCTCTATACAGGCTCCCAGAGGCTTCGTTGTCAAGACAGCTCTATTCAAGGAGCCTCGGTCAGTACGCGAGTAACGACAACTTACAAGTTGGGGAGTTTTGCCGGAGAAGGCGGGAGGAGTTCAAGTGACCAAATGGTCCAAGACACTTTAGAGGGCCGAGACATAACCAGAGCGATCAGGGCAGGGAGGGCGAGAAGATATCGGGAGCGATGGAGGCACGGGTGAACAGTGGACGACAGTGGTGCGAAGGGGCAAGCAATGTAGCCTTGAACTGCTGGAATTGGTGATCTGAAAAGCCAGAGTCGACGCGTTCATGTGCTCATCAAGGGGGATTGTGGGCTCGAGTCTTTTTGTCGTCAGTTTCGCCGCAGATGGAACCCTTGGGTCACCGGCAGGCCAATCGATCTGGAGAGGATGAATGATTCGATCTCGAAGGATGGATGCCGATCATGGCTGTACTCGATCTTTTTTTTGCCAGAGCATCATAATGTCTTGCGCTCTCGCTATGTCATCAGTGCAATGTTCCACAGGCAGGGGGTATCAATCATAACTTCGTCCAGTATTTGCCATATGGCCGTTCATCATAACGTTGTACAGGTTCCCCCAGCTGGATCAGGATTTCGCCCAGGGGGGTGTTGTTTCTCCCAACAGATGCCACAGCAAGGATTAGGTAGTAGGATTAGCTAAAGTAAATGAAGGGAATAGCTTATAATAAGTGTAGCCGAGGCCTAGAGGGGCCGTGAGCCCGAACCAGTTTCTGCGGAATCGGGTATTTGAGTTACTCGGCCCACTGCTCTAACGTAACCTCTCTGCGCTCCCTATGCCCGGCCTTACTCTATTATGGATCTCTCGATATTCCCTCGACGCTCCGTTACGTGCCGATTAAGTAGCCTCGCTCCCTTTCCTAAATTAAAATGGTAATGGGCGAAGGTTCGGGACATCTTACGGAGCATAAGATTCTCCGCTTAGAGATATAATTAAACCCCTCGGAAAACTGAGGTATAAACCTTAAGTTTCTGAGGTATTTCATTGTAGTTCGATAGGAATATATACAAATTGCATCAACCCAAAAGGGATATAATAATTCTTTCTAACGGAGGCAGTACAGCGTAACCGCAAATGCCTTGCCGTTGCACGACAATTCAGTCCGGACATTTTCATCCCCCTAGCAATAACTGATGGCATGATATCGAGTTGGGGGCTGGTAGTCGTTGACAACTTCCAACGAACAGAATATGGGTTCATCACCTGCTCTGGGATGGAGCCGCAGTAGCCTGATCGATGTCGCAGACGGTAATTCGGCGTACAAAGAATTTGAAGCCCTAGCCATGTTAACAGACTATTTGACGCTTCGTGCAATATGAAGTCGGGTACGGCAGGCGAGGATAACCACAAATTGGCGGCCAGCTGGTGAAGGGCGACGCGCTGAGGCTGTGCGGCCTGCAATGCTTTGAGGAACTGAAGTTGTAGTAGAGCTGGCTCACGTGACCTCACGTGACCCACTCAACTTACTTAGCTAGCTGCTGCCTGCGCTGTAGGCACGTAGCCAGGTATCCCTTGGTCCCCGTCGGCCCTATAAAGTTCCGAAAAGTCTTGGCCCAGAACGGCAACTCATGGCAAAAATTAAATCACGTGGTAATCTGTCACATGCTTATTTCCGATGTATGATTACGTAAGCATAGTTCCCGTTTCGCCGCCTCTAGGGCGTAGAACTGGGCGCCTACGGACTATCGTCTAAAGTTAACCGACTGGATACAATAAAGCTAGTGACCAGCGATCGATATAATTAGCGCATCGAGCTAAGTGAGCAGAGCCACCTGAGCGGAGGGTGAGTAGGGTGAGCGATGGGTGAGGAGGGTGATTCCCGCCTGCGCAAAGCGGCTCGGCTAACTAACCGCAATGGGAGCGTCGACAAAACATGTTCGTGTCCGACTACCCCAGAAATGGTCACCTGGACTTCTGGATACCAGCCATTGATGGTCGCTTGCACGGATCCGCCCTTGGATTTGGAAACATGGTCGCTCAATGGATCGGGGCTGGCTGCTTCCATCCACGTGCATGACGAGGTTGCTTGGAGAGATTCCTTAGCTTGTCCGTGAATCTGGCCCACTTACTTGTTCTTCCTCACGTTCGTGATGCCTGAAGACCTCGTTGGTGTATGTATCCATCGTCTCTAATACCAAGAAAAATTATTCCAACCATGCGGAGCAGTATCGTGGTTGGGGCAGGATATATGAATGCCCATGGCAGGAACAAAACAAGAGCAAAGGTTCATGTTACATCAAATAGATTCTCCAACTGATGTTTCCATTGTGCGCACTCTATACTTTCCTAGAGCCGAGTATTTACCGACGGATGCGTTGCACGGAACTCGGACATCAAAGGCAGCGGCACAGCTCCTTCTGCAAGAGCAAAGAGAGGGGAGAACAGAGAATCAAATAAAGCTCGAACTATGGGCTACCTTTTCAGCTGGAAAAGTTGATCAGTGAAGAGTGACCGAATTTGCGATAGCGCCAGGCTGCTGCCTATCTCAACAATTATGATCTAGAATTTTGGAAATCTGGCAAGAACTTTCGAAGGCTCATTCGCAGGTGGGCAGCGTAGTCATCACAGAAACCATCTTTCGCACAAGAATGGGCAATATTTTCAATACAATGACCATCTTGGTCAACGGATGGGTATCCTGACACGTGCCTGGTTGTTCATTGGACCTCTGCGTGGCCCGTGAGAGTTAATCGTCTCGATGACGAGGTCAATATTCATGAGGACGGGAAATTCCTCAAGCTTTTTCTTGCACTGGGGCTGTTCAAGCAGGAAACTGTCAACATTGACGGTGATGACAGCGACCTCGAGTCGTGCGAGACCAAAATCTATGTGTCTCGTCTCACACTGTCGCATCAATCCAGAATCGATCAGTGATGGAATCGGGCGGTCGGAACGGTTGGAAGCTTCGAAGATTGGCTGCTCGTGTGAACAATGTTTCAGTACTAATGGCACCCTGGACGGCTCGACGCAGCTACGGGGTTGATGACCTTAAGGGATGGCCAACGGCGAGCGGGATTCGAGTAGGCTAAACTCATACCGACCAAAGTTGTTTCCATGGCAAAAGCCATCTCGTTCGGGCGTTACGCCTGGCTTGACGAAACGGGTATCACGATTGAGGGTGGCGTTCGGTGAGATGAGAGGATCGGGTGAGGTAGGGGATCAAGGAAGTCCCGTCAGGACCGGATGGCTGAGGTGACGCTGGGTGTGGCTGAAGAGTCGGAGCCTCATACGTAAGTTGTATGATCACTAGATCGATGACCAGGGCGTTGTGATTTGTGGTCAATGGTTTTCGTGGCCGACGGTCGAGCGAGCAGAGACTATCGACCCCCCCCATTTCGATTGCGAGCGTTGGGCTTGGCGAACAGAGGTCCCCTCGTTGGGCTTAGCGCAGTTAAGTGGCACAGGGAAAGAAGGTGCGAACAACCTGCGCTGGTGGGGCGAGAGTGGCAGCGAGTGGCAGTGAGTGGCAGCGGGGTGGGTTCCAGAAATAGAGCGATCGGCATTGGTTGGTGCCCACGCACCGTGTAGCCGCCCATCCGTCGGCCGCCATCCGGCCCGCAGGCAGCTGCAGCCAATCGCAGTCGACCTGCCCGCTCCTCAACTTCAACCTCCTCCCAATCCCTCTATCCCTCTCTCCTCTATCCCAATCAACCGTCCACCTCCTCGCTTCATGCTGGGCCAACACACGTCTCGGCGCTATCGATTTCCCACTGATGCTATTTTCTTCCCTCGCGTGTCGCCGGCTGCATGCCAGAGCTCTGCCATTGGCTCACGCTGCATGCTCTTCAACTCGCAGGTCCTCCGACTATGTGTCTGTCCAATGGACGACGAGCTCACATGGCCTTCTCCCGTCTGGTCAATAGCCGGTGACATCCCCCGTTGCACGTTGCCGCTCAGTTATCTTTCCGGCCTCGGTGAGCGGCAAAGCTGTCTTCGGCGCTTCCACCCAAGCTTCTCTCCTCACTCCTTCTCAGTCTCTTTAGCCATACTATTCCCAAGTCCCTCGCCCTCTTGCTCCCCCTCAACATCGTCGTCGCTGAAGCTGCTGGTCGCCGTCAGCTTTCTCTCGTTACTTCTTCTCTTTGGACCTGTTCTGCGTATGACCGTTGATCGGCATCGCCTATCACTTTAATACTGATTTTTCCCCATCTAGATTCCTCCTCCTCCCCCGGCGGGCCCATGAGCGTCTAGCAACAGCCCCATATCGACCGAATTAATTCCGTGTGCAGGCTGGTCCTCACAATTATGACTACTTTACCGTCTACCACTTATCAAGGTCCTCTGCGGCTGGGCCGTGGTCGGCAACTTAATACTATTGTCGAGGAGAAGGATGATGCCTGTGGCGGCGTCAAAAGTGATAGTGAGGGGGACGGAAGCGACTCGACCGTCATCGGCCGCCCTGCCGCTTGGAACCCGTCCCTCTTCACGCTCGGTGCGCCGAAAACCTCTCTCGCAACCACCACCTATGCATCCTCTCCAGTTTCCTCCGTCTCATCTGGCGGTCCTTCTCCATCCAGTGCTGGCGAGGGATTCCAGCAAGGTTCATCTCGAAACTCGTATTCCGGAAGTGAATCTGGAACTGTCTTCAGCGATGACTGTCCCTCACTCGCTAGTGATCCGACGAGCTTTGCAACCAACTCAAGCCGAAATAGCGTTTCCAGTAACCGATCAAGCCGAAACAGATATCCCGCCCTCCTGATTCCGAGAGAGTCATGGGGCTCACTAGATGGCAATAGTCCCATCAAGGAAATTTCCTTCGGGATGTCGCCAGCCACCAAAATCCGCCTGTCGCCAACTGCCCTGTCTGCGCTCTCCAGGACCGTTCCGGGAGTAAACGCACCCCCATCCCTCGGAGACAGCAATAGTACCACGTCGAACTCGCCTTGCGTTCTTGGTACGAGTGCCCCGGTCACACCGGACATGAGAAATCTGGAAGTGACCGAGGGCCACAGCTGGGGAGGTCCACCGCCTGCAAATCTCGCCCAACAGCCTCTCGAAATAGCACTTGGTGATGGCCATAGTGTGATTCTATCGCCAGCCGAAGCTCATTCCGCCATCCACAGTGCATTTCCCGGCATCAGGTCACCTGTAGATTGGGGTCAGATAGTCGTCAGCTTCCCGCAGGTTCCTGGTGGGACCCCTCAGGACCATTCGCCCTTGATGCCAACCCTTGATGAGTTGAAGCACTTTGCGGATAGGCCCTTGGAGGGCAAGGTAGCATCGAACGGATCTGATCTGGGTGTCAGACTTCCTCCAGATGCCATGCAGACTCTTCGGCGGCTAGCCCGTCAAAGAGACTCTGATAGCTCCTCGGATAGCTCTGGCTCTCGTCCATCGAAGCGATCTGGTGAACGAGAGGAAATGCGCGAGCTTAATCCCAACCCACGAAGTCGACCTCACAGTGCAGATGGGGTGACGCCGGTATCCGACTACAGCTTCTCGCAACTCAGCATTCCCTCCCCAGGAGGTTTCTTCTCATCTTTGCAGAATGGCTCCCGCCACACCTGGTGTCTCAATAAGACCAAGGGACTCAGTGTACCCAATACAGCCACCGCCGAGCTGTTCTACAACCGACCATGGGAACCCTCAAGTTCCACCAATGTTGTTGAGACGGTCCTTAACGTGGAAGACACCAATCTGACCGAAGGCCCCCCCACAGCACGGCAAGCCACCTTCGATCTGGCGCCAGTCGCCAAACGCAAGAGTCAACAGTCAGAGGATGACGATCTTTACGGTCCGGGGAGTGACTCTGGTAAACCCGCCGCAATCCTCCGCATCAACTACGAGTACGATGAGCAGTACTATGACGAGCTCAAGCAAGTTGCAAGTCAAAACTTTGACAGGACCGGGTCATGGCTGGCAGCGCAGACGGGTTATCTTTCTGCCCTGCTGGAGAAACCTGACCTTAGCCTCGATCCCAAGGATGCTACCTCAACCTCGGATGGCGCATCTGCCCAAGATGTAGTAGCACGCCGAACGGTCATGTTCTCCGAAAAGCCCAGGGTGGATACAGCCGTGGTTGAAGTTGGACCTCACAAAGCTAGGACCAGCAGCTCACCCGAGGCCAAAGAGCCCCTTTTCCTGCAGGCATTCCAGCACCTTTTGTGCAATAGGAAGCGCCGCGATGCGTTTATTCATTCTAGCTCTCGTCTTGAGGCCGTCCAAGCGGCTCGTGTCGCACTGCCAGAGAAGCATATCACCAACCTGCTCGGCCAACACGCTCTTGTTGATCCAACCCGACCGAAGTATGCTGGTCCTTTCAGCCAAAACCCACGCCAGACGGGAGTATTTAGCCGCACGGCCGAGCAAATCGCATACAAGGTCGCTGAACGAGAGCAACTCGCACTTGCATCGGTCCAACCGGCAAACTGGCAGCTAGATGCATTGAGGTCGCTGTACCACGGCCGCCTTTTAGCTTCCGAAGGCGCCTGCCAACGGTTACATACCAAGGCTACGATTCCCTTGGACGACCCATTATGCACCGGTAGCAAACGACATCGTATTCTTGACATCGGAGGCACTTCTTCTGCATCGTGGGGGTGGAGCGCCGCCCTGGAATGGCCCTATGTCAAGGTTTACACAGTGGTCACCAAGGCACAATCCCAATCCCAGCATCCTCCTGGAATGGCAAAGCCCGAAGCGCCGGCTAACCATCGTACCGTCTCGGTACCACATCTCTGGCAACTACCATTCCGTAGTGGCCACTTCGATGTCATCTCTGCACGTTCGCTACACGCACTCCTCAAGAACAACCCGGTCCCCGGTGTGCCCGAGATCGACGAATGGGATCTCACCCTCCGAGAATGCATGCGAGTCCTCAAACCTGGCGGGTACCTCGACTACATGGTCATGGACTCGACGATTGCGCACGCCGGACCTCGAGGAGAAGCGCAGGCCGTGGAATTTGGCTTCGAACTCCACCGTCGTGGGTACGAGAGGGAGGCAGCTCGAAGCTGGCTGCCGAGGCTCAAGAAAGAAGGATTCGTAGATGTGAAGAGGGCATGGGTGTTTATGCCGATGGGAAGGAGACCACCAAAAGAGACGGTAGAACATATTCACGGGCATACTGGTGGATGGCAGTCATGGCAGCAGGGAGCGAAGCCATTTGTGCCAGCCCCGCGGCCGATCAGTGAAGTGTCGACCATCAGCAAGATCGTCAAGCAATACATGGATGTGGAGGCCGTTCAGGGTCCCGTGGGCAGCACACAGGATGTGGCAGACGTGACGGGTCTCCTCGGGGCAAGGATGTGGGAAGAATGGATAGTCAAGGTGCGGGCAGAGTCCCGGCGAGAAGAGTCTCGATGGCTCGAGGGTCTGGACGAGGTGATTGAAGAAGGCAAAGAGAATGGGTCCGGTTGGAAAGTGCTAACCGGTTGGGCGAGGAGGCCGAAGCCGGCACATGGGAAGAGGACGATGCGGGCGGAAATCACGGTAGCAGTGGAGGATTTGGAAGAGCTGACGGCATCCGGAGACGAGTCGAGGGAGACGGGCATGATTCCCATGCTGATCCAAGAATGATTGATGAATCTTACTAAGTCTGAGGAATTGAACATTCACGAAAAGAACTGGCCGAGCCGCTCTGAGCCATAGCGAATGGAGTTTGTTGTGTTGTTGGGTCACTGTCTTGGTAAAGGATCAGGGGATTGGGGGGGTCGGGGGTATGGATGGAAGCGAGAGCTAAGGACAGGAACGGGTTCTACCAAATTGTACATGACACGCCCGTCGACGACTTTCCCTTGTGTCGTTGGATCGGAACGAAGATACCAATGGAAGGAAGTACATAGTCAAGTAGTCAATGGTATATACTCAAGCACCGATATGTAAGAGGGGTAGCCTTGCAGGGAAGTACTACTTATGTAAGCCTGATACTTTTGGGCTAGGCTAAGGCCCGATTAGGGCCCGATTAGGGTTATTATGCATATTAAATGTTATCCGTGAGCGTGGAGCCATGACTAAGCCGCTCTAATCCCAACACCCCTCGACCCCTCCAAATCCCATCCAGGCGAATTCCCCTCATCGCCCACGATACGCCAATGCAGCCATCCGCGTCGCAACAGGTAAATGCTTCACACGTAAACATTGAGCATGATGACTACGACGAGCTAAGTACCTGCACCCCACGGCCTTTTTCCTTTTATTCCGCCTTGCCCTCTTGTATTGCTTGTCTAGAGTGATTGCTTTTCCTTCATTCCCTGACACCACCCGACGCACTAGCCATCGAGTCGCCGCAGCTCCAGCTCCAGATTCTCTTCCAGCTCCGTCTGCGACAGGCCTGACCGACACCCGACAGCTCGTCGGCCCTCATCCTTCAGGCGATCCTCCCAACCTATTCGGAAGCCCCGGGCTCCTCGAAACGCCAGCACCGGCCTGAAAAACAAACACAGAGAGAAGAGCACAGCGAGAGCAAGAGCGAGAGCGAGCGTGAGAGACGGACCCAGCAGGGAATACCACGGAAGAAGGGAGCCCAAGAATGACGACCCCGCGATGCTTCATCGTGCGCCACGGCGAGACGGAATGGTCGCTGTCGGGCAAGCACACGGGCACCAGTGACATCCCGCTGACCAAGAACGGCGAGAAGCGAGTCCGCGCCACGGGCCGCGCTCTAATCGGCGACGACCGTTTGATTGTCCCCAGACAGCTGGTTCACATGTATGTCCGTCCCGCGCGTGCAGCAGTACCAATCTCCCTCTTTGCCAGGCCAAAAGGGCGGTCGGTGGTGGTCGAGGTGTTCTGACTGAGCAACTGACTGACTGACTGACTGACTGACTTCCCATCCACCCCGAAATAGCTACGTCTCCCCCCGGCACCGAGCACAGAAGACACTCGAACTGCTGAACCTGGGCTGCGACGAACCATTCCCGTGGCAGAAGACGACGACGGCGACGGCGACGACGACGGACACCGATCCATCCCCCCACAAGACCACCGCCCATGTGACGGTGACGTCGCGGATCGCCGAGTGGGACTACGGCGAGTACGAAGGGATTACGAGCGCCGAGATCCGCACACTCCGCGTCGCGCAGGGCCTGGGGCCATGGGACATCTGGCGCGACGGCTGTCCGGGCGGCGAGTCGCCCGAGGACATCATGGCGCGGCTGGACGACTTGATCGCCGAGATCCGCCGGCGGTACCACGCGCCCGTCATCGGAAAGCCAAAGCAGCCCGGCGTCACGGGCGACGTCATGGTCGTTGGCCACGGTCATATCCTGCGTGCCTTTGCCATTCGCTGGGTCGGGAAGCCCCTGACCGAGACCGCCATGATCATGGAGGCTGGTGGAGTCGGCACCCTGAGCTACGAGCATCATAATCTCCTCGAGCCTGCCATCGTCTTGGGTGGTGGGTTTGTCGTTGGCGGCGACGATGAAGACAAGAAGGAAAAGGAAACCTCGTAACAGTCGTTGGGGTTGAAGAGGGGTTATTCAATCGGAGATTTGGGTCGGCTGTTGTTTGCTTCAAGCGGAGGAAGAGCTTCTTAGAATACTAAATACATCTTGCAGGATCGTCATGCCGTCTTGGATGCTCCTCTACTTCATCATGGTCACCTTGTTCTTCTTCTTCCCATGGCACGATCATTCCTTCCGTTCTCCTCAACTGCATCCCTCACCAACCTCCGACGGGAGCCTCTGCTGCGTTGATACCTGCTGACCAGGCACCATTATCCTTCGGAGTGGGCGGACTGCACGGCGGGATCGGCGCACCTGGAAGAGGAGTGGGCGGGCGAGGACCAGCACCCAGATCCGCCGCCGCCGTGTGCGTCTGACCTCCTCCCACGAACCCCTGACCCGTGAAGCCGACAGCGTGGTGTGATTGTGTTTGCGGCTGACTCCAATCCAACGCGTCCTGGGATCCCGCCGCCGGGGCAAAGGCCGCGTCGTAGTGCGCATCCGATTCCTGGATTGATTTCAACACCTGGGCCGAGGTCGGTGCTGCTCCGGACGAAGTGTTCTGGTTCCGCCTGGTCGATGTGCCGCTTTTGGGACTGACTGCTGAGCTGCGCCGGGATCCTGCGGTTTGCTGTGAACCTTTCCGTATTGCGGTAGATTGAGACTGCACGCGCACTTGCTGCGCGGATTTGCTGGGAGATCCGGGGCCATCCCAAATGGGGGTCGTGCTGGTTTGATCTTTGCTGTTGTTCCAATCATTGCTCTACTGAAAATTAGCTTTGCCACCAGGTGTATTCGAATGACTTGCCTCGCCATGTTTCCGGATCCCAAGACCGACGTTGCCGTTGGAGGAACTGTGACCGGAAGGAAGTACATATCTCAGAAATGCCACATCCGGTGGCTCGACTGGGACCTGCTCAAACTTGTCCACCGAAACCGGGATATTATGCCTCAGCGGCGCGTTCGGTATGTCCCCTCCCAGGGCCCCTTTGGCTCGGAGAACCATCTGAATCAATTCCGCCCTGTCCAAACTTTCTAACATGTTGAACTCCTCGTGGCCAGTGGGTTCCACCTCGATCTCGACGCCGAGCTCCTTCTTGATTTGGTCCTTGGTCCGGTACTTGAACACAAATCTGGCGTACGGCTCGTCTAGCGAGTCAATGTATGCCGGGACGCACCGTTTCTTGCTGTAGAGGTATCCCTTTCCGGGCTGCACCTGTTTTGTGGTGCCTAGTGCCTGTGCGATAGCTTTGGGGACGTCGTAACACGGTTCCTCCTCGGCATTGACAGGGACAGTACTTCGTGCGTGAGCTTTGGTTGTGTAGTAAGCGCCGTGCGGACCGTACAGTGCTCGTTTGCTCGTCTGTCCCACAGTTGACCCTGGAGTGTTGTCGTTGTTGTTCGGGCTGGGATTGTGATCACCCCATGCATGTTCCTTCTTGTTGTTGTCGTTATTATTGTCCCAACCGTTGTTGGTCTGCGTATCGCCTGATTTGTTCCAGTTCGAATCGTCATTATTGCCAGAACCTGGATTGTTGTCATTTCCAGCAGCGTTGGGGTTGTCCCAGCCATCACCGTTTCCGTTGCCACCACTGTTGTTTATTTCGTCTGCTCCACTAGCCCATGCATCATCATCATTTGTCTTCGGGTCGACAGTGTCGTTTTTCTCGGCTTCGCCACCCCCAGAGTTGCTACCGGCATTGGCATTGGAATTTCCCCAATCATTTGGAGTGGCTGAAGAGTCGATGACAACGACGTTGTTTGCAATCTGGTTTTCTTCTTTTGCTGGATCTAATCCTGTTGTCTGTTGAGGTGCACCAGCGTATTGCATGCCAGCCTGCGGACCTGTGCCGAAATTGCCAAACACCAAACCATTTTGTGGAGCCTGCGTAGGGATGACATTAGGGACTTGTGTATTAAACAATGGTGGATTGTTTGTCACTGGGAAGAGTGAAACAGGGCCTGGAATCGGTTGTTGAACTGGAATGCCTGCCGGGGGCATGAAGACAGTTATGGGCTGAGGGATTGACTGTGGCTGGATAGGTGGCCATTTTCGCACGGGACGGTACTGTTGTGGAACAACATGCTGCCAGGGAACATCTGAGCGTAAATTTGGAGCATCGGTACTTTGGAAGCACTGTTGAAAGGGAGGAAATGGAGGAAATGCATGCAAAGGGATATTACGTGGGATTGAAGGTTCAGTGGGAGGAGACCGCGGTGGATATCTGGCGTAGCCTTGGTGGGGGTCTGGATGCTCAGCGTAAGCATTCTCCTCGGCGTCGTGCGCATAATACCCATCATGAGGAGGTGCTGGGTAGTCTGAGTAGGGGTGGTGGCCTCTAGGGCGGCTCGCAAGTTCTTGATAGTCTGAGTACGGGTTGGGGCCTCTGGGTTGAGCCGGCATGTTTTGATAGTCCTGGTCTTCCTGTCGATGGCCGTGTGCATCGTCACCTCTCCAGGTTGGTCGGCTATAGTTTCGGTGTTGGGAATCGACAGATGACTGATATTTCCCATAAGGTGGGACTCTAGGGTCGCCGTAGTCGAAATGAACGCGTCTTTGAGGCACTGGTTGCCCAAACCCGGATTGCCCATGGTTCGATCCCCCTATTGAATCATGACATTGGTGAGAAGTTCGGCGTGGCTCACCATGATACGCAGGTCCTGGATGGTAATTCGACGGGTGAGGTGGTCCTTCTTGCGGACCGTAAGGTGCAGGTCGTGCCTCCTGCGCTTGCCAGTTCCATCCTAGGTGATAGCCATTGGAAGGCGCATCCCCTTGAGGACCATATGAGAATCGTGGCCGATCAGCAGCTCCGTCGAAAAGCCCCGCCATGGCACCCAAGCCTTCATGTTCTGCCACAGAGTTGGCTTCTTTGGTGGAAGCATCCTCTTCCTGCGAGTTTCTGTCTGACTCATCTGACTGCTGTGCTTCAGCCCCTTCTGGTTCACCAATAACCGTGCTGTCTTCCCCTGAGGAGGTGGTAGACAGTGACCTTTCTTCCGGGTTTGCAGTGCGACATCGTAGGACCAGCACTTCAATTCTCCCTAGTCGATCAAAATGCTCTTCGCTCACTCCTTGTGGCAACTGTGAGACTAGAGATATTGGTCAGCTCGAAAATCCCTTCCTTGGATACAAGATAGATGGACAAACCAATATTGTGGTCATCAAATCGCCAGTCGCGACCCAGATAGGTGCCTTCCCCCATTGGTTTTTCCTTCTGTCGCACGGTGAAGTCGATCTCGCTTCTGTATTTGGGCAGGTCTTTCTTCGGAGGCTGCAGGTTCACTCTATTGCGATTACATTGATAGTCCCCATCAATGAAGACGATCATGGAAAGCCCCTCGGAGATGAAATTCTTCGAGGTCAGGCGGATAGTGAAGGCTTGAGGGTGATTTGGAATAGCGATGTAAGTCTCGACGATGCCGTCGCCGTATGTCGTGCCATATTCAAGGAAAGGGGACCCTGTGTTAGCCCACTGAACGTGGCAGACGAGATCCCTCAGGGAAGGCATTGTGCAGTGGACACAGAGAGACGTCGCTTGCGCTCGTCACGTTGCTGATTGCTGAATTTTATCTTTGTTCGATACGAGAGAGCAAAGAGAGGAAGAAAGAAGAAAGGCAAGTTAGAATTGACAGTTCTAGATAAATGAAGCGCAGTCAAGAGTTTGCCAGAGTGAAGTTTGCAACTTGCAAGTTTTCACCAGGCCAACTCAAAGGGTTTGTCACAATCGCTGCAAGATCGTCACGCAAAGACACCGCCCTTGTTTAGATGCGGCGGCCGCCTTCTCCCTAACATAGCCGTGCAGCTAGATCGTACATCACCTGGTTTCTCAGCAGCGGTGAGGCCGCTTGTCGTTATTTCTAACCTACGGTTGATCGATGTCAAATTGTGGCCCTTACCAACGGATATGTTGCTTCTTTAGTGGCCTAGAGAGCTTGAACACTGTCCTGTAGCACTGAAAGCAAGCCTTCCCAACCACCGTTGAACAAAGCCGCGGTGGTGAGAAGACAAACCTCTCAGTGGTACTGGCAACTGGATTGAGTTCTCAAGGAGTGACATGAGACCTCTGCGAGAAGATTGTCGAGTCACGTGGTATTGACACGTGAGCGCACTAGCTGCGGAGGAGTATAATACTGGGCTCTGCAACATTGCTACGGAGGAGCAGAACAATTCGGTTGCCGTTAGCTCTAGCCCCAAAACAGACTAGTGCAATCTCAGCAGGCCCACCTCAGGCGCATGCTTCTGTCTCTGGCCTCAATATCCTTCGATCAACGCAAATCAACAACATCGATCTTCTTCCTGCCTCGCTCTCCCGCTCTCCCTCTCCCTCCGCTGTCTCGGAATCCCCGGCCATCACCATGAGCGCCACCAAGGCCCAGTCGCAGAAGATCTTCGAGAAGCTGAAATCCAAGCCAGCCAACAAGGTGACAAGATTCCCCTGGCCCCCTCCATTCTATCCTGTCTTGCGAGAGAGGCCACCTCGTGCAATGCAATCCTCCAACATCGCTGACCCTTTGCCGCAGATATGTTTTGACTGCGGCCAGAAGAACCCGACGTGGTCTTCGGTGCCTTTCGGTGTCTATCTATGTCTCGACTGCTCCTCCAACCATAGAAACCTCGGTGTCCACATCTCCTTTGTCCGATCAACAAACTTGGATGGTATGTCCCAGGCTACACACGAGACTCGGGCAGGGCACTGACGGGAGCAGTCTGGCAATGGGCCCAACTACGGACCATGAAAGTAGGAGGCAACGAGTCGGCTACGAAATACTTCCAATCCAACGGAGGGAGTGCTGCCCTCGCGAGCAAAGATGCCAAAGTCAAATACACCTCCAACGCGGCCAACAAGTACAAGGACGAGCTCAAGCGTAGGGCCGCAAGAGATGCAGAAGAGTACATTCTCCCACTCCCACTCCCACTACCCTGTACCTGAAATCTGACTGGCAACTTAGGTATCCTGAGGAAGTCGTTATCACCGACGACGCCCTCGCCACTCCATCCGACGGCACTTCCACGCCAGCCGCCGAGCCGGCTGATGACTTCTTTTCTTCGTGGGACAAGCCAACCATCAAACGCCCCAGCAACCCGCCCTCGCGCTCCGGGACACCACCAGTCGTCTCACGTACCGCCTCGCCCTTTTTGTCCGCCGGCAACACCAACGGATCCGCCGCGCGACCCAAATCACCCTCCCCACTCTCTGCCGCCGCCAACGACGCCCAAGCCGCTCTCCCAGCGCCGACGGCGATCCGCACGACCTCGACCTCGGCGATCCGCAAAGGCCCGTCGGCCATCGGCACCGGCGCCAAACGCAGCAATATCCTCGGCGGTAAGAAAACGCAAAAATTGGGTGCGAAAAAGGTCACCGGCGAGGAAATCGATTTTGAGGCTGCCGAGAAGGCCGCCAAGGCCGAGGCTGAGAGGATAGAGAAGCTGGGCTACGACCCGGAGGCTGAAAAGACGGAGGAGCGGGCCAAGAGCAAATCAGCAGGTGGGATCGCTGCCACGACGAAAGATGTTCCATCGCCCATTTCCCAGCCCAAGGCCGGCGGCGGCTCCAACCCGACGCACGCACGGAGCCCCAGTGAGATCGAGCGACTGGGCATGGGTATGGGCAGGCTGGGATTTGGGCAGACCGGATCGGCCAAAGCAGCGTCGAGCGCGGCCGCGCCTAAGAAGCTGGGCTTTGGCAGTGTCGGGGCTAGCAAGGCGCCTGTAGAAGGTACGAGAGAGACATGCGTTGCCTTTATTCCGAACCCTTCCTCCACCCCGTCTCTTGTACTAACGCCGCGACGCAGACGAGTCAGAACAATACGCGCGGCAAACCTTTGGGACGCAGAAGGGCATCTCGTCGGACGAGTTCTTCGGGCGCAACGCGTTCGACCCAAACTCGCAGGCCGAGGCCAAGTCGCGGCTACAGGGATTCGAGGGCGCGACGTCCATCTCGTCCAACGCCTACTTCGGCCGGCCCGAGGACGACGGCACGGGCCTGGATGGCTCTGGCGAATACGGCGACGTCGAGACCGCCGCCAAGGACTTCATCCGCCGCATGGGGCTGACCGCCGGCGACGACCTCGAGAATCTGATCAACGTTGCCGGTGAGGGCGGCCGGAAGTTGAGGGGTGCCGTCGCCAGGTATCTGAATAGCTAGACAGTCTGATTGAATTGAAGTCATCCACCAATCAGGAGGATGAAGAGGGGAAGGAGAAGAGGACGATCATCATGAGTGTGAGTGAGTGAGTGAGTGTGTGTGTGTGTGTGTGTGTGTGTGTGTGCTTCGGCGGATAGATTCCTATCGCTATCTGTGAGATGCGGCGGATTGAGGTCAGCGTGCCCGTCGGGGCAAGATAGGAAAGGGCACGGCAGGGCAGGGCAGGGCAGGATTGAAATCGTCCCACCGGCAACAGGGGCACCAGACACGAAAAAGCCATAATTGAGACGTGTGTGTATGTGTGGCGCGTTCGGGAGCAGATTCGAGATTCGCCCGCCCCGAACATGTTGGATTCCAGCTTCAAGGCAATCAATGTACTTAGTCTCACGCCAGCATCTTTGGTCACAGAAAACGTTATTTAGCCTCCAGGCCGTTCTTAGCAAGCAGCTCGCTCGAAGAGAACAGGGTTTTTTATTCGTGGAGTACGAGCACGGAGGACGTCGGGATTCCCCAAAGGATACTCAAAGGATTCTCAAAACGTGTCATTCGGAATTCTCATGTTCATTTCAGCAGCAAAAAGCAGGGCAACTCAAGCCAAGGCATCCCAACGCAATGCGCCTCCGAGCTCGCACTCATTGCGCCATGAAACCGGTACGTACGCACCACTGGGCAACACCTTTCGTTTCGCCAACGAACAGCCCGGCAGCCCTTCATCCCTTCAGCCCTTCGCCCCCCTCCCCCCAACCTTGGAAGCAATGGTCTTCGGTTTTCAGCTCAAGCGGCTAGCAAGAGCGCCACGCCCAGATCATGCTTCCACCTTCCGCTTCCATCAGTACCAGCATCCTCCGTCCTCCACATGTTGCTGCTCAAGACGTGCAAAAATGACATAATAAAATAGGCAAGCAGGACCATGGGATGAAATGCCCAGCCAGGAGCACTTCTGCCCCCGACGGGAGTCTCACACAGGCAAAGCTCAATCTCAATCCGTGGTGATAAACGAGTGAATTCTTCTAAACTCAAAAGGGCCGTACAGAAAGACAAAAGCGCAAAAAGACTAATCGATGGAATCATCAATTAAAGAATACTCCAAGCGAGTTCCAATCGGTGGTTGCTTTTTCGTAAAGGGCGATTGAATGCAAACTGTCGTGGCAATCAATCTTTGGTAGTCATCAAGTCGTGATGAAACGAGTGGCTGAGTCTTCCAAGAGAACTCAATTAGATGGTGTCATGGGCACTGCCCTTGTTGCCTTGTGCCATCCTTCACATGACCACACTCTTGCGCTTCTCAGCGCTACTGAGAACCAAGAGGGGCGTGTTGCGTCTGGCCGGTTCAACTTCCACAATCGGCCCTCCGATCATGTTTCCCTCGTCGCTGCTCAAGCTCTTAGCACTGACGGCCCCGAGGCTATCGACGGAGGATCGCTCACGGGACATTTCCTTTATCTCAGACCCAATGGCTCCACTGGCCACCGCTCGAAGACTACCAAGGCTCGGCCTGCTTGATAGATTGCTGCTGCCCGCAAGAACAGAATCGTTGTCAGAGGAGACGGAGAAGTTGAAGTCGTTCTCGCTGCCCGGTGTCCCTGCTCCCGAGCCAGGTTGACGGCCGTCGCTCCGGCGCTCACGGCCAGCACGAACCAAGTCGTGGACGGCGCGGCGACGTTGTCGAGTGGCAAAGTTCTTGCTGCCTTCATGCTTGGATGTTGGCTTTTCCTCGAGCTCCTGGAGAAGGGGCGGTCCCTTGGGTTGTCGAACCGGATGTTCCCCGGCTCGTGCCTGCCCTGGTCCAAATGTGCCCGTCATCGGGGTCTGAGGAAACCCAGCAGACCTCAATCCTGGTGGTTTGGTCCATTCGCCAGTGGTCTTGATGTTGGCAGAAGACATGTTCTTTCTGTGACCTCGTCGAAAGGCGTTGGCAGATGGGGGAGGAAGAGGCTCGACCTCCTGCTGAGGGGACGGGGTCGATTTGGGAGGGGTTCTGGACCGGGTTTCGGTTAGCGGGTAGGAGACTTCCGGAATCTGGCGTTGATACACCTGGGGAGCCGGAGGAGGCGACATGGACTTGTTGCGGCGTTGAGGGGAAACCTCTTGTTGTCGTTGCAGCGAGTTGTCGACCACAAAGCTTGATTGACCCGTCATGGGATTGTACACGGCATAGACACCTGGGTTGCCAGAGACCGGCTGAACAACCGGTTGCAAGCCCTGCTGGAATTGTTGATTGTACAGGCTCATGGGAGAATTGACCGGAGATTGGAACTGTTGGCCGGGGTTGCGCATCATGCCCGTGTTGAGGTTGAGGCCATTCAGCTGGTGGGCGGCGGCAGTGACGCTCAAGAGTTGATGCTGAAGAGCTCGCTGTTGTTGGGCTAGATAGTTGTTGGTTGCTACCAATTCATCGTACAGGTGTTGATCCATCGAATCGACTCCGTCGTTGAAGTCGATAGCAGGAGGAGCGAGAACATGTTCAGGAAGGGAGTAGCTTTGGTAGCCACCCTGTAACGAGTGCCGTTTGTTGGTTGGAAAGTACGACCCAGTGGAGGTCTGGGGAACCTGGTGGCCAAACTGCGGGTTGGCGTACTTGCTACTCTCGAGGCCTATTCCATTTGCGACGGGAGGGACGGTGGCGGACTTCGGAGCAGTACGGAGGCCTGCCAGCAGGTGGCCACGACTGGTACGCGGGGTGGAACAGATGTTGGCCTGTTGAGTTTCATCGATGGTTGAAATCTTGGGCGGGGGGGCAACGCTGAGACGTTTGATGTGAGAGCCTTTCCCACGAGATGCAAAGCCAGGGCCAGAAACGCCAATAGAGTTATTGAAGGGAGACTGGTAAGTCATTTGAGCAACACCGCCAGCGTCGATGCTCATTGTGGTCTAGAAACAGTGTATTGTGCCGTCCGAGAACTGGGGCTGCCGAGTGTAGATGGTGAAAAGGCGGGACCAATTCGACGGATGTAATATTCAGAAAGGAATCTCTGTGTGCCGGAGACGCGTGCGAGGGAACGTAAGGAGGGTGTATGGATGAGATCTTGCTTCCAGGATTAGGGGATTATGGAAAGTCGTAAGAATACTGAGTAAGGCGAATTCGTACAGGGGTACTGTCCCTGGCGAGAAATAGAGGTCTAAGGGGGACGCAATGGCTCGACAGAGTCCGACGTGCCTAATCCGCAGGTCAGTCAACGGGCTTGATAGCTCCAGGGGAGGGAGAGACGGACCAGAGATTCAGCCAGCTGTGGCAAAAAAGTGCAGAGAGAGAGAGTGAGTGAGAGAGAGAGAGATTCGCTGACAATGGTGCAAGAGCAGGTGATCCAAGTGTACAAGGCGGCCTGAGGTGGTGGCAAATAAAGAAGGTGTGGCTATGGGGGGGGGATATTGCGCGGCAATGATCGAATGACTTCGGGGTTGGGTACTTGGGAACGAGTATGGACGAGACGACGATTATGAGGTATGTAGGAACGAGGATTGCTCGAGAACGGGAAGTAGGCTAGAGGACGCTTTTGTCGAAGAGCCTGCCACGAGGGATTCGGACGAACTGAGAGGCGATTAAGGGCGAAAACCGCGGATTGTGAAAGGAAAAGCGAGAGAGAGGAAGAGAGAGAAGTGAGGTGCGGCGACGGAGCGGTCGGGACAGTCCTGGTCGTCGTTCGGTTCGATGCGGGTGTCGGGGCGACAGTCGACAGTCGGCCAGTTGGTGAAGGGAATGAGAGCAACTAGGTCGAAGAATGACTGGAGCGGGTGAAGAGTGACTGACAGCAAACGGATGGGTTGACGGGGATGGAAAAAGAAGACGACGAGGAGTAGAGGGGGGTGGTGGAGGAGGTGGTGGTGGTGGTGAGTGAGGGAGGGAGGGATGGAGGGTCAGGAGGGAGGTTTACTAAGTTGGCAACGAAAGAAAAGAGAGCGAGTAGAGAAAAGGAATGGATGGAGGATGGAGAATGGAGAATGGAGGATGGCGATGGAGGGTGATGGATGGAGGGTGATGGATGGACGGAGAGAGCGAGGATGCCGCGAGGGACGCAGGAGGGACGGGCGAGTAGCAGAGGAGCCAGAGAGCATGAATTGGGCCTGGGGAGCCTATGAGCCTGTGAGGAGGAGTGAGATGCAGCACCCGCGAGCGAAGGCCAGTTGTTGGTCTGGATTGCACCGGGGGGGGCCTCGCTGGGGGGTTGTGCTGCCTCTGGAACGAGTCTGGCGATTGGCCTCCGGGGGCCCCTTAGCGCCGCCTTGGCATCTGTTTCGCGCCTGCAAGTCGACGCTTAACGCGCTTTGGGATAGGGGGAGAATCTCTCGTGTGAACTGACAGCCAGCACAAATCTCCAGCAGCCACTCAGCCGGGCCCCGGCCAGGGCGGTGACGCTGGGGGGGTTGGCTGCAGTCTGCAGGCTGCAGCACGCCGCCGTCCTCTGTGTGGGCAAGCGTCAAGCGTGCTATGTACTGGGTATGTACCCAGTACTGGGTATGCACCTAATATGCTATCAGGAGAATCGCCCGTCGCTGCTATAACGCGATAACGTGCACGACGTGCGATTCTTCTTCTTCTTCTTCTTCTTCTTCTTCTTCCACGGCTGCTGCTGATCTTCACATCCGTGGCACTGTGGCACTGTGGCAGCCTGGCAGGCTCTTGGTCCGAGGTCGCGGGAGGCTAAGATGACAGTCCCCGATTCACGGCATAAGTAGCCCCAAACCACTGTTTCAACCTCGCCTGTCCGCAGTGACAACTACTGAGTAGGGGGCCTCGGGGTCGCCCCTAGCTTCGTCCCGCAACGCCCTCCCTTATTAGTAATGCACTTCTGTCCAGTTCTGTCCAGAACACTCCCTGGCCATCGCTCCGCCAGAAGAAGAGTCACGAGCCCCGGCAAAGAACCTCACCTCATCTCCAGTTTCAACGCACTATGAATGCCCACCCGGCTGGCACCCGCATCAAACGAGCCCTGGGCCCTGGCCACACCGCCTTGTACCCAGTAAGTTGTCCCGCGGCCCTGTCGTAACTAAACTCCACAAGTCCATCGAACCGTATTTGCCATCCACCCCGTCAGTCAGTCAATCAATCACGCCGCCCCGGAAATTTTCGATCTGGCCCTGTGCGCACTTCACCCGACTCACAGTGGAATATAAGATTCGGATAGAGCGGATCCCAGGGGCCTGATGCTAGGCAGACGGCTATGCCTCGTGGGAGATTGCCTGCTATTATTGTTTTTAGCTTCGGGTCTGCTGATGCCTTCCGCTCGAGTTCCCGAAGTTCCAGCTTCTTCGCTTGCCTGCTTCTCAGACTCCGGTTTCCACATGGTCATTCCCTAAGGCACATGGAATCATGGACTTAGCCATGCGTTTGGCCCTATCCGAGAAACGGTAACCCAGGAGCTAGTGGTGTGGTTTGCACCGTCTGGACCGTCTGGACCGGCAAATACCGAGCGATATACCCCGAGGCCTGTCCTGGGCCTGTCCTGGGTATGCGACGACAAAAAGCCTCGGAGCTGAACTTCAGAGGGGACGATGCTTCTATTTTCCCGACCCTACGGGTCCTATGTTACCTATGGTGCCCATGTCACCTGCTTGCTCAACGGCAGGATCCACTGCCTGCTATTATTTCGTAGTCATTTTTCCCCGCCATATTGTACACGTAACAGCACAGGCTTGGTCACTTGCTTGGTCTTCCCCAGGCCCAAATGGTGTACATTCCGTTTTCTTTAATGTGGTCGACCTTTTTTGGTTCCGTTCCAGCGAAAGAAAGTGCTAGTCAGGTCCGTCGATATTTACACACCTGGCTCCGTCCCCAAGTCCCGCGGTCACCGGTTTCTCTTTCTCGCAGTTACTGCCGAGAGGCGTCTCTCGCGTCGTGAGATTCCTTGGGAAGAACATCAGCCTCCGGACTCCACGTAGCTTCGTCATCAGCCTTTGCCTGGCTGGCCGTGGTTGACTTTGGTGCCTCGATATGTTCGCTCTCCGTAGAAACCTTCGCATCCGGCTGTGCTTCTTCGCTGGCCTTGGACTTCGGCTTCTTAACCGACCGAGCAGGTTTCGATGCGGGTGCTGGAGCCGGCTCTTCTAATAACCTGTGCTGGGGTCCTGTCTCCGGTTGTTGCAGCTGCGCCTTCCTCTCCGCAATCTCGTCGACCAGCTCCTGCCTCTCAGCCTCCAGCCCGGCATCCAACTCCTCGTCATCCTCCAGTTCCCCCTTGTAAACCTCGGGGTATTTCTGGAAACATTGTTGCATGTTTTGGAACTTGTCGATACAATCCATCCCCTTGGGGTCTTCTTCGGAGAAGACGAAGCACGAAAACGCCTCTTTGAACTCGGGGCCGCAGGGCCCATGCGCCATCCCACCGAGACATGGACAGTCCCAATTGATCTCGCCCGTCTCCGGGTTGAACGCCCCTTGGCTGGCCGCCTCCTCTTCCAGGTCCGCGGGCGAGCCGGTGTTGAGCGGGTGTTCGTCCCCCTCCGCTATGACCGTCATTGACGCATTTTCCGAGGACACGGCATCTGCGGCGGCATGGAGGGCAGAAGAATTCGTTTCGGGTTGCCGCGAGCGACGCGAGGTAAGGGCTTCTAACGAGGCAGCAGTCTCGACCGAATCGTCGAGCGCATCCAGGTTGGGGTTTAATAGATCTGCTCAGACGCTGTTAGCACTAGTTCAAAAATTCGTGGCATACAACGAGTCGACCAGGAGGCAGAACGCACTATTCTTGGGCTGCTCCGCAAACACCGAGCTGGTGTTGTAGTAGTATATGCCCGCAATGGCAATGCCCCATCTCGCCGCAGTGTTTTTCCAACTCCGACGCCCACTGGCTGACGATGTGCTCGCGAATCGTCTGCCAGCCGCCACCGCTGTCCGAGCCGGGGCGAGAGAGCTAGGGTGAGCTGCGGCTCGTAAGAGTGTTCGAGAGGCCGGTCGGAACATGGTAAATCTCGGTGTTTCTGTCTTCTAAATCGTGGAGGATGGTACGCGCATCCTAAATGAAATGACCTGTGAGGAGAAAAGAAGGGCTGCAGGCAAAGGGTTGCTGACGAGGAGATCGACCACGTCCTAATGTAATGGAAATATTATTAATTATGAATTATGGACCCGGAGCTTCAACTTTGGTTGCGCTTCGGGTGAAAATGGTACGGTGGAGTTCCTCGATACGGCGGAGTACAGAGTCTCGATATGAAGTTTCAAGATTTGGCGAGGCTGCGTGTTTGAGGAGTTCTCTCAAGCCCTTGACATTGGGCCGTCTTGTACAACCCATGTTCCATCATGCATTTCAGCCATATATATCCGTATATCCCCGTAATTTCCAAGCCTCTATACGCCAAGCAAATCTCACGTGGCCACTACTGGGACTCTGGCCCGATACTCTCTCTCGGCCTTCAGGCGCAGCATGTCGTTGAGATAGAGCGACCACGGATCGAATAGGAACTGCGACTCCACCAGCTCCTCGCTCTCAGCATTGTACACGCGAACAAGGAAGTAAACGTTCCTTGGAACCCCTCTTTCCCCTTCTTCGGGGTTGTTCGGCACCGTGTAGCCGCGAGCCAGCTTCAGCTGGTCATTGCTGAGCGAGAACTCGGAATCCAAGTCACCACTCGTCGTCCTCACATCAAGGTGGTACACAGGCGGCCTTCCAATCCACTGCGCTGCGGCGGGATACGTCTGGGCGAGGTATTGCGTGAAGACATTGGTTGTGTCTGTGAGGGTGAAGCTCGCGTAGATCTTCTTCCTCCCCTGGCTATTGCAAGCTGGCACGAACGGTTTGTGGGCGTTGCGCGTCCGCAACGTGCTTGTCCAGTCCCTGTCTGGCCTGTAGGCGGATCCGAGCATTCGCGCGAGCTGGTGCGAGACCTATGTCCGAAGCTTATCAGTGTCTAATAATCTAAGATGGGAATTCTTGCTACTGCGAAATGATTCCAGACGTACCTTTCTCTGTCCAATGAATTCTAGTCGGGCATGGGCCTCATATTGTGTGGTATTAACCATTGTGCCCCGAACTGAAATCCCCACGGGGACGGCAACGATTCGCACGTCGCTCTCGCCACCAATCGTTGTCCCTGACATGGTTGAATCGGCATCTGATTTCTCGGATAACTTGTCGTCCTCGTCATCACTGTACAGGCTATCCATACCGAGTAGGCCGAATTTGTCATCAATCAAAGCTGTTAGGCCGGTTTTTGAAACGCCGCGTCCGAGTGTGATGCCGCCAAAGCTGGTTCCGCTTCCTCTCTTTCCAACGGGCGCAAACAAAAGGACCAAGTCGGGTAGGAGTCTTGGACTTCTTAAGTGTTGGTGTGACTCGCTGGCCGGGACTGAGCTGGAGGAAGCCAGCTTTCGCGGATCAAAATCATCAAAATCGTGGACCTCTTCTTTAGGCTCGTCGTCCAAGTTCAGTGCTGGAATCCCATGTCGTTGGAAGCACTCTTGAATCGTCTGTGCTGTCTCCGTGATGGCAATAGTTAGAAGATATAGAGACTTCTCCTCAATGGAACAGAAACTGGCTATGGCCTCGATCAGGTCGCCTGGAGTTCGATTCCTTTCGAGATAGCCTTGCTTGAAGTAGATTTTGAGAGTATCCGATTCTGTCGATACCACAACGTTGCCATCTTTTTGCCGTCCTTGGATTGCTTCTGCGCCGACTTTGACAACCCAATTTTGGATGACTTTTTCGGTGAAGTAAACTTCTAGCATTTTGAGCTTGGCGGTCTTTTCCCTTTTGCCGGGCTCCTTCTTAGGAATGAGTCTTGCAATAAAATCCGCCTTTGATCGGAGTTCTGTTTGGTATTTCGGGTTCGGGCGCACTACACCAGCCGTTTTCGCGACACTTATTGCTGCACGTGTCAGTCGTCTTCGATCGAGCCCCAGTTTCCGCGTGAGAAGAGGAATTGAAAGAACATCCTCGACTGGGAATGCCAGAAGCGGTAATTTCCCTTGGAAGCTCTCAAGTAGATGGGCACGGTCGGCGATAAACCAGGGAGTAGAGCCTTTCGCAGAGCCAAGAACGTCCCACCCCACCTCATTTTGTCCTTCGTAGGTCGGCCAGATGTCGTGTGCCTCAAGAACATCCAAGGTGGTCATTGACTCGTCCTTCTCAAGACGTCTTTCCATCTCCAGGAATAAGGCCTTGATGTAGGGTAGGGGGTCACCCCGGCAGATGAGTTTGGCCTCGCGCACGACGTCCTTGATCGCGGCGTCGGGAACTAAGAAGAAATCACGAAACAAACGTTGGCAGGAAGGGTATGCGTGCTTGAGAGCGACAAACCGGCGAAGACACTCTGGTCCATCCCAGAAGCAATCCTCGAGCTTAGTCCAGTGCGGTAGGTGGGCGCCATTTTTCTTAGGTATGCAGATAAGCGACTTCTCTGAAAAGGCATTTCTGTTGGAATGGTTAGCATTGTAGGTTTGCGGGGCGGATGGAGCTGTGTACTTGACAAGTTCCGGACTCTCTGAACATCTCGCTTGCACCTGTTCAAGCATCAAGGCAGCCCTTTCCACGACTAAATGTTCGTTGGTTCCACTCATAGCTTCCAAGCACTGTAAGTAGAAGCGAACGTCGCCCTCAACTCCAAGCTGAAGAACTCTCAATCTCTGCCATCGAGCATCAAGAGGGTCTTCAACGTCAATGAAAGGCACTTGGCCTTGAGCTTGTTCTACTAGC
Organism: Exophiala calicioides; assembly: GCA_001599795.1. NCBI lineage: Eukaryota > Fungi > Ascomycota > Eurotiomycetes > Chaetothyriales > Herpotrichiellaceae > Exophiala > Exophiala calicioides. The sequence continues at coordinate 3,060,534 of BCHZ01000004.1, forward strand.
TCTGGGATCGGTAAGAATACTTCTCGCAAAGACTTCACAGCACCCCCTTTACATCGAACTGGTGCTGATTGTAGCTCCTCTCTCAGAAGTTCTCGACACGCTTTCTGTGAATCGTCCACGAGCCCGCCAGCATCCTCCTCGAGCCACCGACAGTAGTATCGCCAATTGTCTCTCAAAAGCACTAGGAATTCGCTCGAAGGGAATTTCTGCATGATCAGGGAAAAGTGTGGGTTCAGAATAAAGGAGCCGGCATACTTTTGGTTACTTTCAATGAGTCGTGGTAAGACCGACATCCCTGCAGTTTTCTGGAGCCACATCTGCCAACGTGTTGGGTCAGCTTCCCCTGTAGCCGCCATGTAGTCTGGGTGGAGAAAGTGAACGCCCCGAGTGTCTGCAAGGTAGCGACTCGCGCCATGCGGCTCTTGGGAAGGCAAATAGACTTTGTCGCCACGACCACGACCAGTTCCGGAGCCCGTAGCGAACCACATGTATCGAATCCGAGGATCGTCTGCATTGGCGTGGAACAGAAAAATGGCTTGGGAGATGAGGTCTTCCCGAGCCATTGAGTACGGGTCTGTCGAGTCGTGAGTGTGATGCTGCATAATGCTTTGCGCGATGCTATTCGTGCCCAAGACCCTCAATCCAAGTTGCGAGTATAGTGACCTGGACGTCATATTGCCAGCGGCATCTGCTCGAACCAGCCGACGCAAGAACCCTCGTGGAGGAACACATGTTTCTTCCTCCTGTGGGAGAAATACCCACTGTTCGTCCGCTGACACCCAGGTGCCGTCGTTGAGAGGGATTAAAGGCAATTTGGTGATCTGCTTACGATGATCGGCGTCAAATGTCAGTTTCAACAGAATCTCGGCAAGTCTTGTGTGCCACTGCTCGGACTTCTGGTTCTGGAATAAAAAATCTCTCTGTGTGATGCAGGAAGTCAGGTGCTCTAAGAAGATTTCAGGAGTCATCTTTTTCACTCCCAGTGCCTCGAGGCTTTCATTGAGGGATCCAGAGTATCCTTGGCAGAGATATTTCCCATCATTGGCAGGAGATGAAGTCATGGGAATGCCGTCGTGGCCACAGAAATCTTCGGGAACGTAGACAAGTGAGGAGGGTGTCACAAGATGCTGAGTTCTGCATTTCAGCACCGGCTCTCGGGACAGACTGTCCATTATCTTTTGCCTGGCTTGTTCGAAAAAGTGCGAGTTTGAAGAATTGAGGGGAATGTATCGTGGCCAGATATAACAGAGCTCGCCGTTGCTGTAGGTTTTGGTGACAGCGATGAAGGCCTTTACAAATGCCTTCTGGAGAGCTCTGTTCCATGGAGAAGAATAAATGATGTCTTCACGATTTGCAGAAAGAAGAAAGTCTCCTTGTAGGAGAAACTAGATAACGTTAGTCGAAGCTTGTAGGATAGGAAGCTGAGTACTAGGGGTGCTCTCACCTTGAATCCATAGTCTCTGACTGGAAGGAAGGCATACACCTTCTGCGACTCGACAGGACCTAGGTCCACAACATCCGGAAAGGCAATCATGATTTCCGACTCGGTTGTTCCAGGTCGTTTCGGTTCAGCGGGTAGATTGGTTGCATTGTAGGAACTAACGAGATACCGCATAACCTTGTCATCTTGCAAGAGCTCAACGGCCTTCTCCTTGTTTCTTGTGCCGATACTCTTGCGGAGGGTTGTCTCCCACCTTGACCCAGCCTCGTGGATTGTGATTTTGACCTTTTTCAACCGACGGAGAAACATGAGCATTCGAGGGTCGAACCGCTTGAGGTCGGAGATCAATTCCTTCTCGTCATATTCCGGTGACAACCGCAGGAGCATGGCTGTCGTTGACGGAGCAACTGGTTCAGGGAATCGCTCCCAGATCGGGGCGATCATGCCCAATACCTGTTTCTTGTCGAACTTGAAGGCGTATGAATTGGACGAGATCCAGACTACGTCGGCAGCCTTGAAAACCGACTTGAAGCCGATTCCTTTTTCGCCCACATAGGTGGTAGCACGGTCGGTTCCCGCCTTGGTGCTGCTGCCAACTCTGCAGATGGCCTCGACGTTCTGTGTACTGAAGCCTCGTTCGTTGCAATCAACCCTGAGACAGCGGTCCTTGTAGGTCAAAGTGATGCTCGGCTCGGTAACATCGTAAGAGTTGTCGTCCGCATTCTGTATCAGTTCCAGGAGGAAGTGCGTGGATTTCTGATAGAGTTCGTCGGCAAGCCTGGATGTTTGGGTCAGTTGCTACCAAGCCCTTGCATCGAAGGAGTTAGTTGTGAGTAGGTAAGACATACGTATGAAGCGCGTTCTCGAGATTCTGGACATTTCGATTTCGAACATTGCCCGCGTCGAGTCCGGCCTCCTTTCTGATCGTCTCAATATGACGCTGCGCGTCTTTGGTGACACTGTCTTTCAAGACCATGATGAAACCTTAGATATCAAGGTACGAAGAAGCAGTCTCTAGGATACCAGCTCTGGGGAGGGAGGAGGGGGACACTTTTTCCCGTTTTTTTGCTATGGGCACATTGCCATGACTCAAAGGTTGAGATCAGGCAGACACCGCCCCATTGTCCCTGAGAAGGCGGCCGCTCAGCCAAGCGAGAAATTCAGAGCAAGGCGACGAGTCACAAGTCTAGAAGTTCGCAGCCTATCGCATAAATGGCTATGATTTGGCGTTGCAACGACTCGGCAGCAAGCGTTCCGCATCTTGCATGTTGTGGAAACCCTGATGCCGACGTTGCCGACGTGGAAGTGCAGCTGGAGTGGGGTTCTGGTGGGCTTCTAGGGGGCGGAGTGTGATGGCCTTGAGTCGTTTCTCGTAGGCCAAGCTGTGAGCTTCATTGTTCCACACCTTCTGGAAGCCGATGGAGCGAGGACGCCCAGGTGATAAGCCCAGGGAGGATCAGGATAGGCTCAAAGTGGCACTACAGCAGGGTACATGCCAATCAAGCGATAGCATGTTGCGTGGGGCAGATCGAAGCGCCGTGGGTCAGTTGTGTAGCTCGGAGATCAAAAGAAAGAAGAGCAGGTAGAAGGCAGCTAAGGGCGGAGCGCGGTCAATGCAGTCTGCCTCGTCTGTAGCCTTAGTACCCAGTAAGTAGTAATTATGGAGTAGTACTAATTATTAATAGCCTTGCTGCCTTGCCAAGTAAGTCGAGTTAAGTTGCCTTAAATCGGCGACAAACTCGCGCCCGATTCGGACGAGGGTGATGCCGCCCTATACTAACCCCAGGCTCGGCAACCAACTTGCGACAGAATACTTGCAGACAAGTTTAGTACACATCCAACGTTAAAGTTAGGTTGCAGGCTAGCTGATCATGACACTCCAAGAAGGAGATTAAGATGGCGATACAAGCTCTTAATAAATCATGTCTGATTGCGCGCTCATTACGCGGACAAATGCGGGCATGGTGATCTTAATAGAGTGAGTGTATGGACTCATGTGTTTCGCCCTAAGTTGTTTAGGGGTGAATTCACTCGTAGGGGTGGGGGCTTCAAACCTTAGGATGAGATTCTTGTCCTTACATAGTATCTCTCGTCTACGACCTGAGGATAAAATCGTATTTCGTGCCTAGCTGGACATGTCTCTCTGGATGTCCATAAGATAGGCGCTTTGGAGGTCCAAGTGTAGATTCAAGCCCCTGGGTAAAACTACGCAAGCAAACATCCTCTTTTCCACCCCTTCTTTGTGTACCCGGCAATGAGCACCGAACATGAAATCAAAGCAAGATAACTGCTATAGAACCAATTCAGACTCTTGGCTATGTGTACTTTGGAGTTTCAAGGCCGGCTTTCGATTGTCCTTACGATTTTGGTCTGCTTCAGGCATACAAACTGCTCTCGTTAAAGTTCCAAAATATTGCTGACGTCTGTCAAGGCGTCGCACAGACGAGGCAATGATGATACTATTCAGGAGCTTACACAGGGGACAGGGGCCTACCAACCCCGTGTAATTGAGCCGTCCTTCGCCGTTGTCATAACATGACCCGACTTTACCTACGAAATCTCTACACCGCACCCAACTTCAAGCTCATCATTTGGGAGAAGCAGCCATTATGTGTTCTTTGTTAGAGGTAACAGATCTTCCGTCAGTTGAGCTGATGTTGAATTTGCAACTTGGCGACATTGACGAGCTCCGGGCGAATTCGACAGGAAAAAATCGAGATGGCGAGCTCACTGACGCTGAACTTGCCATATCGCTCCTGCAGGAGAATCTTGAAAGCATCCGTTCATTCATCGCCGACCGGCACATGACGCAAAGCATCGCCGAGGCCGTACAGACCGACGGCTCTTTGGTGGTTAGTGTTCTTCAAGAGGAAGAGGCCGCATGCGGGGACCACGCTCTAGCACACCGCATCAATGGGAGCAACGTGGTATCTGATGTCCACCTGCAAAGTGGCAGTATAGACAATATCATCTTATCGAAGCTGGCCGGACAGTATGTCTGTGAAGACATCGACGCAAGACTATACACCCACGCCGAGGCAGTGCATCTTGACCAAGATGAGGAGGACGGTCACGCAGAGACGTCTGCCGCTGCATCGAATCGGGTCGCGAAGAAAGGCTCCCAACAGCCATACCATTGTGAGGTGTGTCGCGAGCCCAAGAGCCATTTTGAAATCATTCAAATGTCTTGCGGTCATGGGTATTGCAAGCCTTGCTTGCAAGAACTTTTTGACCTGTCAGCCCAAGACGAGTCTCTCTTCCCTCCACGCTGTTGCCGGCAACCCATTGATGTCGAAATGGTTCAGATATTCCTCACCAAAGAGCTCAAAACAAAGTTTGAGCGGGCAAAACTCGAATTTGGAACTATCAACAGGACATATTGCTCTCGAGTAAACTGTTCAGCATTCATACCGGTCGGAGCCCCACGGGGGGACACTGCGTTCTGCCCCGAGTGTGGTACAGAGACATGCCTCACTTGCAAGACCGGTGCGCACGAGGGAGACTGCCCAGAGGACACCGCTTTACATGAAACACTTAGTCTTGCACGCGAGAACGGGTGGCAGCGATGTTTCTCATGTCGCCGACTAGTTGAGCTCGAAGTGGGCTGTAATCATATGAGGTAATAAGCGCCTTATCCTTCCGGTATTGACTTGCTAACTCGACATAGTTGCCGATGTGGCGTTGAATTCTGCTATATATGCGGTGATGAATGGAAAACTTGTACCTGCGCACAGTGGAACGAAGACAGACTATTTGCTCGAGCAAATAGACTCGTTGATCGAGACGTGCCTCGGATGGCCCCGAACAATCCAGTCCGGATCGAGAGGGTGGCAGATGCCACCGAAATGCTGCGCGATCGTCACAATTGCAACCACGCCGGCTGGCGTCATACCCGAGGCTCTCATCAGTGCGAGGAGTGTTTACACAACTTGCCGGAATACATCTTTGAGTGCCAACAATGTCGTCTACAAGTTTGCAATCGATGTAGGAGGAACAGGCTTTGACCTCGCGTTCAAGGCTTGAAGAGCCCAGTTCCGCACCTCCTTTTAGTTGTTGTTGCTAGGAGCTCTCAACGCTACTTTTCCAGGCAAACCGCTGCGGATGTGAGCTGCGTCTGATAGGCTGGTTGGGTGCAAGATACGGATCAAATATAAAATCACTTCAATTGGTTCAAACTTCGGCGAGGCGAAGGGCCGAGTAGCGCCCTGGCCCCTTAGGTAGAAGAACAAGAAAACTTTTCAGGAGGATCCAACATATATAACATTCGTTTAAGTCCTCTTCTTGCAGTCTGAATGTATGTACTGAAAGTAGGTACAATTGACATCCAAAGTTTATTGCTCTGTAGATATGGTCAAACTAAGCTGGAGAGTTTTATTGAAACGTGATGCTCTAAACCCCCCCCACTTCAACAACCCATTCCAGCCTTAGTCATAGATGTGAAATTTCAATAGGACATTAGTAGTTGGCTAGAGGCCTCATATAGATCTCCTTCGATTCGACACGTCCTACGCGTCCCTAAGTGCCAAGGATTCCTCGAAGCTGCATTGTTCTAGGATACAGGACCTACTGAGAACAGACTCGAGGCTAGGACAGCGTACCTACTTACTCAGTAATCCGCACTCCACAGTGTCGCAGACCAGGTATCGATAACGGCTACGCTAGGAACGGACCACGTACCAGGGAGACACAAGGAAGGTATGGCGAAACCATACTATGTCTAGTTCCGACGCTCGAATCTTTCTTCACCTAGGTTCAATACTTAGTGCTCCGCAGATTCGCTTCCACCCCCCGTCGCCTGACTCGCTTGTTTTTGCCTGTCTAGAGTAAGTACCCCTAGGACCTAAGCCTCTCACCCAGGTATCCTTGAACCAGCAGCTTCTAGGAGTCCTCGGCCCCACGGGCTAATCCGCAGCCGATCGACAATGCACAACACGACCGAATGGCGTCCGTGCGGACTGCTCTCTGGCCAAGCCACGCAGCCGTACGCGCTGATCATCCTGAACCAACCGGTGAACAAGAACGCGTTGGCGGCCGTCATCGACTCAGCCTCGCTGGTGGTCTGCGCCGATGGCGGGGCGAACCGGCTGTACGAGTACGACCAAACTGCAACGAGGAAGAACGGCTGCGGCGCCCGTCTCCCGGACGCCATCGTCGGCGACCTCGACTCGCTCGCCATACCGGTCCGGGACCACTACCGCGCCCAGGGCGTCAGTGTGATCCACGACCCGGACCAGTATTCCACCGACTTTACGAAATGTTTAAAGTGGATTAGAGCACGGGTGCGGGAACAGAACGGCCATAAAGGCGACGGCGACGGCGTCGGCGACGAGGACTGTGGTGGCCGCATGGACGTCGTCGCACTGGGTGGTCTCGGGGGCCGTGTCGACCAGGGTTTCTCCCAGATCCATCACTTGTTCATCGCCGAGGATGACGGAGATCTCCTGTGCGGTCAGATCTACCTGTTGTCGGAACAGAGCTTGTCATTCATTCTAGCTAAGGACCGGAATCTCATTCACATCGAGCCAGGCTTTTTCGAGGAGAACGTGGGCATCATCCCCGTGCTTGGTCGCGCCCTCCTCTCCACCAAAGGCCTGGAATGGGATGTGGACCAGTGGCCAACTGAGTTCGGCGGCCAGGTGAGCACCAGCAACCACATACGATCGGATAAGATTGAAATCTCCTTCCAAGGGCCCCAACCGTTGTTCACCATGGAACTACAACCCCGCCTCACCACGATCGGGCGATAAGCGTCGAAATCCATGATTAGTCATCTCTCCATGAGCGTAATCATCGGCCTAGGCCAACACTACCCCATCTCGCTCGCCTTGATGCGCAAATTCCTCCATAACATACCGTCGTGGATATGAGATGCTCCTGGATGTCCACCAATAGCTACGCTAAGCATGAACGAGATCTCGCCTTTGCCTAAGTGCTTTCGCAGCCCGAAGAACCGTCGAGCCCAGGCGATGGGTGGGCATTTCGCTCGATCAACCTCTAGGCTGTCAATGTTTGGCATAGAGAGCCATTTGGACCAAATGGACCTTGCTCCCATGGTGCCGGGCATGAGGCTTTAACCGCTCGGCAGAGCAAGTTGCTATTGGGTTGGTCCCGCTGCGACCGTGTACCTGGGGGCCTCATTCATATCCTATCAAGGGCCAGGGAGGCCAATTAGCCTGGCTTCTTAGACGAAGGGGGAACTTGGTTGATCGGGGGATGCGAGCTTTTGAATTTCTCATTCTCGCGCTTTGCACGATTAGGGAGGGTTCTCTTGGTGCCGTACCAGTCAACATCACTAAGATTGAGTCTGCGTGCTCGAGGCGCATGGCGTCCCGACTTTTCAGCCCGGCTGAGAGAAGGGTTGTAATGGTCGTGTCCTAGGTTGAGGCTATTAGTATTGGGGTTCCTCTCCAACGGCGGTTGCACAATAGGGCCACAGGGAAGTCCATTGGGAATACCATCGTGCTGGTCATCTTCGCGCAGATCATAGTTCAAGACCAGGTTCTTGATCCGTTGCTGTTCCTCTCTTTCCGCCGCTTGCTGTGACTTCATTGAGATCGCAAAACTCGAGTCGGAAGGGAGTTCGATCGTCTTCGTCTATTAAATCGTCAGCGTCGGTATCAAATTCCCTGCCATTCGCAGTAGACAGAGTGTGTCACGTGGATACTTGCCTGTTGGCGATTTCCCTTCTTCGTCATCAACGAAAACGCCATCGTATTGGGTTCGGATTCGACGGCACTGTTTGGCTCATCATCGCTAGGTTCGACTGGCATTCGCTGTATTTTGCGGATCGGTAGCGGCACATCGAATTGAGCCTTGCGCTCGAACTTTCGTGAGTCCAAACTTTCCGACATCATCCTCTCGAATGCTCGGTCAAAGTCTGCTTCAGCTTCGGGATCCAGCTGTTCCTCCTGACGCAATACGACGATCTGCTCTTCCTCATCAGACTCGATATCTTCTTTCTCCTCGACCGTATCGTCGTCCTGGCCAACCTAACATTGGTCAATCTAAAATCGTCGAGAGCACAGTAGTAGACGCGACTTACCTCGCCTTCCTCGTCCGAAGACTGTGGCATGTCGGGGTCGAGTTCGACGTCTCCTTCGCCGAGATCCTCCGAGCCTGAATCTTCGGCATCGTCGGCTTGTTCGGTCGCCTTATCGGCTCCTTGCTGCTTGTAATTTGTGCTCACAGCTTCAGCAAAGAGTCTTGCCGCTTCTGGAAGGTCTGTGACAAGCTTCCAGTTTGGTCTGACCAGGGAATACGTGTCTTGCACCAAAAAATCAATATCCATAGGCAGCGGGTCCTTCGTGAGCATGTAGTACTGAAAAAAGGTCAAGAAAAAATCGAGCTTCTTTCGAGAGCTTCCTCGGTCAAAGCATATTCCGCATGTGTCGAGAATGGTGCAGACCAGACGGATCCGGAAGAAATCATCTGGAAGGTCGAATGGCGTGAAGCTCTCGGGCTGCGGTGTACCGCCTTCATGACCAAACGTGGAAATTCGGTATAGCGTGTCGAAGACCACGGTTGAGTCAATCATCTTGTAGTTGTAGAGCTCACCCAGATACTTGACTTCAGCCACTCTCCGCTGATTGAACTTGAAGTCATTCTGTTCAAGGCCAAGGGTGATCTGTTCGAGCACATTGTCAATCACCCTGATGGCAAAGTCTTGATGGTAGCGAAATAGGGCCTGAAGCAGAACCGCCAAAAGATGGATGTTGCTGAATTTGACCTTGCCAGGTTTGCTGAAGATTTTCTCCAAGATTCTAACCACCTCCTTCTCCTCCCAATGAAGCTTTCGAATGGTCTTGAGCACCTTCATATAATTGCGCTTGGTCATGTCCATGTAGACCATCTGGCGAACGAAGAGCTCCATCGGCGTCCGCTCCTTCTGTTGTATGGCTGCTCGCTGTGGAGGGTCGACGTAGTACAAGGCATTCTCAATGAGCATACGCTCTTGAGTTCCCATGTGTTGAGCGGATTTCTTGCGACTCAATGTCTCAAGGAAGGATGTCATTCGAGGAGATGTCTCCTGGTTTCGCAGCAGATATCGTCCACAGTTTTCCAGTAGGTGGGCAATGATCTCGATATTCATTCTCGAGAAATCGTCCAGACTGACTTTGAAACAGTGGAAGATGACATGCTCGGGAACAACCCCAAACTTGGTCAGCTCCGCGAGATATCGAATATTCGACATTCTGATTTGGCCTAGGAAATCTTTGGACTTTCTTCGCTGGAGACTGCGGAACTCGTCATCAAGATGTGTGATGAGGCCTTGGGTGATGTCTGGCATGTACTGCCCAAGGGTAGCTGCAAGGCGTGAAAACATAGGTAGCAAATCGGTCCGGCCTTTGGGGACTTCTTGGATCGCTTTAATCAGGCGATTTCGAGAGGCTTTTGAGTTGAGAAAGCAGAAATCCAAAGCCACCTGGTCAACCGCGTCTTTTGTTTGGAGTTCGGGCAACCGGAGTAGGATTGCATCAACCTGAGCCCCGACAGTTTTATTGGCAATTGCAGTTGACTGATCATCGTTGTCGGAAGACTTAATGGTGCTGTTATCGGGCGTTGCACCGCTGCCTTCTGGTCGTTCATCTCCTTCGGGCTTCTTCTTCGAGTCCTCAAGGAGGATTGCTGGAACACGTCCTTTGAGATCGACAAGGTTCTCGTAGAAACGGCGTTCCTCTTCATCTTCCCAGATCCCGGCGCCATCTCCTTGTCCTTTAAGGTAGTCCCCGATCTTGATCATGCCCACCGAGCCTTGGGCAGTGGTTTCGGTGCCGTCTTTCTCATCCAGATCCGGCATCTCTTGTCCGAGGACGTCACACAGGATCTGGGCATTTGCAACCAGCTTTTCTTGCGTCTTGACCTGCTTTTCAAAATTGGCTTGTCTGTCTTCGAAAATTTCACCACTTTTGACATAGGCTTCCGCATTGCGCCGGCTTTGATTGCTGAGTGACTTTTGATCACGGATGACATGGTTCTTGACGCTTGAGAGATATCGCTCAAAGACATTGACGAATCGCTGTCGGATTGGTGGAGGGATAATTGGTGCATCCTGCTCAGCCTGTTCGTTGGAGCATCCGCCCTCCTTGGGTGTCTCTACGACCGCACCCTCGGCATCGACAGTTCTGCGTGTTTCGTCGGATGGCGGTTTGAGTCCCATGATATCCCATGCGAAATTCTTCACAAAGAGAACGGCCAGGCTTAGGTTGGTGTGTTCAGGATCGTGGCCGAGTAACTCCTTCAGCACTTCCAGCGGAAACGGCTCATGCTCAATATGAGCATCAGCCCTGAGACCGTTTGCGACAGGTCTCGGCTTTGACTCGATCTGTGGAGGAGCATCCTTTCCCCGTACGGAACTGTCGTCTGGTCGGTCCACATCGTCCAAACTTCGAAGGATTCCACAAAGCCAGAACTCGGTCACTACACGAAGGAGGACGCGGTGGCGGACCAAACGGTCCTTCTCTTCACGCTCCCGCACTTCAGCACTCCATAGTTTCAGCTGTGCTTTGTCTGGGGGGGTCAAGCCCTTGCCGAGAAGCCAAGCCAATTGTTTTGTAAACTCCGACGGTCCAAAGCGTAGGTGTAGGGCACTGACAACTTCAACTCCCGTGGCAATCTCACTCGCAGTCTTCAGTCTGCCCAGCCCTTCAGCCGTGGCAGATATAATCTCAGAAAGGTATTTTTGCAATGACAGGGTTCGGATCTCGGACAGAAATGTTTCCTGAGCGGCAGAAGACAGACCCGTGCGGAGTCGTTTGATAAAGGCGGTGTTTTTCTTCAGGGAGGAGTCAAGGGAGTTTGCTACACTGTAGACATCTGACGGCTCCGTTAGCAGTGTGGGCGGACACCGCGCGAGGCGGGGGTACCTTTCGCGCCTGTCCAGACGCGCAGATTTACGTCGCGCAGTTCTCCTGTCACACATTGTCAGTTGAGTGCATTTGAAGGCGGCGCAGGGCTCAACAAACTCTTGCGTCTGCGGTCCATGACGGTCCGCGATGTTGTAGAGAGATGGTTGGCACTCGCATGACGGCAAGCAACAAGAGTGGAGGTAAAGGCGCTGCAGGAAGCTGCCTTCTAAGTCGAACGCGAGAATCCACTCGGCGTCTACTGCATGTCACTGGTCGTTGATTCACTTGTGAACGACAGTGTTTTCGCCCAACTTCAAGTTTGAGCCTCGATCCCGCGCAATGATGGTGCCAAGCCACGGATGCGGGATGAATTTACCATAATCTAACCCTATCTAGAATAGGCTAAACCAGTCTGAGCAAGTCCAGCCTTTTCCCTCAGTGCCCCTCAGCCTTGCGTCGAAACGGCCTCTCTCTGACCAAGACAATGGTGAAATGTCCCGGGGCACAGAGGATGGCCAGTGTGTCTCGTGTATCTCCACAACCCTGGGGAGTTCTTTTCTAATTGGTATCATCACATCATGCAATGCGCCGCGCTAACGCCAAGAAGCCAGCCTCTAGACATCCTCCTTGAAAATCCGTGCCTTTTGTGCCGTCAGTTTGCTTTTCCGGGCTTGTGAAATCTCACGATCTGCTACAAGCTTTTCGTCTCCCGCACCCTCAACTTTTGTTCTTTTCCGAGCCCCCGCCTGTGGGCCCTTGGTTGTTGCGCGGTTCCTCTTCCGCTTCTGGCCTTGCTCATCATCACCATTCGCCTCCGCCGCATCGATAGCAGCAATGTCGTCAGCTTCTGTCCACAGGTCATCGGCAAGCCACAATGGGACCGCAAAAGATGACTGCCCCTTGATGTGGATGCCTCTGACATTCCTCCATCCTTTGACAACGTGCTTCTCGATAAGGGTTCCAACGACAGCAGTAACATTGTCTACTAGTTGTTCGGGTTTGAATGAAACCAGACCCACCCGGACGGCCACCAGGGTGCCCGGCCGCAGGCTGACAGGAACCGCAGCAATAGCTTTCTCGATTTCCTTTGCCAATGCGGCCGGCGAGCAGGGAGGGGTAGCTCCTTCACCCTTGGATGGCTTTTTCACATTGTCCTTGGTTTTCTCCGAGTTCGCAATCGATATGGGAATTGGACGCTTCGAGGTTCCCTTGTAGAACACTTTCCCGAGGGCGGAGGGCAGGCGAGTTATGATGCGGTCGTCCGCGAGAAATATGTCATGCTCCGCAATCAACTGTCTCTTCGATTCGAAAGTCTTGTATCTGCTCTTCAGCTTGGTGAACCCAATTATTGTAATGATGCGAGATTTGAGATGGCCAGGGAATGTGGGGTCGGCCACCACGTTTTTCACGGCTCTTTGGGGGTCTGTCGTGATCAGGCAAATGCGCAAGTCGGGGGAGGAGTTCAGCGAATGTGGGACAGAGATCTTGCTCGGCTTTAATCGAGCTTGGTCGACAATATGTTGCTTGGTTGTGAGTGTGAGCCAAATAGGGCCTTCTCCTTCTCCGCTTGCGGCCTCGTCCGAGTCAGACGCATCGGCGGCAAGCAGATTTCGCTTGGAAGAGGCCTCTTGCAGACGAGCAGTTTCGGCTTGAACGTGGTGTAGAAGGGCACGAGAGGCTTTCAGAGTCTGCAGGCCAATTAGACAGACCGCAATTGGCAGAACTGGGTGGGTTACAAACCTGGTCAGGATCAAGTTGGTAGGGAGAGTCTTTGGGGTGCTTGACCGCGATAGTGGTGGTCATTGTGGCTACAACTGCAGCGGCGGCTGCGATCGTGGAAGTCGGCTCTGGGATGGGGAGCGGGCGAGAGGTTGGCTGTTCGTCTTGTGCTGCTTCTGCGTCGGCTTCGAATTGCTGCAACGACAACGATGTGAACGATTCAAAAATCTGGACGGCTGCAAAAAAAGTTAGACCGACTATTTGCCGACCAAGAGTCAAAAGACCCGCACCGCACTCGCGCAGTCTCCCAGTCACGTGCACAGGTCCGTCTCGGCTGACTTTCCTCCACAGTCACCGGCACTAAAGTCGCGTCTCCAACTCCAACAACACACTGACGCATTCCCTCGTCGGAATCCCTCCTCAGAATCCCTTTCTCAGCCCACTATTAATACCCGAAAAGCCAACAATTTGGAGAAAGCCCTCTAGCTGTCCTGTCGTATTGTAGAAGTAGCCAGCCAGACAGCCGAGTGTCGGATTTCCAGGAAATGGCGTGGTCGTGCACCTCTCCCGTGCTCTGGTCAAGTGCCGGGCATGCTTGCACGTGCCCTAGTGAGGAGAAGGCGCGGTGTCGGTGTTCCTCGGGTGTAGAGCAATCGACCAGCCATGAGTAATATTAAACCGGCCTCCTGCAATTCAACAATTCAGGGTCTCCTAGGCTTGTAATTCGGACGGTGTAGCACGTCCCAGATCGCGAACTTGACATAGTGGGTGCGGGTCCGCTGCGAGAAAAAAATACCTGTGCTGGACGCGCCAATGCTGGCGCGAATGGGTCTCGCGTGAGGTTTCGTTCCAGCGTCCCAGTCTTGGACCTGCGCTCCCGCACTTCCAACCTGCTTGACCTGCTCAACTTCCTCGACCGTTGTCGTGACCACCTCCCAACTTCACCTGCTGGGTACGTTCATCATTCAAGCCATTGCCATCTCCCTCTGAACTTCTCATGAGCAGTCTCACCGCCTCCCGCTAGCCTTCGCTCGACCAAGGACGCGCTTTGAGCTGGCCAGAGCCGTTTCCCCATCGCCTGGCTGCCACGCTCTGGGTAGCTTCAGAGTACACCATGGCTCCGTCTACCACTCTTTCAGAGACAGCGGCCTCACCGACCCCCAACTCAAAACGCCGGGCAGTATCCCTGCTCCCTGCCTTTGAGCCATTTTCCTCCTCGCCGGCCTTACCCAGACCTCTCAAGCGGAATCGAGATGCGTTCAACGAGCACTCGACATATCCCACCCCAGTACCCACCTCCTCGACTGCCATCCTGACTTCCTCGCCATCACGCGTTACCCAATCAAAACCAAATCTTCACAAGACTTCTTCCGCCTTGTCTGAGCGTACACCTCTCGGGACCGTCCCCTCTGTCCAACTCCGCCCCGACGGCCAGACCACGCGTATGGGGAGATCCAGCGCTTCCTGTGACTACCAGTTCTCTGCGAACCGTCTGATATCCAGAATCCATGTGGAAGCTTGCTACAGACCTGCGACTTCGCGTCTTGAGCGTGACCGTGTCGAGATAACGTGTTCCGGTTGGAATGGTATCAAAATCCATTGCAAGGGCCAGGTGTATGATATCAAGAAAGGGGAGACCTTCTCGTCGGACGTAAGAGATGCTGAAATCATGGTTGACGTTCACGACAGTCGCGTTGTCGTGCAGTGGCCTCCCAAGCCTCGTCTAGGTGCCATCTCATCTGACGAAGAGGAGGATGACTCCCCAACCAAGAGACAGCGTGTCATGCTCCGCCATTCAACACCACCCAGCCCGAGCCCCATGCAAGCCCGGAGGAGACGTCCGGCTTCTCCTGTCTCACCGTCACCTGCCGTACAAGCCCTATTACCCTCTTCACCACCTCTTCCAGTCACGCGGGGCCCTCTTGAATCTCTTGAGATATACGAAGATCCAGAGCCAGAGCAAGAAGTGGAAGGACAGGCTGACATGCCAGGAGTATCCCAGAGCACGCATGCCCTCTCTCAAAGTATCCAAGCCTCAGGCCCAGCCCAGAACAACATTTCCACTTCTACTGAAGACTTCTCGGATAACGACGAGGAAAACGACCCCATCATCCACTCATTTGGACCATTTGGTGCTAATCTCTTGCCGCGCATGGCATCTTTTACGACTGGAGACTCTCCCATCGCGAGCGCCACGGTCAAAAGTGCTCGATCGTCCCACACCGGACCCCTCCACCCACACCAAGCCCTTGCAGAGGCAAAGACGGGGGCGCCAGAAGTTGACGTTCAGAGTCACATCGTTAATCAACTTGCATACTCGCGATTGTCTTCCACCCCATTGTCAACCATTCTAAGCCACCTCCCCAGCGAGGCCGGTGTTCTATCCATCAATGAGATCCGAAGAGTCATCACGCACACAGCCTGCATTGGTGAGGTTGCAAGAGAGGGCAAAGATGCCGCGGGCAAGGCGCTAGAGAGTGAATATTATTACATCCCGGACCAAGACGAAGACGAGAAGAGAAAGGAAGCTGTCGTTAATGATTTAAGAAAACCAGGATTGCGAGCATGTCGCAAACAACACAAGGTACGCCTCTAGAGTAGACTGACCCACGCGAGTACAGTTACTAATGTCCCACAGCAATACTACTGGCGCAAACCGAAATGAACCGTGTCGACGCCGTACGAAGGCCCTTGGGCATGTGTCTGAGCAATCCCCCGCGTTGTCTGCTTGAGAGTGCATACGAAGGCCTCCCTTGCTATTTCCTATTGTCAGTTTTTCATACCGAAGTCTGTTCTCCTGCTCAGCGAATGGCAGCAGTGTGCATAATTCTAGCGTTCAGCGTCGTGCATGGTGAAGGGAGGAAAGACGGGCCTCTGGGTGTGCGCAGTCTCGGCTAGTACGGAAAAGAACTATGAAAGTTGTCTATTGTCGTTTTTGAGATCCTTGATCGACCCCAAGTGGGATATGCGTCCACCTCCAGGCAAAAGCCATCATCACAGAGAAAGGGGAGACTTACGTAGAGGAGTCGAATGATAATTAAAGCACAGTAGTACCTTTCTATGTCGTCCTTTAGCCCCATGTGTCACGTGACAAGGGGAGTAGCATTTGACTCATGTGATCCCACGTGACATCCCCACCCTACCCACCCTAGCTGTGCCGTCAGATCGCCGACTTACTCAATATGTACTATGTATGTACCTGTATGTAGTACCTAGGCTTGTGGCGGCGACTGATGGACCACGTGACCCTCATTCATTGATGCCCAGCCCAAATCGCCGAATCGCCGAACTCGGCCCTGCGGTTTCCGTGTTTGGCCCGAGGTCGAATTTCAGCAGAGGGTTGAAGTGCATGCGGCGGCTAATTGCGGCAAGTTTCCCGTGGGTTCAACAGGAAGTCCACGACCTTTACTCCGTGCTCTTGCTCTTGTTGAAATTGTTGAAGTTGCTGTTGACCTCCATTCTTCTTCTATCGCGGTTTCAAGGGCTTCCAAGTCTGGCACGATGCTGTCCGTAGCGAAACAGTCCGTGTCTGCGTCTGCACTGCGCGCCCTGCGTGCCCAATCCTCTCCCAAGTCTGTCCTCGCCCGCTCCCCATCGTCTTCCCTCGCCCGACTATTATCTACCCTCGCCATCCTCGAGCAACACGATGGCAAACTCAACACGGCGTCCCTCGGTGCTGTGACAGCTGGGCAAAAACTAGGAGGGCCGGTGCACGGATTTGTAGCAGGCAAAGGTGCGAAAGCCATCGCCCAAGAAGCCGTGAAGATCAAAGGGCTCGACAAGATTCTCGTGGCGGAAAACGAATCCTACGATCGGGGTCTCGCCGAAAACTGGGCTCCTCTGCTGGTGGAAAACATTAAAAAGGGAGGCTACACCCACGTCATCTCAGCGCATTCCGCCTTTGGCAAGAGTGTCCTGCCGCGAGTCGCGGCGCTTCTGGACGTCCAGCAGATCTCGGATGTCACGTCGATAGAAGGCGAAGATAGTGAGTCGGCAACATAGCCTACACTAAAACCAGCACGGCACCAGCTCTAACATGTGATAGCTTTCGTCCGACCCATCTACGCAGGCAACGCCATCTTGACAGTCCAGAGTTCCGACCCCACCAAACTCTTGACCATCCGGCAAACCTCGTTCGCCCCCGCAGAGACAGAGGGCGGCTCTGCAACTGTGGAGGATGCCGTCGATCCCAAGGTCGAGTCCCAAACTGAATGGGTGTCCGAGAACCTAACCAAATCCGACCGACCCGAGCTTGCATCGGCTGAGAGGGTAGTATCCGGCGGCCGAGGCCTGAAGTCCAAGGAGGAGTTCGATCGTCTAATCACGCCGCTGGCGGATGCCTTGGGTGCGGCCATTGGAGCGTCTAGAGCTGCCGTGGATAGCGGTTTCGCGGACAACAGCTTGCAGGTTGGCCAAACGGGCAAGAACGTTGCCCCGCAGCTATACTTGTGCGCTGGCATCTCGGGAGCGATTCAACATCTTGCTGGCATGAAAGACAGCAAAGTGATTGCCTGTATCAACAAGGATGCCGATGCGCCCATCTTCCAGGTGGCTGATGTCGGGCTAGTGGGCGATTTGTTCGAGAAGGTGCCCGAATTGACAGAGAAGCTCAAGGCACTGTGATTATTGACCATACAGAGGGGTTTAGCGGTTTAAAATTTGGGATATGCGTGTGGATGTAAATACAAGGCACCAGGATATCTAGATGGAGGCTCCAAAAAACGATGCCATGTGCGCAGAATCAGGCCACGAGATGCTCCTTGCATGTTTGTACGGCCTACTAGATCACCCACTAGAGGTATTGCTACCTTCAAAATGGGACATTGATTGCAGGAAGGAGACAACCAACGACAGCCGTTACATATATGTAAGGAGGAATGAAAGACAACAATTTTCTCGGTACTACAAGATGACTCAAGTGGGGTTTTGCTTTCTCGAGTTGCATCCTCGTTTTAGGCAGGCTTACCATGCTAGGCAATTCCTCGTAGCTGTACGCACTACTTCTACAGGGGACTCCAACAAGTCAGGCCAACTCGGGGAACAATTGGCCAAAAAATCCAATGGGAAGACGAAGCCTGCAAGTACCCCACTCCCTACGACTATGGCTCAAGGAGAAAGACACCAAATACTATGAAGTGGTCCACGTCCACAGCCATGAGGGCGAAAGAAGAGTTATGTAGCCGAAAGGTGTCATTCACAGACCACGCAGTGGAAAGGATGAGATGAGGGAATAACCTTTGGTTGGCGAATACCCTCCTAGGGACGCAGATGACTCATTTTGATGCGGGACCCGAATACGAATGTATCCCGAACAGGCAGACAGAAGGCGAAGTTCATGCATACGCTTGGCTTTCTGAGACCCATCGAGCGCCCCGGCCAATCAGGTGCATCGAAGCGTATGCTGGGCCGGGGCTTTGGCGTCATGCTCTACGATTCTTTCCTGTCACGTTTTATGTATCATCAATTATGACTGCATCTTTTGGGAATAGATCAGGCAATCTCGGGAGAAACAAACAGGCCTGAGAGGCTTTCGAGTGGAGACCGCGGAGTCATACTTCTGCAAGGCAGCTGCATTTCTGTGTTAGGGGGGTACGTCGGATACTAGGAGGTCCAATTCATCCATCAGCCGAACCCTTTCCAGGTCGATAAATACGGAGAGAGACCCTGCCTGAGGCCTCAAAATCTTTGGTTGTTTCCCCAAGTTATCCATTCGCAAAGCTGGTCGAAATATTCTCGACGTCATTTGATTTCCTCTCAAGGTCCATCAAGTCTCCCTTACGACCGAGCACAGCTATACTCAATCTGGCCGTTATAGTTATCCCCGAGCACATCAGGACAGAATCAGCATAGTATCGACCGAGCTGCCGTCAGTAGAAGTGGAAGCGTCTTGTCGACCCAAGGCCCAAGATACTTCCAACTCGGGTTGAATGAACGCAGCCTACCCTTAGAGACATAAGACTTGCCTGACCGTACCCAAAAAAACACACGGCACTCGGCACTCTCACCCACCCGTTGACCTACCTGTATCTTTCAGCGGGAACCATCCAAACCAGAATCATCAATACAATGGCCCCTTCAGATACCCAGAAGCCCAATAACACGGCCGAGACCGCGTCTATCCGCAGCACCTCGACCATGTCGAGTCTCACGGCGCTGCTGCCAAAGCACAAGTCGGACAAGGATGACAAGAAGAAGAAGAAGACTCCACTTGCACCTGAGACGGTCGACCAGAAGGCTCTGAGAAGGGAGGCTGTTTTCTCATACATGTCCATGAGATAGAAAGAGATTGAGGTATCAGAACCTGATGAGCCTGATGAGCGTATTGAGATTGTTGAAAGTGGATGAAAGATAAAGATATCATGAGGGTGTTTGGGATTTGGTTCGGATATACGTCGAACATTTATATATTCTGTTTGCTAGGACGCTTCTTCGGGGAAGGCACTAAGGTAATACATTGTGCAGGCCCACTGTACTTTCAGTCGTATTCGATCTATGGGGATATTTACTCTATTAGCTTCTTTCATTCTCTTGCATCAAATTAACAACTTGAACCATTGTAGCGGGAGACTTATCTACGTGAGTACAAAGACAGCTCCCAAACCCCACTCAAGAGGCCATATTTACAACAGCTTGGGAACTTGTTAGCTGTATCATGAAAGCTATTTCGAACTTAGGGCGGCCATGTGTCAGCATACGATGTCATCATAAAGTCAGTCTCACCTTCAATCGAACCTCCGTGACTTAAATTTCAATGACAGGACACTGGCGTTGTCGTTCGCCAAGGGGTTTGCATGTCATTTTTAGCCCAATTCTGAAGAAGTTATCAGCAATCTCAGGTGGCCTGAGCACTTTGCAGAATCGGAGAGGTAGCAGGACTTTGGCCGTTCGGTCGACGAGGGCAGCGTGGCACAGCACTTTGCCGCCTCTAGATCTTGTGTCCATGCCAACGGAAGCAAGACTGCATGTTGAATCAAGAGGCAGCAAGCACTTCAAGACGAGCTGATACCTGTTCAAGGCGGAGTTTCGTTCATCGCGCCAATTATTGAGGGCGATCCTCTTTTTGACTAACGGGACCTAAGGGGCCCTTGCTCCGGCCTCAAGGCTCAGGAGTCAGGAGCGAGCAGGTGTCGACCGAACATCAGTTTGGAGCGAGGCGAGAGTGGACACGGCCTTCGTTTTGAAGAGGCTTCAACCAACAGGGGCTCCGTACGCGTTAGCCGTCCCGTCGGGTTTGTAACAAAACGCGATCTAGGACGGAGATAACTCAGCGCGCGTGGATCGCTCATGGATCGCACATGGATCGTACCCAATCACAGAGCGACGGCTCCATCCTTTGGTAGCAACTTTTTGCGCTTTGAAGTATCCGTACGGCCCTCTCGCGCTTTCGCCTCTTCAAACTCCGATGGTGCGAAGCAACGAACAGAGACTCGGGTTGAAAATTCTCCCTTGACCGACTGCAGCGCATCGTCCAATATAATCCACCAGCCGGCCTCTTGCTTTTCACCTTCCAATCTCCCTTTGTCTTGCTCATGTTCTGTCGTTCATTTCTTGTTGACGTTTCTTAAGGTTCCTGGGAGGAATCCGGCAGCTTTCTCACCGTCGGGACGTTGTACGAAGCGCAAACAACAACAAGTCACAGCCACCACCCACACCACCCGCTCCCAAGCACAACATACAAACCTCGACATTGCAGCCTCGAACCTCGACCTCAAACCTCGAACCTCAAACCAAGAACCAAGAACCAATCATGTCTTCATTTCCTGAGAAGGATGTTCCCATTGAAACCGGAGACCGGTCGGAAGTCAGCGTCCATACTGACCCGGAGAAGTCGCCCGCCTCAACCAAGAGAGCGTCTCTGGAAGAGCCTGGCGCCGATGAGGCTCCCAAAGCACCATACAACCCATGGATGGATCCCTCGTCCTTCCCTGATGGTGGACTAAGAGCCTGGCTCACCGTCGCAGCCGCCGCCGCTTGCTTTTTCGTATCTTGGGGGTATGTACTGTTCCATTTACCTCGTACGACATTCTCGTACCGGTGCATTAACTGACTTCGACCTCTAGATGGATCAACTGCATCGGTGTCTTCCAAGACTACTACATGGAAGTCCTACTCAGTACATACTCTCCCAGCACCGTCGCCTGGATCCCTTCACTCGAAACTTTTTTCATGCTCGCCACCGGGCCCGTTGCCGGCACCGTCTACGATAACTACGGCCCAACCAAACTGCTCATTTTCGGCAGTTTCATGCACGTATTTGGGCTCATGATGGCCTCGCTGTCCACCGAATACTACCAATTCCTGCTCAGCCAGGGTGTCTGCTCCGCCATCGGCGCCTCGTGCATCTTCACACCCGCTGTCGCCTGCATATCGACCTGGTTCTACAAGAAGCGCGGGATGGCCATTGGAATCGCCGCCTCGGGTAGCTCCTTGGGAGGAGTACTCTTTCCCATCATCGTCAGTCGCATGATCCGCGAGACGGGATTCCCCTGGGCCATGCGCACCTGCGCATTCCTGATCCTGGGTCTGTGTATCTTCGCCATCTTGACACTGCGGTCTCGCCTCCCGCCCCAACCTCGCCCCTTCAGCATCATGGCCTTCGTGCGCCCACTCAGCGAAACCCCTATGATGCTTACGACGCTTGCTGTTTTCTTTTTCTACTGGGGAATGTTCCCTGTCATGGGCTTCATTACAGCTGTTGCCAATGGCCGCGGCATGAGTCTACAACTCGCGCAGTATCTCGTCTCTCTGCTCAATGCGGGATCCGTGTTTGGCCGAACCCTTCCGGGTATCCTCGGCGACAAGATCGGCCGCTACAATGTCATGTGCGTCTTCTGCCTGATGACCACCATCTTCTCCCTGGCCATCTGGATCCCCGCGGACAGCAACGCGGGCCAATTGGTCTTTGCGCCGCTATTCGGGTTCGCGTCTGGCGCAGCCATCGGCCTGACGCCTGCGCTAATCGCGCAGATATCCCCCCTCCGCGAAATCGGAATTCGAACTGGCACTGTCTTTGCCGCGGGCTCCATCGGTGCCCTGACGGGGACTCCGATTGCTGGTGCTCTGATCACCCGTGATCATGGCGGGTTCTTGTACATGCAGTTATTTGGCGGTTGCGTTTGTATCGTCGGATGCTTCTTCTTCCTCTGGACCAGGGTCCATCTTACTGGCTTCGATCTCAAGAAGAAGGTGTAGGCCGGTTTCTACACCACCCCGGAAAATGCCTTGTCCGGCGTTTGATACGGGGCTTGCTGTTCATCCTGTAATTATACCACACAGATAGACTAGAAGATTCTACTTCATAATGACTGGGAAATACGAATAAAAATATCAATACCACTCCTGGATATGTCCTAATCTGCTCACGATTGGCTCATATTTAGCACAGCTACTAGGTGGGCGTGTCATTTGCATGTGAAGCTATTCCATACGGAGTTGCGAATCGTTAACGTTTGACTACGTCATTGTCAGGGATCCGTCCGAAATTGACGTATTGTACAGAGCACAGCGCACGTGAGCGTGAGCGTAGTATTAGACAGCAGTAGCGGGTCACATGACGCCAAGCACACCTATGGCTGGGCATCAATTTCATTGAACGTCAACAACATGGTTCTGTTCCACAGCGTAATATCTTTTGATTCTGTGCTCTCATTTGAGTCTGGTTCTCTCTTACTCTGTACAATTCATTTCATCTCGTTGATGATGACGCCGTCTTGCCTCACAGGATGGACTTGGATTCGGGGATGAGTACCGCTTGTCAGTGAGGTGTGACACCCTCAGTGGTAATCCTCGTCTTTGGGATCGTCACTCTCCTCGTACTCATCGCCGTAGTCCTCCTCCTCCTGCTCCAGCTCCTCGTCGTCATCATCGACGACCTCCTTGCCCTTGCCTTTGGCACTCTTCTCCTCTGCAGCGAGCAGACGGCGGACTTCCTCCATGTCGCCCTTGTTGGCATTGACAAGAGCCTGGGACTTGGCCTTGGCAGCTCCCAGCGCCTCAACAAGCTCCTTTCTCTCTGCCTTCCAGTCGCCGTTCATGGCAAGAATAGCGTCGTTCCTCGCTTCTTGAAGCTTCAGTTGCATGTCGACATTGTTGCGACAGCCTTTCTCAACCTCCAGGTCCCAGATCGGATGTTCCAGGGGCCCCATGAGGTCTCCAAGCAAGCGGGCATTCGGATTGGTCCAGAAGTCAGGCAAGCTGACGCGCTTGTCTGCAGCCTCGTCCAAATCCCACAGGACAACTGCCATCTTGACCATCTCGCCTTCGACACGTGGCTTCATGTTGACTGTTAACCACCATTTCTTGTACGCGTCTTCGTCGAGGAAAAGACCACGAGTGTGACTTCTGATGCTCTTGGTGGCGAATTCGGTGGTCGGGCCATAGATCATGACGCCTGCGAAGCATGCGCGACGTGGGTCGATGTTGGAACGAATCAGTTCGAACACGAGGCTCCGCTTGACTAGGTCCTTGACATTCTCGAGAGTGTTGCACTTGACGAAGTCTGACTGGATCTCGCGTGTGAAGCGAAGAGACTGGGGTGCGGCGACGTGGACGAGGACTGGCAAGTACTGTGGCTCGAACGCGAATGGAGAGTTTCTCTTCCTACGAAGGTCGACGATGTTTGCGCGGTCCGACTCTTCGATTGTCTCCCATGTCTCGTACAAGGGGAACATGTCTATCAAAATGTTGGTTGCAGGTGAGAGAGGACTCGGAGTCGCAGAGGTTGGAATCGCAGCAGTCGAGGCTGAAGGAGTCGGAATTGCTTCATTCTCATGATCATCCACGGCCAGACTTTCCATCTGGCGGCGAACCTGCTGATCTCTCTTAACCTGGTTGCGCTTCCGCTTGTGTGCAGTCCCCTTGGGAGGCATTGTTGAACTATTGTCGCTGGTGGTAGTTGACAGGGAGAATGCCTATGAGTGGACGAATTAGCAACCATGGGTAAGTGCGCGTTAGAGTGACAACGAATACCTAGGTGCTGACTGTGTACTGTGGTGTCTGATGATGGATGCCAATGTCCGAGGATCGTGATGGTAAGTGGATGACGGTGAGTGTGGACGGTAGAAGGGAAAGGTGGCCAGGTTGCAAGAATGTTTGGGGATTGATATTAATAGGATTTGTGTTCCATCATTCACTACAGTTGTGATATTGTCACTCAACCAAATGTTGATATTGCCGCTGAAGGTGACAGTATGTATTCACTCTCAAGCCGTGTGCCCGAGAACAGTGAAGATGAGGCCGGTGAGGAGAACGGCACAACTCTAGCACACCTGCACTGTTACCCCTGGTATTCACAGCCTCACCGCCAAGATCCTCCAACACACATACACACGAACAATTCCCTCGCCAATCCGGATTTGAGGAAAAATAAATGAACTCAGAAAGGCAAAAAAGAAAGGGGGGTTTTCCAAATATTGATTTTCTTTGTTCGAAGGAACCGATAACCACCCAAGGCAGAACGCCAGGAGCGTCACTAATTGAACCTCCACAGCGAGGTGCAATGATAAGGAGGAGAACATGAAGATGTCACTTTTGTATCCAAAGGCTAGTTGTAAAGCTGAAGCCTAAACAACTAGGTTACCCGTCCCATCCAGTAATTGGTGAGAGGAATTGTGATCTTTTAATGCATAAACTATCAATTTTAGCAAGTCATGTGAGTTAGGCTGACACTTCACTCGAGGCTAAGCCCTCTCTCAGGCATTTTGCCAGGACTCGGAGCAAAAATAAGATCGACGAGGCCAAAAAGAAAAGGCTTCCAAATATAATTTTTTTCTTTCAAAGCAAGCGGCCCCAATCGATACGACTGAAAGGACACCTCTTAAGGAAGGAAGGGCCACCCAAGGCAGAACGCCAGAAGCTTAGCTAATTGAACCTCCACAGCGTGGTGCAATGCTAAGGAGGAGAACATGAAGATGTCACTTTTGATCCAAGGGCTAGCTGAAAAGCCGAAACTCTACAGCTGGGCCATCCACACCGACCAAGAATTGGTGAGAGAAATTGTGATCTTTTAATTGATAAACTATCAATTTTTGGCAAGTCATGTGAGAGCTGGCTCTTCACTTTGAGGCTGCGCGCTGCCACAGGGTCATTCCTCCATCGCCACAGCACTTATTTGCTTGTCTGCCTTGCTTCCCGCTACATTCTC
This sequence comes from Exophiala calicioides, assembly GCA_001599795.1. Taxonomy (NCBI): domain Eukaryota; kingdom Fungi; phylum Ascomycota; class Eurotiomycetes; order Chaetothyriales; family Herpotrichiellaceae; genus Exophiala; species Exophiala calicioides. The sequence goes on from BCHZ01000004.1 coordinate 3,085,681, forward strand.
CTGTGTAGACAGGAGCAGAGCTTTGCATTTCCCATGTTGGGGGCTACGCTTGTGAGCCAGCGTAGTCCTCCAGCGCACTCTTCCCAGCTAGCTGACTTGATCCTTGCAGCCACGGACTTGATCCCCACCAGTATCCCTTCCTGCCACCATCTCTGCGTTGTATGATCGCCAACGGAGCACTGCATTCAGGGCTGACCTTGGCGACTTGCTCCTGACAACCCCTGCGGCCACGTCGCAACGCCGCCCCCCGTCGGAAACCACCAATCTATAACCAGCAGAAGCAACCGGGCGCTGGATGCCAACAACATTTCCTGCTTTACGGGGTATCAGTGACTCAGTGCTCCAAGCTACTGCAGATGACAAGACTCGCGGCAACCTTCGACGTCGCTAAAGCAGTAAATAGGCCCCTCTCCGGCGTCCCTTGATCGGGAGTTGCGCCCGAACTGTTTGCAACTACATCAGAGTGCAAATTCCAAGGGCCAATAATAATTCAAAAGAACACTTGCTATGGGCAGCCTGGCGGGTTCTCCAACTGGTCAACGCTAGCGCCGGGTTTGCTGCTAAGACAAATTTCAACTTCGGAACGATTATGGTTCTAATATAGCAAAGTGCGGAGGTGAACGGAGTCAGGCGTGGGGTTTGCCTTGTAAGTTGCGGGAAGGCTGAACTTCTTATCCTCCCCCGGCCTCAACGTGACCCCTATCGCTGCCCTGTCGTTCGGACCCTTGGAACATCCACGGATGGTTTGTTTCAATGCAATCCTTGCATGAGACTGACGTAAAAAGGATCGGTTTCGAGACGGGACAGGAGACGACTCTTGGAAGCTGGCTATTGGAGGCAACAACAGCCAGGATCACAAGGCTCCGTAGTGCTACGAACTGACAGAAGGTTCACTCCACAGCCCCCTTGACAACTAGCCGCCTGAATCGGTTGGGGGAGAATCGCTGCCACCACCGGAGTCGAGTGGAGACTTCTCACACGGCCAACAAGTCGCACTTTTCATGTGGTGCCACTCTTGCGGACGCCAAAGCAGCCCCTCGCAAAGCACCCGCGACCCTCACTCTCTAGGCACCACCCGCCACTCGTCAACACTAGAAACCCACTCCTGCAAGGACATTTTGCCCCGCTCCAATACTAATAAGTACGAACCCAAGACGTGAAGCAGTATTTCGGTGGTGAGGAAGAGAGTGCCCCTGTCCTCGTCGCCGTTGGCGGCTTGGCATTTCCTCCCTCTGGCCACAAAGCAGCAATGTGACTAAAAAAAGAAAAACGCGGTTGCCAAAAATCAACCAGCTCGGGCAGTATTTGCTGAGGACCGTGAAGGTGGGAGAGAGTCCGACTATTGCAAGCAAGTGTTCGGCTTGAAACATCCTCAACAGCCGAAGCGGTGAGGAGAAACGCTTGGATTTCGACTCCAAGCTTGCAGTAGTCTCGCCTGGTCCTCCAGCAAGTGATCCAATGTGGCCTCATTGTTCACGTTGGGCAAAATCCGTGGAAACAAGAAGAACCATGTGGAATGTCCCGATTACTAGCGAGGGTGAGGTACGAAGGTCCATGTTGTGGCTGTGCCAGTCCAACTATGCCTGCGTTAAATTGCAAAATAATGCTGCATGGATAAGGAATGAGGCTGATCCTCGCACCTCGCACCTCGCACACTCAACTGCTCAAATCTGTGACAGAAAAATATTCAGATATCCAGTTACTTGACCTGGCGACTCAGTTTCTAGTTCAAGGTGGAGGTCTCATGATCGAGATGGTCATTTTGACTTTGCGCCCTGCTCTCGCTCCCCGTGCAAAAGCTACCACGCGGAGTTGATTTGGCACCTTGCAGGAGACAGTGGACAGGGCCCGAAATCAAGTCCGTACATCCGTCAATTCGAATCACTATCACATACCACACGGCCCCTGGAAAGCCAGGCCCCATGCAGCTGTGATCGTGTCTAACGAATGTGCTGTTGTCTGCAATGTTTTGATTTGGTGTACGCGAGATGTCATCCGTAAAGGGAAACCCCCCGACACTATCTCAGGCAGGTCACCTCGTCAGCCTGCGATCTTTCTCCGCTGGCTAAACAGCCTCACTTCCTGTTCTACAGCCCTGGAATATGCACCTGTTCCGAAGATGGCGCCCGACGTATCCCTCGCTCTTTGGGCCGAGTCTTGGATATCTATAAATTGGTGCTCATCCACGCTCTCTCGATGGAGCTCTCTCTCTGCTTCGAGCCTACCAGAGATTCCTCAGAGGCTCAGCTTGACTGCCGCTCGCTGCGGGGCTTTTCTTCCCGGCCAATTATTCGTCCCATAAGGTGAGATCCAAGATGAGACAGGAGCTGAGTGAGTGTCCACTAAAGTCTTGACAGTACCTTTTCAGAACCATGGAAGCTTCAAGCGGCAGTCACGGAGCACCGGCTCCTGCAAACCATCAGGGTGCCTCACAGGAACCGAAAGACTACCAGTTCGTACACAACGCCCCCGGTCCCAAATTGAAAGCGTGTACGGAATGCAAAAGCAGGAAACGGGGAGTGGGTCATCCTATAATCATAGGTTTAGCACGATTTAACTGGTATTCAAAGTGCTCCAAAATCCCTGGCCAGGTGTGTGCGGACTGTGCAAGACGAGACAAGCCTTGCAGTCTCGCGAGCGCCCCAGGAACCGGGGCACAAGAACCTCAGACCCAAGAGGGATTGATTTCCATGGGCAGCATCCCGTCGGTGGGCCCATTCCAACCACAACTGTATGTCTGAGACTTTGATCTCTGCTGCTCGGGATCAAGCTGACTTCTCCAGACTTGTTAGCATCCCTCCTCCTCCTCCACCTCCTCCGTTCTTCCATGGGCCTTCCACCAGACCACCTCGTTCGGGAAAGAAGAAAGAACTTTTTCAGTTATTCAATTACCTCCTTGACATTGACTACACCCACCCTTGGGGTATCATTTGCGAACAAGATGGCGCCCGCCGTGCAGTGGTGGCCGACATGACAGCCATCATTTGTGATCGCATTTGCTTCATTAAGATGTATCTCGAAGATGAAAAGCGCGTGCGGGAAGCGCTGCAAGAACGTCGGCGCCCAGAACATGCTCTCTTGCAGGCAGATGAGATGGAGCAAGTCCAAGGCTTTTATTCCGACGGCATTGCCAACTATATCAAAACCCGGAACGCACCGATCGACTTGCAACTGGCTAGACGTCTTGGTCGACGTTGGCACGAGTTGTGCTGCCAATTTTCCTTCGAGATCGTGCTAGCACGGGGAGATGGCAACTTGGGCAGAACCTACGACCCTAATGATGTCCACGGACCGCCAAACTTTGCTATGGTCGACGATCCTTCAGAAGACGGTTACAACATCTTTCAACGCCGCATGGCTGCCTTCGAGGGAGAAATGCAGGCAGTGTGTCTCGATCTGACTGGGTTGGCCCAAATTATCTACGGAAAAGCCATGTTGGCATTGGAACACGGACAGCCCTTAACCTTGGAGGAGCATGAGCGACGCTCCATCGACACGGTGTTCTGGAGACCCGAGTCCACTGCTGGTTCCCTGGACCAACATGCCGGTTTCGATGTACCCGATTACGAGGAGGCTGGCTTGCCTGGCCTTGACGAATACTAAGTAGTGCTACGAGTGTATCCGCAATACTGTCGAAGCTCAGGACGAAATCAAAGCAAAATGCGGATTCGGACTTACTGTCCATACTGAACCAGACAGATGGCGTGAGGGCACCCAGTGCTGCCACCAGAACCCAGATTCCCCGACAACTATCTACCATTCCGAACCCCAGTCTTTTTCACCTTGATGCAATCGAACGGAGCCATTCCTTCGTTCGTTCTCCCAAGCATCGGGTGCTATACTGTTCGTGCAGGGTTCTCATTGAGGACAAAACTATATGCCTTCAACAGGCTCCTTTGCATGGATTGAGCGGAAATAGAGCCTTGGAAAAAAGAGTCCTATGTGGAGTCCCAAGTGGAAAAGCTTTCAACAACCTTGAGATGTAAGAGTGGAAAAATTGCTAAATTACTTGTTTTTTCACATGGCCTTTCAACGTGCAACCTTCGTTACAACACTACTTTCTAAATATTACATTGTCGGCTCTTACAGATGGCTCTTTATTCCCACTAACCTTTGAACATCGACGTAAGTAGACTACGGAGTAAACGGGCCTGAGGGACTGACTTTTCCAGCACACTTGCAGTAGTGTTTTTATGCATAGTAGGTCTGTGAGACTGTGACTACTGAGTACGAGGTACAGTAGTTTTACTTTTTACAGATATCCTAGGTCTGAGTTATGGAGTACTACTCAAGTAGTCTGAAGTCTCTCGGTATTATGCTGTCGTGCCCACGCCTAAGGATAGTGCCCATAGTGTGCACGCTAATCAAAGATGTGGGCACCGGAGGCGTGCACACCGTCCTTAGGCATGCACAATAGGCGTACATAATAGGCACCGTAAGCGCCCAGTGGCACCCATACCTTGTTATTTACCTCAGGCGACGGTCCTGCTAATCTTAATCAGTCTAGGCGTCACAATCATAACAATTTTACAATTTTTTCAATCACTCCCCTCATTTCCGTCTACTCTTCCGCACACAAACTTCCCAGCGCCGCACATAACATAATCGGCTTGTCCACCTCCTCTCAACCCAATCTTGTGGTTTCATTTGATTTCAATTGCATGCTCCAGACACAACAACATCTCGATTCTATCGTGTCGGGACGCAAGTTGGCTATTCACTTTTCGTCGCTGCTTTCGCTGCTGCCTTTCTGAGATGGAGCGACCACCAACCTGCGCGGTTCACAAGACACGTGTCAATGCTATCCTATCCAGGAATGGATGAAATATCTTCTCTGACAATGCCCCCGACCCATTGTTTTCCTAACGCAACCAGCACGCGCAGTCGGCCCACGAGACCTCCTACATTCTGTCGGATCAAGCAGCAAATCAAGATGATCCGCGATGAAAAGATGGAACAAGTAGTGGAAGATTTGCCCAAACTGTGTCACAAGTACGGCGCATCGAGCCCGCTTCTCCACCAGGGAGTCCCGGGAACCATCAAGCAGCAGCCCAAATAGATCATACGTAATTGTCAGAAGGCACAAGTGAAAGATCTGCCTGAAGTAAAAGTGTTTCCGAATGGCTATAGCCTAACTAACGGTTACTTAAATCCTTCAATAAGTTGCAGGCCGTGGGGGAGAGACTGAGTACGAAGTATTGTAGGTGGATTTGTCTGGTCAGTGTTCTACCGCAGTTCCCAACAGTGAGAGTTACGGCTAATTGGCGATCTCTCGTATAGTGAACCCAAACGACATCGCAGATTACGAATTAGCAACTATGGTAAAAGGAAGGAATGTCCGTAATTAGCAGCGGAATGCTAGGCTACGAATTAAGGGTTACAAGAAGACAGGGCGCACAACTGGATCGACCAGAATACAGAGAAGGTATATGCCCCAGAGCAGGCATAAGACCAAGGGCTTGGGATTGCCCCCGGACCGCAACATGGCACCACAATTCCATACCCCCTTTCATAATGAAAGTACTATTGATCGATTGAATAGCCGGAGATCAGCGAAATACTCGAAAAACTAACAACGATGTGGTGGTACGAATTTGCTGTACAAACTTACGGTTTAGAGGCTAGCTCCACTCCCCAGCCCTAAATCTGCTGCTCTTCACTACTATTTAGAAGCTGTTCCCAGGCACCTCCGAAGACGTTCTGGGCCCCCCCGCCCCCCTCCCGAGTTGTCATAGCTCCCGAAGAGTTTCGACGCAATACTAGTACCAGCCTTGAACAAAAGAAACATACTCTTATAACTCAATAATCCCTATTATTGATACAGTAAGTTCCTCCACTACTTAACAGAAATGTCAATTTCCGCCCTTGTTGGCGCAAAGAGTTGACTGACTCGAAACTTGGTTTACCTCGCGTGATCCGGAGTAGCTGGATGTTCTAACAGCATTGCCCATTGACTAAATTCTGGTCACAACACGTATTGTAAATGCTTGATGAGGATTTATTCCCGCTGTAACATTCGGGATAAGTGTACTTGTAGCCCAAGATACACCCACCCGATCCCGCAACGAGAATCAAGAAGATGCGACTTGCAACGATGCCGAACCATCCCTCGGAGATTGGGCGCCCAAGCGGGGTATCGGAGCTATGTAGGAAGACCATCAGCTGAAAGAAAGACCCCTGGGCCCCTTTTGGCGATTTTGCAGTCGTCGAGATAACTAAAGAAGTTTCGGAAGAATCGTCGCTCACTTTCGTACTCGAGAGGAGAGAGGTGCACGTCGATGGTAAGCGGCTCGGTTGACGATGCGTTCTGCAGCCGATGGTATACCTCTTTGAGGACGATGATTGTCTTCTCGGAAACCTTCTCCTGTAGACAGAACCTTCCACGGCATCGGATCTAGACTCTTGTACAGATTGAGCGTGTCTGAGACAATGAAAATGTTCTCCGCCTGGTTGATGTGGTAATGATGAGGAGGAATCCGTCAAACTCCCGAGGACGTTGTCCGCATCCCCATAATGGGATCTGGGCGCGACATAAAGCCGGTTCGTGCCACATCGCCAGACTCCGGCTCGGAATAAACTGAAATTCGCGTGGGCAAACGGCCCAGATATCTATAGAGGATGTATCCCTCACAACAGCGACTTGATAGCTACCTCGTGCGATCTTCTCGCCTTCGACGGGTAATGCGGATCGCCGGACCTTCGGGCCGGATAGATATGTGGAGTATGGTGCCTCGGATCCCCGATCTCGGGACCAATGAATTCATGCCACAGTTTTGCGGCTCTGGATGACACTGTCGGTGTAACTGATAGGTCAGCGTCAGCGTCAGCGTCCCCATCAGCTTAGAGCGGTCAAGGATAAGCCCAAAACAGAGTAGGGAGGTTGAGATTCATGTAGACCCGTTGGGGTGGTTCTGGTCCCGTTGTTTACAAACTGGCTGGATTTGGGCACTCTAGAAACAGTACTCTCTTATCGGATTTGACGAACACAAGGGCTGGTCAATCGCATTGAATCCGCCCTTTATCCAATAAATCTCGCCGTAGCATGAATAGCACTGGAAACATCAGCTAACTCACCACTCTCCATGACGATTCGCATTTCAGAACAGTGGGAATGTTCAAATACACTCCAGTCAATACCAGTCAATACCAGCGATAGCTAGCAATTGTTCGCTCTGCCTTCTGGATTGTTCTCATCGCACTACTCACCCATTCTAAAATGTCCCAGGAGTCACGGATTGCTCCTGGGAAGCGACTCTCAAGCGATAGGCGGTATTCCACGCTTACTGCCACAGCTCTGTATGACTGCACAGCATTGATGCAATTGATGCTCTCCATTTCCGGAAGCCAAAGCAGAAGCCACCGCCATGGTAGAGGACAACAAGACTTCCAATCACCGTGAGCCCCTCTCGATTAGCCAACTGTCCAACAATCTGCCCAACAGCTCCACTGGCAGCTGGAATGAAGACTGTCTCGCCCTTCTTAGGCTTTCCGATTTCGCAGAATGCAGAGATGCAGGTAGTCCCGGAATTTCCAGGGCGCCTAGAAAGAGTTTCAGATCTAGGTTGAATGGATTCTGAGTTTTGGTGAAACTCCGCTGCTTCTTGTGCGTCGACAATTGTATACTGTGAAATAGGATCTACGCCCACCGCAATGATGCCTTTCGAGGAGTTAGAACCATCACCAGGTTCAAGAACCTTAACCATAGTGCCATTGACGATAGCATCACTAAGGGTAGAGGGTGGGAAATCTCTTACTCCGGCAGCATCTATTAGTCGATACCTCAGGTACGGGTCGAAAGATATATACAATACTCGAGCGACAAACTCGCCTACCGTGGGTATCGCATCCACGTTAACTAACTTAACCTTAATAGTGACGTCCTTGCCGGTAATAGGAGTGCCCTAAGGTAGCCGTATAAACACTAATATCTTAGAAGTAGCCATATTTATCGTATAGGATGAAATTATATTCTAGAGAAGATATAGACTAAGGTTTCTACTTTATAGCAGGGGCGTATCAATTTCGTGGATACTTGAGAGAAACTCACACGAGAAACTTCTACAATGTTATTGATTATGATTTGGGTCACAACATCCCATGCCTCAGTCCCGGGGTTCGGATTCCGGAAATGGTCGAGACCCACATTGTCGCCAGCCCGAAATGTGGAGATACTTACTTTGTCCGTGATGCCTAACTAATCCAAGCCCCATCAAGTTTATACGAAGCCCCTGTGGCAATCGGACAGTATAAACGTTGGATATTCACAGCTAGAAGACATCTCCTAGCCTGCCATAATCATCAGAAAGAGACGAAATCTACTGTCAGGGATCTAACTGAGGATCCTGACAGACGTGCACGCTCGAACCTATGCGACTCACGTGCTACTCTCCCGAGGGAAGTAAGCGTGATGTTGTATAGGCGAGGTTCACGGCTCGCCATATTCCGCTAAACCGGGTATGGGCGGTTACCCCTCTTCGCCCTCTTTTCCTAAATATCCCTTATCGCCTGCGAGATACATGCGCTCTCTAAGCGATGAGTTTTCTAGTCATACCTATGGTAAAGGGTTACTCTAGTGTTATGAACCGCTCCGAAGGACCGAGGTCTAATCGAATCAGAACAAGGTGGGGTGTTGATATGGAGGGTAGAGCACTAGACAACTGATGGCATACGGATCAAGAAGGCACAAGGGGTTGAGCGTCAAAGGTAACGTCCTGTTACTTAACGAGGTTGACTACGGAAGAAGGAGTAAGTCCTTCTGCTGTGGTTAGGGAGCGTGGCTATATAGGTGTATGAGATCCTGGTGCTCTGTGGTGCTCTCTGGCGCTCTGTACTGAGCACCCAGAGCGCTACAGAGCGCCTTGCATGATCACGTGACTAGGCAAGGCTGCGCTCGGCCCACCTTCCTCTTGTCTCCCTTGTGCGTGATTCTGCTGTCTTGGCGTGGCCGTTGTCGAGACCCGGTCTCTGACATCTAGCTGCCATTTTGTATATTCAAGTATCTACTCATTCGCGGAAGGACCCACTATTGTCTGTCTACCAATTGCTAGTGTGATCCTTGACATCTACATTAGAAGAAACGAAGGCTGGCTGTTAGGATAGGACGAGATGGATATTCATTTATTCTCACAGCATTTAGGTTATATCGATAGTATCGCTACAGCCTGTTTGGAAAGGGGGGGGTTGAAGTGTATATGACGTCATCGGAATGCACTAGAAGCTCTCCTAAACGAGCTATATAGATAGGCGTCCGCCCCGTGCCCCCCATCGTCCGTAGTTGAATAACACGAGTTTTCATCCTCTACAGGTCAACACGACGCTTAAGAAAACCATATAGCTGAGGAGCTGAAGCATTTAAGACGAGGCTCTTGAGTGTGCGATCCGCATTGTAACACGAGTCCTCCAGCCACCCTATTCATATTGCAACCGTCCCTTCCTTCACAGTTTATGTAGCGTCGTGGGTGCGAGCCGTCCGACTGGATGGCGGAAATATGTTTAGCCCCGCCGGAAACTTTCTTTATGCGAGCGGGGAAGCCGATCTCCCACCTTGGAGTAAGGTCCGTTTCAAAATATCCAGAACTGACTCCGACCCGAAAGCACCACCTATAAGCTATTTAAGCGATGCAAGGAGTATATTGATGAGTTAATGCGTTGGGAAAAAGTAGGAATGATGACTGGAGCATCTGATTTGCGTGGCACTGGAACTTGGTCAGATGAGATGATTCCGTTAATCAAACTTATTAGGCTCGAAGAGTAGCTAGTTTAGTATCTCTAAATAGTGGCGTCATTCCTAGTTTGATTCGTCAGATATATGCAGTCACAGAGACAAGAAATGCGTTCGCGATCACCAGCAGTCCTCAGTGCTACTTTACTCAGAATAGTTTGAGCACCACCATAAGAGAAACGAAACATGACTGGTAGCCGATGCGAAACATCGATCCTTACCCAGTCCCTCTTCATGGCGGTTGTAAACCCATGGTTGTGACAGCCGAGAGACTATTGTTACTGCTATATTGCCATTACTTACATGGTAGCTTCTCTTACAATATTTTTATGATTCATATCGATGTACCAACTACGAATAGGGAACCCTCCGAAAGTATGCCGAGGAAGGCTAACTCCTTGGAGACGAAATCAAAACTTCCAGTTTCCCAATTCAGGTAAGATTGCTCTAGGCAGACGGAGGAATCGGGCCCCGAACCACCATAAGCTGCAGGGATCATAATAGTGGGCGAATCTTGACCTAGCCGCTTGTTAGTATAGCAACTTATTTCCAACGGCAATTTTGAACACTGAGAATTATATAAAAGGACTCAAGGACTCTTTTCCACTCGTGTTAGATTCGAACTCGTTATCCTTGTCCTTCTACGACTAGTCGGGTCGCCCATTTCTTCTACCTGACATATCTTGACTGGAAACAATGAGCAGCGACGACCCCCGCATCACCGCGGTGAGCACATTCACAAAGACACGACACAGCTCCGTGCCAGCGTCGCTGGACCCCGCAGCTGGCGGCAGGTTCCCACTGTCGTTCACGGTGTGTATCGTCGGGGCCAGTACCGGGATAGGCGAGGAGATTGCGTACTCGTACGCCAAGGCAGGTGCGGGGCAGTTGGTCATATCCTCGAGGCAGATTGCAGACCTGCAGCTTGTAGCAGACAAGATCAAGACCATCAGTCCCGAAATACGGGTCCATACCCTGGTCTGCGATGTTTCCAATGCCACGGCTGTGGAGGCACTGGCCTCATCTGTACAGGCGGCATGCGGCCGGTTGGACGTGCTTGTGCTGAACGCCGGCTATGCTGGGCCAGTGACGTTGAAAATGGATCAAGGCCAGCCCGAGTGGGTGCAGAAGGCATTCGACATCAACGCCATCGGCACATACCTTGCGGCGCATTATTTTGTGCCCTTGCTGTTGTCTTCTCCCGGAGGGGCCAAGGCATTTATCGCCGTCGGTTCAGTAGCAGGCTGTCTGAGGCGGGGCATCATCGCCAACACGGGCTACACGGTCAGCAAGATGGCGCAGATCCGCCTTGTCGAGTATCTGCACGAACAATACGGAGAAGATGGCTTATTCAGTGTCGCTATACATCCGGGGGCGGTTATGACGAGGATGGCAAAGGGAAACACACCGGAAGAGTTTTTGCCTTGTGAGTATTCTCTTTTATCCTTGTATCCCGTTATCTTCTTTCCTATGCCTAGGGGTTTTGTCGGACTGTACGTGGCGTGGCTCAGCCCAAAGACTGACTCGGATCTTCAGATTTAACCGACGACGCGGATCTCTGCGGGGCCGTGTGCGTGTGGTTAAGTAGACGGGTTGGGGAAATGGGCTGGCTGTCTGGGAGATTATTATCAGCCAAGTGGGACATGAAGGAGCTTGTGGCGAAGAGAGACCAGATTGTCCAACGCGATCTGCTAAAGTTTGCTTTGGTGACGGAGTGAAACACAGGATATCTCCCCAGGTGGATGAACCCATAGCTACTAGTTACCATATCTTAATAGTAGGTGACCAGTGCTTTGTAAAGAAAAACAGTGAGGCATCTTCACTCCATTTGAACCCCATTCTCTAAGTATAAAGAAACGTTCTTAAAAACCACTGGACTTACTGCGAACTTCTCAACTACTCGGCAAAATGAAGTCCTCGCTCTCTGTCCAAACCCAGAGACAGTTAAAGAACGACCCAATCTGCTACAGTAGAATCACCAGTACCCACCCGCAGGGGCAATTGACCAACTCTCTCAGTCAATGCCCTAATCCAGCAGCTATTGCAATCCTTGTTACTGCGAACCCAGCAATTCTTTAACCCCGGACCCTTGGAATCCGCGGCCAACAAACATAGATAGCGAGCCCAGAGGTTTCCTGCGACTGGAATCACGTGCACCTCTGGATTTCGCCCCGAGAGTGGATACGAGTACAAGCCCTTGAAGAGATAGAAATTCTTGGGGATTTGCGTTGTCTCTGCTCTGGCTTCGCAGTTGCAGCTGACTTCAATCCACGACTTTCTCACCGCCACCTCGTAAAGCTCTGAAATCCCGGTAAAAGCGATGCCCCACGGCGATTTGAAGCTCAAAATGACAACGAACGCGTCTTCATCGATCGAAATCAATGTCTCTGGCTCATTTATTTCGCTCAGGTCTGTGGCAATCTCAGATGTCAGTCTTGCCGCCTGTGGACGGGCTTCCAGTTTAATGTGGCTCAGGTCTGTCGCGCCGTCGACGATCTTGTATCTTCGCTCCCCGCGGTGCATTGGAACTCCATTCACCAGAGCGATTCGATACGGATCCATCAAGCAGGGGTCACGGAAATCGGCTATTGGCAGGTGAACGCTCCATCCCATGTCGCTAATCAGCCATACCCTTGATAATGCTTGCCATTCCCGATGGCTGCCGGTGAGTACATGAGTAAAGAATCTCAAGAGTGTCTTGGGCTCCCAGCTGTTCGGATCGCGCGCGTTGAAGTATTGTAGTGTCCATCCTCTTTTCCTGCCCAACACTTCAGGAATCATGAGATTTCCACAGTCGTCTAGATCATCAACGCAACTGAAGGCTGCGAGCAAGATAGCAAGGCCAGTCAGATCGATTGCGACAGGACTGTCGCCACCTCTCCGAATTTTGAACTGGCATGATTTTTCATCAAACCTAAAGGTTTTACCGAGATAGGATATCTCTCCCTTGGAGGTAGGAAGTTGAGGTACGCGCTCGAAAGCCTCTTGGCGCGATATTGGTCGCGTGTTGAAAAGAAAAGCCAGCACATCTTGAACTTTCTCCCAGTCATCAAAAGGTGTCCTCCTGGGTTGGAGAGTAGTGGGTTCGGTGGTGGGCCCCGGCTCATGGCTGTGGTCAATGTTGCGCCCAAAAAGTTGAATGGAGTGAAGTAAAACAATTAAAGACACATCAGCCCCGATTTCTCGGGTCTCACTCTCAGTGTAGTGGTGCCCGGATGCTCTCAACTGGTTGTCGATAGTGAAAAGACCATATCGGCGAAGTGGGAACCGACCAGAGCACGAACTCTCCAGGGATACTTGTGATGAAGGAATGATAAAATCGGAGAAAACATCACGCTTGATGAAATGTCGAAGCTTGAAATCGGTTTCTTGAGAGGAATCGTTGGCGAAAGCGTGAATAACGAGTTTTGGCATGCCAGTACCGAACACCTTGGTGTCTCTGGTGCCGTAGGGTGTTTGAACAATGACGTGGACGCATAGTCTTAGAATGTAATGTGCCCACACAACCATCGTTAGCACTCCTTTCAAGGTCTCAATCACAATGACTTCGCCCTCGAACCTTTGCAGCCTTTCAAATTTTCAACGAGAGGTCGAAGCCCTTTGGCGGGGATGGCCAGGGTCTGAAAATGAGTTTTAAAAGGGTCGCACTTAGATTGTGTTTGAAACTCCCGCTCATACTCTGTTCCTAATTGATCCCTCACTCGGTGCACAAGGGTAGTCCAGTCAAATTTGTTTGTTTCCTCTCTGTATGCTTGTAGTGTTCCGCTTATTAGATTGCCCCCATAGAAATATTCGTCGTCATCTGGGTTGCGAGCAAGCAATTGTTGAAGAATGTCAGTCAGTTCTCTTGCCAGGACCGGCAAGCGGAGGACCGAAGTCAAGAACGAGAGTTGGACGAGGGTAGGCAAATATGCATTACGATGCATCAATGCCTGCTGAACTGTCGGTCCCGCGCCTTGGCGTATGCTGATACCAGGTATCCCAAAATAGCCGTGTGTCGTTCTCGAAACGACTTCTGTGAAATCCGTTGCCAAATTTTGATCGATATTTAGTGCACCGAAGACCTTTGTCAGTCCCATTACCGTAATCGGATCTGACCCAGAGCCCTGAAGCTTGCCGAACTGCCTAGCTATCAGTGCCCAGTTTTGTTGCCGTAGCACATCACACAGGGATGCGAGGTCCACGTTGACATTCACATTGAAGTCCATTTTGCAGAGTACTTCGGAAAATTTTGGCTGCAAAAGAGTTCAATTCAATACCCCAGAAAATGAAAGTCGATGACGAAAGACATGATTTGCGTGGCATAGGAAGAGTGAACCGTTGGAGCAAAATTGAGACAGATAGATGGATACTGCGAAGCTTATAATTGTTTTGTGGTCAACCACGAGGTATGTCCACCATGTTTGACCCGTATGCGGCCCAATTCTCATCTGATCCCAAATTAAATCACAACGCGCGCCAACAACCACAGGAGTATGAGAGAGGGCCCGCCATTTCTGCCTTGCCAGCATGCGCCAACAAACACAGCAGGATGACAGCCACCCATTTCAGCCTCACCGGTACGCGCCTAGAGAGTGAGGCACATTACCCCTCACTTGCGACCCAATCTGCAAAAGTGTTGGCTATTCAAATTTAAAGTGTGACACTCGTGTTGCTGGAGGGGCGAGTGGCGTTCGGCTGGCGGCTGGTCTCCGCTTGGCTGGTCAGGACCAAATTGAGATTCAGCCTGATGCCCCTTGTTTTAGAATACTTGGCAACAGCGGTGAGGCGTTAGCATTTTCTTTTGGACGCCTCGTATGCAACCCCATGTCAAAAAACCTTTGCTGGGGCAGATTCCGGGGGCTACTGTGTCAAATCAACAACCCCGAGATTCCGTGATTCGATTTCTGACGTCGGTCAGCTGAATCCCATCCACACAACAAGGTCATCTGCCCTGGCTACAGCCCTCTTATTCAAAGGCATGCAGAGAAGCTCTTGGCCAGTCAATCATCACACTATTCTTGACGGAGAGGCGAGACGCCGAGTAATCCGTTATCCTCCCTTTCGGATAGGATTCTGCCCGGCTTTGCGAAGCAAGTAGCTCGAGTTGATTCGTGCCCTCATTAACCCACCCAAGTAGCCCGATGCTCAGCTTCTTCATAAGCCCATGTAAAATGCAATTCATCATGGGAGGAAGGAGGCCAAGAGAGATGATGCTGTAGGGTAAAGATTTCTGCGCAGTGACTTGAAGAGGTGCATGGTCCGGTAGGAGAGCTTCGTCGATGGAAATCAAGTGTGCGCTAAGATCCGCTGAGTTAAAATCTCGCAGCCTTATCTCCAATGGGTGCTGGAAATCACAACCCTGCTGCTGATTCCCCCGTCGTACATAAACTTTACTATTTTAACATTGTGCATTGTAGAGGACAGAGTAACACACACCTCTGCACAAAAAGTCCATCTGTGGTTCGGTGGTCGCGGGAGTCAATCCATTCCAATCGATCGAAACAATCCGTCAACCTTCATCCCAGGGTTCTTAGTGGATTGCAAGCGGACCAATCCATCTTAGAAGATGAAATAGGTATTCGATTGGCCACGTCCCTGTCGCTGATCAAGAGCCGAGGCGAAACTAACCTCAAGCCTCTCTTGTCGAAAATAGAGCAACGGCAACCTCCGGAAAGTGTCCCGACTGCAAGCATTCTCGGAACATAATGTTTGCTAACCTGGCATTAAGTATGTACATTTAATAATCTTCTGAATAATGCTGTACCTCAAATCTCGCTTCCTTCGTGGGCCTCGCGTTCTCATGGTTAATTGGGAGATATCCCGTCCGATTGAACACTTAACCTGACAACGCGTGTCCAGATTGCGGTTGATCGATTGCTGGGGCCATTGCCTAGATCAGAAGATTGAGCTAACGATAGCCTTTGCCCAACCCAGAGGCCCCTTCTTCTTCTGCTCGTCCTGTATCTCAAGGATACTTGCTCTTCGCTGGTCTTGCGTGACTCCTGGCCCGCTAATCATATCAACCTGTCCCTCACGCATTCCAGTGTAGATGTCGATGTCCTTGATTTTGATGTAGAGCGGGCGATGTGCCTTAACCTTAAACCAAGACCATGTCTTCCAGCCAATGTACAAGATCACAAGGAAGGGACCGGCAAGATAATCTTGAAAGAAGATGGTGGGGTCGAGATTGGGCCCGCCGACGGGGTAGAGGGCGACGTAGAATTGGGCGATTAAGCAGATTAAATTCATAACGGCGCATACATAGGAGCCCCAGATTCCGAATGCGGCTTTGAAGGGGAGTTCGTCAACTGTGTGGCCTTGAAGTTTCCTGTGAGGGCACTGTTAGGAGGCGGGAACAACATTACGAAGACGGTGGAGCATCTCTTACCAGGCGGCCCGGAAGCGGATATGGGATACAGCGATACTGCCGAAAATGAAGAACGATGAGAGACCGGATAGGGCTAGGAGCCAGTTGAAGATGTTACCACCTCCGTCCTTATCCAAGTTAATGAACGCCAAACATCCGAAGAGAAGTTGAAGTAAGGTGACGACAAGCGGGCGGCCCTTCTTGTCGACGTATGCGAATAGCTTTGGGCCCATGCCTGTTTGCAATGGTCAGATGTGAACATTTTGGTCGGGTAATCAGAGGCCTTACCATGTTGAGCCAACGCTTGGAAGGTTCTGGTCGAGGCAAATGTGCATGAGTTGGCAACGCTCATGACCGAAATCAGAATCATGGCGTTGAATATCGAGGGAAGTGCTTTGATTCCGGCCAGTTCGATAGCAATCACAAAGGGAGAGTGACGACTTTCGCCTCCCTCGCTTTGATAAAGGATACTGTTTTCGGGCACAATGAGGCCGACGAGGAAGAGATTGACGATGTAGAAGATGCAAATTCGCCAGACGACCTGCTTTGTAGCTTTCGGGATTTCTTTCCGTGGGTCATCGGCCTCGGCAGCAGCGAGCCCGGTAAGTTCAGTTCCGCCAAAGGCAAATGAGGCTGTGACAAAGACGGTGCAGAATCCATGGAAACCGTTGAGGAAAGCACTGTATGGAGAATGCCTAGACGAGTCCATCTTGTTAGTGTGTGTGTAGGGCAAAATCCGGAAACATCTTCATACCAGTATCTGGCACCGATGTATCCTCGATGATCGGTTGGCACACCGCCGCAGTCGATGATAATGCCGAGGATCATGAAACCAACGCAGCCGGTGATCTTCATAGCACTGAGAACAAACTCGACCTGACCTGATTAGCAGGGAACACTGATCGTCCATGAATGGTCACTGACCTCTCCATAACCTCTAACTCCAAAGATTTGGATGACAGTAAGAGCAAAGAGCAATGGTATAATCCAAGCACAGTCATTGACATTCTCTACGCTCGTCCAATAGTGGATGATCTTTCTGGCGTTAGATTCATCAAGCCATCGTCATGGGTCATTCTTACATTGCAAGCTGCAGAAACTTCGAATGGGAGGACAGTGAGCCAACCAATGCCGTATTCCCATCCGCAGGCGAATCCCCACGAAGGATCAATGAACCTGCAAATGTACATGGTAAAGGCTCCGTTTATCGGATACATGACGGCCATTTCGGCAAGCGCTTGCATCATCAGGTATCTAAACATAACGGTCAGATATTTTTACGACGAGCTGCAAATTTGTGAATCCATACATCATCCCACCTATCGTAAACTTGTTAGATTTGTTCATAGAAGGAGGGTTTTCCAGCACTAACCAATGATCATGAAACCGATGAGCACAGAGCCAGGACCTCCAGTTTGAAAAGCACCACCAGATGAGACGAAGAGACCCGCACCGATAGCGCCGCCACTGAGATCATGTCAGTATCTGCCTTGGTACACCAATATTGACGCGAAAAATGGATGGTAGCTTGATTAGGGAATGCTCCTGGGTGCTCGATGCCCTGGAGCAGAGAGAAGGTAGGTAGGTCTTTGGCTGACAAGGCTTACATTGCAATCATCTGCATGTGTCTCCCTTTCAGATTTCGGTGCAGCTTCCGCTGATCGGTTTCGATAATGCCCACATCGTCGGGATCGACGCTGAATTGACGGCCACGCACGTGGTCGCCCAAACTGGCCGGCACGACTGGTTCATCCTTGGCAGCCCGCTTCTCAGGGTCGGCGAGAGTAAGACTCTCTCGGCGAGCGCTCATGTTTGAATTTGAACGAGGTCACGTTCCACTGGAGAAATAGAAAGAGTGTGTGAAAATGAGAGGTGCTCGATCAAGAGGGGATTCCCGGGCATGATAAGCATTTCGGCAGCATGCTCGGCACAATGCTTAGAAGCAGATAAGCATGATCAGCATATTGCTTGGAGGTCGATAAGCCTTTCTTGGCCAGGGAGTCCATGACGAGAGGCAGATAAGCCCACAAGGCTAGGTCTGTTTTGGATAGTGGCGGCGAATCAGGTCGAGGCAGTTCAACCTCCCCGCGTGACGCTAGATAGACTCCACCTTACGAGATCTCGACAAGCGCCCCTGATGTGACGCTGTCTGCCGAACACGCAGCTTTATAGGCTCTTTGAAACTCTTATCATATCAGCTACCGCAGAAAGAAAGACACTTGGGACTAGGGGAAGGTCGAGAGTAGCTTAGGTGACGACAAGTGGACGGCGTTGATAGGAGCTTCCTTCTTGCGTGGCTACGACGCAACGAGAAGGAGGTCTTTCCACCGCCCGGCCCCCTCTTCCTCCCTCCCGCAGCTCCCGGGAGACACGTCGGCGCGCCCGATAACCTGTGCTCGCCAACTCCTGGCCCCAATACGGCGTTTGTAGCTATGCTCTTAGCTGGCCGAATGTCGAATGCTCGGGCTTTTTTATCACAATGACCTCTTTTTCACCAGGGTCGGATGGCAACACAGTCCTTGACAAAGCTCTATCGATGGGTCGTCCCCCGAAGTTGCTTTGAACTTGCCTTGTAAGTCTCCACTAACGTCTGTGCCAGTAATTGCGATCGAGTCTTCTCCACCCAATGGCGAGTAAAACTTCCCTATTTCACCTAGCCGGTAAATGAGCGATCATTCCACCTCGTTACCAGTCCGCATCTCCACAGTCCATCTGGCTAGACCCCCATCGGCTCCAACCCCGAACCTGTTCACTCATTCGAGCTTCAGTAGTCGAGTGATGAGACCAACATGGTGCCAGGATGTAACAGTCCCCTTCAGCAGGCTACTTCCTATCTGGCCGGGGGCCGTCGAAACAACCAAAGTCCAATGCTACCTATCAATCGCGTTATCGGGCGTAATGTCGCAGTAATTTCCCCAATTTCCTGGAACGATAAGCAATGGTCGTCATCAGATATATTCAAATGTCCCAACTTTGCTTTTCTTCAATTCTCTGTACTCAAGTCTGCCTTGTTGGAACCGGTTTTCAGGTGCCTAGTGAACCAAGCTCCCCCTAACCTCTTGCCGAGCCATCTCAGTCACTCAAATAGGCAGTCCACACAGAGTAACGGATATTGCAATCCAGAATTCCGTAGAACACGCCAAGAAGTTACGTCGACCAATTTCACGCCGGCTTAAGCTATCGGAGATAGCCAACGACTCCAGACGCCGGACACGAAAGAACTGCAGCTGGACCCTCATGCGTTTCAAGCGTAGAAAGGTGAAGTGGCATGATAGTTGGTTGGTACAACAGTCAGGAATCTATTGCTTCGAGAAACCTGCAACAGTTTTGAGTTCCGAAATGTCGACTGCGTTCACCTGAATTGCGTGATTTTTTTTGGCAGCAACAACTAATGGAAGGGATCTCAGTATTTGGCATTCCGAAAAAAGTAAGTCAGTAAAGCCTAAAACCACGGAGCTGCCATTTGCAGAGGCGATCAGCCCAGTGGTGGGTTCTCTCTGGGGGATCTGGGCCGGCCTCGAGCGAGCGCAGGGCTGTTCCGGAGGTACTGGCAACTCGCATCCGGAGATCGGACATCAAGCTTGGACTTGTTGGTTTGGCCTCGAAGGCCTCCTCCAGGTCAGTATTTCATGCCTCGGCCAGGCGATACGAGAACGGCCGAGACACTTTAGCCTTCACCTCGCCCGCTTCCCGCACGAGAAGCAGCACATGAAGCATTCCTCGTTTCTGATTTGGGTTTAGCTTGTCAAACTATATGGAATGGGGATAGCATTTGAATGGACTGTTGAGCTATATACTCAATCCGATCAGATAACTGGAAGAAAATCAGGTGCTAACTTTGAGAGTCTAGGCTTCTTGGCTGAACTCGCATGCCTCTAAATCTCCGTCGAATGCGGGCCGAACAAGTCAAGAGTCACGGGCCAAAATGTGGAGGTGGGAAAACAGATCCAGCAGCACGGAACTCCTAGTGCCCACGTCCAGCTGTGGCAACCCACATAACTACTAGCACTTACATGCAGATCATTATGCATGGCCGTCCTCGGTGCTGACACTACTTAGTCCTTGCTTATGATTTCTCTCGCCTTTCACCATCTAAGTAAGCTCATTTCCTCGCGGTCCGATTGGAAGTTCCGGTATCTCTTACGTACGGAAAAATATCCAGGTGAAAGCATTGAAATCTTCCGACATTGGAAAACATGCTTTTGAAGGCGTATGCAACGTATCTCTTCTCAGAAAGCTCTAGGGCGGCAGGCAATTTTCATACATGCCCTGTAAAGCCAAAGCATTTTATTGGAGGGATGTTTGTGGACTGGAATTGAGAGCCCTAGAGCTTGGTAAGTTCAAGAACAATAGTGTGGAGGACACAAAGCATACTTCACTCAGGGTCTGTAGGTACGCCCCGCTGTTTCTCCAAGTGGAATTCAATAACGAGCCCCCCCACAGCAAAAGGGTTTGAGTTGCCTCCGGCGAAGTGATGCGGACCAACTGACCCATGAAACTCCCAAAACTCGGCTTTTCAGTCCAAAAGATGCCTTTGCAGAAATGTTCATCACCCCGTTTTTGGTTCGGCTGGCATTGAGCATGAATCAACACTTGAACGTCATGAGAGTAATGGCATCAGCGGCATCTAATCAATGGCTGTTGCTCTCCGCTGATTATTCAGCAACTACATAGATGACATGATACTTCATCTCGGCCAATCGTTGCCGCCTCCAGTCGCGTGCGTTGGCGACCCCCGAAGCCCCAGATTCCAAGTTTCGCCCTCTTCATGCATGATTATCTCTCACGACGGCCGTTCAATTATTCATGAGAAGGATAGAAACTCGCCCGTGCTGCTCCTGAGGAGGTTGGAATTCCCAAAGCCATGGCGATCAAGAAGATTCTATTAGACTCTCGTCCAGAGTTTGAGAAGTACATAAGGCATAGCGCACGACCGTGGGTATCGAGTTCTATCGCATTATATTCTATTCTATTCGGCGCATCCTCAACTCTTTTAGAGCAGCATCAAGCTGCGCCTGACGCTCTGGTCTTCGTGGTTCAGCAGAGAAATCAAACCAACAAGGCTGAACATTGAAACCTATAGTGTAGTCATAGAGCGGTAATGGCGCAGCGACACCGGTCGAGTCCTTGCGGCTGCCAATTTTCATCGCCCAGGCAATACGGGCAGTCAAGATGCTTAAGGAACGCTCGGTGATGTTCTGGCCCGGGCAAATCCGGCCGCCAAAGCCAAAGCACGAACAATGCTGCAGATTGGGGAACTTGTCGAGAGGCTCCCTATATGTCAGATAAGTTGGACTGAGCTACCGTTCGGGGAGAAATTTCTCTGGCTCCGGATAGAGCTCTGGATCTCTGTGGATTGCCCATTGGTTCGCATGGAAGACGATGTCTTTGGGGAAGTAGAAGCCGTTGTAGTCATCGTCCTTGGTCAGTTGGTGCGGAACACCGCCGGCGGTGACGGGTCGCCAGCGGAGAACCTCCTTGATCACAGCGCGGACGGTTGGGAGATTCGGAATGTCGTCGAAATCGGGTATCTGATCGCCAAAATGTTTGTCCAGCTCGGCTTGCATTCTGCCTTGCCATTCCGGGAGGTGGCACATTGCGAGGCAAAAGGACATCATGGCCGCGGCGGTGGTGCCGCTACCGGCCTCGAATAAGGTACCAATCACGTAGGCTCCTTCATCATCTGAGAGTTGGAAAGAGTCCTGGTTCTCGAGAAAGGTTCGGGTGAAAGACTTGGTCTTGCTGCCCGCCCTCATTTCTTCTCGGACATTCTGCTGAAGTTGCCGGAACAGACTGATCTCTTCATCTTGAAGACGTCACCCTTCTTGTTTGAACGGCGCCAATGCATAAGGTAGATGGTTTAATGTGGAGATGGGATCCACAAGAAAAGCACCTGGAGAAGCAGCCCTCTCCAAGTTGTGGTTAACCTCGACGATTCGTTTAATTTCTGTTTCGTCACCGGTCTCTATCCACCTTCCAAAGCCGACTTTGAGTACGACACCAGAGGCATATTGAACGAACCATTTCTCATAACCCTTAGGCTCCTTCAAGAGTTGAACAAGAAGCTTTTTGGACTCGTTATCTTGGACTGGCTGGTATGATTCGGCGGCAGCTGGCATGGTCAGCTGGTGCATGAGTTTTCGACCTCGTCGCCAAAGATCTCAGTAGGAAACACTCATGCAGGACAAGTCTAAAAACGGACAATCTTCAAATATGTCTCACCGTTGTAGGGAAGAAGCAGAGGTCTCAAGTTCTCCGAAAGAATGCCAGCTGCGAAGGGCAGATACTCTCGGGAAGAATAATACGTTTCCACGCTCCCGCAAAAGATCATTTGCAATCTTGTCGGTAGACAGGGCCACATGAGTGCGGCCAGCCATGTTGAGGCGGAAAATCGGGCCGTATTCATCAGCCCATTCTTCGAACTTCAGCCACGAATGGTAAGGAGGGATATTTAGCAGGTTCCCCAAAAACGGCTTGCCTAGTTTGATTTAGCCATACCCTCGTTGACAGGATGCAGCAGTTGATACCTGGAGGAGCTGGAGGAAGTTTCCCATGTTTTCTGCTGGAGCTATTTGTGAAGCTGCGCAACAGCAACAGTAGCACGCAAATAGCAGCCACTGTGTAAATTCCCAACATCCTAGACGAGGCTGTGCGGAAGACTATCACAGGAAGAGAGGAATTCTTCCCTAAAACCCTTCTAGACGAAAGGGTAGATGTAATATTCAAATCTAGCCAAGCTTCCCGATGTACGAAGATGTCGAGCTCACATCACTTGCTGAAGAGTCCCCCCACCTCGTCTCAAGTACAGTGTGGGGATTTGATGTTTGACAGCTTTTGTGTTCGCCTTACTGGGTACCTCACTCTAGAATGGAGTTGGGAGATGCGGGGCAGGTCGGGGCATATTAATACTGCTCGGGATCAAAGTTGGATTCTCTACCGGTAGAGCAACGTGGGATGCCGTCCAAACCACCACGGCAAGTCTACAATGCTGTTGCAACCGGTCTGTCAGTGTTTGGAAACGGTTGAGTGAGGCCCGGCTCTGGGAGCGACGTATGAACCAGCGTCAAGACCAACTTAGAGGCAGACATACTCGGTTTGTGGCGTTGTTGTACTTTATCCACAACGTCCAGATATTTCTCAGGAGATATTTACCCACAGTCTACCACAGACCCCGCATTTACAACTCGTTGTAGGAATCCTCTGTAGGAATCCTCTGAAACTTTCTAGGGCAAGGTTATCCTTAGAGACAGTCTGTATCTGTGCAAGTTCAATTAGAGAGGTTTGCTTTGTCTCCTTTTTTGCGCACCATATTCGTTCTATTGCTCACCGCCTCGGGTTCAGATTCCGCGAACCAGAATCACTTGATAACAAAACCGGAATGAAGATTGGAGAGCGGATCGCCCTTGCACGCGGTTAGATCCGATGTAGATGGTGTTGCTGACACTTGACTGGCTGTACTCATCGGCTTCTAGCAAGGATGTATTACTTGATACGAGGGCGAAGGGTACATGATTCCCCACTTAAACCAAGCACCACCGGCTAAGGCCAGAGACCACGCACCTGCTGATTGCCCAGAGAGCAATAGTAAGTCAAGTACAATATCAAATAAACACCTTAGCCGATGCGATTCACTAGCCATACTTCAAGTCTTCCCAATTCGCATTTTACGGCATTCCAAGTCGCCCTCTGGTCCAGTGTTTGTGTCTGTTTCTGTCTCTGACTTGAGCCCTTTATGCTCTCGGCAAAAGATCCAATGGGCCCTACTCGGTTGAAATCTGAAATCTCGAACGCTCTGGAGTGATGTGTGGTCAGTCGAACAGAGCGCCACAGGTCGCAGAGTAGTCCGTAGTTACGTGACTCAGCAAGGCATGTCTCGCTCCACTCTTTGCGCCGGTTATTCCCGTGACCCTTCTTGCCTTGCTGTAGCCGTTGCCTCAACCTGGGTCGTGACTCGTGACACGCCTTGGATACCTGAGTCAAGGTTTGTGCCTCAAAGCCCACAAAACGGTAGTGTCTGGCATCCCCATAATCACGTGCGGACCGAGGCCTTTCCGCTTCGGCTTACCTTCCTTGCTTCCGACAAGGAGGCATTTATTCAATGAGTTGTTGTAGACGGGTCAGCGACGACCTGAGTAGAATGACTGATCTAAGTCATCCACATCTGAGACACAATATGTAATGGTGATTGCTCGGAGTTCGGTGCACGAGATCAAGAAAAGAGACGGGGCTAGGAGTGCAGCTTTACATAAGATGGTATCGCGTGTCGTTCAACCAATCAATTCCCGCATACACGGCATGAATAATTGGGTTGTTTCTCTGGCGTAACCTGACGCAGGTACCGGACAAACCGACACGTCGCAGCCAGTCAATATCACCAGACGGACATCCCAATGCAAGCTGCAGCACGAGCCACAAATAGAACTCTGCGGCAAATGACACGGTTGGAGGGTTGAGCACCGATTATCCGCACATTCAAAATTATTGAGCATCTCCGCTTAGCGTCTCTAGATTGTGCAACAGCGTCCGTCTTCAAGCAGCGGATGTCGTCGGGGGAAGGAATCTAGATGGTGACGAGTAAGGAGTAGTGTGAGTAGGGTTAAGCCTACTACTCCCGGTAGCATCGATGTGTTTCTCGGCACCGAGCAGAAACTGGAGGCTTGAAGTGTCGGTTTCACCAGCAAGCCACCTTTTCGTCGACCCAGATGTCAGCAGCGCCAGGAGGATGGAGGATGACGCAGGATTATCGACGTGGAGGAACGAATGGCCTGCGGTGGGCCCGGGCCCCGACCTCGACCAACAAGGGCCAAACCCAGAAACTTCCGCATCGAGAAACCGCGAAAGACAGATGCAGGCGGAGGCGTCCACGGGCGTTGCAGATGGAGTGAGAGACCGAGACAGGTGTCAGGCCTAATTGGTTCAGTTTGAGGCGTTCGGTTGTTGCGGCCTCGATGGCTGCGACTTGGCAGGCGGGAACAACAGCGCGTGTTGGGCATGTCTCATGGATATGCTCTGCTCTCCCCAGCGAAGCGCGCCTTTTCCGGAAAGGCTCACGTTGTGAGTTTGAGCATGTGGTGAATGGTGGTTGCACGTTGTTATCAGAAGAGTTGAGGGGGGAAAACACCAGCCACCGACCAACTCCGTGGGCAGTACGGTGAGCTGGGCGAGCTATGTTAAGCACCTAGACCACTCCGGATTCCCCGATGGGTTTAGGCGGCAGGCAGGGGTTCACTTCGGCCCACCTCGCTTCAAGTTCGCCCGCAGTTCCGCCTGGAGGCTGCCAGCTAGCCACCCAGTTTTGCACTCTGGCACTCGTAGGTTTTCCCTGTTCCAGGCTGGAAACTTGCAGTTGCCTGCAGTTACAAAGCAAGTCCAGCTGACCGAGTACGGAGGACTACGACTGGGTATTACTTCTTGACCGAGTCTGTGTCTCCAGGCTGGCGCACGGTCATTATTAGTCCAAACGATCAAGCCAGCCAGCTAGTAGTTCGCAGCAGCACATGCTGTAACCTTATACCTTGAGACTTGCACAACCGCAAGACCCGCCATCGTCATAATATTCTTTGCATCTGCCTCTCCCCCGACTGATCCAAGCTGAGGCGTTGGATCGAATTGGTGCCCTTCAAAGCCACACCCGCTTCCTGCACGCACTGACTCCGTAACACGCCTCCGCCTGCGCCTGCACCTGCGCCTGCCACCGAATAAGGACGCCCACGACTCCCTGCAGCCCCGAGAGCCTGATCTGTTCCCACCAAACAAAACTCTCTTTATTGGAACGGCCGCTGCACTTTCACTCCGACTCGCACTACTTTACCAAGTCCTCTCCTCCAACCCGTGCGCGACCAACCAACTACCAGCCTCACCTTTTATTTCCTTCCACACTCTTCCTCCTCCCTCACTGTTGTCACTCACTGCTTGGTCTCCCGTGCTGCATCCAGCAACCACCCACCACCACCACCACCTTCGCCTGGTCTGTTCTCTTTGGCTCGTCCATTGCATCCTTCACGATGATCGGCCTCCGCAGAGCACTCGTCTTCAGCACCTTGGCCCTCGGAGTCCTCTGCTCCTCCTCGAGGCAGTGTGACGAGGATGACAAGTCATTAGGCAATTGGAATTCCTTCCAGAATCTACTCGACACCATCGACCCTACAGCCCTGCACTCGGTGCTGCACGCCCTGTCGCCCAAGTTCCAAGACGGCGTCTTCAGCAAAGATCGCGCTGCCATCGAGCACGTCCACTCCGAGAATCCCGTCATCGCGAGCAAGCTCGTGCATCTAGCAAAGAAGAGACAAGAAAGCAACTCCACCACCACCGCAGCCTCTACCACATCCTCATCCGCTGCCCAAAGCTCCTCCGCAGCAGCGTCCAGCTCACAAGCTGCCAGCATCTCCTCCATCCTGTCCTCCGAGATCCTCGCCTCGACGGTGCCTGCAGCTACCACCGTGACTGTCGCCCCCACAGCTCCTTCCTCGGCCAGTGCAGTTGCAACCACGGACGGGGCTGTGGTTTACAGCACCATCGGCGGTGGATTGGTCACCCTGACGTCTTCGGCGGTGGGCGTGCGCTTCACGCCCAGCACGTCGACTCATCTATACTATACCACTGCGGCCAATGGCGATATCCAGACATCGACATCTGTGGTGGTCGTCAATGCGCCCGTGACCGAGGGTCCAGCTGCCACAGGAGCTGAAGGAGCTGCCGCAACCACGACGGGAAGCGATCCTGGGTTACAAAACAGCGGCTCCTCGCTCGAGGTCACCGGCGTCTTGATGACCTTGGTCGGGCTTGGAACTTGGCTCTTTGCCCTATCATGACGGAGATGGGTATAATTCCAAAACAGTCTTGCCGGTGGATATATCTCGCATGCATTCTTTGGCGACTCACAAGCACACAACTTAACGACGAAACGGCTCGGCATTTCTCTCCTTTTAGCAATCTGCAACGGGCATAGCTTCTGGCGTTGAAACCACATTCTGGTGGTTTCCTGATGGTTTTTTTTCGGTCACGATGGTTGAAAAACATGTACATGAACAGAACAGGATATTGATTGGGAAGGTCAGCAAAGATAGAACCAGCCAGGGTCAAGATGATGCAATGTCGACCAAAGGTCATGAGGCACCGTTTTGAAGGCCTCCCTCAGCGTCGGGGCATAATCTGAATGGCTCGAATGAACATAGTGGATTGAGTTTTCGGATCTTCGTTGTCTGTGTCTTGTAGCACCTTGCGTTGGTTCTGAACAGTGCTTCTTCCCAGATTACTAATGACGTTCATGATTGCGTCGACAGGTTCTGGGGTCGATGAACATGATACATATGCCCTGGCACGACGGTCAGAGACGCCATCAGGATGGCGGCTGGGAGGAATCTGGGCATTAGCATGTCAGCAATCAGACGTCTGCCATGCACGTCCCTCTGATCACAAAGTCAACGAAAAGGCTGTCCACCCAGACGCCGAATCCGGATGGGATATGCATGGCCAAAACAAGTGAAGCCACGAAATAGACGATCCAAGACATGACCAGCGAGATGGATGAGCGTGGAAACGCGTCTCCGAAGGCTTATATAACTTCTCATGCCAACAAGTGCCTTCTCAGTGGACAATGTGCAATTCCCACGGTGGACCACGAGCGAATCTCTGTGAAACCAAGCCGTGGCATTAATTTTACGCAGTACCGACATCCCAGATGGGCAGCAGTTGATCATCGAAGAATATGTGGTCCCCATCCCCCGCGAGTTGCGGACAGTGAAACAAGCCTCGGGCGACTGGGTGGCAGTGCTGGACGTGTTTTGATTGGGATTTTCCTCCGACAGGGGGTGCGGCGGCCACGAGATGGCTCTGCGAGAACTCATCTCGACTGCGCAGCTCGAACCAACCCGATCTCCTTGTGTTATCAAGATTCTTCCATGGTTAGCGAGCTCGCCGGCCGTGTGAGCCCTCCATCGTGCCTCCATCTACCCCAGTCGGCGAGGAGGAAGCGGAATTGCGTCGAGGTTGATACCCAGGATGTGTGGGTGATGGGTGGTTGTGGGTGGCGTGCCGCCGATGTGCCAGCGACGGTGCATCTGCAGGCCAACCCCCGAGGGCAATTCGAAACCTGTGCCAATCGAGGCCCACACATGTAGGGAGTGGAGAGGATGGAGGATACCATCTGGCAGTCGCTGGAGCCTCTGATACGACTGTCGGTGGTTGAGGACGGGTGTGGCGTTTGATGAGGGTGGGAGTCGACAGGGGGAACACCGCAGAGGCAAACTGGGTTGGAGGCCGAGGGTTCTCGAGTCTCCAGTGGCTCTCCTGGAGTCCTGGGTGCCTGCGCCCCTTCCTCCCCTGCTGCGCTGTCTGTCCACTCGGCGCTCGCTTGGCCCCTGTCCCGCCTTTCCACGCCCAGCCATACGCCCAGCCGTACGCCCAGCTCTACGGCCACGGCGCCCAGAGCCCATCGGTCCAGGGGCCCAGCGGTGCCAATGCTCCTTCTCCGTAAATCTCAGAGGCCTCAACACTCAATAATAGTCTACGCTCATTGCATTCCCGCCCTCGTGCATCCTGCCTTCGCTTTACATCTTTCCTCACCTTCGACTTTCTTCACCAACGAGCAGTCACCTTAATTCAGGTGTCGTTCCTCCCTCGCTTCTTACTGCATTTCTAATAGCCTTCTTCTGTTGGGCATTCCTCACTCTCTTGGATCCCAACTCAGCTTAAATTTCCTCACCCTCCAGCCCGCGTCCATTACTAGCCTTAGGTTCTTGAAAAACGAGGTCAGAAAGACAACGATCCGCTCCCTTTTATCTTCCAGCTCTTAGTATCCAAGACCATCCTCATCATGCGTACTACCACCCTCGCCAACCTCGCCTTGGGCGCTGGGGCGGCGACCGCCGCCACGCTCAGAGAAAGAGCAGGAAATCTCACAGCCATTACCGTCAAGGGCAATGGTATGGTCCCCCGTCCGCACCCACTCAATTCAATATGGCTGACATTGTCTTCTAGCATTCTTTGCTGGAGATGAACGGTTTTACATTCGCGGTGTCGACTATCAACCTGGCGGCTCCTCCGACGTGGCCGACCCAATTGCAGACACGGCTGGCTGCGCCAGGGATATCGTCGAGTTCAAGAAGCTGGGCATCAACACCGTCCGTGTCTACACGGTCGACAACACTGCAGACCATGACGAATGCATGAGTGCTTTACAAGATGCTGGCATCTACCTCGTCTTGGACGTCAACACCCCTTTGTATTCGTTGAACCGAGCCGATCCTGGCCCGTCCTACAACGACGTCTACCTCCAGAGCCTGTTCGCCACCATCGATGCCTTCCAGAAGTATGACAATACGCTGGCTTTCTTCTCCGGCAACGAAGTCATCAACGATGGTCCCAGTTCGGAGGCGGCTCCCTATGTCAAGGCGGTCACTCGTGATATCCGACAATATATCCGTGCCCAAGGCTACCGAGAAATCCCCGTTGGATACTCTGCTGCCGACGTGAGCCAAAACCGTTTGGAGATGGCCGAGTACATGAACTGTGGTACCGATGACGAGCGCTCTGATTTCTTCGCCTTCAACGACTATTCTTGGTGCGACCCCTCTTCTTTCACCGTCTCGGGCTGGGATCAAAAGGTCAAGAACTTCACTGGCTACGGTATTCCCATCTTCCTGTCTGAATTTGGCTGCAACACCAACACCCGTGATTTCGGCGAGGTCGAGGCTCTCTACAACACGGAAATGACCAGTGTCTACTCGGGTGGCCTGGTTTACGAATACTCCCAGGAGCCCAGCAAATACGGCCTGGTGACCATCAGCGGTGACTCGGTGAAGGAACTCGCCGACTTCAGCGCTCTTCAGTCGCAATACGCAAAGACTTCCAACCCATCAGGCGACGGTGGCTACAACTCTACCGGTGGTGCTTCTGGGTGCCCTTCATATGCCTCGCCCAACTGGGTCGTCAAGGATGCCTCTCTTCCCGCCATCCCTGACGGTGCGGTGCAATACATGACCAAGGGTAAAACCGCCGGTACTGGACCCGGTCTCTCTGGCGCAGGTTCCCAAAACGCCGGTGGTGCTTCGACCGGAACCGCCACTGCAGGCAGTGGAGCGGCTACCAGCACCAGCACCAGTGGCTCAAGCACATCAAATGCTGCCTCATCCTTGATGGTTCCGGAATGGTCCTTCGCTCCTTTGGTTTGTGGAGCAGCTGTTGTCATCTCCACCTTGTTTGGTGCCGCCTTGTTGTAGACTCGGATTCGAGACGGAGAGAGATGGGTCGTACAGTTGCGAGGAAGTGGTATGAATACATTCGAATGCCAGATTTGGCCGCCTCAGAAGGTCGAAAGACGTGGTGGACTTTTCCTTTGGTGTCAAGTTTTGGGGGAGTTGGGCCTTTTGGTGTATCAAACAAGCTTTGAATATGAAATTAGGGCTTCTCTGCAATAGACTGGGACTGGGTTTGACAGTCGATCAATCCAAAAATTAATGAGAATAGCCGGGGACTATGACTCTGTATTTACGTTCGATAAAAACGACAATGCCAGTTCAATTCTAAGTTGGGTCTGTCAGCCCGTTTGTGATTCGGCCATGATGGATGTCAACGCTGCCCTGGCCTCGTTGAGGTCCCAGGGCCCGTCGAACCAAACTCCGCCGTCGCCGCCTTTCAACTTCCCGTCGTCGGTAAAGTCGACGCCCTCGTCGTGCAACAGGCCCAGTTTCATCGTCTGATTGACGCCGCTCGGCGCCTTTTCCCAGTCGCCCTTGAACCCGCCGACGTAGCCGCCCGTGGCGATCACGCGGTGGCACGGCACCCGCGGCGCGAACGGGTTGTTGCGCAGCGCGCCGCCGACCGCGCGCGGGCTCGATGATAGTTGACGTGCCAGTGTGCCGTACGTCGTTACTCGGCCTGCGGGGATGGCGAGCAGGTGTGTGTACACTTGTTCCTGGAAGGGCGTTGGTATTTTGGTTTTGACGACACTCGGGGACATTTTGGCCTTGATGGTGGTGGTGATGGTGGTTGATGATGCTGGTGTTTTGGTATTCATTGCTGAGTCGTACGTAGACTGGTGTTGAATAATGGATCTTCCACCGACAGTGTCGTTCTGGTCTCGAGGCTTCGACGACCTTCGTCGGTATGAAATGTTGAAGTAGAGTGAGGAGAGAAAAGATTTCCTTTCGAGACAGTACTGAGTAATTCGACTCAGACCGTCCGACCGTCTCGAACCTCTTATGTCTCCTCTCGATCACCGTCTATCCACTCAGACCTCGCCGCCTCAACGGCAGGCAAAAAGCAGCGTCTTGTCTGTGACTCTTTCTTCACGTCTTTGGCGGCTGGCAGCTGGTAAGGGTGGCGACAAGGGAAAGCTTTTCTCAAGAGTCACACACAGTTGCCTACTCAGCATTGACAAACTGATCCCCACGGTCGGGGAACTGAGTCCTTTTTGACCCGCCTGTGATGATGCATCATGCAGTTCGGTTTCGGCCTTGGAGTGACCAGCGAGGGTCGTGATTGGTCACTTCGGTAGCAATGGCGGAGACGCGGTCGCGTTGAGTGGTGTTGCGCGTACACGGCGCCGAGTCACGAGGTATCACCAAATAACCTCATCACGTGACCGCCTCTACTAGTTGTTAGTCTTTGACTTCAACACGGCAAGGTCGACGGGTGCCTGTCTTAGCGTAGCCGCCATTACCTTATCACTCATGAACAGATTCCAAAATGGAAGACATCACAACTCACCACTCTGTAGTGCACTTTTCGTCCGTTCCGCCACCAGAGTCCTTAGCGTCATGTCGGAATCACAAGCGCCGCAGCACATCCTTTCCACGACTAACCGAGGGCGGCAGCACATCCTTTCAGGGACTGACCGAGTGTGCCAGGGCGGGCTGCCAGAACTGCCATCTACGCCGTCTCGGCATCATCCGCACGGTCGGGGAGGAATTTGTATCTTCTCAGGTGCCGGTTGTTACAATTTCGACATTGCAACAACCGTTTATAAACCTTGAGCAGTACTGGCCCAGCAGCACCAAAATCGACGGCCGCCTCGACATTATCTTTTACACCAGGGTTGGCCAGGCCAAGACTTCATGGCCAGTTGTTAGCGTGGCCCGTGAAGTTGATGATCGGAGACAGAGCTATGCATCTGTCCTCACCGAATGGCTGAGGATATGTCACGAGGAACACGCTACCTGCCCTTCCAATACGGGCGTGCCACTGCCAACTCGGCTTCTCGATGTCGGGTCCTGCGAATCGGATTCGATCCGGCTGAGTGTCACGACGGGCCAGAGAGGATTCTACACGGCTCTCAGCCACTGCTGGGGCGGTGGCATTGAAATGCGGACGACCAGGGATAACATCGCGGCCCGGCAGAAACAGATCAACTATGCCGACCTTCCCAAGACATTCCAAGATGCTGTCACAGTCACAAGAGACCTTAGGCTCCAATACCTCTGGATCGATGCGCTTTGTATCATCCAAGACGACGCCCACGACTGGGAAGGGGAATCGGGAAACATGGCCGCCATCTACCAAAACGCCTACACCGTCCTCGGCGCCGACATGTCACCTGATTCGCAGTGTGGGTTCCTGGAGACCAACTGGGGCGGCCACGACCACGGGGTGCTTATCGCCGCTGTCGACAGTGAGAATGCGTTGATATATGCTCGGCCGAAGAGGTTTCACTCTGATACTTTCCGCTCTGAGCCGCTCGCGGAGAGGGCCTGGACCTTGCAAGAGAAGATGTTAGCGGCCAAAATGGTTCATTTTGCCGCCGATGAGATGATTTGGAGATGTAGCTCGGCCCTGTTTTGCGAGTGCATGGAATTGGACGGGGAGTCTTACTCTGTCCACAACTGGGGCCAAGGACCCTTGATGCTCACTTCTCCTTGGTCTGCCAGCCATTTTAGAACTTGGTACGGTTTTGTGTGGGAGGTCACGAGACGGAAAATCACAAAACCTGACGACATCCTTCCATGCCTCTCGGGCCTCGCCCGACGGTTTCAGGACGCAGGCGCAGGCGATTACCTCGCCGGCCTTTGGCGCGACGACTTGTTGCTCGGAATTTTGTGGCAAGCATTCGCGGATTGTGCCCGCGCCACCCCCTACCGTGCACCGTCGTGGTCCTGGGCTTCTCTCCGGTTCAACCACTGCTGGCACTCTCCTCACTCTGGTTTCACCGGATTCATGGGCGAGGAGGCCAAGCTAAACAAAACCTTCGCCAGAGTGGTAGAAGCGAGTTGCACGCAGAAAGGGAAGGATCCCCTCGGCGCGGTTTCAGACAGCTACGTCAAGATCGTAGCACCTCTGTTGGAAATGACAATTGTTAGTCTCAACGAAAGTTTCACTTAATGCGTTCTTGCGCCACTCGGTGCCAAGCGTGCCTCAAGGTCGCTCTGAGCACGGTTTGACTTCAAATTTATCCCGAGTCTAAATGAGAATTTATTCTGTTTATGCGTTGGAGAACTAATGGCAGGGATAGGAGCTCCGCGTGCCGCGGACTTGTTCTCCGAGAGCGATGGGACGTCTCGGAAATGTATGAGAGAGTTGGCTGGTTTGGCTTGGAGCCACCCGGGGGGGGGGGGGGGGGATGTGGACTTCATTCATTCAAGGAGTCGAGAATCGTGTCCATCATCTAGGGGATTCCAAGTCAGGGTTTCTGTTCACAAGAGGCAATGCCAGAAACATAATTCACCATCTCCGTCCAGTCGTTCTCGAAACCACCTCTTTGGAGACAAACTGCAAAATTCATTTATTCAAGAAGCGGAGCACTTTATGCTTATCAAGCTACCAAAGTCTGACATCATCATCAAGTTAAGGAATCATTCCTCTGTATACCTAGGTAATGAAACAACGTAGGTCAATACGCCACGGCTTACAAAATGGGCGCAGGGACGTGCGGACGAGAGAAAGCACAATGTTATTCAACGTGACAATACTGTGTATTCTGCTCCTCCCCAGATCGTTCAGCCTCGTCGAGGCCACGACCGCAACCTCTCAGTCTGATGGGGCCTACGTAGAGAGAATAGGCAATATGAATGCAGGAATAGCCCATCGTTTTGCAAAAGGTTGGCATCAATCGACCACTGACCAAGTGTGCATAGCCTCGTTGGCAATTCGACCGTTGAATGCGCCGCTCTAGTTGGGCGGAGTAATAGAGCGCACACCGCGCTATATACAACAACAGTCTCATCCGCATTTCAGCCTAATCGAGGTTCACGGGCTCGCCATATTCCGCTATACTGGACATGGCCGGTTACCCTTTCGCCCTCGTTTCAAATACCCTCTCATCGCCCGCGAGTAGCATGCGCTCTCTAATCAATGAACTCTCCTAGTCATGCCTGAGATAAGGGGTTACTCTAGCTGCCATTCTGTATATGTTTTTTAAGTATTTGCTCATTGCGGAAGGATCCACTATCATCTGTACACAATCACTGACTAGTGTGATCCTTGACAAAGGTTCGATTGTAACAAATTCTGTCATAACCCCGTAAGAGTGTGGTATCCGTTCCCCGCATCGTGCTCACAAAAAGGTGGTTAAAAAAGGTATTCTAAGAGCGGGCACATGTGCCAGGAAAGACGTATCTTGACGTGTGGAAAGTGGTGAGTTGGAAACTTGGAATGTTGTCGGATGTTGGATAAAGGGCGGGGATGATCCTCGTGGCCCGAGGGACCGCAGACTGCATGGGGATGTTCGTACTGAGAGATGCCACAAGTTCTTTACATAGGTTGAATGAAAATATACTTCTAAAGCCAGCAAACGAATTTCACGACACTGCTTCGTACAAGCCTACAGCAATTTCACCTTCGAAAAGACTTACTGTGCCCTTCTCCATATCATGCTTATTTAGTGTAAAGACTTCAGTGGCTAGGAACTGCAAACGATCTGCAGTCAAATGGCAAATATTACTTTCTTCCCGAGCAGCTGCTGGTTGCGAAGCAAGTAATTACTCCTTTTACCGTACAAGTATAGAGGTGCTAAGAATAGGCATTTGTGCCACTAAGTAAGACCATTGATGGATCTGACTTTACCTCTTCTCCGACTCGTCACCGACGAGAATGTCGAGAGACCCCTTGATAGCTTTGACACTGATGGAATTCCTCGCACTATCTCCCTGCTTTCCGACGGCGCCACCAACCACCTTTTCGACGTCGAGATCTTTGCCAGCGAGCTTGATGTCCCCCGCAATGCCTCTCGCGTCGACGGTACCCTGAAAGTTGGAAGGGTATGTGATTAGCTGGTTACCAGCAATGGAAGAGTGGTATGAGTCGAAGGTCCTCTCTGCCGCGATGGAGTTGACGTAGACACGGGAATTTCCAGATGCGATCCTCGTGGAGAGTTCGGCGCGACTGTCGGCATCTTTGAAGTCAACGCTGACATAAATCGATCCTCTGGCTACTTCCAGATTGGTGGAGTTGTAGATGGCGAGATTGCCCTCGAGGTGGCCGTTGCCAAGGTGAATGGTGGAGCGGCCTTCGTTGCCTGAAGCGATACTGGGGATGTCTAGGGTAACGTTACCTCTGGCAACGTCGATGTCGGTAGTGTGGCGAGCGTGCGTGAGGGATCCGCGAAGAGCGCCGTTGGCGATGGAAATCTTGGTCGTGTTCGTGTGGACAGGGCCGGCCTTGACAAAGCCCTTTGCTACTCTAACGGCAAGGGACCCGATCTCGAGGGATTCGGGGAGTTCGCTGAAGTCGACCATGTGGCGGGGGACGTTGATCTCAAACCCAGGAATGGTAAAGGTGCCGATGATGTTTGAAGGGATTTGGATCTTGGCTGAGGCGTATGTCTCCAGCTTGCCAGTATTGGGAGTGTCAACGGTAAGATGGCCGTCTTCTTCTTTCACGTGCACTTCGTCATGCTTGTCCTTCTTGTTGGTCTTGATGTCTAAGTCGATAACCACCTTGTCGGAAAGCTTTGAAGTTTCAAAGACGACACTGCCAAATGCCTTTGAACCCTTGACGGTCAGACCCGAGGCCTCGGCCGGCTCGAGCTCAAAATGTGTGGTTCCATTGTACGGCTTCCAGTTGTCGATTGGGGGGAAGGGATGCTGGTGGCCACCATCAGTCATTCCATGCATGATACCACGACATCCTCTAGTGAATTTGGCGTGCTCCAGTCCGTGTTTGAGCAGATCAATAACGAGGAGAGCACCGAAGAAAGCGATGGTGAACCGGAGTACGCGAGTAAGAAAGCTGGGACCTCGAACTCTCGGTGTGGCGATAACTGGTGCAGGAAGTAGTTCGACCTCGAGCGCCTTCTCGTCACGGTAACCGTTAATTGGGGACGACATTGTAGCGGTATAGAATGGAACAAGGTATTTTAGAGAGCAGAGATGAGAGGAGAGCAGAGGAAGAAAGAATCCGGTATTAGATGGGCAATGGAAAGATGTTGCCTAGCATGATGACATACATGAAGCATAAAATATGAATGGTGGCGAATGAAATCACCCGTTTGCTGATGCCGTCACGATTCGCCACTCAGATTGCCCTCCAAAATCACGTGCAGAGCCACCCAAAGTTCGAGCCCGTCATCATGTCTCACGCAGGGTGTCACGTGACAACCATAGAAAGACAGGAGCTAGGGCTAATCCTTGGCTTGAGTCTCTTACTATTGTCAGTGGGACAGGAAAGGCATTTAACTTAAATAGATATATTGAAGACTCTAACCCTTTGCAAATGGCTCGGGGCGAGATCTATATAGTCTATAGAGAGAGTGATCTGTCGAGTAAGCAAAACTTGCGCAGCGAGCAAAAAGCCAAAAAACACAGACCAGAGAGAGTGGTTGAGGCCAAATTGGCACCTGGGTGCAAATTTGCAGAGCAACGAGTGGCTGAGTGGGCCAAATTGGCAAATTTACGCAATTGCTGTTGAGAATGGCACGAATGGCAACAAATTAGTTGAGTGCCGATCAATGAGCTTGAGATGGAAAGGGTTGCTCCGCAATGGCGGAGCGTGACAGACAGGCGTAACTTTTGGTGCCGATGGCAAGGAATCGCATAGTTTTGTAAAGAGTGGCATAGGTCGATCCTTGACTAAGCGGCGAGCGGGCAAAGCCTTGTGGACATTTGGCCGTGCAATGCGCCGCTGTAGTCGGGCAGAGTATGGCGCCGTAAGTGCGCTATAATACAAAGAGTGGCGCTGATCGATCACTGACTAAGCGGGCATAGCTTCGTTGGCAATTCGATTGTTGAATGCGCCGCTCTACTTAGTTGGGCGGAGTAATAGAGCCCTGTGCGCGCCATACAACACCGTCTCAGCCGCATTTCAGCCTGATCGAGGACTCTTCCACAACTCCTCTTCCCATTCTCCTGCACAGTTGCCAAAATTACAAGTACCTGCATAAACGATCAATGAGCTATGCTGAATTGAGGTCTCATAGACTCGCTTTGCTATTCACACAGGAAACGCAAGTTGGACCTCAAATCCGCATAGTTGTACGATCTGACCTCCCACAGACTATCTTCACATCGCCTCCTTGACTGGGCCTCCCTCTCGGCAAAGAATATCACACAACACAATATACGTCCCCGCAAGCTTTCTCCAGTAATACAACCTATCTTGTTCTCCTCTACTTAGCAGGTGCCTTTCAACGCCTCCCAAGATCACCACGATGCGCCTGTTGAGGATTAGTAGTGATGGCGAGCTAAGCCTCACTGAGAATTTGATCGAAGACATCCCAAGCTACGCGATCCTTTCCCATACATGGGGCCCGGATGACGATGAGGTTAATCTCAACGATCTAAAAGATGGATCTGGAAAGAACAAAGCTGGGTATACTAAGATCCAGTTCTGCGGGGAACAGGCTAGAAAAGATGGTCTACAATATATCTGGGTGGACACATGCTGTATCAATAAAGCAAACTATTCAGAGCTCTCAGAAGCGATTAACTTAATGTTTCGCTGGTACCGCGATGCAGATAAGTGTTACGTCTACCTCTCCGATGTATCGGTTCACGGTAGAGAAGAAGCCTTCCGAAAAAGTAGATGGTTCAGGCGGGGCTGGACACTTCAAGAGCTTCTAGCACCGGCATCGGTCGAGTTCTTTTCGCGAGAAGGGAAGCGGCTAGGTGATAAGAATACACTCGAACAGCAAATTCACGAGATTACCGGTATTCCGGTTGCGGCCCTCCGCGGTACACCATTATCTCAATTTAGCGTGGACGAGCGTATGCGATGGGCCGCTAAACGGGACACCAAGAGGAAGGAGGATAACGCATATTGTCTACTC
This sequence comes from Exophiala calicioides, assembly GCA_001599795.1. Taxonomy (NCBI): domain Eukaryota; kingdom Fungi; phylum Ascomycota; class Eurotiomycetes; order Chaetothyriales; family Herpotrichiellaceae; genus Exophiala; species Exophiala calicioides. Next base: position 3,123,946 of record BCHZ01000004.1, read on the forward strand.
GGGATCTTCGATGTGTTTATGCCTTTACTCTATGGCGAAGGGGAAAATGCTCTCATTCGGTTTCGGGAAATGGTCAATCGAGTTCCGAGAAGTAAGTGCCCTATTCCTGTGCGACCAATGGCTCGTAAATAGTTAACCCCTGTTAGGTAATATACACTGGGTAGTGCCCCGCTCATCTAACACTCTATTCACTGGTAGAAAGGACATTCTTGATGATCTGGAAAGGAGTGTTCGCACCGTGCTTCAAGACGGCCCCGGCCCTAATGAATGTCGCATAGTCATTACGGGCCTGGGCGGACAGGGCAAGAGCGAGATCAGCTTGATGCTGGCGCAGCGTGTCCGATCATTGTAGGCCATCTCTCTTTATATTAGTTTATACTAACTCTCACCAGTCTCTGGGGTGTTTTCTGGGTCGACGTCAGCACGCCATCTTTGGCAGAGAAGGGATTTCTCGATATCGCTAACCGACTCCACAGCTCTACATTAACGTGGGAGGATGGTCGGCAGATGCTCACTGACGCCCCCGGACCGTGGATGCTAGTACTGGATTGTGCGGATGACCCCAATATCGATTACAAAGTGTACTTCCCGCCTGGCTCGTCTGGCGTAGTGGTATTAACGTCGCGGAATCCGGAATGTATGCAGTACGCTACCTCCGATTTTGTGGCTTTAGAAGGCCTCCCGACAGATGAGGCGACGGAACTCTTACTAAAATCAGCCGATATCTCTCGTGAACAACATCCTCTTCTGAAAGACGATGCTCGAAGGGTGGCTATCTTACTCCAGTCACATCCTCTCGCCTTAATCCAGGCCGGAGCGTATATACGACGGGGTCACTGCACTCTAGCAGCGTACCCCCGAGTATATGGGCGTCAACGGAAGCGACTACTCGGGTTCCGGCCGTCGCAAGCTCGGTCACGCTATCAGGATATATACGCGACGTTCGAAGAATCGATGAAGGCTTTACAAGCGCAACAGACAGAGTGCTCGCGTGATGCGCTCGAGCTACTGCCCCTGCTCGCCGTTTGCGGGCCGGATCAACTCCCGTTATTCGTGTTTGAAGCGGCATGGAACGGAGTGCAAAGAATACCGGCCGGCCAATCCACTGACCAGATTGATCTTCGACTGACCTCTTGGCATATGTCTCGCCTACCTTCCCTCATTCAAGCTAGTGAAGAGGTTTGGGATCCGTTTCGGCTCGTAGAAGCTGTCCATACGCTGAAAGCATTTACGCTAGTATCGACCAATATAACCAATGGGCATGTATGTGTATCGATGCATCGTTTGGTACATGCGTGGGTGCAGGACCGTCAAGACGAGCAGCAACAGCACGAGTCCTGGATCCGCATGGGATGTGTTATGGCAATGTTGCGTAGCGAGGGAAACATGTGGCGAGTGCACGGACGGGAACTACAACCACATCTTCAGGCGATCACGTCGTGGGAGATGGGGTGTGTATTCCAGTCCGAGCCTTGGGAAATGGTGGCTTGCATATTGATGGAATGTGGATGGCTGCTTCATGGTATGAGGGACGATACGACACTGTTCAAGCTGCTCAATCGGCTATGTTCCCATATGGGCTTTGACAAGACTAACTTAGATCCACGGTGGGTCAGTCTATATGAGCTTATTGGTCAGAACTTCTTGGACTGTGGCAAGGTCATAGATGCAGTGGAGCTGCTGAAAGTGGTGGTGCGAATTCGGGAGCAGACACTGGCGGAGGATCATCCTGATCGACTAACATCGCAGGAAACATTGGGGAGAGCGTATCAAGCGAACGGACAGATCGAGGAGGCTGTGTCACTGCTGCGGCACGTGGTCGAGATTCGGGAGCAGGCACTACCGAAGGACCGTCCTGATCAACTAGCCGGGAGTCCAATCGAGGATGATCATAGTGATGGTGATCTGTCGGAGATTTCTTCAGGGCCTCCCTCTTTGACCAGCGATTCAACGGATGCTTCAATACAGGATAAATACGGCGACGCTGTGGAGCATCTTGTTGAAATCTTCTGCACCGATGAGAATATTGGTCCAATCTACCGCGATGCCGCCGAAAGTTTTCAGACACGCAAATTCCAGCAGAAGCATGATCGATTATTGAAACTATATTTCGAGGAATTGAGACATGAAATCAAAAACTTTACTGAATTGGCAACTACACGTCTACTTCGCACCAAGCATTGCCGAAACGAAATCACTTCTCTTATCCTAAAATCCTTGGATCCTTTCGAAATAGGGAAGGGCCAACTCACATCAATTACTTTAGTGGGACGCAAAACAGAACGCAACTATAATTTGGATCGATTTCTACGAAGTGTCACCAGGGTGCCCAACTCCGACGAGAATCCAGAGAAGCAATATAATGGTGGCGATCTTCCCGAAGACGACGCCTCGGACAGCGATGGATCATCTACTGACTTTGAACAAGAACTTTCAAACGACAAAGAATCCCCCTTACAGGCAATTGACAATTTCCTAACCGGTGGCAAGGCCTTCACCCAGTTGAAGGTTAACCTTGCCAGCCTGCTGTGTCCCCCCCAGACTCTAGAGGATGCGTTGCGATCTGAGAGTGAATATGTTGTTAAGCAATGCATCCCTCGGATCTTAGACGGCCAGCCATGCAAGGACAAAGAGACAATTCTCGAGCTCCGCAAAGAGGGCCTATCAATTGCCAAGATCACAGAAATTTTGCTGGACAAAGCACTGGCTCCGGTAGCTAGCATCGTGGAAAAGAACCGAAAATCGGAACTAACGGAAAAGTCCACGACAGCTGATGTGGACATGCTGAAACATGAAGCTTCAATCAGCAACGAAGACACAGCGATCAGTGAGACAGCAATTATGAGACCACCAGGGTTAGCAGACCGGCCAAAGTACGGAGGATCACCAGCACACAGTGGGCCCCATCTTGTGACATGGACTTGCTCTTGCGGAACGCAACTTCACGACTACTATACCGAGATAGTTCCTGGAAGCCTGGAGCAGCTACAACAGCGTTTAAAGAGTGAGAACTCTCCAGCCTCGGCTCCATGGGAGATTCTTTGGAATGACTTGGTCGCCTGGGTTACCTCAAGACCGTCTGCCGCGCACGCTCAACCAAACGAACACGGCGGAACGGAATTTGAAAACCTATCAACCCAAGGAATTACCCAAAGTAACACTGGCATGTCGGCAGCCGCCAACACAAGTACTACTTCCAGTGCTCAGTTGCCCTCTACATCGACTAGCACTTCCATCGCCACCCAGCCGCATCAGCCAGAATCGACAGTATCATATATCCTTCTGTGTTTCCCTGAGGGATTGTGCGGCTTGAAACTGTACCAACAGCAAATCTTCCAAACAGCAGCGGCACAGGAAAATCTCCCAAACCGAGTCATGAACGACAAGCAACTCTTTCACCTTTTGAGAAAGAAGTATGCCTCGGAGAGGGGCAAGTTCGTCATGTCCCGATTCTGGCCCAAGACAGTCATCAGGGTATCACTGGCCCACTTTCTTGTTGACTTGTCCGAGTATGTGGACCTCAGACACTATGCATGCCAAGTAGGCGGAGCCGATTGTCGGTGCATTCCACCACCAGATATGATACGACCGGCGAATAATGCTCAATACCATTGCATCCCCAGAGAGCCACTGCAAAAACCACCTATTGGCCCGGGCTATCTGACCCATTACTTTCAGAATCCACACTGCATAAAAACTGAGGACCTTGTAGGCATACTAAATCAAGTCCCTAAGCGCCTTGGGCAATGCATCGCAACATCCGGGAGCGAGAGTGTCGAAGCATGGGGCATAGAGTTCGAAGAAGGTTGGGATCGAGGCCGGCTTCGAAACGGTGTTTTCGGCCTCCTTACAATCGGAAGTTTGATCTTCGCAATATTATGGTCGGTCATGAAGAAGGATATACAAAGTGCTTTCAGCGTTTCTGGGTTCATCGTCGGTACACTAGCAATGGTTAGTGGATACATTGCGTCCGCGGAACCGAGAATAGTCCATAGATGATGATGACATTTCGTTGCTACTGTTTGCCACTATGGTGTTTCATTAATTCATCAATCCCTGGGTTCGTAACCCGACGCATAATGCGACAAACTAGCAAGGTGGAATATTTGATATGTCACGTGATAGATGTCTTTGAGAAGTGATTCTCCTGCCACAATTTACAATGTTGTCCTCCATTAATAGCATAAGGTGAGGGGATCGTCACGAAAGATGACGATACAGGATTTTAGTGTCTGGTCAATACGCCGTTTCGCCGACTTCAATGATGATGTGCCAGCCCGATGATAACCGACCGCAGGTACTATGGTAAGCATACGGCGCCCACTCAAAAGGTAAAATAAAGTTGCATTGTGTCTGCAAAGGGGAGGCCGTTTCGGGAACCACTGTGCACTAATACCTAAACGTCTCCGTATCCATTCAGCCGGGGGGGCGACTTTGTCGTCTCTTCTCTCACCGAATAGCACACCTGACAACGGTGCTCGCATGCAAGTGCGGGTGCCGTCTCTTCTTCTTCGGCGTCTCTACCGCCGTGATCTTCAGCCAATTCAGCACCGTCTCGAGCGGGATCTGCTGTCCCCGCCCCGGGGGTGGCGGTCCCACTCCACTGCCACTCCCACTGCCTCCAACACTCACACTGCTCGCGTTGGTTGAAAAGGCAGTCCCGTTCGAGGCCCGATAACCGGCATTCGCAACGACACTGTTTCCTGCCCTCCCCCAGTCTGCCTCCGTATCTGCATTGGAGTGAGGAGTGAAAGTGTGTTTGCTCAACTCGATGATCGCAATGTACTGGCCACAGAGGAGGACCGAGTCGCCGACCCTCAACTCTTCATCGCGCTCGTCGTCGTCCAACTTCCTCAGCGGCGTGACGAAGTATCTGACCTCGTCACCCTCGAAATAGACTTCGATGGTGGTCTTGTCATTCGTCCACGCCATCGAACACACCACCCGGTGTTGCGCCTCGATGTACAGCACATTCTCCCCGTTAACGTACCATGCCTTGTAGTCGTTCCACGTCGCGATGGGCGTCTCGTCGCTGCCGATCGGATACAGCACTTTCGTGACAGGCTCGTCACCCAGCTGGGTCGAGAACTTTTCCATTTTTTCTTTGTTTTCCTCCGCCTGCCGGTAGAGACGCCACACGGCCGCTAACGACGTGCGGAGCCGTGACACCGTCTGTCGGATGTGTTCGTCCTGCCGCTTCTCTTCAAATGTCTGTTGCACCGTGGTCTCGATCGCCTCCATGGCCGCCCGCATCTTGCTCAGGTCCGCCGCCAGATGGCGCACCAACTCGCGCCGCGTGATTTTCCGGCCCTCGACCTTGTACGACACTGCAAGCATCTGTCCGTTCAGCGCGGCGACATGGTACGTCAGGCGGCCCGAGCCTCTGATCTCGGGTAGTAAGGTCGGCTCATGATTCTTACCGCTCTTGGTCAGTCGGCGGGACAAGGGCAGCCTGTCGCCAATGATATTGTTCAGCCGCGTCGACATAGTGTACTTGGGCCGCGCCGGGAGGATGCTCTTGACCAGAGTCAAGATACTGTTGATTTCCCAGATGGCTCGGTACAGAGGCTCGTTGATATGGACGTCTGTGATATCGAGATCGAAGCTGCGACCCTCGGGGACGGCTTCGATCACTGCAAACCGCCGGGGTGTCATGCGCGTAATGTTCTCAAGGTCCTCGATTGACACGATGTAGCGGCAACCGTTGGTGAAGATGGCCGTCACTTCATTGGAGCTATACTCGGCGTTGAGATTGATCGGAGGGATCTCGTTGATCGTGCGTGCGGAGCCCGCATATTGCAAGTTCCGGAACACACTCGAGTCGCTGAACCCTCCCGCCTCTGGCCACTTCACCACCCAAGAGCATTCTTCATTTCCGAGTTGCTCGAGTGTGCCGGGGAGGATATACTCCTGTTGGAGGAGGCGCTGGATGAACACGTTCCAGATTTCAGGTTGGTCGGCCAGGTGCGACGATGGATTGACAAGAGGGCCATCGAAGGCGGTGACGAGGGATTTGAGGAAAATCTTGGAGTTGATCGACATCAGTGGAAGGACTTTGAGGATGAGAAGCTCGATATGTTGACGCTCGGCTCGGATGCTGTACGTCACTTCGAGGAACACAGCAAGTTCTTGCAAATCGTCTGTCAGGGTGGTATGTGAGTAAAAGGATAAACAGGGTGACGGGAGGGTTGAGGGTTCCTACCATCGTTAAGCAAGGACAAAAGTAGAACTAGCATCTGAAGGAATCGTGGTCTGATAAGTTGCTGCTCCTGCTTGTTGTAAGAAGCCAGCGAGTTGAAATAGGCCGCACTCAACGATATGATGTTTTTGATTCCACTGCTTGTAGTCAAGGTTTGAAACATGGTTCCGTGGTCGACGCCGTAGCGAGTATTCTTCGAAGAGATGATATGACGTCTTGTCGACATGCGGAACAATATGGGGCTACGGATGCACAGCCTCCGTGCATCTTCAATCATCATGTCGAGTAGCTTGATCTATCATACGTCAGCAGCCGCTTGTGGTACTCGATGGAGAACTCACCGTTTCACCACAGGAAAGATTAGAGCCGCCACGATGAATGATTTGCCGATAATTGAGTATGACAGCCATAAGACTTGATTGATCAACCTCGATTAGCAGACCTTCCAGGTCCCACTTCTCTGACGACAGGAGGTTGACGACTTTGACGTTCTCGCTGTCAATGGTCACAATCCGGTCCCGTGGATGTCGAAAAACCATAGCCCTCTGTGAGGATGAATTGGGGTCCATGAATGGACCAGTGGCGTTCATTCGTTGACGAGCTGATGCCACCACCGATGGGGTATTGTCGGTAAAGATGATGGACATGGAGATGTCGACATCGAAGTTCTTGAGTAACGCCCCTGCGGTACTGACTCTCCAGGAGGCATCCTTCTGATCAGGCTCCAACTTGGACATTTGTATTTGTTCCATCTGGTTGACTTGGGGAGTATCCGCGCCGGCCAGAAATGTGATACCAATCTTGGGGCAAACAGCCTCGTCGATAACCTGGGCCAGACGGATGCCATCTTTGAAACTGGCGCGTAGGTTGCCTCTGTCTGCTTTCTCGACAGCCTTGAGAAGTAAGTCGTATCCTTCGAAGGGAGAGTAGTGGCCGGCAAGACGCTCCAGTAGGTCATCTTGCTGGTCCTGCGCCTGCCTGGCCGCGAACTGAGGTGATGGTAGGCCTGATGTATCGGTTCTTGTGACGCTTAGGCCTGGTGCATAGGGTAGGGCCAGAGAACTCTCTTCTTCGATTGAGTCACGGTCAATATCGTCCATCTTAAGTATGGGGAATGCTGATATGAGACAATAGATAGTGCGCCAATGCGTTAGAAAGAGGGGTATGACACGGTCGACGGAAGGGAAACATCAAGGCGTAGGGGCTCTCAAGTACTTATCAGAGCGGGAAAGTTAGCTCAAACCATGGAGCGGGGAACGTCGAGCCAGGAAGACATGAGCTGAGACTTGACTTGACAGGTTGAGGAAACATGGAAACGAGCATGACACCACCTAAAAAGAGGGGAACTTGAACACATACCTGTGCCAATCAAGCATGGCACGGTTTGGTGCGCGGCCACCCGTCCCTCGGCTTGGGAACTGGAACGCAGGGGCGTCAAACTGTGCGACCCATGCTGGAGGAGGCCATTGAGACGAGATATCACAGCATGTTTTCCGTTAGCAGGGATTTGTTGGCACAGTAGAAGCGGGCGGACATGAGTCGTGCATCCGGGGCGAAAGGGCTTCAGAGATGGGGCAAGGTGCATATATCAAGGCGAAGCAGTGCTGGTAAGTTGTGTGATAGTGCAGAGTTGCCCGACGCCTTGCTTTAGGGAGCTTGGGGGATCCCTAGCAAATACGCCCTGGGTCGGGACTCGGGCTCGGCTTTCCCAGGACGGCATCTGGGAACACTTCCATTCGCCAGGAGGTCTGTCCAGCAGACGGTACACTGCTAGATTGGTTCAATAACCGCCGATCGCCGTCTGCTGTAGGGGAGGGAAGTCTACCGCGGGGCTGAATTGTGGATTGAGGGTGGCTCTGGACGGCCTATTCATAGCAGAGCCTTATTCTTCAGCAAACGCCGTTTTAAACAGCATTCAGCCCGATGGGATTCGAGAGTATTTATGGGTCGGTGAACGCCTCCGGAAGCTTGTGGCGCAATTGTGGTGGTGTAAATGGTCCAGAATTGACGCCGCGTTGCTCAGCCATCAAGGGACGAGATCATTCGAGGTCAGGACAGATTCCACAGGCAGCCGTACCAAGATTGAAGGATGAGTGAGGAAGCCTGTAGAGATAGCTCTTGTTGTAGTAGTAGCTGTTGATGCGAAGAATGGGGAGGAGCGGAGTGGTTCGACGTGGTGAGGCTGCGGCGCCTGAAGCCTTTGTAATCTGCCGTAATAAACGCCAAGAGTGCGTCTAGAATTTTATGATCCGCCACCCCAGAGCGCAGCTTGATCTCGAACGCTTCAGAATCCACCGTTGCAGCTATTGAGGTCTGTTCCTGCGCACTCGATCCTCTGTAGTGCTTTCCCCCGGGTTCCGCAAGAAGCAAACTGTTCAAGATGACGCTTTTAGAAAGCGCGAAAGAGGCCGTGGGCCTAGGAGCCAATGGTAACACCCCCCGGTTCTCGCATGCCGGACGTGGATGAAAGAAGCTGACCAGTGGCCTTGCAATGCAGCTCCTGCCTCTCGAGAAGCCATGGCCGAAGCCAAACTCCCCCTTGCATACCGAGACAGCTGTGCCAATCTTCTGATCCCTCTCAACAAATGTCGGCACGACGAATTCTACATGACGTGGAAGTGCGAGGTGAGCAAGCGGCGGCAACGCTGGGCCATTTCGGGTTCTGAGCGAGATGTGCTGACTGGATCTGGGTTGATGCGGCGAACAGGACGAACGACACAGTTATGAAAAGTGCCAATACGAGGAGTTTAAGAAGCGAGTTGCGAAGATGGATGAGATCCGGGCGGCCAAGGCAGCGGCCAGTCAGTAGGAGCCGGGAAAATCACACGGTGCAGCACAAGATTATGGAGCATGGCTCACGACAGCCTCTCTGATTGTATATATGGCGATGGGATTCTCCCGGGTGCATTGAACGGCGTCTAAGGGAGAAGGAAGACTGGCTATGAGAACGAGGCCGCGGTGTGCGAAGACCTGGCTTCTAAAGTCGCTCTTGCTGTGACTAGATCGTCAAGAACGAGGACAAGAGTCTGGAACAAGTGAAATAACACAAGAAAAGAGAATATTAAACCACAGTCTTCATCCTCGTGCTCTGAGAGCCTAAGAGTCTGAGAGACTGATGCACTCGGTCACATGTGATCACGTGACCGGATCGATGCAGCAAACCACTCATTCTCCTCGAATTACAAGTCAACACCGAGTGACCACACCAGCGACACTTCGAATACGCGCTCTCTCCTCTCCCCCTGCTCATCTCGTGTTCACCCCCACGCAGTTTGGATTCGTGAATGATGTGATACCTGCATGTCCAACCACAAACGGCAGGAGTTCAACGGCGCCCCGTCACAGCCAGATCCTGCACCGGATTTCTCTTGGACGTCTCTTGGACGCCCACTCAGATACAGGTGCGGATTCTGTCCTCCTTCTGGCCCCTTTGCCTCGTTTGGAAGGCTGGCAAGAGATAGAGATGTCCCACTTTCGCAAACCCGCGGTGCTCCACCGAGGGGGAGACCAGAATGATGACTAATTCAGACGTGGCCATCCCGACTCTCTTGTCTCGTCTGTTTCTTCTCGTCTTCCCCTCCCCTCTTTTGCCTGCCATTTGACTCGTTTTAGATCCTTGCATGACCAACGACGCACCGATTGGACCTGAGGACACCGATTCCGCGTTCCAGACCAGGATCCAGAGAGTTTGCAGCCCGCGGCTTCGCCCGTCCGAGATCCGCCGTCGGAAAAATCAAAAACCCGCCACCGGCCAACTCATATTTTCTTTCTGTATTCAACGTCCGAACGTCAGAACGTCAGAACAGAAGCCAGCCTTAGTCCTGGTGGCAAGATCATTGTCTCTTGATTGGCAGTCGTCCCCTTCAAGTATGGCCTTGTCTGCGCCGTAGAAGGGTCTGCCATTCAAGCCGACATATCCTCCTGGAGACATTCCCCCACTCGAGACTCGTCTTGCTCGGTTGGCTTCACCACTCGATTGATATATTCAGCCAACACCTCTTTCCACCATGGGTCTCTTGTATGCTCCGGAACCCACCTTGCCGTTTGTCCGTTCCCTAACCCTTTCCACAGAGCGCTGGGAACAGCCTTGGAATGGCCCGAGGCGCAGAAGGCAGCCAATCAGGTCCGAGAGTGGGGCATTGAGGTGAGAGAGAAGATCAAGCCGTGATCTTCCACACTGTTGCGCACATCCATCGACTTATATCTCTTACAGCAACTACTGGCGATATGGCGCAAGGCCAAGGGTAAAGAACGCGATGCCCTGCTTTGGGGAGACGAGGTATTACCCCTCCCCCTCCATCTGACTCTCGTCCGTAGTCTGTCCGTATTACTAAACAGGGCTAGGTCGAATACCTGGTCGTCGCAATCGACGATGAGCAGCAGAAGGTCCGCCTTTCATTATGTCAGGCGGATGTCCTGAAAGCCCTGGCCCGTGATGCAGAGCTCTCGAAAGAAGGGACTGACGTTCAAGGGTGTGTAGAAGGAATAATCCATCGCAAGGTTGATATGCCGGATCATGACTTACCCTTGTGCAGCAATCAACGTGGCACCCTCCCCACATTTCACCCCGAGTTTGGACGATTCATGCTCGAAGCCACCCCCGGAAAACCGTGGGGGATCGACTTCAAAGACCTTCTTGATGTCGAATCCGACATGAAGATGCGACGGGTCATCGCCAAAGACCACATGCAGCCTAACGAATACCCAATCACGCTGACGACCTTCCCACGCCTGGGGACCCGAGACGACTACATCACCCCGTACTACCCGCCATCCGGTCCGGCGCTGCGATCGCAGTTCGTCCCCGACGAGATCGCCAACCCGCACATCCGTTTCCCGACGCTGGCGGCGAACATCCGCTCCCGGCGAGGGCGAAAAGTGGAGATCAACGTGCCCATCTTCAAGGACCGGAACACGCCATCGCCGTTCAAGGACCCGACCGTGGACTATGACCTGCACACGTGGCCCGAGGACGACGACGTGCGCAACGGGGCGGCCAAGGACGACCACGTCTACATGGATGCCATGGCGTTCGGCATGGGCAGCTGTTGCCTCCAAATCACGTTCCAGGCCAAGAACATCCGCGAGGGCCGCACGCTCTGCGACCAATTGTCGCCGCTGGGACCAATCATGCTCGCGCTGACTGCGGCGACGCCGATTTACAAGGGGTTCCTAGTCGACACGGACGTGCGGTGGAATCAGATCTCCCGGGCAGTTGATGACCGGACGGCAGAGGAACTGGGCGAGGCGCCGCTGAAGCACTCGCGCTGGCGGATACCCAAGTCGCGGTACGCCAGCAACTCAACATACATCGCGCAGGACGACCCGCGGCTGCGGCCAGAATACATGGACCCGAACCTGGTGGTGAACCCGGAGATGAAGCAAAAGCTTCTGGATGGGGGCATGGACGAGCTCCTAGCGACGCACTTTGCGCACCTGTTCATCCGCGACCCGATTGTCATCTTCGCCGAGGACTTGGAGACACTAGACCGCGACGGCTCCAACCACTTTGAGAACATCCAGAGCACCAACTGGCAGCACATGCGCTTCAAGCCGCCGCCACCCGACGCCGACATTGGCTGGCGCGTCGAGTTCCGCAGCATGGAGATCCAGATGACCGACTTTGAGAACGCGGCCTTCACCATCTTCATGGTCCTAGTCACCCGCGTCATCCTGAGCTTCGACCTCAACCTGTACATTCCCATCCCCCGCACGACCGAGAACATGGAGACGGCCCACAACCGTGACGCCGTCATGCGCGACAAATTCTGGTTCCGCAAAGACCCCTTCCCACCGCGGCGACCTGCGCACCTGAACGGTGACGGCCCGGGGGCTAGCCGGCCCACGACCCCGGGTGCGATCGCTCAACCCTTGTTCGGCCCCGTCGAGGACGAATACTGCCAGATGACTATTGACGAGATCATCAATGGCACCAACCCCAGTCAGAATCAAGGCACCACCGGAGCTGCAGACTTCCCAGGCCTGATCCCGCTCGTCGAATCCTATCTCGACAGCGTCAACATCGATGTGACCACGCGATGTGAACTGGCCCGCTACCTGGACCTGGTGCGCCAACGCGCCAACGGCACCCTGTGGACTGGCGCCAAGTGGATGCGGGAGTTTGTGCGCTCGCACCCGCAGTACCAGGGTGACAGCGCGGTAAGTGAGAAGATCGTCTATGATCTCTTCAAGGCTGTTGAACAGGTCGACAAGTTTGAGGGCAGAGGTAACTGTGCGAGGGGGAAGGTTGGGTGGGAGATGTTCAGTGCCAAGGAGAGGGTCAAGGGGTTGGACGATTGATGACTGATTGACGCACGAGTGAGAGAGAGTGTGTGTGTGAGAGTGAGAAAGCGAGATGCGGCTAGGGCATTGGCACTGGGACTGTTATTGGGATGATGATTATTGATTGACGACGAGAAGAGAGACCCGAGGACCGAAGTCAGGGCAAGAAAGCGCCCTCCAGCAAGAGATGAAGCTGTAGCCTTCGGTGCACCGATAGAGACGAGACCCTCGGCAACCAAGTACCGAGTACATACGACCGAGTAGATTCAGCCCGCTTTGACATGGTCTTCTGCTTGAACACCATACATGTTTTCCGCCAACATGTTACGATTATACAAGTCTAATTCTTGCAAAAATATCGGCACACAGATAAGGCTACCGTGGGTCGTGGAAAGAGAGCCAAGTTCATCCAGGGTCAGTCTGATAAATTATTACACTTGAGTAGTATCTGACAGCACATCAATTATCTAATTTACTACATGCATGATTCATTATCCGACTACAGGAGCAACCCAACCATCTTGCTTGACAACAGCTGGGATCACATATATATACTGAGTAGTAATATAGTTAATATATCCTCTAGACACACATGATATATATATACTTGGTCTCTCATCAAAAAGCACCCTCGACCCTCAGCCCTCGACCTCACTCACTACGCCAGCCCGAACCAAAAGCCCCTATCATTCCCTTCACCTCTTATCATCAAGTACGACTTTATCTCCGTCGTCTTCAATGACCTGAGCTATCCTATCCGCCCTCTCCTCGTCGTAAGTCTCGTCGTCGGTGTAGACGACGCTGAACGCGCGGTCGGCCTGGTCGCCTTTCTCGCACCAAACAGAACTGGTCGCCGGCACGGGCTTGAGCCAGCAGATAAAATAGTAGACGGACATGGCGACGAGCAGGCCGGCGAAGAAATTGAACCGGTAGATGTAGACTGCGCCCTTGGGCATCTGGATGCGTCCACGCCGCAAACGTCAGTGTGGGGGTCTCATTCGTTGGAATAGAGGGTAGATAGTAAGGGGGATGATGTCCAGCCGTAGGTGAAAGGCTGATATGAAATAGTAAAAAGACACGTGGCAGAAAAAAGATCGAAATAGGAAACAGCCAAAAGAAAACGTACCGGTCCATCCGTCCCAATGGCATCGACAAAGCCGACAATGTTGATCAGAATGCCACAAATATACGCGACGTACCCCCGCCACGACCAGCCCATCCAGTAGTAATACGGCGACGACTTTTGCGCCGAGTACAGGTCCCTCAGCGAGTAGTAGCCCTTGCGGACAAAGTAGTAGTCGCACAGGATGACGCCGGCGATCGAGGACAGGAAGACCGAGTATGCCGAGAGGTAGGTGGTGAAGTTGTTGGACGAGCTCAGCAGGTTCCACGGACACATGCACAGGCCGATCAGGGCACAGATGTAGCCGCCGCGGCGGATGTTGAGATAGCGGGGGAGAAGGGCCGTCATGTCGGTTCCTGTAGTTATATTGTAATCACGTTAGTTTTATTTCTCTCCTCTTTCTCTTGGAGTTCGATTCGTTTCCACCCGCGGACATGGAATAAATGGCATCAATGAATCTGGGTTGGGGATTGTCGGAACAAAACATACCGGCTGAGACGCTGTTGGCGGCAATATTGGTGCCGAGCTGGGCGAGCACAAACGCCGCCGCGATGACGAAGACACCGAATCTCTCGGCGCTGGTCGCGTCGTCCAGGAGGAACTGCGACAGGAGGTCCAGCGGGTTCCAGATCGCCGTACCATAAATGACCTTGGACGACGACGACACGATGATGCCGATGAAGGACGTCACGGCGAAGCCAATCGGGATCGTGAACAGCTGGGACCACAGTGCCGCTTTGGCGGTGTTGGCGAAACGGGTGAAATCCCTGTCCGCGGGGTTAGTAGACCAACAGGTAGAATGTCGTCGTTTTGGGTGTTTCCAACTCACGCGTCGTTGACGATCAGAGTGGCAAAGTTGGCGATCGAACTCATGATCCCAGCGATCCATCCCCAGGCGAGGGCGGAACCCGACGCGGTGGCAGGTTGGCGGATAACTGAAAAGAAAGGTCAGAACGACGGATTAGGGTACGAATGGATACTTGGTAAATAATTACTGGGTCCAATCCCTGTGAGGTTTATTGAGTTAGCTTATAACTTGAAGTTATCATATACCAAGAAAGGAACGAAAGGAAAAGACCCACCATGAGCACGGCCGATGGCCCAACCAAAAAAGGCAATGCCGGCGCAAGGCACAAAGTAGGCCTTGACGGTGAACAGATGTCGAATTTTGTGCACGGGGAACCAGATGGCCGGGAGCGAGCCGAGCCAGAAGAGGAAGAATCCGACAAAGTCGCGCGTGTTGGTCCCGGAGCCGGGGATGCCGTTGTGGAGTGTGTAGAATGAAGGCCACTGGGGTAATAAGTGAGTTGGGGGGGGGAGGAACGGAGGGAGGGAGAGAAGTAAGGAGGGAGAGAGAGAAGTAAGGAGGGAGGGGAGAGAGATAGAGCGAAAAGAAAGAGGACAAGCGATACTCACGATAGCTCTAATCATAAGAGTGACACACTCACCACCAATCCAAGCCTGGACGCCATACCAAACACAAGCCATTGCTGTATAACAAAAAGCGTCAGACCCAAGAGTGAAGAGTGAAGAGAGATAGGAGATCAATCAAGTCGATATCAAATATTATTTAGTGTACAGAGAAACGCACCAGCACGGTTGAAAACAGGCCACAACGAGCCCCAAATCCCAAACGAGGCACGCGACATGACGGGAAACGAGATGTGGTAGGTGGCGCCGATGCGGCCGGTCAAACAGACGAAGCAGGCCGAGATGAAGTAGCCGATCCACACGCACAGCCATGCGTGCCACCAGGCCAGACCGCTGCCGGTGATCATGGAAGATGCGATCATCCAGGTGTTGATGTTGAAGGAGTCGGCGATCCAGAAACCTGACTTTTGTTAGTTATGGGGCTGGAGGGGGGGGGGAGGAATGACATAGAACGAGAAGGATGAAAGAAAGACATAGGATTAAGGAGGGACGAAAGAAAGGCATAGGACAGGAAGGGACGAAAGAAAGGCATAGGATAAGAACGACGAAAAAAGAAGCCAAGGGAAGGAATCTCACCAACAAAGTTCCACGGACCCCATTGTCGCCGTTCAGGTTCGACGGATTTCAGATCGTGGTTCGTGAGCATCAGCTGGGCGTTGGAAAGCCCCGGCTCGGACTCGGTCTGCAGTTTGTCCAGCAGGCGAGTGGCCTTTGAAGCTCTGAATCTGGACATGGCGAGGGGCTGGTGGTTATGGTATGGGACGGCAACAAGAGGGAATAGCTAGAGCGGGACTGCAACAGGAGAGAATAGCCGGAGCAGGACTGCAGCAAGAGAGAATAGCCGGAGCAGGACGAGGCCAGTCGGTCAGTCAGTTTAATTCTCGGACCGTTGGATGTCGCGTGGAGGACGGAGAGGAAGACGTTAGATGTAAACGACCGAGAGTATAAATGGAGATAGATAGACGACTGAAGAGGGAAGCAGGTATAGAGAAAACGGTCCACAATTCTCCCAAGTCAAATCCCGATAGTAGGACGGAGGAAGGACAAGGTACAGGATCTAGTGATAGTAGTAGTTGTACGTCTGCGGCATCGGAACGGATCGACAGGGAAATATAAACAAAAAAACTACCGTTGCCAGAAGAAAAAGATCCCAGCAGACCACATCGGTGGGGATGGGATGGGATGGGACGAGTAGAGTAGAGCCCAAGCTGTCACAACGGGTCCCCTTAAGACCGAGCGGGAACAAAACCGTTCTTATCAGCGAGGGTAGTATGCTAAGGCAAAAAAAGCACATTCTTTCAGGGCTTGGGTAGTAGGGAGGGTAGCACTACTATGCGCCCAGTGGGTAGTTTACGTGGTAGCATCGAGCTGGTTACTCAAGAACAAGCATTGCGGAGCGGTGGTCCAGCCGCTGCGAAAAAAGGTTGGAAGAGGGGGGGGGGGATAAGATGCAAGACGGACATCAAAGGTGTCCAACCGGGGGGGCCCTGACCGGTTCAAGGGGGTTGGCTGAGCCAGTGGACGTTGCGTGTCGGGCGTGGTGTGCAGGGAACAAGACTTCAAGGGAAAAGACAAGACGCAAGGTTGAGGCGACTGTAGTCGGCTTCTTCTCCACATTCTAGGCCTAGAAAACAAAATGCCATGAAAGTGACGTCCTTGCAAGTCGATCGACACATTCCGCCGCCCCCATGGACCACTCACTGGTTGACCAGTGGGGTGTCTGCCCCGGTCGATCATCAGTTATTCACACAGGAACGCCAATCCCCGGAAAAGTATCATGCCAAAGAGGGGAGATTGAGTTCATAATGTATTTTCATTCATGGCCAAAACTGGTCGACGACAAGATGACTTACTGCCGCCATGTTGTTGTCGGTGACTATGGACCAAAGTGACATGTGCAGTAACATGTGCAGGGATTGCATTTTCTGGCGCCGCTCAGAAAACTAGAGGGAGGTGCTCCATTGAATAACGTTGGGAGAAGGAACAAACAAAGATTGCAGTTCAGATAACGACAACAATGGTGAGGGTGAGGGTGAGGAAGAGTGTGGTGTGGTGTTTGGCCGGTAGAGCGCAGTTGTGTGGAGGTGACTCGATGAAATCGAGTAATCGAGTAATACTGAACCAGCCACACGCCCCCATCGACGCCAAGACTCGTCTTATCATGGCGAAGACAGCCTAGTTGAGGCTCGGTTAGAGCAAGGGCTAGAGGTGAGAGCTGGAGTGAGCTGGGACTTGGCTGTGGAGAATCGAGATGCAGTCGGGATAGGATGCGTGCACCGCTAGCCTTGCAGGCCAAATATCGTTGGCTGCTATGGCGTTGAATAGGAGTCTGCCAGGGGTGCTCGGAACATCTTGTCCTTTCAGGCATGGGTCTTTGACCTAATTTACGTGCCTGAGCCGACAGCCGGAGTGCGCGCCGTGGGACTACGCAAGCCGGTGTCGGTGTATTGACCACAGACCAGAGTACGACCGAGGAAAAGCCAGATAGCTGGGATCATCTGTGTGATGTGCAGCACGGTTTCATTGGCAGAACATGCGCATGAGCTTCTTGAGGATCCGAGGCAGGAATTTCTTGACCAACTTCTCGACCTCGTCGTTCTGTCCTTGGTTTTGGTTTTGGTGCTGGTTCTGTCCTTGATATTGGTGTTGCTGCTGCTGCTGCTGTTGGGGATGAGGCTGTGCATATCCCTGCTGTTGTTGCCCGCCCGAATACTGTTGCTGGTAGCCCGACTGCGGCTGTTGGTATCCACCCCAGTTGTTGACTTGTTGCATGTCGACCTTGCCACCGGTCAGGTCGATGTACATGCGACCCTCGTTCGGCTCCGTGTGGTATTGTAGTCCCAGCTCTTGGCAGACCTGTTCGACGCGGGGTTTGATCTTCTGCACGTGGCCCGGGCTGTGGTTTCCTCTGCCTACGATGACATGGAGATGTTTCTGCCCGTGCGACTGGGCGTATCGGATCCTCTCCTCAAGTATGTCCTCGGCTTCCTCGACGAACTGGCCGTGCAGGTCGATGGTGTCGGCAGCTACCCGGCCCTCGGCGTTGTTTTCGCGGAAGATGAACTCGGACGCCTGCTTGTTGTACTGTTCCATCTTGGCTCCGTGGTCTTTGCCCTGTTGCGACAGTGTGTGCGCCGCCGCTCCATCGCCGTTGCCGTATGCTTGTTGCGACTTGGCCAGGCACGAAGACCGCTGGGCGGCTTCTTGTCGGGCAAGGTCCCGTAGGCGGTCGTATTCCTTCTCGGCTTCCTGCGATTGACTGTGGTTGAACGCTAGAAGGGATCGGTCAGCTGGCGATTCTGCCCAGACTCAAGGCGGAGACACTGACGTCTTGCTCCTACGCGCGTTGCGTATTTAGTCGACATCTCATATGACATGGTCGCTGTCGCTGTCGCTATCGCAGCTGCGGATGTGGATGCGGTGAGAGCGACAGGAATGGCGCGCGAGGACGCAAAAGGCACAAGATCGAGATGTTGAGGAGGTCAACCGACGATCTTGGAGTATGAAAGATTGAATAGGCGTATGTACCTTCAAAACTCCGTTCAATGCATGGGGTGCAGCTCGGAATTCGATCAGACTAGGATGGGAGATTGCATTGTTGGGCGCGATCGGCGAATCTGATCTCGCTCGCTTGGAAGTCGGCTAGGCCAGTACGAGGTACGCGGTACGAGGTACGAATGAGGCTGGGATGTGTGGCACGTGACTCGACCTCTGGCATTATGTAATCCCAACGAAGATAGAGGTTGCATCAGGTTGGCATGTTGCAATGGCCCCAGAGAAGAGGACGTCGGCAAGAGAGTTTCTCAATGAACGACCCATGGTCGCGATCAGATTCATCACTTGTTTCTGCTCCATATCGACAGTCAGGCTCTGTCCCGGAGAAGACTTCTCTCCCGGCTCAGCGAGAAAAATAAAATAGACAAATCCTCGTCCGATAAACCCCCAAAGAACCACGTATCTTGGTGTGAGAGAAGCCCATCAACCATAAGGGAGGGAGTGATTGAAGAAAACCGAGAAGAGTGTCTCGCTATCATCGTCCAGGTAGATTCCTAAGCTACATCAAGAAGACATCTCTCGCAGCAACCGGCCAGCTCTCGGAGAGCCCAGCCCATCCGCGGTGTGACGCCCCAGACCCAGGTGTCGTCATAAAAGCTGGCCCAGTACCGGGCCAACTTGGAGGCCAAAGAGTCGACGTGGTCAAGCGAATCGTCTTCCACCTCGGCCAGCAGACTACGGACCGACTCGATAGTCTGCGTCTCCAGCTCCGTTTGGAGGTGGCCGTTCCCTTGGGCCTTTTCGACTTCGAGCGCGTGGACCCATTTCGTGACCAGTAAGGCTAGAATGCCAATGTCAGTTTCATGTTAACCAAGTAGGTGGGGTGTAAGGGGAGGAAACATAATAAAATAATCAAACCTACCAGCGTCCCAACCGGCGAGCGCATGTCCAACCGACCAGGTCAGCGCGGCCGTTTTGCGAAGGAGATGAGGCCCGGCCTTGTAGGGGATAACCATGCCCTCAAATGCCCTCCCGACCGCTCGGGTGATGAGGTCACCTCGAGCTTGCGGCATCGTGATGAAATCGTGGATCGAGCTTCGCAAGTCTTCGCACGTCTCTCTCAGCAGGATCATCGAGTCCGCTGCGCCCACCCCCGTGAAGGCGCGGCAGTAGCTGACCCGCAATAACGCCAGACAGTTGAAGAGTAGAGGCCCATCCGCCTCGGTCCACGCATAATCCACGTCCGATCGGGTCTGAGTGATGAGCGCCCGGCATCGGGATAATGCCGTCTCAGTCTGCGCCAGAATCTGTGATCTCTGGTTCTCCTGAGACGACGACGACGCCCCCTGACCGGAAAACTGGCCGAAGAAATACGACCCTTGGGTGAAGTGCCAGACCTGGATCGAAACCGCGTTGATGACCGCGCTGATGGTGAAGGGGGACCACGACCAGCACTCTTCGGGCACCGTTTTGGACGCCGTCCCGTACATGATGCTTGACACTGCGTCTCGGAGCGTCAGTGGCGAGCTCTTCCCGAGCCAGGTCGCCAGGTCTTGCCATTTCTCCGCCGTGGGGGCATCCCACAGGCTCTGATCACATGGCAACTCGATGTATCCGTCTGAAACAACCGAATATCCAGGAGGAACTCCATACGTCATGGTCACCAGGTTGCCGAACTTGATCTCGCAGTACAATAACCTGCAGGGTCAACATTAGCAAGACTGAACAGACAACGGCAACAAAATGTCGCCTATGTTGCATGACCAAACTAACCTCTTGACACTTTCCCTCTGGATCCAATCTTTCCAGGTCAAGGACTCCAGCCCACCTTTCCGTGGCTTCACGGTGGGAGCTAAATGACGGAAATCCTAACATCATCCATATTAGCCGAGTCATGGCCAACCGATGACACGCACAGACACTCACAATCAGGAAATCACCTAGATAGCCAATCGATTTGGAGATGACCTCAGGATCTCCGCTGAAGCAGCCGAACATGGTCAGCATCAGACGAGTCTGACTTATCCACAGACATTCCTGATTTGACTTGGTTTCCTCGGGCGCCGGACGGACCCAGTCCTCCAGCAATCGAGACTTCTTTCCAATACCAGCGCCATGTTTGATGCGAGAGAAAAGGGCCTGATCGGCCCTCAGATACAGCGACGCCGCGATCCTTCTCTCCAGGCGATAGAGAGCCCCGATAGAACACATGGCCAGGACAAGTGGTGATGGACTGGTTTCTAGGTTCAAGGTATGGAGGTGGAACATGGGCATATGGACGTGGAAGGCGTCGACGTACGTCTGGAGACATTTCTGGAGTGCGATTGTACTCGGCAGTCGGAATGCCGCCATTTGTTCGGGGGAGAGGCGGTCGGAGAGATCCTTCAGCACGTTGCTCCGAGCGGTCTCCGTGAAGGTCAACGTCGGCTGTGTGGCGGAAGCGGGTTCATGCAGTTTAGGCATCGAGGATCTCTCAAGGTCGACGAACGGCACGAGGGGGTCTTGTATCTGACCACCAAGATTTAGAACCGACTGGCGCGAGGCGTCGCTCTTTAACGACATTGGAGGCGGCCTCTCAGCGGGCTGAGGCTGAGTCGATGCCCCAACATAGGCCGAGTGAAAGCCGTAATCTTGGGTTGACGTCTGACTGGACACGGAGAAATTTTCCAGGGGAGAGAAGCCATCCAGATTCCCACCCCCGATTGGAGGGAGGGAGAAAGGCTCAACTTGCTTGGGATCCAGGCCCAGAAAGGGGTCGAAGAAATCGAGAAACTCTAGGTCGCCATCGAGGTCGGGTAGAGGCACCGAGCTTGGGAACGTTCGGATCTTGTCGACGTGAGGAATGACCCCATGCAGGTTGGCAAGGTCGAGGTCCATCACCATGGGTGTTTCGTTACTGAGGGATGACGGCTTTCCAGGGAGTGAGGCACTACTCTCCATTATTGTTTCAGTGAAATTGTGAATGTTCAGGCTGCCTTGTGACGAAGCCTGATCCCCGAGTTGTGAATGCAAGTCATGCTTCGCGACCTCGATTGACTTGCCGAACGAATCGCAGAGAGCCGATGAAGGCGTCGCCGAGGGCGTGGGGACTTGGTCTAGAGGCAGCGAGCTTTCGTCTGCCTGGATGAGGTGCAGCCCATCGTCATTTTCATCTCCTTCGGGAACCCCTCGAGCGGACGGGCTGTCGTCAGCTGAAATTTCATGTCAACGTTTGCCATGCACAAGACCAAAAAGTGAGGAAGAACCAACGGGAAGCCGGTCCAGGAGACCGGAAGTTCTTGGACACTAGCGCTTGCTCAATTGCCTTTGCTAATTCTTCTGCAGTGTGTAGCGTGCGCTCATGGCGGACGAGCAGGTCTCTGTTGCGAACCAAATGTTTCAGTTCATGGTCAGAGCTCGAAGGGACGGCGGTAGATATACTTGCGACTGTATCTCTTCCGACACACCCGGCACGCAAACGGTTTTTCCTGAGTGTCTGCGAAGACGGTGAGTCAAATGGACTCGACGAAGGAAAGATAGCAAGAGCGCGAGGTGACTTACGGGCGCGTTTGTGGCGAATGCAATGCTCGCTTCGTTTGAATGCTCTGGAACAGACACTACACACATGGGATCTTTTCGTCTTGGCCGACTTGTCCTTCAAAGCATCTGACTTGGGGAACACCAGCGTCTGCATCCCGGCGAGTACGGGAGCCATGGTTGAAAGGAATCGTCGGTGTAAACTCAACCGGGTCAAGGATAGTGTCAGAGAAAGGTCGTTAATTCATTCATTCATTCATTGACGACTAATTGACTGAGGAGATCGAAGAGACTGGCTCTCGAGCAAGTAGGTGGTCAGGTGTTCGAGGTCCAAGAGATACGGCACATGGCCAGCTTTCGATATGCGGGAGATGCTTCTTAGGTCGACTGTTTGCCTAACCGACGCCACCTTGGGGGGCAAATTGCGGAGTGAAAAGTCGGGGAAAGCCCCACGCTCGACTTTCGAGACTGCTCAGTGCTCAAAGGTTGGCGCACAAGGCTTGGGGATGAACCCACTTGGGAGTCAAGTAGTAAGCACCGACGAGGCTAGGGAAGGGGAATCGCGCTTTCGGTGCGGGGAAGCTGTCGGTGTCGATGACAAAACTGCGTCCTCCTCCAGCCATTGGCCGAAGAGCAAATTGATGAACCGTGGGTTGTGGTGACGGTGTTTGTCAAGGGCTATAGGTATAAATGATCGGCTTCCATTTGAATTCTGGTGGCCTGGTGACTCTATTCCAGACACCTCTACTCCTCATTTCCTAACACAATTCGAACGACGATGTTGACGGCAAATGTTGAAGAAATGTGCTACTTCTTAGATAATCAGGTGCCCTTTGGCCGTCGTTTGGTTTGTGCTCCGTGGCTCGACATGGAATATCTGGGAAACGGTACCGTTTGAACTTCTTCGTGCAGGACCACTGGCCCAAGACCGGAATTTCCGACACGGAGCGGGGAGCAAGGTGGCCACATATCCTCTGGGGCTTCTTGGTTTGGAAAACTCTTGCACGAATCCTGTGATAGAGTCTGGGATGAGTGCTCGGACTTGCCCAACACACCCAGGCAGCACCTGTGGTGTGTTTCCTCTCTCTAGGGTATCAAGGATCTGTCCAGCCTGCGTAATCGCTGTGGGACTCTCCTGCCATCAACCCATGTCCAGGCAGCTGTCGAACTGGGCCGTCATTTCACGTTCAGTCCGTCTGGAAACACTCCTGGCATGGATAGATCGTAGTTAAGCTGAATCTAAGGGGTTTCTAAGGCCCCGTTCCAACACCATGGCGGGCAAGATAGGGAGAAGGCTGACAGTCCGTTTGTGTTAGGAACAGCTGTGGAACCGTCATATCTCGATGCTCCCTGCCACCTGGCTGCTAGTAGACTGTTGGCCGGGCGAATAAACGATAGCCTTTCAAGCTACGTTCCACCGGGAGTGTTCCAAGGCCACCTTCAAATCCACAATGGCCTCGTCATCGGCGAGGCCACTGCTACCTGTCGAGTTGTCTAGGCCGAAGGAGGAAACAGAGGGCTACCCCACATGGGGGGATGCTCGCAAGGCTGATGTGGGGTGCACCAATGCTTTCCTGACTCGGACAATGTTTGCCAATGCTGAGGTCTAGAAGCCCTGTAACGCCTTTTGGACGCCGTCAGCTTTCTCCTGTTTGAGCTAGGAAAGTCCCAAGAAGATCCCCAGGCTTCTATTCTAGCCCGTGCTTTGACACCTACTCCCATACGGGCGGGAGGACGATCATGAAGATCCCGATAGAAACCTAGTTAGTAGATTCATATGCACCGCTGGCGGGCCCTCGATCTGTCGTCGGAATGTCAGAGAGAGCCCAGGTGTGAATTAGTTCTTCAACAAGACCATATGAAAGCCGTCACAGGCGGGCGATGCACGGATTTGACGCTACTGTCGTCTGCATGTATATTTGAAGCAATGGTGGTTGTAGATACTGGCCAAGAGGTACAGGATGCTCTCCCAAGTCCCGAGTCCCGATGTCACCTCGAGGTTGTTACTGCCGTACTCGCAACCACGATGTCCGGAAGCTGGCAGGACCAAGTCGCGTCAACGAAGCTGACAACGCACCGCGCAGTGGCCATGATGGGTTTAGCCGAGGACTCATTTTAGTCAAAAGTGTGATGGGCGATCAGAAGGCCGTTGCCTGGCATCCAATTGCCTCGTTGTGGCCTGTGATGTCTCGTTTGGCGGCAGACTATGAGGCGTGTCACCGCCAGGCACACAACCGCTTGTATCTTCAGAGTCAGGAGCTGTCAATGTTGCGTACATGGAGCCAAGCGAGTGATGACGACAACTGGTCGAGAGTGACATCTTGAGCGTCCTGTTCCGTCTTAGAACGGCTAAGCGCTCCCCTTCTGGTTAAAGGATCGCATTGTCAAATGTCAAATGTCAAATGTCAAATGTGCCATTGGAGGGGGCGTGATGATAGCGGCGTTCGACAGTGCCGTTGGATTTGAGCGGAAGAGGGCCCCAGACTTTGCACATCAAAAGATTAAGCGACTCGGGTCAGGAATGGTTCCATCCAGTGAATCGTACCGAAACGCTCAACACCAGAGCCAGAGCACCTCAGCTCGGATTCTGCCCGGTCAACGAGGCATGCTTTGGCCGCATCATGTCAAACAAAGACGGCCAACGCGTCTACCCGAGAGGCTGCAGCAAGTCTTCCCCTTTCGGCTGTGTGGCTGTGCCACCGATCCGAGAGTACCGAGCACTTGATGGTCCCTCTGGAGGACCAAGACCCGACATGTCCTCCGGGCTTTGTCAAAGTTTCAATAACCCCAAGGACCACCGAGACACGGCGACCGTGCCCTGGGACGTGCGTGCAACGCGAGAGGCACGAACACAGGGTGCACGGGGAAGGATAGGATGCTCGACGAGAAGGACGGTGGGGAGGCTGATCCCCAGCCTCGGAGGTGGAGGCTGAGGTGACGGTGTCAGTCGATCCGGGCGCCAGCGTCAACAGCAAACTGGAGGAAGGGTCATCACAGATCTGCTGTCAGTGATTATCGAAAGCGGCGACAGCCGGCCTCTTCGGGGCGACCTCAGCTCGATCTGGGAGAACTCTGTCCTTTTCCGAGCCTTGGTTGGCCAGGTTTCCGAGCGAAAATGCTGAGGGTGCAGTGCGTTCGACCGTCGAAGAATCAATCAGGGCGGGCGCTCGAGCAGGAGGCTGGAGTGGGCGATGCGTCAGCGGATTGTGATTTGGCGGGCGACGACCGAGGGCTAACTGGTGGCGCTGTTGATCTTCAATGCAGCAGGCGGGCAGCCCAAAGAAATCATCTGGACGTGGACCAGCGGCGACGGGACGAATCAGGGCGTCTGGCTCGTCGCAGAAACACTGGACCCCCTGGGTGGTGGCCACCTTCCCAGGCTATGGGGGCTGCTGGGACCCGTGTTCCTGGACAGTCCCTCCTTGGGTCCTTGGGACCAGCCCCTCGGCCCCACCGAGCCGTCAAGCGTTGGGGCGCCGCTAAACGATTTGCTGAAGGGGCGTCTTGACGTTTTGCGACTGAACGGGATGCTGTGGCAGGATACGAAACGCAACATGTCGCCCGTCGAGGAGTCGAAAACGGATCTACTGACCAGATGGACAGCTACAGCCGGCTGCTACCGCGCGGCCGGTCAGTGGTACCGGGTACCGGCATTCTACCCAGTAGGTCGACGAGAGTCTCAGGAGTGCGACTCTGACTCCGGGACAGGGCACAAACATAGGGCACAAACATAGAGCACAAACATAGTTTGCGCGACGGTCTAGCCGCTGCTGGATTGACAGCGGGCCAGGGACACGGTCAATAGAGCGGCATGCCCTGGGATAAGCTTTGCCAGACAGTTGGTGTGTATCCGGCGACGGATCAGGGTCGCGCAATGGCCGGGGCCACGCTCGCTATCTGTGTGCAGCATGTCCTCGGTGGTGAGGAGAGCGATAGTTCCTCCGATCGACTGGGTGTCTTGGTCACGCGGACGCAGACTTCCTGGTGGTAATACTCGGTAATGCCATGGCGAAACCCGCCGGTTGGAGCGGGCGACGCCAGCGTGAGCCGGATCAGGGAGAGACGAAGAAGACGAGGATTCTAGACAATTTCACCGTGTCTCGCCATCTCTCGCTTGTGTGAGGGAGTATTCAAGTCAAGCCGGGGGTGGACGGTTAAGGAGAGCGGCGTCGACCCAAGCGGGCAAGTAGCGGGCAGGGAAAGGGGTTGTGGAAGGCACTAGAGCGCTTGAGAAGGCAGGATAAGCCTCGATTCGGCCAGGAAAATCTCCAGGTTTTGGTGCGCAATATGGCGTAGAGGGTCAGCTAGCGACTAGCTTGACGACGAAACACTGTCTTATCCAAACCAAGTGGGTTGAGCCCGGGGCAGATGCAAGTCGTGCTGGGCCGTCAGGACTGGCTGCCCCCGTATCCAGGTTCCGCCGCGTCCAACGTCGGGACCGCAGGCAGCTGCCAGCCGGGCCCCTGCGCGAGAGTGAGAGGTAGATTCGAGCCGGGATGCGGATGAGGGCGAGGACGCAGGAACCGGCCTGCCGCGGGTTTTGAAGAGGATGGAGAGGGAGGGAGAGGGAGGGCGAGGAGGAGGGACTCGGAGGCGACGGCCAGCAGAAGATGTTTGTTTCCTGCTACTGATGATGGACGACAGCGACAGAGAGTGAGGGTGAGACTGACGATTGAAGACTCGGGCCTCACCGCTTGCAGGGAGTTGATTGATGGCTGATGGTTGATGGTTGCTGGTGCTGGTGCTGGTGCTGGTGTGGTGCTGGCGTGGTGTTGGTGCTGGTGTTGGCTGCGGGAATGGCAGGCACTGACAGCAAGCCAGGTACTTTGTGAGTGGTGGACACGGGTGAGCAATCAGCAGCAGGCCTGACAGGGCCGACAGGCGCGAGGGGCCCTGCGAGGTTAGCACCAAGAACCAAGAACCAAGAACCAAGCACCAAGCACCAAGCACCAAGCACCGCAGGCCAGCGTAGGCCACTGCACTGGGGGTGGGTTGGTCCAAGAGCGTCAGTCTGGGCACTGGGCAGCCCTGGCAGGCTTCGCAGTCTCATCTTAACTGGAGCACTGGAGCCCTGGAGCACTGGAGCCACCGCGCTGCCCCTCTCGGGAGGGGAGGCGCTACTGTTAGCACCAAACCTAGGCGGTTCCAGGGTAGCTGTTCTAGGGTTGGCGGGTTGGCCGCACCCGCCTGGCTGCAGCGACGGCAGCGCCCTGCACCTGATGCATCTTCGATTCTTCATTCGATTCGCCTGCCAGTACTAAGGGCTTCATCCATTCCCTCTTCCCTCATCCCTAATCCCAATCCCAATCCCATCCCCGTCGCCCATTTCCAATCCAGCCGGCGCCTTCATCTTTTCTTCTTCATCCGTCCTCTCTTTTGTACACCATCCGCCGTCGCCATCACCGTCACTTGTTGCTTGTCTCTTGTATACCATCCACATCCGCCGACATCCTCGCCCTCGCACAGCTGTCGGCTGTCTCTGGCCCCTCGAACCACTCACCGTCGAGACCCTCCGACCCTCAGACCCTGCTCCCTGGCACATCCGCCGTCGCTGTCCGCGCAGCTAACTCACTGATCGACACCCAGCTCTTCCGCATTTCTCTCTCGGCCGTGCTGATCGCTGCTCGCTGCTCACCCACCGACTGTCCTTCACTTCGGTCCTGAAGGCTGTTTTCTGACTTGTCACCCGGCCACCGCTTGTCCGCCGCAATCGTCTTGCTGCCTTCTCACACATCATCACCGGCTGAATTGACGGTTAGTAGCCGCAACACCTCCCTGCTCCGCGCCATAGCATCATTGGCATCTTTGTTCATGCCACAGGCGTGCATTGTTTTTTCACACCGACCAGTCCATACTGACCAGGGACAGCTCCTCTGACCCCTCGAACCCCTCGACCCCCCGGGAAAGCCTAAACCACCCTCTACACACCTCCGCACCGTTCGCAAAAATGGGGTGCGGTGCAAGCAAAGAAGATACTGCCGGCAAGGCCAGGAACGATGAGATTGAGAATCAGCTCAAGAGGGACAAGATGGCCCAGCGCAATGAGATCAAGATGCTGCTGCTAGGTACGTGAATCTCCGTCCGGCGCGGGCAATTTTTTCTAAACACCCTACAGGTGCCGGAGAGTCGGGCAAATCCACCATCCTCAAGCAGATGAAGCTCATCCACGAGGGCGGCTACTCGCGAGATGAACGCGAGTCCTTCAAGGAAATCATCTTCTCCAACACCGTCCAGTCCATGCGCGTCATCTTGGAGGCCATGGAGTCCCTGGAGCTGCCGCTGGATGACCAACGGGCAGAGTACCACGTCCAGACCATCTTCATGCAGCCACCGCAAATTGAGGGCGACAGCCTGCCTCCCGAGGTCGGCGCGGCCATCAAGGCCCTGTGGCAAGATGCCGGTGTGCAAGAGTGCTTCAAGCGATCGCGGGAATACCAGTTGAACGACTCGGCCCGATAGTAAGTTCCGATGAAACGTTCGGTGTGCACTCGGGAACCGCTGCTGACTGGGGTGTCTAGCTACTTCGACTCGATCGATCGCATCGCCGCCCACGACTACCTCCCCAATGACCAGGATGTCCTTCGGTCACGAGTCAAGACGACCGGTATCACCGAAACCACCTTCATCATCCAAGAACTGACGTACCGCATGTTCGATGTCGGTGGCCAGCGGTCCGAGCGAAAGAAGTGGATCCACTGCTTTGAAAATGTCACCACGATTCTCTTCTTGGTCGCCATTTCGGAGTATGATCAATTGCTCTTCGAAGACGAAACCGTCAATCGTATGCAGGAAGCCCTCACTCTTTTCGACAGCATTTGCAATTCGCGGTGGTTCATCAAGACCAGCATCATCTTGTTCTTGAACAAGATTGACCGATTCAAGGAGAAGCTGCCCGTGAGCCCGATGCAAAACTACTTCCCCGACTACGAAGGTGAGTGATACGCCGTGACGCTTTGTTGTCGAGGTGGCCGCTAACCCGCTTTTCAGGTGGCCCGGACTATGCTGCCGCCTGCGACTACATCCTGAACCGATTTGTCTCGCTGAATCAAGCCGAAACCAAGCAAATCTACACCCATTTCACATGTGCCACCGACACGACACAGATAAGATTTGTGATGGGCGCTGTTAACGGTAAGGACCGCCTCCGATGGAAAAGAAACCCATGAAGCTGACCGTGTCCCCCAGATATCATCATTCAAGAGAACCTTCGAATGTGCGGTCTGATATGATGAACATCAGCATTTTTGCGGCGTTTTCTTCACTCTAGCCTTGATCCGTTCACGACTGCATATACCACCGGCGTTCTAAGGAGGGTTTTCTTTTTCTACCCGTTTACTTCTAAGGACCGCCACCTCGACGCGTCGGAATGACTGCCCTCTGGGGTGGCTTGGACTGCAATCCCCATCATTTATTTCCTCGCCACTCATTGTTTGTCGACGCGACCATTGGAGGCAACCGGACGAAGTGATTTGGCTTGGAGAATTCTGCCCTGCTCCTTTGCCGTCGTTTTGGCCGGCGCTCACTTATCCTTGCTGGTTTGCGATGCGCGCCTGATTCCTGTACCGACTTGGTTTTCGAAACCGGGTGAGGCGCGGGGCGGGGTTGGTTTTGTTCCTCCTCCGTGGTCTCCCCTTTTGAGCCTGGGTGAAAAGCTTGTGAAAAGGAAATGTGGGAAACGTTGAACAGAACAGTACAGGATTTTCCACTCGGCGCCCGGGTGTCGTTTTATTTTCTTAGAATGGGGTTATGAACAAGAGAGTCCAGCGTAGTAGACATGTCGCTGACCTGAGCGGTCGAGGAGGTTCCACCCGAAGAAGTAAAGCGAGTGGAGATGACATGCACACTCACACACTGTGTATGTGTCTGTGTATGCGAGTCTCCCTGTGTGGGTGCGTTGTGAGGAAGATTTTATGGGTGGACGGAGCTTGATTTTCCTGGATCCCAAATAGGCCGTTTGTGTGTGTACATCACTTGATTGAAGAAAAAGACATGGTATATTAGGAGACAAACAAATCCCAGCGGCCGAACCAACTGAAAGTAGATGAACTCTGCGCGAGCTAGATGGTCCTCCATTCCCTTTTTTGGGCGCGGTCTCTTTTGATCGCTGTGACGGTGATAGAGATAGAGAGGGGAGAGAGTGCTCGAGTGAGTATAGGCCGAGTGAGGAGTATGCGCCATCGTTGGTACTTTTTTCAATGCAGTCTTTGTAATTTCTGGGGTATCATTTTTACCAAGTACATAATATGTGAAGTGGTAGGTCACTAAGTAGGGGGTGACGGCAATAAAAAACATGACAATAACACACCACCGAAGTGAGGTCAAATGCCTCCGTCGTTCTGTTCCGTTCCGTTCCGTTCATTCATTCATCCATGTATGCAGAAATGCCATGCCGTGCCATGCCAGACCTCCTTTGACTGTCTGCCTTGGCCCGTCTTTCATGACTGGTGCTCCGCCTGCCTTGATGAGTCTTTCCTCACTGGTGCTCCGCGGCGGCCTGCTTGTTGAGGTCGAGCTCGACGCCGCGCTGGCGGGTCTTGCCCTCGTCATGCAAATCCGCATACTTGGCCTGCTCGCTGCGGTCACCGGTCAGGGCAGCGGCGGCCCCTCCGACAGTGCCCTGCACGCGGTCGCTGACGCCCTTGCCCAGATCGCTCAGTTGGCCCTTGGCCTCTTGGCCCTGGCCCTGCAGGTTCTGCTCGCGGCCTTGCTGCTTCAGGTTCTCGTTGCCTAGTAGGTTGCCGACTGTCTCCTTCGCCGACCCGATTGTCTGGTCCCATTGGCCCTGTGTGCGGTCGGCGTTGTCCTTGGCCGGTGCGCCTGACGAGCTGATGGTGAAGGGGCCGGCTTTGGCGGCCGCGTGTGAGAGGTCTGATTCTGCGCTGCCCTTGGTCTTGTATTCGTCGGCTTTGGCCTGCGGGGTGGGCTTGTTAGTTTGCGTTGGGGGAGCGTGATGAAGTGGGGATGGGGCTTACTTGGTCGCCGCTGCTTCCTGTCACGGCTGCGATGCCGGATTGCACGTAGCCCGTGGCCGTGTCGACGAGGGACTGGAGAGAAGAGGTGTTGTTGGAAGACATATTGAGTGGTTGGTTTGGGGGAATGTGAGGTTGAGTTGAAGTTGGTAAGATGAGTGTGGTAGTTTGTCTGGTTGAGCGGAACAAGTAGTTGCAAGGGTCGGCCGGGTGTATTTATACCTGGACAGGGGCACAGGCTGAGTTGGTTGGTTGTTGTTGGTTGTTGCTGGTGAAGCAGGAAGAATTGAAGTCGTGATAGAAAATGATGTCATGCTTCCTGGTCTTTGACCCAACGACGTCATGGGCGTCACTAGGCGACCACCTCGTCGACACGCAATCCGCAAACCAACTCAACTGGGTCCAATCGTCACTCCTTGTATCCACACGATGCAGCATGGTTCTTGATCATAGAACCTTCTCGCGTCGTCCGTGACCAGCTCTGGCCGGCTCTGGCCGAGATCGCTGGCTTTTGGCACGGTTCGTTGACGTGCCTCGAGCGATCGCCAGGCACACAACCAACCCGGTGCTGTCAGGAGGATGCTTGTTCAGGCCATAGGTGCCATACCACGCATAGTACGTAAGTCCAGGTCGCCATGGCGTCAAAAACGAAGCTTCGGGCACACAAACACCAGCAGAAACGCGACGATCCACATGCCAAAGATCATCGCGTACAGCTTCATCCGCCCAAACCAGCCCTCCTCTTCGCTCATGCGTCGGAGAAACGCCATGTTCTTGCTCGCAGATTCCATCCCACTTAGGTTGAGCTCCAGCCCGTCAATGGCCCGCCCCAGTATTCCCTGGTCCGATTTGAGCGAGGACTCGATATCGAGGCCCTTCTGCTTCAGCTGCGCGGCCATGCTGAGGAGCGAGCTCGAGATGTCCTCATGGACCCGCGCAGAATCCAGCAGCGTCCGTTCCGTAGATTGCATTTTCGAAAAGCCTGTCGTTTTGGCACCTGAAGTGGTCGCACTACTGTCACCTTGACCAGCGCCTCGCTTCCGTATGGTGTGAGAACCAAACAACTCCTCTCGATCGCCCTGGGGGATAGCGTCTCTCGTAGCAATCTCTTTAACGGCGGTGACGGGTTTGCCCTCTTCTAATATATTTTTGTCTCGCTTATGAGCTGTAGGGGTGTCTTCGGCCTGTACCAACGACCGTTGCTGCAGGATGTCGAATATGGTTTCACCCTCGTCGTCACCCACAGGGGGCCGCCAGTCCTCCGATCCCATCATTTCGACTTCGCGCCCAATTTCTTCGACTCGATTCCGCAACCTCTTGATGGTCATTCTCTTCTCAGCCAGATCTTTGATAGCCTCGTGCTTCGCCCGCTGCACTCGCAGGCCCTGTGCTTTTCGCTCCAGGTGCAGTAGAAGTGTCCGCGCCCCTTCGATATTGTGTAGCCATTTGCTGCGGTGATACCCCAAGGGGGACCATAGTTCAGCTTGGATTTGTTTTTGTAGAGGACTGAGCTCCGAGGCATTTTCGGCGGACGGTGATGGGGTCAGGAGGATCAGATGCTGGAAACGAAGGAGGGTGCGATGAAGATTTTGGTAATCAACCTCGTGGTAGAAAGGTCGCGATTGGGAGGGCTCGGCGGATGCACTTTCTCGCTTCGTGCCTGCGCCAAATGGCAGTGCAACTGGACGCAGCGCCGAAGTCAGAGACATAACGGCAGAGTGTTGCTCCTAGTCAGGAATTATTGCGTCGTCTCTGGTATGATGATCGTGGACCGAGTGGTTCAAATCGAGAGGGACACGTTGTACCCCAGTTACTTAACAAATGGCCTTCCGCAGTTAACTTTCGCCCTAACCAAGTCCGACAACCCTAACCCTAGTCTCCTACCTTTGCCAAGCCAAGCCAAGCCAAGCCAATACTCACTAGTCCTAAAACGGACCTATCCCAACCTCTCTCCGGCGCTTTGATTTGGCCTCCGTGGACATCGAGGCATCTTCTCGCCGGATTGCTTCGAGCCCTCGGCCAATAAAATCACTACGACCATATTGAAGGAGGTGAAGTTATCACCTTCTCATTCGTTTCATGTTATCAGCGAATCTCTTGTCAAGCGGTCGGGCAAGACAAAGGTCAACAACCAAACACCCTTGATTTCCAATGAGCACCTTTCTCTCCGTCCCCAAGCCAGTTCCCTGGCCACCTGTATCGACTAACAACGAGCTGGGGATTGCCACGTTATCCTTGGGTAATTGGAGACACCACAAATTAGCCCCGCGTCTGGAAGCCGCAGCAAAGGCTGGCTATCAGTGCATCGACCTGTTCGACGAATGCTGGGCGGCTTACCTGGAGGAGCACGGTCTGGACGGAGAGCAGCTATGGGAGGCCACTCCACAGAACCTTACAGTAGCACGAAAGCTGGGCGATCTAGTCAAGTCACTAGGAATGAGAATCACTTGCACTCAGCCGCTGCGAAAGATCGAAGGCATCAAGGATGAGGACCAACGTCGATCGACCCTTGACCTGGTGGCCAAGCGATTCCCCTTCATGCGGGCGTTCGACACCGACCTGGTCTTCATGTGTGCCAGCATACGAACAGACCCTGGAGTGACCTCGGATCTGAAAACCGTGGCGAAAGATTTGGCCGAGCTGGGGGACATGGCCGCCGCCTTCTCCAATGCAGACGGCGGCCGCATGTTGAAGATTGGCTACGAGGGTCTTTCATGGGCCACCAGAAATACCTGGTCAGCCTCATGGGAAGCGGTTAGGGCGGCCAATAGACCCAATGTGGGTCTTGTAGTCGACGCCTTCAATGTCCTCGCCGTCGAATGGGCCGATCCCTACAATCCAGCCCTGCATGGCCGCATATATCCCTCGATCGAAGAGTCAATCGAGCTCCTGTGTCTATCTCTCGCTTCTCTCGCCGTCTCCGTACCCGGCGACAGGATCTTCTTCTTCCAGGTTGGCGACGCGGAGCTTGTGGATCCAAGAAATTTCCCTCCGCCCAGCGATCCAGAGACTCCTGCGCTGCTGCCATGGTCCCGTGCCCACCGACTGTATCCGTTCGAGAAGTCGAGAGGCGGGTATATGCCGGTGGAACTGGTTGCTGCGGCGGTCTGTGCAACGGGCTACAAAGGACCCATATCCCTCGAAGTCTTCAACAGTTCCCTCAATGTGCCAGGGTCAAATGTACCACCTGAACATGCAAGACGAGGAATGACAGGTCTTCGAAAGCTGGTGGATGCTATTCCAAGAATTCCAGCTTTTTGGGATGCGTCACAGCGTGTTTCCATCGAAAATATGGCTCAGATCACGCGAAGGGAAAAAACTGCCAGCCCCAATTTATGAATGAATCGGTTTGTGAGCGAAGACACCGTCTTGTCATTGTTTAAAGCTTTGGAAAGCTTCTCATCACACAACCACCATTCTCAGTTTCGTAATCTCTACCTCTCTTCCACCCCAGCCAGTCTTGAAGCACACCCTCACCACCCTCCCCTCTCTCTAACGTCTTGATTTCCGCTCCCTGTGGCCTCACATCTACCGACGGGCTTTGGGATAGTGTCACCGCGGCACGTTGTTCCACACTGTTCAATTCCAGTTCAGCGTGCGACAAGACCGGAGTACAGCAGGCATCTGTCCCGTCGAAGACGTCTTCCCACTCTTTCCGAGTTTTGCTGCGGAACCTGTCTTCCAGAACGGTCCTCATCTTTGGCCACACGCTCCGGTCATCGCGTTTCCCACCCCAATCCTGGTCCCCTACCCCTAGTCCCTTGCAGAGTGCCGTGAAGAACTGGGGTTCGAGTGCTGCGATGGCCACGTACCTGCCCTCGTCTTTGCATTCGTACACGCCATAGTATGGACACCCGCCGTCGACGAGATTCTCGCCACGGGGGCGATCCCACTGGCCCGGGATCTTCTGCGACAGCCGCGGCGCCGTAGCCAAATACGACACACCGTCCACCATGTTGGCCTCGACGACCTGGCCCTCGCCCGTGCGAGCCCGATACACCAGCGCCAGCAGAATCCCCGCAACGCACATGAGACCGCCGCCGGCGAAGTCTGCGAGGAGATTTCCCGGCGGGCTCGGTGGAAGCGGCTTCCCGGAAGGGCCGAATTTGACCGCGGGCCCAAGCATCGCAAGCACGCCCGAGACCGCCAGGTAGTTGATGTCGTGCCCGGCCATGGTCGCATACTTGCCATCCCTCCTGAAACCAGTCAACCTGGCGACGATGAGACGTGGGTTCAGTCGCAGCAGCACGTCTTTAGGACCAAGGCCCAGGTGCTCCAGCACGCCCGGGCGGAACGGGTCGACCAGAACGTCGACTTCGCGGATCAAGCGGAGAAACAGCGCCACTCCGGCCCGTGATTTCAGGTCGATGGTGATAGAGGACTTGCCGCGCACGAGCACATCCGGGCTCGGCGCTGCTGGTGGCACGACCCGGTCGACACGGAGTACGCTCGCACCGTAGTCGGCCAGCATGAGTCCCGTGAACGGCCCCGGAGCAAGTCCGGCCAGTTCCAGGACGCGGATACCCGACAGGGAGGACATGGCGGTTTGGTGCTTGAGATCGTGCTTTGCTGTCTAGGGCGTTGTAGAGGGATCCTCGACCGGCGTAGCTGAATGGATGTTGAAGATGTCTTCAGCCCGGGGGTTCATTCACAGCACGCGATGCAAATAGTCCAGCATAAATAGCAACATGCACAATCTGGACCAATGCCTCTCTGCCTTTATCTGATTCCCAAGTGGGTAGGACAAGACATGGACAGAACTGCACACCGGCAGGCAAAGAACCATCGAATAGAAAAAGCAAGACGAGAGGTTGAGACTCTTGAGTCCGCCTCGGTACCGTCGGAAATATTGCTCTCTTGGTTTCTCGCCATTCTAGTCCCTCTCCGGCTCTGGGCAAGAACCGGAAATAGGAAAATTCCGAGTATGATACGACCAAAACACCAGGGTGGGGCTGAACGACCTTAGACAGTTCGACGAGTATCTGTTATTACACTCATGCTTAACATCCCCTAATAGCAAAGTTTATTCAATTTAGAATTTCACAATAGACTCTTAGGTCTCCCATTTATAAGGCCACTGTCACCGCTCGCTAGTCGAATGACACCTTCTTGGACACAGCTGGCGATCAAGGTCCCGTTCCGCGACCAAATCTTCTGAGTCGCGATCCCCCTACCATCACCGGCCCAGTGACTGGCTAGTTCCGAGAGCATCCATTCGTCGGCCCTGACAGCCTGGGGACAATGGAAAAACATGGTGTGGCTAAGGGTGACCATCATCCCGATCCGGGGCGCTGCTTCTTGAGATGAACTGTTTACGTCTGTCGAAGCAGGAACCCTGCTGTGGATTTCCGAGGCCGCGTACAGGTCCTTGCCTCCAATATCGAACTCGGTGAAAGGAGGTTTCACAAAATCCCAGATGCCCTGGACATGAGGAACGGCGCCGATGAAGTAGTTGTCACAAATATATGCCAGCGCTGCCATATTGGCACGACGACCCCCGGCTGCCGAGATCTTGCCACGGGCCTTACTCCATTGATGCACGCGCTTTTCGTGTGGGTTCTTGGAGTCGCCATTGACTATTCCAACCTTCTTGCTCAAGTAAGGGGTTTCCTCTCCGTTGAAGCCAACAGAGCCGCCTTCGGTCTCTCCTTTGTCATCGTCTTCATCATCATCGGGCACAGGAATACCTTCCGGCATTGGCTCGCTATGTTCACTGTTCTTATGTTTTCCTGACTTTGCCTCTCGGAAGAAACTCATGGAGGCGATGAAAATGGTCCGGGAATCTTGCGCCACCTTCACGGTCCTCGTGGAGAAGCTCTTCCCGTCGTGGACCCGATCGACATGGTGTACAAGAGGCTTGAGGGCGCTTCCAGCTAGCATAAATTGGCAGTGCATAGAATGAATGACGAAGTCGGATGGGACGGTTGACTGCGCCGCGTTGAGACTTTGAGCAATACAAATCCCGCCATATATTCCTCGGGCATCGACAGGGTGCCAGAGTGGCCTGGTATTGGTGAAGATTTCCGTGTTCGAGGAGTTCGCAGAGACAAGTGTCAGCTCGAGGATGTTTTCGATTATGGATTTGGATGGGTTAGCCGGAGGACTGGCAAGGGCACCAGCCTGATTATCGTCCATGGAGAAATATCGATGAAATACGCCTCCCAGAAGGAGGAGATAGGCACAAGTGCCGGGGCAAATCGAAGTAAGGTTGGTAGATGATGGAGCTATGAGTCCTAACCATGTAATTAAATATTAGGGTCCATGAGCAGAGGCGAAGAGCAGGACTCATGGTATTCTCTCCAGTCGCCCTGCCGTGGCCGGAAATCTATGCGGTAAAGTAGATACGCGTATTGTCCTATACCGAATGTATCGTAAGGTAATAAGTAAAAACAAGCTTCTCAGTCGGGAGTCTTACCCCATTTTTCTCCACATTTGGTCCAATCCGGGGAAAGCAAGACCCGGCATATAAATCTAAAGACCGGTTTAAGTGGAACACCCTCGGCATCAACACTTCGGTTTCATTCCTTTCTCCGCCAGTTTCCACCGCTTAAGCAGGAAGATCTCTATCCACGTTCTAGAGCTGACGCCCTACTCCACGATGACATCTTTACCCCGCAAATGCATCGGTCTGGTGGAATTTTCTCATTCTGTTTTCATCTCATGATTCTGGCCAGTGTTCCTGATCTGATAGCTGCCGAAAGAGATCGAAGTTGATACGGTCGCAATGTTGACCGGTTCTCCAGTTTCACCGTCTACACCGTCACTTCCTCGAACAAGTACTCGTGGGAAATATACTAGCAAAGCATGGTAAGTCGGTGACATCTGTCACGCGAGTGCCCTTCCCGGGGAGGCTCCTAAAACCGCTTTCTCACACCACGCAGCATCCCATGTCGACAGAGTAAGACTAAGGTACATCTCCCTTGAATAAGATCCTGCCGGTTCCACCTGGGCTAACACTCTCTAAGTGTGCTGGCGGTCTAGTCTGTTCAAGTTGTCGTCGACAGGGCAGGATATGCACTTATCCAGAACGAGCCAGGTCGCAAAGGACCAAACGTCCCCGACCTGGGGAAGACAAGTATGCAAAGCAGCCTTCGCTAGATTCAGTTAGATATTCTGCCGAGTTAAAACTGACGTCGTGGTGGGTTGTAGACTCTTGTCACCCCCGGCAGCATCGATTGGGACTCCGAGTCATGACACTTCGGAGTTGGTATTGGAACGTCTGACGAGCCTTGAGCACCAGATCAGATGTATGGACCGATCTTTATTCAACATTTCCGTGGAATCAAGCAAGGAAGCCCCTTGCTGCACAGAAATATTCGAAGTACCATCCGACAAAGTCAACGCTGCTTCTCTGAGCTGCCACATCAATGCCTTGAAGAGATCTCTGCTGCCGTCATTTCATCACGGACCGATGACTTCCTCCTTGCTGGATCGATGTCCGCTACCAGAGGCGGAAGGTATGGAAAGAAACCAATATCTCCGCGACCTCCCTTCTATGCCGCAGCTACAACGTCTGATCGGCTTATATTTCGAGCACTTGAATTCCTTCTTCCCCTGTGTTGATGAAGGGGAATTTCGACTGCGCCTGTCCCAAATCGAAACGGAACATGTCCCAGAAGAAAGCCGCCCATGTCCGCTTCTGAATCCTTCTTCGAACTCATTTCTGATGTTGATGTGCATGATTCTGGCGGTTGCGTCATATCTTGACCAGTCTAGTCACCAGAAGGCTACAACCACTTCTCCGGGATGGCGGTATCTGGTTATGGCCGAAGAACTTTCTAGAAGACAACGCCTCCACCGAGCCAGATCCGGGGATCTGGACCTAGTGCGTTACCAAACCGTCAAGACCATCTACATGATCCACATCGAAAGGTTGACGGATGCTTACAGCGCCATCGGTGCCGCTGTTCAACACGCGTTCAATGTGGGCCTCAACGACGAATCAACTTGGCAAGATTGCTCCCCGAGTCACAGATCCGCTCGCCGTCTACTGTGGTGGACAGTATTCTACATGGATCGACGCGTGGCACAAAAATGTTGGAAGCCGTATCTCATTCGGGAAACTGAATATCAAGTCGATGACTTTCAAAAGACGGACTCGACGTGTCCCAGCACGGGGGAAGATATGGAAGGATATCTGGAAATGGATACCAAAGTGTCCGTCCATAGTTATGTCCAAACACAGATCGACTGGGCGCGTCTGTGGGCCGTAATCTGGGACTCGATGTTCGCCATTCGTAGGATCAAGAAGGATTCCCAAGCCGAAGACATCGAAGTCCTGGATGCACGGATCCTTCATGTCCAACGGCAGACACATGAATGCTTCCGCTGGGAAACCTCTCTTCTCCCGACATATATAGCGCTTGGAGAAAATGATAGTCGGGTACGATCCCGGCTGGTTGCCTATGTAGTAGGTCCCC
Organism: Exophiala calicioides; assembly: GCA_001599795.1. Taxonomy (NCBI): domain Eukaryota; kingdom Fungi; phylum Ascomycota; class Eurotiomycetes; order Chaetothyriales; family Herpotrichiellaceae; genus Exophiala; species Exophiala calicioides. Next base: position 3,163,381 of record BCHZ01000004.1, read on the forward strand.
CTTCCCTCCACAAGAAATTCCGAACAGATAATCCCGCCGATGTTGAACTACCTACTAACACTCGTCGCAGCGAATCAATCTCCTCCGGTTGCTCATCCGCCAATCCTGGCACCACACCTATGCATCCGACCCACGGGGATCCCAAATCTGCATGGAACTGGCGAGCGACACCATCGAGGCACTGCTCGCATATATGGAAACCCGGGCAAACCCAGTTCCCTTTGGTCTCAACGCGATTGAAAGCGTTGTGGAGTCAATGTGTCATCTCGCACCTCACCTCCTTGGTAGGCTCACCAACGGGAATACCAGGCCGATGTCGTCCTTCCGACGAGCCATCGAGTTTCTCGAGAACCTGTCCACCACGTTGGGAGCCGCCGGGAGGGCTCTGGAGGTCCTAGGAGATATTGCGGATAAAGGATGGGCCGTGGATCTCGGGATCGACCTCGGGTCGGGGCCTGGTGATTATAGTATGCCTGTGCTTTCGGAGGCTGCTAGGAATTTCCGTCCTCCGGAGCCTTTCGACGAATTGTTTATGGCCCAATGGCCGGAGATCTGTCTTCCTGGGCTGGATACGGGGATGGATACAGGGATGGATACGATGTAGATTTATCTCTCGCGTCTGTGATATCGCCGGTGCCGTGTCACCCAATGTGATATATATCGATGACCTTCAAGCTATGTTTGCTGATCTTGACCTTTCATTAATGATTTTTCCACCAATGATTTTACGTTTTCGGATGTTATTTTGTCCCTTCGAAATTGACATCGTCCGAGACGCTAGGTTCGGAATTAACCAGCTAGAGATCTCTTTCCGAAGCGGAAATATTATTTCCATCACCCCCACCTGCGCAAAGACCTCCCGTCTACCAACGGTGTTTGGTGATCCCCGGCCAAAACCAAATGTGGAGAGTTGGAAAAGCTGGTTCTATTTACATTCTCTAACTAGATTAATATGTAAGTGGTGAAAAGAAACCTTGGACGAGATTTCCATTTGTAACGGCCAGGCTCTCATTCCTTGAACGGTCCTCCGTCTCTTACCCCACCTGTCCAATGGCGCCCATCTACTCGGATCTCAAAGTCCATCTCCGACCAGATCGATCGATCACGCAGTTCATGCTCGAAAATGTGTGCAACATCGATCCCGGGAAGGTGATTTGCGAGGACACTTTGACTGGAAAAGACACAACCTACGGAGGTCTTCGAGGAGATGCCTTTCGGGCAGCCGAAGCTCTCCGGACGACACATGGACTTCAGCCAAACGACACCGTGTCCATCATCTCGAGGAGCTGTGTAAGTCTCTCTCCTGGTGGGCCCCCAATGCCATGGCGAATTGCAAAGAGCTGTAGTGAAAGAAGCAGCATCGTTCCAACTTGCTTACGCCACTTTTCAACAGGTAGACTACATCCTCGCCACCCACGCCGTCTGGGCTGCCGGTGCGATCGTGAAGTGAGTGATTGATTCATTGATGGTCCATCCTCCTTATCAGGTTGACCCAGTTATTGATTTGAGGCCCGGGGGAGAATAGCACCGTCAATCACGCCAACACCGCCGAGGAACTGGCGTTTGGGATCCGCATCGTGAAGCCCAAACTCTTCATCGTCGACGCGAGCGTGAAGACGAAGTTAGACGACGCTCTCCGGCTGGCTGGGGCCACTTACGACCCTTCGCAAATCATCACTCTTGTTTCCCGCACCCCGGGTCACTCCCTGGTACGTATCGTCCGGCTAGGCCTTCACCTCCCCCCCCAAAGTCTGTTCGTTCGGTTGTGATGCCGCGGTTCAATTTCTAATCTGGTCCGGCTTTGGGTTCTGCAGTTTCCAGAGGACCTCCTCACAAGCAAAGCCCGAATATCGCCCGAAGCGTATGTTTTGGACGGCCAAGATGCCCGCCAGAGGTGTGCGGCCGTCGTGTTTTCAAGCGGCACCACCGGCCTTCCCAAGGCCGTCATGCTGTCGCACTACAGCTTGATCGCCATCTGCGAAGCGCTGCGCGCCCACAACTTAGACAATTGGAGGGGCGACATGAGGGAGGTGTTTTTCCCTGTAAGTCCCTACCTATAAAGTAACCTTCGTGATGGTATTGTCGAGAAACACTGCTGACTCTCGACTAGCCGTGTAAGATTTCGGTTACCTCGTCGCCGTTCGAGCTCGATTTTCTCTGTGTTCGTGCTGACCGACCTATAGTATCCCATATCTATGGACTCTACGTCTGTGCCCTGATGGGACCGTGGCTGGGTAGTTATGTCTGCTTGATGCATGGGTTTGACTTGGGGACATTCTGCAAGGTATTGGACTACGTTCCCCCCCCACGATACCCTAGACTTAATTGATCTGACCACTTCATTTTCTAGCTTTTGCAAGAGAAACGAGCTACTCTGGCGAGGCTGGTGCCTACGGTGGCGTTGGCCCTTGCCGAGTCGAAAATTGTCTCGAAATACACTTACCCACACCTGGAGTACTTCTCCTGTGCCGGGGCTGTTCTCAAGGTCAGCATTTCCCCCGCGAGAATGGTAGAGATTGACGAATTGACAAACCTTGCAGCCCAGCACCGCTGAAAAGCTGCGTGAGAAGTTCCCTGGCGTGAGCCTATGTCAAAGTATGTATTCAACCGTGTGAAAAAATCAACTGGAGACTTTCAGCTCCATGGGTCTGTCCGCGCTCCTTATTCTGACACCTTTACAGCCTACGGATGCACAGAGCTGTCGTCGTGTGTTTCCCAAAGTGGCGTCCGAGATGAAGGCGCTCCGCTTGTTGCCACCGGCACGCTGCTAGCCAATATAGCCATACGATTTGTCGACGACGCTCTTCAAGAGGTCCCCGCCGGTCAACCGGGAGAGATTTGTGTTTCTTCGCCCACTGTGATGATGTAAGACTCCTTAGCCACAGATTTTACATGAGCCTCCATCTCACCAGGAGTGGTTGAGTTCTTGCTGAGCCGTGGATGATGCTGAGATTGTTGATATAGGGGATACAAGGACAACGAGGCGGCCACTCGCGAAAGTATGCTGGAGCCAGGTTGGTACCGGACCGGGGACGTGGGGTACTTGGATCCGAACGGGTACCTCATCCTCGTGGATCGAATAAAAGACGTGATCAAGTACAAAGGGTACGTCTCACATGTTTCCAAAGCATCCAACTGAGATTCTAACTACCGTAAAGATTCCAAGTGAGTCCGACCGAGCTCGAAGAACTCATCGGCCAACATCCACTGGTCCAAGATGTCGGCGTGACGGCCATCTGGGACGACTCTGAAGCCACCGAGGTGCCGCGAGGCTTCGTCGTCGCCGTGCCTGGCACTCTGGTCAGCGACCAACCACGCTTGGAGGCGGAAATCCAGGCTCTGGTTGCAAAAAAGGCAGCTGGCTACAAGAAACTGAGGGGTGGGGTCAAGTTCGTCGACAGCCTTCCTCGGAATCCGACCGGCAAGTTGCTCAGGAGGCAGTTGAGAAACCAGGAAGCCGTTGCGGTCAAGGCGAAGATATAGTTAGATTGTTCGGATTCGAATGTCAATAGATGCTAAAGCAGGTAGAATATACTGGACCAGAGCTTCTCTTGGTAGATAGATATGCATTACCATTTAGGTATCAAACCTAACGGAGAAATTTGAAAGGGCGAGCCTCGCAATCCGTTTCCCATAAAAGTATTCGTTCATGGTTGGATATCTATGTCACGAGAAGAGGGAAAGGTAAGTGACGAATGGTAGAGTCGCCAGACTAGATGCAAGTCCATAAAATCCCAGTGTACGGAGAGAACTGATTTACTGATACCAAGTCTATGGCGAATGTTCTTTCTGTTATAAGCACTAGCTAGCTAGTCCAAACTTCAAAAGGCAAAATCATGTAACAGAGATGTCTCATCCCACTAATCTTCCCACGGAGAGAGAAAGTGACTCTTCTTGCTACGAGTATTCCCCCTTTCAACCCGAGTAACGGAAATGCATGTTTTGCAAATCTGTCTCATCTCTGCACAGACATAAGAGTTAGCAGTTGACTTGTAGAAAAGAGTCGACCTTCCTGTTGAGAGTTCGATCTTGAGAAGGTTCGGCTGTCAAAACGGTTGGCTTACCTGAGGCCGGACATGGTGTCTAGATTGTCGTCACCCGTGGCGTATTCCGGGTTGGTTCGAGCCATATTGTCGCGGCGAGTGTTTTCCATTCTCAACACCAGCCACGTGGAAAGCGAGAGAGCGATATAAAGGGATAGAAACCTGGACGAGACAGAGGTTAGCGGGTGTTCCTCGAAGTTAGAAGCTAGCCCATAGGGTGGCATTCCGGATAATAGGGATCCGACACTTACGAGAGAACAAAGCCTAGGCCAGTGTGGAATCGGGGTTTTTCAGAACCCAAGAAAGTCTGGGGGGTGATGATGTTGACGATGCAGTAGCCGACGAAGGCGGCTGAGGTGGTGGTCTGCTTTCGGGTGAAGCCTCCGATGTTGCTTCCAATCACGGACATGATAACGGTATAGTTGACGCCCGAGCACGAAATGATGATGACCGACGCGAGCCGGCGGTGCTGGTACTGGAGCTCCGGCGGTGTCACGTAGAGAAGGACGATTCCGACGAGGGCGATGACACTTGCGCCTGCCGCCAGTGGTTGCTTCATGTTGCGGAATCGTTTCGAAAATGTCGGAGGCGCCGAGACTATGATTTGCATGACGGCCTGTATTCTTGTGAGCCATAATAGACGGCACGTAGAATTTTCCGACGATTGTCTTCATACCTGGACGGCAAAATTTGGCGCCGTGAACAATTGAGCCTTCAATGCCGTGTAACCGAAACCCTTTTTGATTGAAGCGTCAGTCAAAGTACACAGAAAGACTACAAAGGACAAAAGAAGAAGCATCCGTGCGCCTTACTTTGATGATAATGCCCAGGAAATTGGTCGTGACATTGCCCGCAGCCTGGGAGAATAGCATTTGAAGCACCATCATCCAAGCGCGAGGATCTTTGGCCGTTTCCTTGACCTGTAGAGTCACTCTAGGTCAGCCAAGATTCTGGTGAAAGAGCGATCAAGCGATCAATCGATGGGGTTTGGCGAACCTGGTTCCATTTGAGGTGAGCTGTGGTTTGAGATTAGCACGAATATCATAATTTCGTCTTGAGAAGGTGTCTTACTATTCTTGACACCGAGTTGGTTGTCGGCAACACGTTTGATGGCGATTGCCTTCTCTCTATCGTTCAACCACTTGACCGATAGAGGGGAATCGGGCATGAAGAAGAACTATGGGGACTCGGTCAGCAGAGGAACTTGTGAAGTTCATTGCGACCTACTAGAACAATGCCGGTCAAGCAGCTTATCAAGCCGAGAAGGAGAAATATCAGGCGCCATTTCGTCTGCGGGTGGTTAATTAGCAGTGTGCTTGGGCAGATCATACTTACTTACCAAAGGGCCCTCAGTGACATGTCCAAGACCTGTTGACAGGCGATGTCAGCGATGTCATTCGTCCTCGTGTAAAATGTGTATACTTACCCCAATAGATGATGAGGAAAGGAACGGGCATCACGCCATTGGTGACAGTCCATAGGCCGAAGCGAAATGGCTGTTCTTGCTGAGTGTACCTACGGAACATGTTATGTATTTTTCTCGGCATCAGTCGGGATACCTACCACATGGTGGTTCTGAAGAAGTTAGCCGAATCCATGATGGTATTAATTGCGATCAGGGGACTTACAAGAGAAGGAGACCCGGGACCAGACAAGATTCACAGACTCTGGAAAGGCTTGTTTAGCATCCATCGATATCATATCGGAAAGACTTGTCCTACCCAAGGATAAACCTCAGGGCCAGCAGGGTCGCATAATTCTGAGCCCCAGTGCAACCCAACAAGGTGCATCCCCAGAGGAAGTATGCGCAGCCGATGAACTTTCCCACGTGGAAGTATTGGAGGCAGCGGCCGGATGCGAAAGAGCCGCCTAGGTAGCCGAAGTAGAAAATCTGCGCTGACGATTCAGTGGCAAGTCAATGTGAGAGAGTATGCGCGTTTGTCTTACGGAAACACACCAGGAATAATCCTGACCAACGAGGTTGGTATCCTCTTGGAGACCGTAAGTTGCCGCCGCTCCAAGTCCAGACTATCAGCGGATAAGCGGTCAGGATTGTCTCTTTTGCCTCGAACGGAACCTCAGAGACTCACCTTATCGACAAACTGCAGTCCGCATGCCCAGGCCGCAAGAGGAATGATGTGCCAGTCGATCTTTCGCAAGACACGTCTCTTTTCTGCATCAGGTCAGCACGCTGAATTCTTTTGGGGCATGGATGTTGGTCTGTGGGCAAGTACCTTCGTCGGTGAAATCGATGTCTTGACCTTCCAGAGCCTGTGCTCCGATATCCAAATCCTCCTCGGCCACCGCCTTGTGGTGTCTCGACACATTTTCCAGTGTCTCAACATCATTCCCACCCACGACCTTTTCGTTTGGCGTTGGCTCCATGATTTGTGTCAGAAGGCCACAACTATTTGCTAGGACTACACAGAAGAACAGATCACAACAACTGGACAGCGAACAGGGTGGGCTCTGGAATAACTTATCTATAACACAGTGGCCGGGCCACTGGCAGCTAAAACCACGTTAACACTACTGCCGACATGTTCAGTGGCTTGATACCCAGACTCCCCGGACATTTGATTTGTGCTGCGGGCTGCTTGCTTTTCCCGGGGGGGGCGAGACACCTACTAATTAAGTAGTATTCTCAGCAACCCCGCCACTCCACCCCGGGGGCTCCGGGGGTTTTCTGGGTCTGGGGAAACGGGTGAAAAAGTTTCTTTGACCCGGGGCCCTACCAAGTGAGTAATTTCCCCTTCGACCCGCCTTTCCAAGCTGACGCGGTTCCACCAGCCCGGCAGTCGAGGGTCACCACACGACCGGTCAATTTTTTAAGACTTCCGAGGTCAGACGATTCTAGATTAAATTTCCGGCAGCGCGCGAGGACCGTTGCGCTTTGCGTCTTTCCCGAAGACCTTGAATGGGCAGGTCTGTTAATACCGCCTGCATTGCGAAGCGCACTCCCTAAAAGGAGGGATGTATGCACTTCCTAAAAGAGTGCATGTATGCGCTTCTCTGAAAATAGCTCTTTATTTTTGAATGAACTCGGTCTAGGCTTGCCGGATCAGACACGGCCGCCTTTATAGATAATACAGTAATCGAAAGGTTCGCATATGGTGCTTACAATTCCGTTTCATAGCTACTATAATAAAGATTTGTGGTTCGGGAAATATGAATCAGAATTGCCAATGTCGTGGCCCCCTGCCCGTGGTTATCTCCGTAAGCAGCATGCCCCCCGTCCAGTAGAGTTCCTGTCCGAGCAGCAGGACCTTGTTCATCAATATAGCACGCTAGTGGATTCCACCAATAGCCCAGCCATACTCCCAAAGACAACGACTTGTTGCACCTCAGGAGCATCTAGAAAGAATGCTCGTCGGGCGCGACCAAAGAAGGGAGGACTCGGCAGGGATAAAGCTTGACGTCCACGACACTGACACTGCCACTGCAGCCCTGCCAGTGTTCTCCTGAGGCGGCGCCAAGAACCAGATGTCAACGTGTCATGTTTTGGATCAGATTTCTACCTCTCGCATCACCTTTTCGCTTCGCCTTTCCAACCATTTCGATTCCATCCGAGAGAAACCACGAATGGAGGTGCAGTTAGACGAGTTGCGAGGAGAGGAGGTGCATGCAGAGGAGACGGAAACAGATGAGACGGAGGAAGAGGTGACCATCATCGAAATCCCCCCCGACATTCGCGACCTTCCTTTCCTTGCGCATGGGATTTCTGGTGTGGTCTTCGAATACGCCGAAGGCCAAGTAGTCAAAGTGCCTATTGGGCGTGATGGTGAACGAGATCACCGAAGAGAACGACGCGTCTATGAAAGACTCGGTCACCATGAGCGCATCGTGACGGTAATCACGCTACTACCGAACAAAGGTATCGTGATGGAACGACTAAAAGAGCCACTCTGCCTTCGTCTTCAGCGCATCAAAGAAAGCGGCCAACGCCCTTCAACCGAGGAGATCTGGCGGTGGGCGAAGCAAATCGCAGAAGGTCTTCAGTATATTCACAGCAAAGACGTCCGACAGAGTGATATCAGCTCCGCGAACCTACTGCTCGATGAAGACGACAACATCAAGTTCGTCGACTTTGGAGGCTCGTCAATCGACGGTGAAATGGCATATTGCTGTGTGAGCTTCCGTGGCCAGGCTCCTCAGTTAGTGGACAACGGCTGCCCCTCGATCAAGGAAGAAATATTTGCGATGGGCTGCGTTTTGTACGAAATCAGCACAACCCAAAAGCCATATTTAGACAAGGAACCCAATGAGGTGAAGCACCTTTACGCCACTGGACAGTTCCCAGAGACGAGCGACTTATTGCTTGGGTCCGTGATCCGAAAGTGTTGGACGATACAGTTCGAACATGCATCCGACGTTCGCGCTGAGCTTGAAGAGCTCTACGTTGCCAACAGAGGCGCAAAGACTAGGTATGTGACAGTTTGCCCACTTTTCAGTCAACCGTTCCCATTCCAACGATGGTGTATCAACAGCAGACACAATCAGTAGTTTTGGATTCTATTCGTTGCTACAGTGGCCATTCACGTGGCTTCTAGGCGAAGAATCTGCCGGTGATGTCAAGAGGCGACTCTTGACAACAGTGGGATCAACTTCCTAAATCATTGTGTTAATTCCCTGAGCCAGAAAGAGAGGCGTTGGGTAAAATTTTGCCTTGTAGGACTCTGTCCTCTTAGCATACGGCAGAAGGACGAGTGAGATATAATAGACTATAAATTGCAACGGTTGGAATGCAAGGCGCCTCCAACGACGCTGGGATGGCACTGTTGCCTGATTTTGGCGCTGTTGCCTGATTTTAGGCGTTTTTCTAAAGGCACATTGATTCGCCAGTCGCATTCCCTGGATGTAGATTCGTGTAGGATTGGTTGATCGATCGTTGGGCAAACGGGCGAATTAGTGCACAGCCTGGTTGGATTTCCCTTGTGCCAGTGAAAAGATCCATATCAGAGGCTTGGTACTCTCTATACATTGGAGGGAAACTTCAGAGAAGAGTAACACAGTTACACAAAAGATGCATTTGCGGAACATCCAAGTGGTGCTGACAAACATGTTGCCACGTCATAACTTGGATTTTCAACGAGATCTCCCCAGGATATACCAATCGTCGCCCTTGACGTCTTCAAGGTCATTCCCTCCAACTTGCGGCACACTCCAAGTGATGTATGCCATCTGTGCGAGACTAAACAACCTTAATTAATGTATGTCTGCTTCCGGGTAACCCTCCTTTCCTTCCTCCGTTCCTCATTATCGCCTCAATCCCCTTTCTCATACACGCCGACAATCATCCCATCGACTTCAATGTGTCATTACTTCGAGAGCACAGTTGTCTTTTGGTTCGTTCCGCCTCACCAACGATTGGTTTGGCTAAATAGTGCGTTATGAACGCACTTACTCTACTGTGCGAATAGAGCGGAGCAAACGCTTGGTAATTGCCCTCGAGGCCGTCCACCGAAATGTATATTCCTCATTCGCAACTTGCATCCAACTTCAGGTAAACATATCCATCTTTTCCTTATTTCGCGTGACAGGAAGAGCCAGCTTTTCTGCTCTTTGTAAGAGATCAGAAGGCTTCATTTAGTTCATGTCAAGGTCTAGATTTGTCTCCCTAACTCAACAGGTTCGGTCAAGCGGAAATACGATATCATCACAAATCATGAACTCAAGGTCATATTTAGAGAAACTTCGGCTTTAGAGAGTGAAAAGGTATTTTTGGTAATAATAATCCAGTAGAAAAACTGAATACACCACCACAGCAACTTTCCAGACAAGGTTCTAGGCATCTGCCGGTACCATCCTCACAAGGAATGAACTTGCGTTGTCGAAATTCAGAAGCTTTCTTCTGGCTTCTGCCACGATAGGACTACTATTAATGCCATCACGATCCTTTGGCAAGTTAGCTATTACACAAAGTCGGATAAATTGGTTTACCTTCAAGCTGCTCCATCCAACAGCCCCAGCAAAGCGGCGTTCCGGTAAGTTGACACTGAGTCCGTTTAGGACCTTGATGTCATGTTCCCTTTGCAGTTGGTCACGGAAGGATGCCCACGCATTTTCAACCTCAACCACCTTCTGGTCAGTGGATACGCCGATCCGAAAAACCTCAGTTATGCTATTCGAGAAAACCGTCTGCCCTTCCGCCGTGCTTTCAAAGAGCTGAAGCTCGGAGGGCGCCACTGCAAATGGCTTCGTCTTGCCAGCAAAATCTTTGAACTTGTCGCTCGCCAGGAAGTGGTCGAATTCGGCCTTTTCATTCCATTCTGTTCAAGAACCATTATTAGTCTCGTCATACTCGGAAAGACGGAGGTTGTGTACTGATGCTTATCACAAGTCTCATCAAAGATGAAACGTCAACGTCATTCTCACTGATCATGTAGCCGTAATGGACTTGGGAGGCTCCTGGAGCATGGACAAGAGATTTGCTCCAGAGAGGCCATTGAGCCCGGAAAGCCTGCTGGCTAACAGCATCACTTTTCAGACTGGGGATGACAATTTCGAGGAGGCGCATCTTCATCATGGGCCCTTTGTTAAGGAGAAATTTGACTTGTCGATGGTCCAGAACATTTCAGAGCGGAGCGTCTGGTGAACATATTTATACTGCTCAGCAAGTAGAGCATGTCTTCAATTTTTGCTATCAGGCCGTCACTTTCCGACGGTCCGGTGCCGTTTCAAAGGCGAGATCTCTTTCAGAGTGGTGGAACGTCTCGGTTCAAGGTTTATGGCGCATATATTTCGGAAGTATCGGGGGTTCCACCTCATAATAGCGTGGTGGAACTCCGCACGCTAACTGGTAGTGTAAGCACTTTGTTGATCTAGGCTGCTTAGAAATAGGATCTACGGGCGTCATCGCAACAGTTCTCTCCAATCCTTTAGACAACTCCGACGAAGGACGAGCACGGGGGAATTTGCTTCATTTGTTTGACACTACCGAGGCGCACCGTTGATTCACTAGAATGCTCGTACACCAGAGTCCTGCCCGCCGCAAAGCATGTGCGACGTGCGTGAAGGCGAAGCGAAGGTGCGACCTTAGACTCCCGCGATGTTCAAGATGTACCAGTCAAGGCTTCGCTTGTCAATATGTCCGCTGGCCCCTGGACTTTGGAAATCCATTGAAGCTAAACAATGCAGGTCATGCCTTCCCGAGTTTTCAACGAAAGGCAACAGCTTTCTGCACGACAAACCTCACCTCTGTCACCCAAGCGGCAGCTAGAATGGCTTCCCCGGAGCGCTACCCTGATAGATCCTTCAGCCAATGCCGACCTGGGGACTTATGGTTCGAACAACATCGAGGTGTCGCCTTTCGACTCGTTCCAATTTCCGGAGCTCACTGTCCTCAGCGCAGAGCAAGTCGATTTCTGCGTCGGTCAGTTTAAAGCTTGGGTACCGCAACTCGTCCAGCAAAACCAATCACCCTTTATCCACCCCGCTTCATATCAGCGTAAGCCCCCAAACATCTACCAGGACCTCCTCGGTGTCAGTGCCATGTATTGTCAGAAATCGCCTCAAAACCAGGCAGTCGTTTTCGCGATGCTCGACAGCAGAATTTCTACCCTTGTTGCGTCCTCGCATTCGTCTGCATGGTCCACGGAGGATTACCTGGTTGGTGTGCAGGCACTGACTTTTTACCAAATCATTCGCCTATTTGACGGAGACATTCGCCAACGGGCGAATGCGGAGAGGCATTGGGCGGCGCTCGAGGCCTGGACCGGCCAACTACGATCGGCAAGTAATATTTTTCAGAATGACTTCAGCTCCAGCATGTCTTTGTACCAGCGCTGGGTCTTCGTTGAGAGTGCCAGGCGTACAATCTTGATATCAGTCATGGTACAAGCCATGTACTCTGTCATGAAAGACGGGGTCTGCACCTGCGTGCCCCGACTAGAGAAATTGCCCATCTCGGCGAACGGTGCGCTGTGGAACATGTCCGAGGAGGACTGGTGGCAAACCACTCTTGGCTTAGGAGGCGATTTGCTCACGTATCGAGAGTTTGTGGACAAGTGGAACGCTGGGCCTACATTTCAGAAAGATGCTTATGAAACCATTTTGTTAGCCGCTTGCAAGCACAACCTAAAACGACCATCCATTATGTTTGAATAGCATGTCTTATTAAATTTACGGTCTCGCAGCTAGATAATACTCCTAGGATGGAGTGATCGCAGAAATCGTACACGGGGCTTAGGAGGCCTTGCCACACCACGTGGTGGAATCTATCGAGATAAGTCCCCGCCGCGCTTTTAGGGAAAATCTTCGAAAAAAGTCTCTGATCATTAACGGGAGGCTCGAAGGTATGGCACGGAACGTGGTTGTTAGGTTCTTGAATTCCTTCCCATTGGCATGCCAGACTCCTGGCAACAGATTATTAGGATAATTGGATACCGTTTGTGAGGATGAGGCCGGAGAAATGTGCTCGACCCGTGAGGCCCATTTTGCCGTGAGCAGTCTTCGCGATTTTCAATAAGGGGATCGAAGTTCCAACAAGGATGGTGGCAGTTAGGTCTTTTAGTGTACAGTCGAGGCTGTCTTAGAGCCGGGTGGAGGACCTTGCAGCCACAGTAGTGGGGATTGGACATGGTGGATCGGAAGACCTCGCGTTAGTAACGAAGCGCCTTTTCTTCAGGTCGAGGCACTAATTAGATGGGCAGCTTGCCTCTGGTATCCTCGATGTTTGAGTCGGCGCCACTTTCAAGGAGAAGTTAGACCAGTTTATGGTTTCCAGCACGATAGGCCAATATAGTGGTGTTCCGACCTGGGTGACGGAATCAAAGTACGTTTGAGGTTACTGTTAGAACTCGATAGGGTTGGGCGATACACCGTGATCCAAAAAGGAGCCTGATGACCTCCTCTTCACGGTTGTTCCAGGCGGCAGAGTGGAGAGGGTAGGGCCCTCTCTGACTGATGCACCAAGCCCGAGAAACAGCTTGATGGTATCGAGGGAAGCGAACTGGGCCGCGATCGCGAAAGGAGTAACTCCGTATCTATATGGGGTGTTGGAATCAACGAATGGTGTTAATTATCCATTAAGCTGGCTAAGTTTTAACATCACTACTTGAGAGTGTACATTAATCTGTCGAGTCGACGATGTGAGTCCCCCCGAATCCGTTCTATCTGACGAGCAGGTGGTAATAGGATAAGTTCTGGTTTTCAACCTTCCGGTAGGTCATTCAAACACTGAGTGCATTACAGGACCTTCATGACACCGAGGTATCCTCTGACTAAGTGCGTGAACCTGCCTCAGCAAAGTGTCCAAAACATCCTATTTGAGACGATAGGTCCACCAAGGATTTAGTCTCGCGCGACCGAGGACCGGATAAGGTGGAGGGTCGGCTGGAGCGTGATGATTGCGTCGAGATAGTAGGCGCTTTGTAGTTATTCTAACTGTAGAGGCTGGAATTCGATCGCACTGGCTTATAGCGACCGGCGGGATGGCGAAATCGTTAGCCGCAGCGATCTGAGCGTTCTGTACACTAGATAAAATAACGACAGAATGCCTTCGTTGCCTTGCTATAGCGATAGGTATAAGTATTGTACTTCTATAATCTTTGCTGTTTTTGGATCACTCTTCAGGGCCACCACGGCCACTGTGCCGTAGCCGATCGTGCACCAGGCCACCAAAGGATAGAATCCAGACCTTAAAGCCCTCAGGAATAGGCTTATTCTTAATCTTGATCTTCTGAGCGCTTTGGCGTGTGAAGGCAATCGTAGCCTCGTCGACAGTAATCCAGAAGGGAGACTGTTTCTATCGATGCTGTAATATTTATTGTGTAAAAACCCATCTTGTGGAGATCCTGCTTTCGAGCCTTGATCGATGTAGGGGATAGAGAGAAGATGATATAGATCGAAAACCGGAGGACAGGAACAGTATGGAGGAGGTTCCGTGGGGTTCGGCGGCTCCCATTGAAGAACCAGAAGACAGGAACAGTATGGAGGAGGTTCCGTGGGGTTCGGTGGTTCCCATCGAAAGACCGGAGGACGGGAACAGTATGGAGGAGGTTCCGTGGGATTTGGTGGTTTCCATCGAAAGACCGGAGGACGGGAACAGTATGGAGGAGGTTCCGTAGGCTCGCGTGGCCTCGATCGATAGCATAGGCTAGTAATATAATATGGCTTGAGGTCTTTTGCCCATCTTATGGTTGAAGCTATGCTCCTTAAGAGCTCTAGAGAGCAATTTCCCTTCATTCCGGCCAGTAAAGGCAGGGTCTGGGTTCCTTGGCGATGAAAGATCCCATTACTGCAGCCTTAGGAGAAGTGGAATTTGGTTAATGAAGCGGCGTTCCTGTTATCTCGACTTTGATAAAAGGAATTCGCGAAGCCGTTCGCATCTCCAAGAGTGTAGGACTCCGAAGAGATAGAGGCTATAAATAATCGTCGAAAAGTTCGTCAAGACGTAAAGAGAAGGCAAGAGACAGCTTCGGATCTCCCCCTCCCAGTGAGACTAGGTAGACCTGGGGCATCTCCTACCCCAAAGCTTGAGCCTAGTTGGTGTATGCTGTGTCTGGACGGAGGCGCAGGTATATAATAATCTGAGAGTCGATATAAAAAGACTGCTGAAGTGGAGACGCATGAGATCGCCCTTATATTCCGCTGCTCTACCTTGATGGAAGAGCAACAATCTCAGCAGAAGGTATTCACAGAGACTCAACGCCTCCAAGCGTTGTATTCTTGTTGACTTTGCATGTGCCCATGAGGCAGAAGATCCTCTTCTACCAGACCTCATTTTGAGAGTTTGATAGGAGAACTACTCCCTGGCTTTTGTCGAGAGCCATCCTGAGGTGGACTAAATGGTTGGACCGGTGTGTATGGCCCAGTACCCAGTAGTGAATGCTTCTTTGCTCCATTATCGAATATGAGTCAAGAAAATCTGCACGAAAAGCAGAATCCCAGTGATTCGTCAAACATTTCGGGTCGCACGTGTTTTGAGGGCAGGCATATGGTGCGTAACCGTAAGCATCCTGCTTTCTGGGTCCGCTTGTGCAACATTTTGTAGGCATGGTCCAAGCCTTTCGGTATGTTGTTTGTGTTCCGTAGTACGGTTCTCAGGTGTCCAGTTGCTGCCGTGGCTGATGTCCGCAACTTTCATCCGCACCCACGATTCAGATTCGCTCGGTATCTCGGAATATAGTGTGCAACCCAAGATAGTTACTCTTCAATTCCACTGGAGTTGGTTCCCGTAAAAGACTGTCTATTGTAGAGAGGGACCAGTCTGTTGCAGCAGCGATGATTTGAGACAAATCATGGCATGAAGGGGACGCCAAAGCACGCATGTATACTCCCAGACTCTTGCCATGAAACCCAGAATTTGGTTATTCGAGCGTGCCGACTTTTAAGGTTCAAAGAGGAATAGAACAATAGGGTAAGCGTTGTCGGAGATTTGATATGGATTTATGCGTAGCTTAGTCGCTGACGTGCCCTAATTACTCCGGTTTCATCGGCTTATTTGTAATAGCTCCCCAGATTGTGACGGTCGGCGGTCTCCTCTTTCTCCACTCCAACTGTCTTAGAGCTTTTCTTTTGATAAGTGTTGTACCCTTTACGATCTTTGCCTTGTGCTCTGGCCTCGAAGGACAGTTCGGCTGGGAGGACTCGATACGATGATGCAGGAGCGCATACCAGAAAAGGTTGCGGAATGCTTTGAGGCGGATAGGAATAGAGGAGGGCGATTGGGTGCTGGATGGCTTCCCATACATGAAACACGGCAGCAATGAGTGTCTACTGTGTTCAAGATGCGAGGGTGCAAATAAAACGCAGGAATTCGCCAAGGAAAGTTACGATTGGATACCCTTGCGAGGGCTGCAAAAGCAGCGGGACTACCAAGTCTGACTGATTGTTCTTTGTCTCGAGTACTATTTTGTTTCTCAACCTAGGGCGGCCCACCAGTGTGTGATACAATGCAGTAACACAAAATTGGTGGGACACAGTTGCGGCCATCTCTTAAATTCTTCTGGCGTCGTCATAGTTCCATTTTCAAGGAGCCCCCAAAGCACGTCCAAGACTGTTACAGACGAGAGACAAGATTCGGTCCCGTTTCACGCTGAACATCTTGTGAAGCCGCTGGTGGTAGTCTTGGCAGGGGCAGCTTCAGTTCCTTTGCCGCTGCGCGAGCTGCCCAAAGACCCGTCACAAACGCTAGAGCGAGGCCGCCGGCATATCCAAGGTTGCTGAATCCCCCCGCATCAACGCCAGCAACAAGAAGACCGGGAATGGAAGTCTTGTCGGCGGTAAGAGCACGGCCCTCGGTGTCGATGGCAATGCCACCATAAGAAAATGTTATCCTGCCTTTGTCAGCCTGGACCATTCGAGTTTTCTGACTACTTACGACGGTTGGACTTCCATGGCGAAAAATGGGCCTTGCCCATCAACAAGGGCTGGAGGAGGTGGCCCTGCTCGCCCAATCGGGGCATCAAAACTCTCTCCTAGCCCTTTTGTTGTAACGGAGCGGTGATATTGCTCGATTGTACGGCGTGCCTGTGACCCGTCTACATCCCACTGGTTGAGTATCTTGAACAAGCCGTCCAGTGTTGGAGCGGTTGCGACATTGCAGCCGTGTGAGCGAGCTATCTGGAGACGGTCAACATCTCCAGCATTTGGAAAGGCAGCTGAGACACAGTGCTGAATTCTTGTTTTCTCACTATGAGGAGACTGGTTAGCGTTGGTCCAGCTTCTTTTTCTGTCATACGACTGCCACATACTTGAACAAGAGGAAACCTCGGCGGTTTGACTGCCTCGCTAAATGCTGATTGACAACCTCGTCACCTAGCGTCTCATCCGAGAACCTCCGACCTGCCTCGTTGATGAGCAGACAGTGTCTACTTTCTGTCATATAGTCAGCATCGGCTAGGTGGCTTAAGTCCATTCCGACACTTACGATATTGTGCTAGGGGGAGAAAATTCATCGGATCGACATCCTCTCGTCGAAGAGGAGCTGCAAGAAGATGGCCGTAGTAGGTCCCCATGCCACGACTTGTGCCAGCACCAACAGAGGCCGCAAGGTTCAGACCGTCTCCAACGGATCCTTTGTTAGAACGAACGAAGATATTGTCGCTGCCAGGGCCGAGGTGTTTCGATGTAAGATCTGACGAACCCTGGAATCCGCCAGTGGCTAGAACCACGGATTTAGCCTTCACTTCCAGAAGCTGGTGTCTTTGGCCATCCGCGGAAGTCCGACGTATGATGGCGCCCGTAACGCGAGAACCTGGGGCTGAGGGGGTTTCCTGAATCAGCTTAACCACTTGAGTGTTGACGAACACCTCGGAACCTGTTTTGCTGTTTTTGATTCGGCTTTGGTGGAGGTCATACAAATGAGGTATTTTGATGGGGTATCCGATTCCTGTCACTTTGATTGAGCTTGAATCCATACCTAGATAGGGTTTCAACGCACCAATTGTCATGATGGGGCCGAAGCGATTCGACGTCGGCACTCCCATCTGCCGCATCCATTGCACTGCGGGCAGATATTCGTCAAGCCAGGCACGCTGCAAGTCCGGATCACCGTTTGGTACCCAGGACCTTAAGGCCTCGTAACTTTTCGGACCCCAGCTGCAGACAATGTCAAAATTTGTGTTACAATTAGCTGTCGGTAGCAATCGCAGATACGTACAACATGCCGGCAGAATATAATGAAGAACCTCCAATCTGAGCCTGTTTCTCTACTACCAAAACCTTTGCGCCGGCTTCTGTAGCGAATGCTGCGCATGACATTCCCGACATCCCCCCCCCACAAACAAGAATATCAACTGTAAGCGTGTCCATTTCGCGTAGCTGTATGACCAAATTTTGAAGTGAAGGCTGATTCAAAACAAAAGAATGAACGAATCTGCAATTTTATGATCATTAATAGATGTTCATTTAAACCCACATATGGCAAGTCTTATCCAATCATTGACGTGAATCGTCGAAGCTCCTTTCATGTTACCCGGCCCTTAAATTTGGACAGCGGAAGTTGACGCGACACGCCCTTCCCGATTTTGGGGGTCGGAGCCTCACGCCATTTCGAATGTTTTGAACTAGGAAGTGAAAATTGCCGATCAGAAAGAGGTCTTGGTCCAAAACCCAGAGTTAAAAACCCAGAGTTAATATGAAGAAATTTTTATTGACATATCCTACGTCCTAGGAGAATGTACGGGCTCCTCACGTGGTTTCTAACCCTTCATACCCGGACAGGCTGAAGGTTTCCGGCCACAGATCTTGATGGCATGACCTTTCTGTTTTAGGTCATCAGAGTTTCGCACCTACCAAACACACATATTATAAATTTGGTCAATTTCCTTGTATGGGAAGATTACTTACCAATTGAAGGGGACTTCAATCCGCATTCAGCAGCAACATTCCGCCATGATGCCATTCCTCGCCTGGCCCATTGATCCGGTATCCTTTTAGGCACTCAAAGTTAGTAACGATAGGCCGTTGATCAAGTACGACAGCACTCACAACGGGTCCTTTTTCCACAAGTCCGTATGGAATACTTCCAGCGTCACCCATCCCCTATAACCCATTTCGAATATTGTTTTGGCGACTTCCAGTACGGGCAGGGTTCCTCCATAACGAGCCGGTTCACAAGGAAACATCCGGCAATTTCGTGATTGTGTCATGAAAGGTGGCTGATTCAAATCGCGAAATGGATATCCCGTCTGATTTGCATCGGCAACTGTTGCATCGCTCAATTGAAGGTATCCTATGGCTGCGGGATTGACGGTGCGCCTCATCTCATCCAGGCTTTCCGTCAGATTCTTAAGACCCCCTGGTCGAACTGGATGCAAGGAATTAAACGGGTCCCCGGCCTCTTTCGCGGCGATGTGGAACGTATCCAAGCAAAAGCGTACGTTAGGTAGATTAACTAAAGCAATGATATCCCGGGTTTGCTGCCAGGTGTCGACGTGAATGCCCCAAGCTGTGGCCTCATAAGCTACTATTTTGTTATACTTTTGGGCTAAAAGGCCGAGCCGCCTAAGGTTTCCTGCAATCTTGTGAAAGTCTGAGGTGGTGGGCTTCTCGAGAGGATAGATGCAGGATGGAATCTAATGCAGATGTCAAATGGACTCACACACACTACACTATTCGTATACTTACCTGGAAGATGGGGGCCTGCATGATATGACACAGTTGAAGCCACAGGTCGGCCTCTCCCAGGCGAGACTCAATGTCATCTTCGTCCATAAGTGCGTCGTAGGCACCAAAGGGATTTAGCGACATGATTTCAAGAGATAGAGTAGACGCCTTGCTGTAAGCATCACGGGCGGCAGCGCGTAGTCGACTGGCCCGAGTACTCTCCCCGGCGAAGGATTCAGACGCTGCATGTGATTCGAGACATTCAATTGCCATTTCCACTCCGTCAAATCCATGATTCTTTGCAGCAGCGAGCTTTCTGTTGAGATCGTGACCTACAGCCGACTTTCCCATAGAATTGGTGGCAATTGCAATCCGTACCCTGCGAGATTCCATGGTGCCTGGTGTCCTTGATTCCTTTCCTCGGTTTCAAACTTGAGGGACGTTTATTTGAAGGATTCAGGCTCCCCTCGGCATTCAAAATTACCGACCGGATACTTTGCCCACAGTACAAAAAGATGAAAGTGGGGATCTCCATCTTACCGAAAACAATGCTCTTTCAGTTGGCAGAAACGTGAAACTTGGGAGAATAAGAATACACGGAGAGAAGGAGGCTTCTACAGTCTCAATGGCACATCAAAGCAACGAGAACCGACGGGTTGCCATTGTTACAGGTTTGATAGACACACTGGGCGAAAAGATAGACCTAGGGATACTGACTTTGCGATATTAGGTGGAGCAGACGGGTTTGGAGCCGCAATTGTTGATCGATTCAGCAAAGAAGGGTACAATGTGATTATCATTGACCTCAATAAAGATAAAGGAGACCAGAAGGTCAAAGAAGACAGCAATGTTCACTTTATTCTCGGTGACATCACGCTCCACGAAACCTGGGAACAGACTTTGACATGTGCAAAAGCCATGTTTGGGAGAATTGATGTTGTCGTCAATAATGCTGGTAAGCGGAGTCGTACTATCTGTATCTCCAAAAGCAAACGTGCTGATCGTGGAATGTCTAGGAATAACATACGACTCCTCGGTACTTCGAAGTCTGGCTTTTCAGACTTTGAGACTGACTGACGGATTTTTCAGCCGGTTCATACAATGACCATCGAGCAATATGAGAAGCTTTTCAGTATAAATGTCAAGGTAAGCAACGGATTCAGTGACATGGACACAATGGGCATCCTCACACTCTTTCTAGCCGATCTTCTTGAGTGCCCAAGTGATATGCCCTTTCATGCTTAAGCAAGGAAACGGAGCTTTCATCAACATAGCGAGGTATCAACCGCCAGGATCTTTGCTCGGAGTGAGTGGTAGCATTTGCAAATGCTGACAGCTGTGAAAGTACTGGTTGTACCCGTCCTAGACCGGGTTTTGCCTTCTACAATGCCTCCAAAGCCGCTGTCAATGTGAGTGTTTGGTTCCCAGAGACTCAATAAACCCAAGTCTGACCATGTGCTAGGTTGCTTCCAAGACTCTCGCTCTCGAATACGCACCAACAATCCGGTTCAATTGCATTGCTCCGGCCGTAGGGAACACGTCCATGTAAGGGATTCACCCTAATTCTATCACCTGACGATGACTAACACGGGATTTCAAAGGCTTCAAGCGAGCATCGGAAGTGGAAAAGGGGCTAAAGAGCGACTGCAGGCAATCTATAATATGTTGCCCATGGGAAGAGTCACTGAACCAGTTGATGTTGCCAACGCGGCGTGGTATCTAGGGTCTGACGAGAGCTCGTTCGTGACAGGAACCACCCTCGAGGTCGACGGTGGGCGAGGCGTTTAGAGGGAAAATAGACTGGAACATCCAAGCGACCGGGTATCTGCCAAGCTGGAATGGAAGTAAGAGGAAGCAAGGCGAGAGATGAGGGGTGAGAGGCGAGAGAAAACAACCGACACAGTTTCCTTCCAGGCACCCCTGTACCGGAAAGAGCGTTCCGAGGCAGTATTGGTATTTTTAGATTACGATACAATACCAAAGATACAACATGGCTGCCTAGACACGGCTCGATCAGGCTTCCCCACAAGACCAAGAAAGACCAAGAAAACCATCCCCACGGGCCGAGCACCTCCAGCTTCGGCTCCAGCTTCAATCTTCTCTTCCTTTCAGGAGTGTTCCACCGCTCACCCACAGCAGCACCGACGACAAATAACAGCCTAGTGCATACTAATACCTGCGGTCTTCTGGCGTTGCCCTATCGCCATGACACTCTTCTAAAGCTGTCGTATCTCCAGGAACTCCAAACCCACTCCGGGCCGACCCCAATGCCAGAACATCGAACAAAGCCACCGTCTCGCTCTTCCACGGTGCCCGCGTGTGAGGCATGTCGCAGCTTGAAGGTACAAGCCATGGTTTCTAAATATGTGGGCAGAGCTCATTTTCTTTCCTACAGATGCGATGCACGAGATCGGGGTCGGGGGATGGGTCTCACAATGGCAACGACTGCACGCTCCCGTGCGATCGGTGCCGTCACAATAACCGCCCGTGTAAGGTCCCTCAGCCACGCACTTTGGGGCGGAAGCCGGGATCCCTTGGTCGATATCGAGGAGTGGAAAAGGCCCTACGAAAGATGCAGACGGAGCTTCGGAAAGCCAAAACGGGCTCCCCCGCGTTGTCACAAAATCTCCCAGAATTACTCGACCTCGCCGACGGCAAGGAAGAAATTCTCGAGCTCTTTTGGTCAAGCAGTAGCCCTCAGGCACAGAAGGCTGTTGAAACCCGAGTAATCGAGGATACTTCCTCAGAGTCGATGGAGCCCTCGACCACTCCGATTTTTCAATCCGGATCCTTTCCTCACACTACGACCGCCCCTCAACGGCAAAGAGACGACACTCCTCCCCATCAAGGTGATTCGCCTGTCAGTAATCCTCTCGGTTTAGTTGCAGACGCATCTGGAGAGGCGCAAGCGCTGGGCCAGCAATCTGGGGATGCCAGCCTTGCATCACCTGTCTCCAACCCCGAATCCGCCAATCTACTTGCTTCATCAGGCGCGGTTGTCAGATCACACGACCTTGCACAGCATCTCCTACGACGTCCAGGCTATGTTTCGCTTGGTCTGAAGCTGGAGAGGCAAACCCTGGAACAAGGCCTAAATGCTCTGCTCCAACAAGACGGCCGAATCTGCCAATATTCCAACTATTTCAAGGCTCCGGATCCAAACCTCGGGCGGGATATAGGACCAGACCTTGATCCGGTCGATTTGGGCCTGGTGTCAATGGAAGAAGCTCACTATTTGTTCCCAAGGCGAGTAACTTTGCCAACTGCAATTGGTGTCTTTCAAGAAGCTAACGGATTCGTCCAGTTTCTTCGCCCGGCTGCATCCCATCAACGGCATTCTCGACCCGATGTTACACACACCAGAATTTGTGCGGTCCCGATCTGCGCTACTATTCACCTGGATTCTAGCCATTTCAGCACAATTTGACCATGGATCAGGCTCGATTTGCAAGAGATTGAGACTCCATGGCGAACACCTCTCCAGACACGTTCACACCAGCGGATTTAAATCTGTTGAAATCGTGCAGGGATACTACATCTCTCTCCTGTCTGCTGCCCCTGCTAATACAATGGCCGAGGAGCGATCATGGCTGTACACACTTTACGCATTTGGGGTGGCCGCAGAGTTAGGTCTGGATCGTCAGTCGCGAGAATTTTATCGCTTTGGAAACTTGGTGGGAATCCACAAACCTAGCGAAATCAGATCACGACCAGATGTTGAAGCCGAAGTTCCAGAAAACAGTCATCCATGCCTGCTAGAAGAAAATTCCTCTGAAAACCCGAATTATGCAGAGAGACTAGCTCGAAATCGAGAAAGAACATGGCTGAGGATTGTGCTGTGGGAACGAGCGCACAGTGCAGCGTGTGGCAGGGTCAGTGTCTTCCCGGAGACTGACCTAACATTACACATTGAATCGTGGTATTTGCATCCTCTCGCCGACCCAAACGATAAGTACACTTGCGCGTTTATCCTTCTTCGTCGACACTTCGCGGCGCTACATGACGAATTGAAGCGGCAATCGGGACTGCAGCACCCAAAACGCCACTGGGTGCGGGAACTCGTCGACTCGACCCTACAGCCCTGGTGCCGAGCCTGGTTGGAACCTCGAGGATCATCAATGTCTCCTTCCGAACACACGTCCAACACCTATCTTCGCTACGTCTACATGCACGGAAGACTGTGGATCCTGTCCTTCGCACTGCACGACCACAAGAACGGTGTGCAGGATTCAGCTGCGATCAAACAAGACTGTTTCGAAGCCGCTGTAAACTGCTGTGAGATCGCAGTGCGAGACCTGCAGGAGATCGGCGAGCCTATCTACTGCATGCTGGCGCCTACGTGGGCAATGATCACGTACGCCGCCGTTCTGGCGTTGAGACTGTTCCCATTCTTGTATGGCGACCAGGCGGGTCGCGAAATTGAACTTTTGGCTTTGCTTGCGCAAGTCGCTCTCCAGCTCGAGAGAGCGGGAACCACGCCGTCCCACCGATTTGGAATTGCGGCGCTGCTTGGACAGCACCTCTTTATGATCCTACGCTCTAGAGCTAACCTTTTGAAGCACATTAATGCAGATGGCCAGGTCGAACAGTCTATCTCATTCGACGCGAACTTCGAAGGGGCACTACGATCTACGGCGACGGATGGAACGGGACAGCGAACCGATTTTCAGTCTCCGGCATTCGACCCTCTTATCTCGGCCTTTGACCCGTTTCTCACAATGGCGCCTGTCTTTGACGGGGACGACAACTCTCACGATAATTTCACCGAGGTTCTTTGGGACTGGTTTGGACAAGGCTTTGGAGCTGTAGTTTGAAGGTCGAGGAATGGCAGAAGAGGGAAGAAACTTGAAGCCATTTCTGTTGTCGATTGGGGTTGAAACTTCCCTCCCGGGTCTTGATGTCATGAGATGAACAATTGAAGAAACATGTACCAACAATCTATGATTTATATGATAGCCAATTGACTCTTGAGTTGCCGAGCGACAAATTCTTTGGTTCAGTCAGAACTCTTCTAGATGTAAGCAAGTTCATAATTTGCTCAACCTAACCTCACCCTTGAGAGCCTTGTTCACGAAAAATGCATCCTCCCTCAGCGTTCGACCCAAGCCGCACATGTCAACATCTCCTCTTTCCACAGCTTGCGCCATGCGATGGACGTCACGCCATCCTCCTGTGGTACCGATTACGGCGCGTGACTAGGACCGATGAGAAAAAGGGCTACTCATCACGACAGAGTGGAGATCCGCTTACCAGGACTTTCTTCATCTCCTGAGCCCATTCGACGAAATAGCTGCGACAGTAATGTGTTGTCAATAACTTTTATAGCGAACCAGAGATTCAGAAATCTCGATGTGACCTCTCGCTTGGGGAGGGGAGGGAAAGAGGGGAGGAGAAGAAGGGGATTTACGGGCTACGGACCTTCCACGTTCCTTTTGCGACGGTCTCTCAGCAAGCTCCTTCATGATATTTCCTCTCCAGGCTGGCGACTCGTACGTCCCACCCGAGATATCGAAGAAATCCACGCCGGCTTCTTCCAGCCATTTGATGACGACGCACTGCTCGGCGAAGCTTTGGCCGCCTTCTATAACTATTCCGTCGGCCCGACGTCAGTCAGATCAGATCATATAATCGGTCCTTCTCATTTCGAGACAGGTAATGTTGCTGGAGGTAAGGTTTGGGGGGAGCAACTTACAGTCGTGGCAGCTCAATTTGGCCGCGATGACAAATCTGTCCGACGGGAGCTTAGCCTTGATGGCGTTGACCACTTCAAGAATGAACCGTGCTCGGTTTTCAAGACTTCCTCCATACTTTAGAGGAGAAGGAGTCAGTTTAAGACGGCACGGACTCAAATATGCAGACCAGCGGTGTCTCATGGGCCAGTGAAACATACCTCGTCTGTTCGTCGGTTGGTCTTGGGCGAGAGAAATTGGTTCATGATGTACCCGTGCGCGGCATGAAGCTGCAATAGTCATTAAAGTGCCTAGATTCAAGGAATGAGGAGACTCTTGAAACAGCATAAGAGGGGGGACTGGTGATCAGGGAAGGAAAAAAGATCGAAGCGAACTGACAATGATACCATCAGCGCCAGCCTTGGCCATGACATCAGAGGCCCAGACATAACGCTCAACCAGCTCCTTAATCTCCGGTATCGTCAACGACGTCGGCTTCCCGTACGTCTTGTTGAGACACGGCTGCAATTGGACATCGGACGCCGACTTGGGATGCTTGTTGAGGAACTCCGGCACCTGGCGGCCCGGATACTGCAGCTGGGGCAGACACAAGGCGCCGCGGGATTTGGCGGCGCGGATAGCAGGGGCGAAAGCCTCGACCGGGTCCCAGGGGTTGCGCGGGTCGAGCACCGCGTTGTTGTAGTTCTCCAGATTGTTTCGGTCGATGGGAATGTTGCCGAAGCAAATCACGCCCGCACCGCCCTCGGCCATTTCTGTTTCCACGCGAAAGAATTCAATGTCAGCTATGTTGACGTTTTCTCTCCTGCACTGGGCTTCAAGGATTGATATTGGGGGCGTGGGAAGGGTTTTTGGTTAGTAAGTAGTACCTTGATACAGCTCTGCATACCGCGGGAGCGGCTTTCCGGTCTTTTCGATGTCATCCTCGTCGTACGATGACGCATACTCGCTGAGCGGTGTCCGGTATATTCTATTTGGGATCACCTTCCCAGAAAGCTTGAGGGTGATGGGCTTCCGATTGATAATAGAAAGTTAGCCTTCTTTCTGTTTCTTTCCAAGAAAGGAATAACGTAGATATCCAGCCAGAGGGACAGAGGGCCTTTTCAAAGAATAGCCACAACTGAATGATCGCGAATGGAAAACATACCTTTGCCAACGACTGAAACGACATGTTGTTATTATTCTTTTAATCACACGATGGATTTTCCTCTAATATCGGTCAAGGGATGTGAGTTGGGCTAATGTGAGTGCTTCCAGCAAACAAAACAAACAACGGTTAGCCGACGATACCTCTTATTCACTCTGCTCGGCGCACATAGTTGTTGAGATGAGATCTTGAACTCCACCCTGTCCGGTCCTCGGTTGAATCTCCACGATTCAGAGTTGCCGGAATTACGGAATTAAAGAAAAGATTCTGGTAACTTTCTTGTGTTTCTTGTTCCTAGGGGGCCCGGTATCTCGGAAATGACAGTTGACGAATGGGAGGTGAGAGCGGGGCCGGTGAATAAATCTAGGATCCGGTGTGGAGAATCCTTGTCTCTCCGAAGGGAACATGGAGTCGATGCCTTGACGACGACGAGGAAAGTATTTTCTTGGAACTGAGTCTAGGAGATGAGAGTGGGGGTTGAATGGTCCTCGTGGTCACCACGTGCCTAGGAGATAAATTCTAGTGAAGGCGAGATACTACGACACCTTGGGAAGGAAATGACTACAGCTTCGCAGGCCGCTGGATCGCCTGCAAGGCTTCACGGACCCCAGTCGGACTTGGTTCGCGCTCAAGCCAGAGGTTTTGTTGCGCAACACAGACGCGGGCGAGAACCTCGGCGCCGGGGATAGCAGTCCAGCCGTTCTTCTTCGCCAAATTGCAGAGCCTGGTGCGTGGAGTGTAGCACATGTCCAGCACGACTCCGTTCCCGTCTTTCCGCTGCAAGAAGCCTTCGCAGATCTGCCAGGTAATCCTTTCCCCCGCAGAACTAGGGGGTCCGTCTGGGACTGTTCCGACGACGATGTGAGGGACTTGAAGGCTCAGCGCACTCTCCGCTGTCTCGACATGCCGTAGTCGGATGCCCGGTATCGTAGTCTCCAAACTAGCGACCATGGTATCGACTTCAGACTTCAGCCTGTTCGCAATATAGATCTCACTCGGTCCAAACCACTTCCACAGAGCGTAAATGGCGCTTCGAGCGGCTCCGCCACTTCCAATAACCAGTGCCGGTCGATTGTGTGCATTTTCTGCGAGACTTGAAGATTCCGTCAATAGGGCCTCACGGATCCCCACACAGTCAATGTTCGTTCCGATATATCTCCGGCGCCCTTGTCCGTCCAAGCGGATGAAACAGGTGTTGACCGCTCCAATGGCCCGGGCATCCTCAGTAACATCGTCGAGGTGAGCCATGAAAGTGACCTTGTTCGGCATGGTGATGGAGGCCCCGATACAATTGGGTTGATGCAACACATCCAAAAACTCTTGGGCACTCGTGGTCTCGTAAAGATTGTAGATCCATTTAGCCGAGGAGGCTGTGAAAAGGATTGAATGAAGCATCGGCGAGAGCGAGTGCGAGATTCGACCGCCGAATAGGTAGGTCTGGAGTGGTTCCGAGAGTGAGTCTGGCTTCAGGGGCGATTTCCCGTAGGTGAAAGACTGCTCGAGGATGTTCATGATTTCAAACTTCAGTGTGGTCGAGGTAAGACAGGAAGGTTCTATCTGCGGTTATAGACTTAGGCTTTAGGCTCAAACAAAGTCATCACTAGTAGTTTCGACGATGGAGGATCCTAGTCTAACGTGGACTTTGGAATCGAGAGTGAATTTATGACAACTTATCGGTATACAAGAACCCTTTTTCTTATTTACAGAATGTTCGTCGGCTATGAAATCGACACTACTAGAGTTGTTTGGTTGTAGCCAAGGAATTCGGCAATCGATCTTCCAAGCTTCCTTTGGAAGGTAACATCGGGTTCTAATTCAACTAACCGGCTTGACGGTAGATAGTCAGTATAGGATAGGCAATAATCTGCGTTCAAAGAGGGGGAGGGGTTGGCTTGTGAAAATTTGAAGAGGGATTCGGACTAGACTTTATTCATCCAAAACTTGACTTATGCATTCGCTCAAGGTCTTCCATCACCGAAACATATAACTCACAAGCGCGACACGCAGAGAAATCTTGAGCTACATATAACCCGCATTTTCCACTGGGTCCTGAAACGGGAAGAGCATATGACCAGTTACAATGACGGACGAATCCAACAAGATACCAGTCGCTCTCATCGGTGGCGGGACGATCGCTCCCTTACATGCAGAGTTTCTGCTCTCATCGCCATCATGTGAGTTGGTAGCAATAATCGACCCCTTCTCACCGGGGATCGAGTTGGCGAAACGACTGTCGGTGGCACATTTCGAAAACATCGAAGCGTTGTTATCTTCTCCTGGAAAGAAGCCTGAATTGTACATCATCTGCGTACCTTCAAGCTTGCATGTCAAGATTGCCACAGATGTGATAAACATCGCGTCGCCGAAAGCCATCCTGGTGGAAAAACCTCTCTCGACGGATTCCCAAACTGGGGCACAACTGATCGCCTTGGCGGAATCCAAAGGCTGCAAGCTCGCGGTTGGCCATCATCGGCGCTTCCACCCCGCCATCATCGCTGCAAGACAGGTCATTTCATCCGGACAACTAGGCCAGCTCACAGCCATCTCAGGCTCCTGGGCATGCAAGAAAAATGATGGATATTGGGATTTCAAATGGAGGGCATCTCGCTCAGGAGGAGGTGGACCCGTATGGACAAACTTAGTCCACGACGTGGACATGCTGCAACATCTCGCCGACTCTAAAATCACACGGATATGGGCGACAGAAACAACTAGCCGGCGACATCATGAAGGGGTGAAAGAGGGTGACAAGGTCGAAGAGGGTGCCGCCATAATGTTTCAATTTGCAAATGGGGTGGTAGGCACGTTCATCCTCAGCGATAATGTGTCTGGCCCGTACGGATGGGAGTTAGCAATAGGCGATAATCCTTCGTATCAAAAGGCGGGCGTTCCGGTTGAGTGCTGCCGCTTCTTCGGCACCAAGGGAACACTAAGCGTGCCGGATGGAAGTCTCTGGACATATCGAAAGGAAGATGCGGAAAGCAGAGGACTTGAAATCGGATGGGGAATACCAATGACGCGAGAGGTGATCGAGGTCAAGGAGGGAATTCCCTTTCAGCAACAGACGGAACATTTGGCTCGGCTGGTGGCTGGAAAGGAGGAGCCAATGTGCCCAGGGGTGGATGGTCTGGCTGCAGTCAAGGTGTGCGAGGCCATCGTCAAAGCATTGAAGGATACTGATGGGCATCCGGTGGATATTGAATAGTCTTCAATGTCCAGTTACCACCTCGGCCGATAACTGACACGGACTGATTCGACGTAAGCGAAACGAAGACATTAAATGATTTACAATGAATGACGTAGCGTTTGATTTTCGTCGATTGTAGAGTCAAACTTAGATCCGCGAGGTGCTTTTTGTGATGGCGTTTGTCCTTCTCTGGCCGCGCACGAATCTGTGTATAACGCCGTTATGAGTCAATGGGTTGAAGCCTCGACCCAGGAAGCTTCCTGGAGTGATGATGATCCTTATCGTATACGATCGCTTTTGGAGCGCGTCGATGGTGTGCCTCTCTTTCGAGTCAGGAAGCTCGACGGCTACTATCGGAGAACGCCATGCCACCAAGTCAATCAAGTCAAGGCCAATTTCAAAATTCCAGGCATAATGCGTCTACAGACTACCGATGTTCCAAACTGCTCTCAACCAGTCAAGGAAATCGAGTTCAATATGATGCTGGGATACTTGAAGTGGTCTAGATTTACCGAAGCCGATGATGAGGAAGAGCTGATGACAAGCTCCTTTCGCAAAAGCCCTTATCAACTGAAACCTTAAGGCGGCTGGTCTTAGGCTGGTTCTATGTACTATCTTGCCGGTGGGCTGAGATCGTCTAGACCAGTGGACAGGAGGTTAAAATTCTTCACCACGCGAATTAGAGCTCTGAGGAAGACTTTTAGAAGATGATAGAGGATGAAAGCTAGCAAGTCCACTTCACCTATGAGAAGCAAGTTTGTTATTCTCCATTCATGATCAAGAGCGAAGGTTGACCTAAAACTCACCGGTATACTATGTATTACTGTTTTCGCCCTGTTCCTTTGCGAGGCTAACAAGTACTATTCTGTCTACAAAACCGGAATCGGCGAATTTCCGTGAAGTTTTTGATCTACTGCTTCGCTTTTGTACTCATCACCTCCTTTTGTCTGAGTTTTTTGCAGCTATGGCGATCGCCGTGTTGTCTTGGCCTAACTTTCGAAGACCTATTCCAAGATTGATGCCATAGATTCCGACCCCGACCCGGGAAATAACAGCCTCGGATGGGACTGTTCCTCTTGCAGCACACGAAGTCTTCGACCGCATTGATCAGTTTTTAGTGCTGGGATCCATAACTGAGGGTACAGATTCCTTCCTCTCCGAGGCATCATTCGATCCATCCTTGCCTTGTAACATCTTGGGCGCACAACACACAGCAATGTTTTCGGCTCTCGACATCGACAGTGAAGGGAGCGGCGACCGTTTTCTCTCGGCGATCCATACGTTGTTTCCACATCTGATGTTGTTTTCCACATCTGACCTTGTTTTGGTATGCTGCTGCTGCTTGCGGTCAAGCTCCAGATATGATGGACATAATATTCAAATTTGGATCCTCCCGTTTGCATTCCTGTGGCCGTGTGGACAGGTACAGTACAGACCGCATAGCAAATGTCGTACATAGATGTATGTGTCCGATGACGGAGAAGGCGCCATCGGTCGACACAAGGAATTTTTCTTGCTATTCCTTACGCGTCCAGACATAGGTGTCCAGCCGCTGCCTCGAGCACCGCCGTTTGGTAAATCCCCAATAGTGAACTTGAGTCTTGCATTGAGAGAACACCTCAGCCACAAGCACCGGTTTATATCCGCAAAGTTTTACCATCACCTACGGAACAATGGTCTTCACAAAATGGGCAATGAGTGGATTGGTGGTACCAAGTCAGTGCGTATGCAAAAGTTTGTCGGTGCAACGATTGATGACGCTGCGTGATTCCGCATACCAAAGTTTATGGGAGCTCCGAGCTGACAGATTTAGTCCTTGTCGTAATGACTGGCTATCCGCTTTTGAAATCTCGAGCGATGCGACTCGATACCTACTTAGGTATATTGCTGGTATCTTCTCACGTAGATGGAATGTGGCTAGATGAAGAGAATAGCAAGAGCTTAGAGGAGATCCGCAATCTAAACAAGCACCCTTGGATGCGGAGTCTCTCCGAAGATGAGAGTGAAGTGGAAAACAGTCATGAGCCTCTAGAACGAAGTATTGGAAAATCAGTTACTTAGTATTGCCAAATGGTGGGAAGAGGTCGTTCTTGACGCATCGATAGCGACTGTGATACATACGTTTTCAATTGCGGCTTCACCTTCGCACACACTCAATTTTTTCGGCTTTCACATGGTGTGGACCGCATGGAGAAGCGCTAATCTATACATTTAAGCGTATAACTTCCTACTCACCGATGAACAGAGAGAAATGCCTCGGCTCAAGTGGGTATGTTACCGTACCCCAATACATTACAGAGTTCGCCATGCCTCAGAATGCCGTGGCTGCAAATCCTTATCGAAAGCGGCAATGAATTGGCCGAAAACAGGCAGTCGAGCTTACTTAAACAATCACACTTTGCGCGCATCTTTGCTCCACCGCTCAGATATCTACGGCGGACCGGCAAACTGCGATCAATGATCGCGCCACCGCGCTCACGCATGCTAAATGTGCCGTTCATTGAAGTCCTTCATCCTCAGGTCGCCGGCCAGATCGTGAATCCGAGCTCGCTCTCGGCTGCAACAACATCATGATATCCTTTGATGTTTGGCAGGGAATTGACTCTCTAGCATTTCACGAAAATGCCATCCTACTCGATGTGAAACTCCGGTCTCAAGGCGTTCCCATCAGATTCGCCATCCACAACGACGACCACGTCGAATCTCAAGATGGTCTCACTCCTCAGCTTATACGCAACGTCCTCGACGATTTTGCCCTTGTGTTATCTGGCAATGGTGGCAATGACAATGTTTCTGCGGTCTGCATGGAACATGATGAAGAGCTTCGTACAATCACTTTACGTATTTCAAGCAACGATGGCATTCAAGAACAAAAGCTCGGAAAACTGGAAGGACTTCTGCAGTTAATTACAACAATTCCTAGCTCGGAATTCGAGCTAACATGCGAAGAAGTCCTTACGGTTATTCTGCAACAGTGCACTGGCGCCCTTTTGAATCATGTGAACAAATTCTCGAATGAACTCAAGCAGGCCGGATGTCCTCCAGATACACGTATACGCTTCCCTGGCTTCTCAATTCAAGATGGTACCACTGAATCGCCGACAGATATAGACCATCTGGGACCATATAATAGTGAGAGTCACTGGGCGTATATGCAGCTTTGTTCTGAACGCCTGCGAACTCTGCGGAGGATCTGTGTTGATTTGACAGCTTCAAAAGAGCAGCCGGACGTTCTCAAGATGAGATTGTTAGCAAAAGCAGCCTACCATGTCCGGCGATCTAGCTCCTTTGATCGACTTCTACGGCACAATCTCCTTGCTAGTCGGAAACCGATGGCAGTGCAGTCGATGGCCCAAACTCTGAAAGAACGGCTGGGTAAGGTATCAAGATTTTGGAGAGCTGCAAAAACCCTCACAACATTTGGGTCGGTAATACTGACCCAAAAAATTGCAATTAATATTTCATGTCTGTTTGCTTCAAAACAAACGGTCCACGAGCTGTGCAAGAGGACACCTGCACAGCTTCAGAGTCGTGGCGGCCGACACTTCCAATCAAGCAATGATGTCCAACTGCAAAGAAAACTTGGACAGAAAATTGAGCGATGGCCGCGATATCGTCTGCATTGTGAGCTACAGCTTCTAGTCTTTTATCAGCAAAACCCACATCTACGACTCCGAAGTCGTTACATTGGTTGCAACAAATTGGCCTGTTTCCTGTGTTATAATTTTATCACAAGTCACGGACAATTTCATGTCAAGGGCTGCCACCAAGGATTATACTCGTTGTGGACAGTGCCTCGCACTGTCAGCTTTGAGAAGCATGACCGAGCACTTCAGTTCCAACGTTGCGCTGAGCCAACTGGCCCTTACCCTTGAAAGGAAGATGGACACGATTCGCAAGGCGCCCAAGCCGCAATGGAAATATAGGACGAATCACGAATCCACAGCCAACTTGTCCCGCATATCCCTTCCGTTGCCAACTTCTTCGAAAGACCTGCCAACTATAGTGGAGGCATCTGATACTAGAACTTTCAAGCCGTTGTCTCAACCAGCGAACTGTTCCAACATTGAGAATCCGAGCCAAGGACATGATCCCGGCGATGTAGATCAAAACCATTTTGCTCATACTGACACAACAGGCACGAAGGCAGACGGATTAGTACCGCACTCACCTAAAAGTAGTACTTTGGATCCGACGCCTATTCCGACCGCCAGCACTACCCAAGCTCGAACGTTGCGGGGAGACCACTTGGCAAAATGTTCGTACCAACGCTGTAGCGACGCCGAAAGGTACATCACCGGCCAACCACCTTCGCAACTCGACGCCGTTTTCCCAATTCCATCACATGCAAGTAAAAGTGTTTCCAACGTGTCTGCAGCAGCAGCAGTTACTTCGACTAGTCGGCCAGTTTTGGAAAACGACACAAAGAAGGATGATGCTTCGGTCATCTCGCGGTGTCAGGACAAAGAACCTGCAAGAGGCTCACGAGAAATCGTACAAGGTTGTCCAGGACCACCGTGTGACCTAATAAGCTCTGTGCCACAGACGAGCATCTGGAAAGAAACTAACACCTCGCAGTTTTGGGATGGAAGGGGGGTGGAAGAGTATGTTATAAAGCACATTATTCCTCGTTAAGTGTGAGACTGACAACCTTTAAGGAGACGCTTACCAGAACGAGGACAAAGGCAGGTTCGACTTTTCACGGATCTCTATTATGAGCAGCATTCTCGGTCTGCCCATATCATCGGAGATCATGAAAGTCGAACCTGCGACATGCCGTTCGAACATGGCATGAATGAGATTGGTCGTCCTTTATTCATGCCATGTTCAAACGGCATCAGTCGAACATTCGACTTTCATGATATGGGGCTCTTCTTTGAGATTGAGCACCCAGTAAGCGCACAGATGATTATCATCCAGTGCTCGAGGCCCAAAAGTTCGGAATCCCAGCTAGTTATTGAGATCGACAAGATTAAGCCTGGGGGAACGCTTGAGATTGACATAGAGGAAGATTTGGTCAAACCTCGAGCAATTTACCTTACCAAGCGAGACAAGAAGGGAATTGATGAATGGTGGGAGTGCCATTGGAAGTACGGTTGAGGTAAGGAAAGCACGGAAATGAACTTGGTAAAACTGTATGGGGAGACTTAAATGTGCGGCCTCTTAATGCCAAGACGGCGCCTTTGGCGCCGTTCCCCTTCACTCCGCGAGAGATTATTTCTCACGTGATCGTATTTTCACTGTGTTTAGTCATCTGGCCAATGCATGAGCGAAATCATAGACGTTATTATTGATACAGTCGAAGTTCAGTGGACTTCAAGCTCAAAAGGTTACCTCAAGATCCCGTCGCATCCGCTCTTAAACTGGACAAGAGCCAATGAGAGGATATGAATCCTGACAAACGCTGCAGCTGAGATTGTTCATAAATATCAGCTGAGGTGTCGGCCAGTCACAACTCACCACGTAGCAACAGGCGAGGCATGTGACTTCTACCTCCATAATCCTTGAAGCTGGAAGTATCACACGGTCCGCGGGATGTCATAGGCGGTCGCTAGAGATGAGCAGGGTCTACGCGCCGGTCTGCTGGCGACTATCTATGCTGCCGCTATTACAAGAGACTACCTCGGTTTGGAGGATGCCATTTATCGTCCGTAATGTGCTGTAACGTATTACACCTATCCGCTGCTTATTGGCAGGTTAGTTTCCATCAAGCTTGACTTTGTTTGACCTAGTATTATGATCTGTCCGCCGTAAATGTAGGGGCAAGAATTAATTTTAAGTGTATCTAAAGGTGAAACCGCAATCGAAAACGTCTGTATGTAATAACTGCGATAAGAAGCTGATTGCCCTCATTGATGATGATTATATAAAATAAAGCTCGAGCTTACAGTACCATTCGTACACGAACAATCATGTCGATCAATCACTAACGACCGCAGAGGTAGCTAGACAGAAGCACCATGAATCTTGCAATTTATCAGGAGTAGGTTTCTGACAAGATCTACTCTTTCGCCCAAATTCCCTGAAGGTTGCCCTCAGTATCAATGAACCTAGCAAAGAAACCCATACCTCCTCCAATCTCGGTCTTGGGGCTGTTGTAGAGATGTAGTCAGTTAGAACACCCTTAAAACCCGATCCTGATAAAAGGGGGTAGGACAGCAGGAAGAGTTCACTAACATATGCACCTTGCCGCTGGCAGCTTCGATCTTCGTGATGGTTTCTCCGATGCTCTCCACCAAGAATGTAGTCACCGGAATATGCTTCTCGGGGGGGCCCAACTCGGTGACTTTAGCCACCTCGGTCTCGGAATGCATCAGGAGGAAGGCTCCATTCAACGAGCCCTTGTTGAACATGTGGATCGACTTCGCGTAGCCGCCGGGCGACGGTGTACCTTCCAGATCGGTGCAGTTCCAGCCTAAGACAGAAGAGTAGAAGGCAAAGGCGCGCGATACCGATGACACGGGCACTTCGTACCAACAGATCTGGCCATAGGATGGGTTGGCGTTTTCGGTCATGCTGAAGTGTAGGGATGGATTGGATCCTGACTTGAAATTGATTCAGAGACTGTTCTTTAATGTGCTTCAAAGACTAATGTTCTCTTACGTTGGAAGTGGTGAAGGAGATGTAGAGAATCAAGAAAACGAGCTTTGTTGAGGTGTCGAGTCTTGCGGGAGACAATTCATCCGTCGAGTCAAATGAAGAGAACCCGAGCTTTTATAACATGATCCAGAAGACTTGGTCTGTGTGCGCATACCATATCATCTCCCCAACCCTTCTCAGTACAGTCCCCTTCCTTCACCTTTGCTAGCATCTAGATTTCTGTGTGAAGGTTTTGTGGCGCCGCCATTTAGGCAGCGGCCAGGCAGCAACTCTCGAGCAGCCAATGGGATGGAACTGGCGCTTTCAAGAGTCGGCCGCCCCCCCTCCTGCCCCTCCCCCTCCCCCCTGGTGGAATAAGTCTGGGCATCCGAAACGCCAATGGTTTGCACTTCTCGCCGTACTCAGTCCAGCTCACACGAGAAGCCTCGAGGCCTCAGCCGGGATAATTTCCCTCCGGCGGTGTCTCCTTTACGAATACGGATACAGATACGGAGTAACTTTAAGGTGATTCTTTTGAACGTAAAACGAACATCTCTCGTGGTGAATCTACAGACGTTTTCAATTACGGCTTCACCTTTACAGAGACACTCGATTATTTGGGCCCCATAATTCTGGCCCACCCCGGGCTAGGCTGCAGAAGAGCAAGCGTGGCCTCTGATCACATGTGAGATCTTAGGATACATGACAATCCCAGTACTGGGTACATACCTCCCAAAAGTAGTGGCAGCGCTGTAGCCTAAAAGCAGCATCAATCTATCCCAACCCATATCCCAACCCATCACATGTGCGACCACCCGCAAAATGCGCTAAAAGGCCATGGTCACGTGTAAATATATCCAGACCTCACCTGCATACTGTAACAGCCAGATGCGATGTTCAGCCTAACTGCGCACTCTACCACGTGCAAGCTGCGCCACGACGCAGCCTCACGTACGTCGCCTCTGCCCAAGCAGTCTTTCCGTGATCAACTCGTCTCTTCTTCCAGGCGTGAGATGCAAATTTTGCGCCGCCATGCTGAACGAGCTCTTCGAGTAGCGCCCGTCCGAGAACCAACCCACCCCGCTCCTCATGCCTTACGATGCGCCTCTTGGAGCGCAAACCCGACGGCGACCTCGTCTTTCGCGAGTCCACCAATAATGCCGCCCCATCCTACGCAATCCTCTCTCATACTTGGTTAGAAAACAATAACGAAGAGGTCAGCTTTCAAGATATAGAGGCGGGTACCGGCAAGAGGAAGGCTGGGTGGAGGAAGATTCAGTTCTGCGCGGACAAGGCTGCGGCTGATGGTCTTCGATACTTCTGGATAGATACCTGCTGCATTGATAAGAAGAATAACACTGAGCTTTCCAAAGCTATCAACTGTATGTTCCGTTGGTATCAGAAGGCCGCTCGGTGTTACGTCTATCTCACCGATGTCTCGGTACATGATGGTAAAGAGAAGCCTCAGGAATGTCTCTTTCATTGGGAGGTGACCTTCAGGAAAAGTCGATGGTTCACGCGAGGTTGGACGCTTCAGGAGCTGCTTGCGCCGCCATTGGTAGACTTCTTCAGTTCAGAAGGCGAACGATTAGGAAGCAGGCTGACGTTGGAGGTCATTATTCGCGACATTACCGACATCCCAACGGCAGCTTTAAGAGGAGAGCCTTTAGATGGCTTTAGCCGTGACGAGCGAATGTCTTGGGCATCAGACCGGCACACTAAGGAAGAAGAAGATCAAGCCTATGCCTTACTTGGTATTTTCGACGTTAGTATGCCGCTCATCTATGGAGAAGGGAAAGAGAAGGCTTTGAAACGACTCCAGGAAGAGATTGACAAAATCTACAGGGGTAGGTGCTCCTAATCTGAGCACTACCGACCGATGGAGCTGACCGAACTAGGGCATGATTCCGATCAATTCTCCGTCGGTTTCGACCTCTCGGCCATTCCTGAAGCTGCGAAATTCGTGGCAAGAGAGAGCGAGCTCGCCGAGATGCGCCGGGTGTTGCACGGCCACAAGTCTCGATCGACAGTCGTTCTTCACGGCCTAGGAGGGATCGGAAAGACTCAGCTGGCCATCGAATATACCACGCGGCACAAGGAGAAATATACGGCGATCTTCTGGTTGAACGCAAATGACGAGGATTCGCTGAAGTTGAGTTTTCGAGATATCGCCCAACGTGTCCTCGAGGACCAGAAGGGCCGGCCTTCCGCTAGTCCGCTTAGTGCGCTCGCCAGCGTGGACTTAGACGGAAACCTCGATCAAGTGGTCGCGGCAGTCAAGACTTGGCTCAACCTCCGACGAAACACGCGGTGGCTAATGATCTACGACAACCATGACAACCCCCGGACAGCTGGCAATCTAGACCGCTCAGCGGTCGATATACGCCGATTCCTCCCCGAAGCTGATCACGGTTCGATCATCATCACGACACGATCAGCCCATGTTCATCAGGATCACCGCATCGATGTTCAGAAGTTGCGGAATGTTCATGAAGGCCTTGAAATCCTGTCAAACACGTCCAGGCGGGAGAATATCGACAATGGTAGGTGATTTTAGACATGGAGATACAGTTTGAAGCCACGCTAATGAAAACAGACCGCGATGCTATCGCCCTAGTCGAAGAGCTAGACGGCCTACCTCTTGCTCTTTCTACAGCTGGGGCGTATCTGGAGCACGTGGGTACGAGTTTCTCGGATTATCTTCGGCTCTACAAGGCGTCATGGTTGAAGCTTCAGACGACGAGCCCACAACTAAGTTCCTATGAGGATCGCTCTCTGTACACGACATGGCAGATCACCTTCGATCGGATCGCACAACAGAATACTGCGTCAGCCAAATTACTTAAGTGGTGGGCATATTTTGATAGACAGGACGTGTGGTTCGAACTTCTTCGACATGCAAATTCTACAGACGACGAATGGATACAGAAGCTGACCGAGGACGAGCTGAACTTCAATGAAGCCGTTACGCTGCTGTGCAGCTTCGGGCTCGTTGATGCAGACCGGTCTCTTCAGCAGCAGTCCGGGACTGGAGGGTATAGTGTGCACAGCTGTGTACATTCGTGGACGGTCTTTGTACTTAACACGGAGTGGGAAGAGGGCTTGGCAAGGCTGGCCTTGACTTGCGTGGCCTTAGCGGTTCCCAGCACAAATGAGAAAGACTGGTGGCTCTTACAACGGCGACTCCTTCCGCACGCGACACGACAGGACCTCTTCACAATCGATGGCAGGGTGGATTTCAAGGGACTGGATTGGGTATTTCACAATTTAGGTGACCTCTACGCCGACCAAGGCAAGCTGGCCGAGGCCGAGAAGATGTACATTCGGGCGCTGCAAGGCTATGAAGAGGCTCTTGGACCGGACCACACGTCGACACTCTCAACGGTAGGCAACCTAGGCATGCTCTACGTTGACCAAGGCAAGCTGGCCGAGGCCGAGAAGATGTACATTCGGGCGCTGCA